>OY776111.1:434477564-435677564 GCA_963675035.1 Allygus modestus | reverse complement strand
TTCCAATTGTTCCTTGTAAGCTCGAATCCTATAGTAAAACTGACACCAAAGTAACCGGTTTCTTGGTTCTTGGTTCTTGGTGTAAATTATATTTGCTGCTCAAATTCGCGTTTTTTTTCTCTTGATGACGGAATATGCAATATCAAAATCACCCGAATCATACGAGATGTTTTTATTAGTGAATTTCCTTTGGAAAGTGAACTATTAGCATGACCCGCACGGTGAAACTTAAGCCCGGGACCACCATAGAAGTTTCTAACGTGACCCCCTGAACACGTTTTGGGGGATCGTTCAAAATTGTATATATATATAATATGTTATATTATATATATATATATATATATAAATGTGTTTGCACTCTAGTGGTCACAATTTTTGTCCGATTTCCTTCAAATTTGGTAGGGACGTTCCTTTCTGTAATCAGTTGGACAAGTTCGTTGGGCAAAACAATCGGAATACTCTAAACCCCTTTTTTGGGGGTTAATCTTTCAAATTTCGAGTTTTTGGGCCCAAAAATGGTCATAAAAGACCCAGATGTAAAATAAATGCATGTAAAAAGATGAGAATTAGAGAGGCGAAAGTTTTAAGCCCTCTCTCGTCATTCTAGCATAAATATTTACCGAGTTATTAAAAAAAATGTGTATTGACTATACACAGTACGTTGTCTTATGGGGGTTTTACACGAGAAAAGCCTGTTATTCCTTTGTTAGAATACTTTTATCATCCCCAGCAACCTCACACCTACTTTCAAGCCTGTCTGGACCTTCTCCTAACCTTATATTGGGCAAAATTGTATTCCCAGCTTTGCAAGTAAATGAAACCAGGAGTATCAGAACAGCCAAAAAATAAATGTTTTCAGATTTCAATAAAAATTGAACAAATTTATGTTTTTACACTGATTTTGAGTTTTAAAAGTTTGTATTTGGAAATTCACTTCCCTCACGTCAGCGTGCTGCGTGCGAACTCGTTTCACATTGTGCTGCCATTGTGGTTCTTATTTTATTTACATTCGTGAATGTAAGCATTACTGCTAATACTAAACTAAAGGTATTTCGTCAATGGCCTGTGGAACGAAATCTTGAAAAACCACTGTAAACCATAAGTTGTTTTCGCTAGTACAATTGATTGCCTTATTTAATTTTCATACAAAATAAAATTGATACAATAGATACTGAGATATCATCGTTACAAAAACCACGGTTGCCGATTGAATGTTGATGATTTTAACCGATTCTTCATCTCCTTTCGTGTATCATGTATTGTTATTTTCTCACGATAGAATATATTCATTTTGATTAGCGTCTGGACCACTGATCGAAATTAATCAAGAAGTTAAATTACCTTTAACTGTCGAGTGATCAAAAATGTCACTCTATGCGGGATTTCACACAGTTTTGGATCATTCGACAGTTAAAGGTAATTTAAGCTCTTTTTTAATAAAATATATTATAAAAATATAATATAAATAAAATATAATAAAATATATATTCTTACAAGTTGTTATCCAATATTCTGAAACTAATTGATTGGATGGCTCATTTTCTTTGATCCAATAATTAATAGTTATAAGATGTATCATTTGATGTGAGAAGAATGTTTTATTTTAGCGAATTTCCCCTGTAGGGAAGAAGCTATTACCGTAGGTCTCATGGTAAGACTTAAGCCCGAGACCATGATAACTTTTTGTTTTGAGGTCCCCAGAAGACAAAAACACTATTCTTTCATATATATATATATATATATATATATATATATATATATATATATATATATATATGTAAATATATATCTATATATGTGTCCGTGAATGCAATAACTTGAGTAAACAACTTCCGAATGTATAAAGTGACATTTATGACGTTAAGTTCGAAAACCTGGAAAATCTGACTATGGGAAGGGAAGTTTATGGGGTTTAAAAATTTCCAAAAATCTGTTTTTATGCATTTTTCACTACAAAAGTTGTAAAAGACTTAATTTTGGTTTGAACCAAGTAATAGGGCTTAAAAAATATAGTATTTTGAATTATTAACCTAGGTTAGGTGATTTTGGAGAAAATCCAAAAATACCTGCTCATAAAATCTCCCATGTTAATCTTATGTGAAAAAGGTGTTTGGCTTTTGCTCAGTTAATTTTAATGTAAAATTCAAATTTGCTTTTACCAATCAACTCAGTTCCACAAAACAATCATTTTGGTGTTTAAATTGTGATTCTACGTCCAACCACTGGAGGAGATATATTAAATGAGCTCAACACAGTACGTTGTCCAATGTTAACCTTATTGAGAATAAGTAAAGTTTATCAATAATAAAATTTGATATCTCCATTATTTATGAATGTATATTAATGAAACTTGGTATGTAGCTTCACGTAGTATTGGTATATTGAAATTTGCACAACAATTTTTTTTTTTATCATCCCAGTAGCAGCAAACATGCATACTCAGCCCTAATGGTATTTCTATGGAGAATAAGTAAAGTTGTATATCTCCCTTAATTATGAACATAAATTAATACAACTTAGTATGCAGCTTCATCTGGTTGAGTTAAATTGATAATCGACAAAAACATATTTCTTCTCCCTTTTTTTGCTGCAAACCTGCGCACTTAACACTAATGTTAATCTTATGGAGGATAAAATAAATGCTATAGATCACTTTGTTATTTTTGTATTTTATGAAACTTGGTAAGTGCATGGCTTTATGTGGTAGTGAGAAACATATGCATGCATTGGAAATTCGTTGAGTACGAAGGTTTATGGCTACGGGGGTATTTTATTTTATTACATGCTGTCTTTATAATTTGTATCTATTTTAGCCCCTGTACAAAAATTCACACAAAAATTTGGTCACATACCTTTGTCCAAGACAGGAAAATGGTATGTATCTTATTTTAAAATACCTTCACATAGTAAAATTATGCATGTTAGACAATGACCATATCATTGTAACCTGTTAACCTCTCCCTCCTTACAAAACCCTACAAACCCCATAAAAGTAAACACTCAAGCAATTCGTTGTTCAGTTACAACAGTAGGTTATTATAGGCCCCTACCACTGAAGATTAAAAGTAAAGTGCAAAATTACATATTTGTTAGTGCCATTATTGTACTTTTAATGTTATATGTGTCGTTGAATGTAATATTGCTTCTAAATGTTATATAAAGGCTACAAAAAATATACCTTCAAATCACAAATCAGTCGCTTTGATGCGGCCACGACTTTGTGAACCAATTAGGTTTTCAGTAATTCCCTTTCGGACTTAACCGAAACCAAAAACTATGTGGGTTGTGTTGCGATCAATTATTGTTGATATCCCTACGTTCTCTAACGTTTTAAAACACTAGAGTTATTGTGATTCAAACATTGAACTCCGTAGTAACAAATTATGTTGTGGAAAATGTAACGTCCATTTTTTTAGGGGGGGGGGTAATATTTTTTTGAAAAACAAATATTACAAAAGTCTAACGAAATATTAATTTAAATTACGGGATATATTAAATTCCAAAACGTAATCGATATTAAATTCTAAATTATATTTTGGTGAAATTCGGTTAAACATTTTATTCATCGGCAACAATTGGCTCGGAACCTTCTTTGTTCTTATCACGAATACAAAAGCAAGGGAAGCAGCAAACGTGCAGAATCGCGTGCTGGAGTAAATCGCCTCCCTCGGCCACCGTCAGGGGCGCTGCGGAGGACTCTTCGAAGTTGCTGGAGGCAAGAGCGGCTGGACATTCGGTATCTGGTCGTCGCGCTAGTCAGTTCGCTCCGCTTGCCCACGTCGTTCGTCCCACTTCATCAGACGCAAAATCACTTGGTGACAACCAGTGTTAACGGTTTTGTCTTCGTTTTGGTAAGTTTGACAACTCATCTACGTAAATAGAAGTAGTTTTGCTGTTTTTAACGATTGTTTTCAGCTTGCAGCTCGCTTCTATTTAAATTAAATTAAGCATCGTGGTTGCGTGACTCACGCCGCGACAGGTCCGCTTATTAACGCCCGCTAACTTTGTAGCCATTTACGTAGTTGCTTCATTTATAGTAGTGTAGTTATTAGAAGCACGCTTTTTCCCCGTAGATTCTGGACTAATTTACTCAGCAGTAACATTTACAAATTTAAGTTACGCTCACGCCGGTGGCGCGTAACGCCTGAACTTTCGTGCACGTTGTGTCACGTTATGTCTTGTCTGCTTGCTCGATTTTTGCTAACTTGCTAATTCGCTTTGTTTGAGTAGCTAACTAACAGAATAGTTACGAGTTTAAAATAAAATAAGAAAAAATTAATTAATCGAGTTTTATTATTTTCCTAAATTTAACTTTTTTTAAATAGAACGGACACGAACATATTGTAAACGAACCACGGTGCGAATTCGCTCATCGAAGACGAGGACCGGAATACCAATTTGGGTCATTCCTGGTGTAATGAACGCATGAAGAGCTACTGATCGACACTGCATAAAATAGTTTAAGTAGGAATATGTACTGGTGTATTTTATGCTGACTTAATTTAGTGTTAACGAGTATTGTGTGCCGACGATTTCAGGAAGTCTACGTATACATAAGGATATTTGTTTCCTATTTTATCGGTCTAAAGAGTTATCGAAGATGTACGCAATCTGCGACGCACGGTATTAAGTATCCACGTAGGGAACACGTTATCACAACCGAGAGCCACGCAGGTGTTAAATATCGTAGCTACAGTTGTAAACAAAGTCTAGCCGGTCGTCTGAACTCCGTATAATTATATTCACGTTTTCACTGCCGTCTACTTTTTTATCTTAAATTTAGTTCGATAAATCTCACCTGGGAGCCAGCAGTATTTGTTTTATTTCTTGGCGAAGGGAATTAGGTCTAAATTCCAGTAAATAAAAAATTATTGCAGTAAATTGGCACTTCCGAATTGGCCTTAATTAGATTAGAATATCGCAGAATTGGCATCAAGTGCATTTTTTTTGTAAAATTTATTTTCTAAATTCAACCCCAAAAACCTTTTACGAGTAGCGAGGATGAATAGATAAATGCGAATCGCTATGGCATCTTTTATGTTTTGATGTTCTGAGCCAAGACAACTCGTTTATTAAATACGAATAAAATATTATTCAAGTGATTGTCGGTAGTCTTTTGTCGGTAGATTGAGTAGTATTTTGCGAACCCTGGACTACTCATAGTAGACTGAGCGATCTCGGTATTTTTCTTTGTAAGACATATTCGCTAATTGGGAATAAAATAAATTTTCTTTTCATAAAAACTGTCGTTACAAAAAATTGCTTCTCGTAATATTACTAGTATTTCGTTTTTGGACTAATGAAAATGTTTTATGGTTGGTATTTGTTTCTTAACTATTTAGGATTGTATTTATACATTTCCAGTTTGAAAATATACCGAAAATATATTACGTAAAGATAGCCTAATCAATCAACCCTACATGTACTCAGTCGTCAACTGCGTCTGCTTTGGTTTATACTGGCTGGGTTCTCAGATGTGTTTAATCCCTTTGTTGCGAAACCTTTCGTTTCAATATTTGCTAATATAATTTTATTAGTCCGTTTCCGTCCACATTTCTTTTTAAAGGCTTATCGATGACATTAAGTCTGTTTTGTCCCGTATATAAATTATAGAATCGCGACAAACAATTACATCTTAGAAATAATTATAAATTACCAACAGCATGTTGGATAAATTAACTCCATAGTGTTCGGAACAACTTTAATATAAAAGCGTTACATTTATGAATATGTTTTATGAAAATTAATATGTTTGTTGTAATCCTAATTAACGTCCATATGGGTACAATAAGGTAAGGTTATGTACGATGGGTACATAAGGCAGAACGATTTTTCACTTCCCACCAAGTACTCACCAACTTATCAGGCGTGACTGACTGACAATCGCAACTGTTGAGACAATTTTTGGTTTACTTGGTCGATTCACGGTTCTTTTCAGATTATATTACATATTTTTCGTGCCCCTGAAATAACGTTTAATATTGTAAACAAGATTCTTTTTAATTTTTAATTGCCTACTCAAAGGCAAAATGCGAATTTTAGTATACATTTTATTCATTCAATTTGTACACTGCTATGGTCAACGTAAGGAAACAGCATAGTTCATTCGGTCATTTCAGTGTACCCTCCCCCACCACATTTTATGTAGATTTTATTAAGAATTGTATTACTTACAAAACTATATTACAACATAATAAATACTCATTTTACCAACAGTAGGGTAGTGTAGTATTATCCTACTACATTCTTGCCACTGCAGCACAAGATGATGGTTTGATGGTTTTACCCGTATAACACAAATGAGTGCGCATTCTTGGTTTACATTATTATAAATTGTTTCATTAATAAATATATTTGTGTTATAGTCTCTGATCCAATAAAACGAAACACATGTCAAAATTACGTTTAACTCCTGAATAGCATAAGATATAAGTTACTGGTCATACACTGGTTGTGGATGGTCCCATTTTCATCTACGTATTTATCTCTGGTAGTTAATTAGAAACCATTTTTAAGGGTAATTTGTATAAATAAATATCTTAGTTGATTACCTGGTAAGGTGATATAAATATTTGGCACAATTACAGTACGTCAAAATGAAACCGATACCTACTTGACCGGAACAAGCCTTCTTTAGCTGACATGAACAGCGTTTCTGTGACGGTTCCGTCAGAAAGAGTGAAGGGTCTTTTTCTTGTTCCAAAAAACCTTTGAAATAATCAGCGGTCACCTGTAAAAATGTGTTTTGCAGTGAACTTATGTACTACATAGTCCAACTTTATAATGACAACACTTAAAAAATATTTGTAATATAATCAATCATATACTATAATACGAGCAATATCTACCTGTTTGTTTGCAGAATTTGTAAAGATTTGATGTAAGGGATTTTAGACCGAATTTTGTTTAAATAACCTTCCCAGGATATAATATATTTTGTTATGAATCTTATTTGAAAATTATAAATTTTAACATTGGGCATATGGAGGGTCAAATAAAAACAAGAATCATAACAACTGTAATCAATTAATGAGTGAATTGTAAAAGTAGCACTTAAACAAGGTAACATATCAACAAATGATTTCTTGAAAACAGTGACTAGAAACATTGATTAATGTTTGGGCATTGCGGGCATATTCCTATCCTACGAAACGAACCATATATCACCGAGTCATATATATACCATAATTTTAATTTTGTTCCTGATCATGCACATGGTTCTTATTTACGTCTAAGAAATGAGAACATCCACCAGTATAACACCGTTTTGGACATTTCTGGATATTTCAACCTCAATATTCATCGCTGCAACGGTATGAGCAGAAACCGTTATCCATTCAAGCAATATTCTCCGATCTACTACAGAGGAAAAAAGGTCAAGAGACAGGATGTGGAAGCCAAAGCCCAACGAGTAGCTGCTGAATCGTCGATCTTAAAGAGTGAAATAGTACTGTAATTGGCGTATAAACGGATATGGAACAAACATGCAAATACCATATTCTCTTTTTTTAATTTTGTCGTTTTAAACTCGTGGTCCGATGCAATTTTAATCTTATGGATTGCAAATAAAGTCTCTCTCTCTCTCTCTCTCTCTCTCTCTCTCTCTCTCTCTCTCTCTCTCTCTCTCTCTCTCTCTCTCTCTCTCACTCTCTTTATTTCTTCCGCTCTTTATATTCCACGCAAATAAATAC
Organism: Allygus modestus; assembly: GCA_963675035.1. Taxonomy (NCBI): domain Eukaryota; kingdom Metazoa; phylum Arthropoda; class Insecta; order Hemiptera; family Cicadellidae; genus Allygus; species Allygus modestus. The sequence goes on along the minus strand of OY776111.1, from coordinate 435,669,873 downwards.
AGGTATAAACAAAAATTCTTATTGCATTATTTTTAAACCTAACGTTTTATAATTATTCCTATTTTGATCCTGAAAACAGAAAAGCCATAATATAACCACAAAGTTTAAGATTGTCTTAAGTCAAACTAAAACCTGAAGTCGTCTAATGAGAATATAATGCAAAATATCTATTTAAATTAAAGTAAATAGTTCGAACTTCTACCATCGGAGGGGTTGAAGTTGGGAATAGTTGAAAGAGGATTTCTTAGAGAAATAATTTTATTAATAACGTCTTGAAATTGTGATGATTAATTTCGGTGGATTAGAGGAAATTCATAATTTATTTCAAGACATAAAATACAGCCTTAAGTAGAGGTTAAGATGTAGTCAACTCTCATAGTACTTACAAACAATATCGATCAATCAGGTTTAATAGTTCCTTTTTCGACCAACTGTTTTATAATTCCTTTTGTGTAATTTGAAACCCAGTTGTTTATTTAATCTTCACGATCATTTTTCGTTTTAAAAACAGTGACCTTTTCACCAAATAGTGGTTGCTTGTCTTTCTTTACTTTGATATCTGGAGTGTAGAAGATTCGATCCACCGATACCAGTGTATATTCCTTTTTATCATTGGACGAATCATGGAAAATTTGATCTATAATATCACTTTTGTCCTGAAAATAAATTTAATATGAAATCAGGAAGTGGTTTCAGAATAAATGTTAAGTATATGAGACTGGATCCTACATATCAACATGATCATGCATGATGTCTTTAATCTTTTACACATTACAGGGAAATGGATTGTGTTGGTGATAAATTAATAATACTCGTCCTAAACTTAAATTAGCGAAGTAAAAATTGAAAATGTGAATTTGTTTAACCTGTAAAGCGGAATTGTTAAACTTTCCTCAAAAATTCCTTACCCTAATCCTCCCTTAAATTATCCTTAACCCTTTCACATGTCGTCACAAAATTATACACGTGATTTAAGTTAAATTACCGTTTGTCTTGGTTTCGTTAAACCTAGCAGTGAAAAATCAATGCGTTACGTTCAGTGCTCAATTGATTCCTAGGAGACGAGAAAAGTTTTGATGGTTGTTCAACAAAATAAGCAATGAACAAAAGGTTAATTCATGAAAATCCGTACAAATAAAACATATATAATTATTTTATAGTTAAAAGTGGCATTTACAAAGTGTTTAATAGTAAAATTCAAGAAATTAAATGAAGATAGAAATTAATTTTCTCACAATGTACTGAAAATAGCTATATTTTCGAAATGACACCAAAAGGGATATTTCCCCTCTCTGTATCCGGAAAAGCAGCTGGAGGTTTATCCTGCACTGTTGTTAGGTATACATTATCTCACAAGTAGCGCTAATATCCTATTGCTGCTATTAAAGTAACGAATTTGAAATCAGCTGTTATATTAATTTAACATAAACTAAAATATAATGCGTGCATTCAAAATAAACTGTTATTATTAATCTATTTATTATATAAATGTTAATATAATGTAACAAATATTATTCTCTATATGTGGTGGGAAATATTTATTGGCAAACCTGATAGAAATGTCCAAAGAAATTTGATTATTATTAGTGAATTTCCCCTATAGGGAAGAAGCTATATTATATATATATATATATATATATATATATATATATATATATATACATTTTCAAACAAATGATCTTTTTGGTTCTGGGGTAATAGCTTCTTTCCTGTAGGGGAAATTCGCTCGTAATAATCTAATTTTTTTAGACATTTCTATCAGGTTTGCGAATAAATATTTCCTACCACGTATAGAGAATAATAGTTGTTACATTATTTTAACATTTATATAATAAATAGATTAATAATAACAGTTTATTTGGAATGCACGCATTGAATTTTAGTTTATGTTAAATTAATAAACTAATTCATTTTATTTTTCGTGAGCACGATAACTCTTGTAAAAATTATCCGATTATGATGGAATTAGGTAAAAACATGTAAAGCAACATTTAAGACTTTATGTTTGAAAACCAGCCAGATCGCTCCATCCGAAGGGGTATTTTGGGGGGGGGAGTTTGTACCCCAAAAATGGGTTTTTGAAAGTTTTTACAAATCATTTTTGAAATAGTCAAATTTTAGTTTTTACCAATGGATTCAGCTTAAAAAACACACAATTTGGCATTTTGATAATTCCACTACGTCAATTGGTACCGAGATATTAAAAGTGCTAAACACAGTACGTTGTCTAATGTTATTCTTATGGAGGAAAAGAAAAATTGTATAACTTGCTTCTTTATGAAAGTATACTGACGAAACTTGGCATACGGCTTCATCTGTATGTGGCCCTTTGATATTTTCTAAAAAAAGTTGTTGCCAAAGGCTCCCGAAGCAACAAACGTGCGTACTCAGCCCCATGTTATTCTTATGGATAATAATTAAATGCTATGTATTCCTTAATTATGAACATAAATGAATAAAAACTGGTATATGACTTCACCTAGTTGAGTTATGTTGATATTATCATAAAAACCCATTTTTTGTGTTCCTTGATGCAGCAAACCTGCATACTCAGCCCAATGTTATTCTTATGGCGAATAATTAAAATTGTATATATCGCTTATTTGTGAATTTTTTTTATAATACTTGGTAAGTGGCTTTATCCTGCTATTCAAAGACTTTAATGCTTAATTTATTAAGACATTTATATCTCCATTTAAAATTCGCTGAGCAAGCATTTTTGCTGCGGCGGGGTATTATTGTTAATTACAGTATGATGAAAAGTATCATTTATAACTTATACCCAAATTATTATTTCTGTACTTTATCGAATTTTGAAAACATGATCGTGAACCGGAAATAAAATGTCGATACTAATGATAAAATATACATTTTTGTTGTAAAAAATTACAAAACATTAATTCTGTAACGAGTACAAAGCATAAACCAATTTCCTGTGAACAACATAACCAAACTACACTCTGTTTTGATTGAAAATTTCACCTGAAAACTGTTTTTCAAACCAGCATTAAACTCAGGGCCTGTAGTTGCCGCGAGACGATGGAAAATTAACAATTAGGACTTCGAACAGCGCCGCGCCGTCCTCGCGCAGTATAAATGTTTGGCGGGGAACTGGCACAGCGCCCCCACCACGCAGCCACGAGTACTACACCTAGGGAATCTAATCCCGGGATCCCACCCAATTTTACGGTTTCTTCCACCCCGGGATTCAAACACCGAATCCCAGAATTTTCGGGTTTGCTAAATTGTCTCAAGTTAGAAATACAGGTGATGTTTTTAACTGGTGTAACCACAATAAATCACTATAAATCCACTTTATTAAGTTATAAATCAAAACTTCTTGATTTGATAATGTTTTCTTTCTTATATATTAACCATAGGTTTATATTTTAATCCAATTTCTTACAGTCTCTTGAAACGGGAAGCCATCTAGGTGTCACCCCGACAACCCGTCACCTCGGAATTTTGGCCACAGGCGACAACCTGTCACCTCGTAAAAATATACCGATGCCGTCAAGGTGTCACCTCGTCAAGTTGTCACCTCTTTTATAGAGATGATTGTTTGTCGTGTGCAGAGACGACAACCTGTCACCTTGCACGCTTGCGTCAAGGTGTCACCCCGACAACCCGTCACCTTCTCTACTCCCAGGTGACGATCTGTCGTCACCGTTCACGACAAACCGTCACCTCGCACACTCGCGTCAAGGTGTCACCCCGACAACCTGCCACCCCGCTTCATCTGTTTCCATCTTCTTATAACGCAAAAATAGGCTTCCTCCACTTGGCTTATCAGCGCTACCATGCTTAAAACATATAATAAACTTTTAAAAATTATAAATTATTCATGTTTAATCTTCTACCGTATTTAAAACTACATTAATTTAGAGGCACGGTCGTGTCTCTTCGCCAAGTCCACCAGCAGACGACGAGCGAACGACGACGAGACGTGAGTAACTATTAACACGAAGGAATATGAAGCGATTTTTCGACCCACCAAAAAAGAAATTTAAAGACCTAATTTGATCTAATTCCGTTTTAACACGTTAAAAACACTAGAGTATACGACAGTTTGTTTTAGAATGGTATAATAATCGAGAAATAAACGTTTTAAGTAGCGAAAAAATTACAAGTTTTGTAAATTTTGATCGAATCTTCAACCTCGATGTTCAGAAAGCCTAGCGACTTTATTTCTCATCAAACCCAAATGAAATTTCAAAGTCACTCATATTTTTTCTCATAGAAGTGTCTTTTGATACTATGAATAAAGTTTACAATCGAAATATATTAAAAGTAATCACTTTAAAATTTGTCATTTAAATTTTAGTTGACTTTTAAAACGTAAACAAAGAAGATGACACGAAGAGTAGGTTTCGCAAGAAAAAGGCTGAAAAAGCTGACACATCAGGATTCATATATTCTCTGTAACCCGTGCAAAGATCAAGTATGTTTTCAAATAAATTTATGATATGCTAGGAATTGTATCTTTGTGGCTACAAATAAAATTTTAGATTGGCTTCATTCGACTTTTAAATTTAAAAATCCTGTTACTTTAAATGAAAAATGTTCGTAAGTTTGTTTCAGAAATCTCAACTCCAAAAAATTATATCTTAAAGAATAGCGTGTAACGTCTTCATGATAGGTAGTCGTTTCATAGTCCTTATAAGCCATCTTAATAAACCTTCATAATAGCGTCTTAATTTTTTAACATACCAACTGATAAAACCAAATAAGTAATAACTGTAATAAAGCATATATGTTGCAGTTTTACCTTATAATTTATTCTTTGGGGTTTCGTCTTAAAGGCAACAACAAGAAACTGGTTTATAACCTCAGTTTGAGCGTGTGCGTAGCCACGGGAAACCGCTAGTAGGCCTAATCGTATAAAGGGTGGTCCAAAAATCGCGCTCACATTTTGTTTTGTGACAGCACAGCTATTTCATTGGTTAGAGAGATGATTTTTGCGGTGAACGGTTCTTTAGATACTACCATTTTTTCATATCAGTGGTTTGAACTATTCAACTTTTCTCATGAAGGCGGCATGGAAAATAAATAATATGTAAATTCTATGCGAAGTGTGATTTGCGGGATTGGTCAAATTCTCACGATAATCAATCACATCACTTTGAATCTAGCAATACATAATGACAAACTCAACATTTCGTCAGCTCCCATCTAGTAACGGAAAAAATGCAATGATATAGACACAAATGAGTACGCGTGAGTACGCTTTGAAAACTGTCTTGCCTTATGCGTATAAACCAACTGCAGCTTGCACATGAAACACATTTTCATTATGGTGAAACTTATTTTTAACTACTAAGGGGATTGTGTTCAAATTTGTTGATGATGTTTTGACGAAATTGCAAAATCATTTTTATAATGACTACTTCTGCGGTATTGCGAAGGTTTTTTTCCCTATATTAGATTATTATAAACATGACAAACAACATTGAAGCGAGCTGAAAAATACGTTTAGTAGAATTCACGCATTATAAATTTTTTATGCCGCCTCTATTAAGAAAGTTGAAATAGTTTAAAACCACTGATAGAACCATTCACCACAAAAATCATCAGCGGTTTTGTTGGACCATACCAAGTATAAAGTCTAAGAAGCTGTCTCTATTGCAGTGTTAAACGAATTGATTATGTGTGCAAATATGTAATTTTAGTTCAAAGGGAGGAGCCAATCGGGGTGGTGATTTGCTGTGGTATCAAGTTGTCGGTTGCACCGACGTCAAACCGCCACTTCTCACGCTCGCGTCAAGGTGTAACCCCGACAAGGTGTTACCTCCTCTCTTTGGAGGTGACGATTAGACGCCTCCGTACACGACAACCCGTCACCTCGCACGCTCACTTCAAGGTGTCACCCCGACAACCTGTCACCTCCTTCAAATGGTGACGGGTTGTCGGGGACGATGCACGTCAACTCGTCACCTCAAAACCTGTTTTAAAAGGTGATGGTTTGTCGGGGTGACAGGTTGACGGAGTGACACCTAGACGCGGCCCCCTTGAAACAATAAGATTCTACCCGAATAGGGTAGGCCTAAGTCATGTTTGTCAGATAGTTATGCCTTTTTTATGATAATTGATCTTTTTTTATTTTTATTAAGAACAAATTTAGTTTGTTTTGATCTCAATATAATATTTTTTATTTGAGTTCTAAATAATAATTTATTTATTGTAACGTACCATTTGTATGATACTGAATATTTGTATTTTTTTTATATGCTACACTGTAATTGGATGTTAATCGTATTGCAACATTTCAAATAAATAAATATAATAATAAGTAAATTCATTAAAATAACAACATTGGAATTTATTTAAAGTAATATTTCCTTGATTAATTTTAAATCGTTTACTAATTGTTACTTGATTTTATTATGAAAGTACTGTGTTTATTGAAAGGATAGCTTTGTTTCTAGTTTTGTTTGATCAAGTAGGATTTATTCATAACTTGTCTTAGCAATAATTTAATAATTTCATTCATTTGCAGCTTCAGCTACATAACAAAATGTACTTCTACTTCTACCTTTTAGGTGGAAATATTTGTTCATGGATACTTTTTGGAACAGTTTTTCTGTCAATTTAAATACATATCATAGCGTGAAAAACCCAATAACGACGTTTTGTTGTTGTTGCTTTATTAGTTTTTTACATACCCGAAGCCCTACCCAATGCGAGACCAAACGTAATAGTACTAATAGTGTAATACATATTTTTATCTTTAACCGTTGATCATGTGTGCTATTTAAATAATAGTTTTGTATATTTAATAAAAAAATAGTAATAATTTACTATAATTATCGTCAAAATATGCAAAAGTACACTTAATCGCATAATTTTCGAGGTTTTTGTAAATTAGGCCAATCCCGGGATGGTATTTTCCAATCCCGTAATCTCGGGATTGAAAATATCGTCCGGGATTGGATTCCCTAATTACTCCACGCCTTAGTTCCCGCTCCATACATAACAACAGCAGTTCTTCCAACTTCCAGCATCATGCGTAAATTATGGGAAACTCGGAAACTATAGTGTTGTGTACGGTAACTAGAGTACCCTAACCTAACCTAACCACCACAGCACGCTGTGTAAGATTTTAGTCCTGTATAAAACTTTAATTGCTTACTTTTCATATATATTTCTATATTTTATTTGCTCGTCCGGTTACCGGAAGAAAATAATACTAAGGGAGAGCTTTTATTCAGTCAATGCTTTACAGTTTACAAGTTTACGAAAACAATTTAAAAGTACTCTCCCAAAGAGTTCATGTATTACCAGTATCGAATTATATTCGCAATGTACTATAATGACAAGATTCGTAGTTTGAAATTTTCGTATTTTAGCAGTACACGACAATTCTGTTGTTGTTGTTGTTTTGTGAGGTTCCAGTGGGCGGGAAAGTCCCTGTCCCACTGAGGCTGCTTTAGGGCGCTTGGGCCCTCTTCAGCCGTCGGATAGGGTTGGTTGGTGAGGGGGAGATTGACGCACTGCAACAGGACTTTTTCTATTATTTTTTTTCGTTGCCTGCTACAGTGGCCAGGGAATGGTTTGGGGTTGGAGGTGAACACACTGCCGCAGGACTTTTTTTATTATTTTTTTTTCGTTGCCTACTACAGTGGCCAGCGAATGGTTTGGGGTTAGAGGTGAACACACTGCAACAGGACTTTTTTTTGCCTGCTACAGTGGCCAGGGGATGGTTTGGGGGGAGGAGTGATGAACACACTGCGACAGGACTTTTTTCTGTTTTATAACGAGTGCCTGTCACAGTGGTCAGGAGTGGGAGCTAGGCGAGGTTTGCATGGGGTTTAGTGGTGGGGGTTATGGTTCGGGCTGCTGGTCTAGGTCGGCAAGGTGGTGGATCGTGAGGCTGGGGCGGTCAGTGAAGTAGGGTTGGAAGTAAGGTTGGAGGATGTCGGAGGTGCGGGCTTTCTCAAGGTAGGTGATGTTGAGGTGGTGGAGGAAGTCTTTGAGTCTGGGGATTGAGTGGGCCTCGTAAGCCGTGTGGTTACGGGCCCAGGGTGGGAGGTGGGAGGCAAGGCGGAGGGCGCGTCTCTCAGTGGCCTCGAAGCTTGAAAGGAAGCTGTTCGGGGTGGATAGAAGGAGCGGGTGGGCGTAGGTTAAAACAGGGCGGATGACTGAGGAGTACAGGCGGGCAAGAGTGGGTTTGGAGCAGCCACGGCTGCGGTGGTTGAGGATACGGAGGGCACGGAGGCGGGTGATAGCTCTCTTTTTGGCTTCACTGAGATGAGGGACGAAGGAAAGTCGGGAGTAAAGGGTGACACCTAGGTAGGTGCAGGATGTTTTGAGGGGGAGACGGACGTTGTTGAGGAAAATGGGATCTCTCTTGGTGCGGGAGAAGCGGCAGGCGTGTAAATTGAAGAAACAAAGTTGGGTTTTGCATGCATTGAGGAGGATGCGCCATTTGTTGCAGAAGGAAAGGTAATTCTGGAGGGTTTGGGAGGTTTTCCGGATCAGGGTGTCATGGTATCGTTCGGATATCCAGAAGGCGGTGTCATCAGCAAATTGGGCAAGGCCACAGGAGGTGTCGGTGGGATTGCGTGGAATAGGAGCAGGGAGGTCACGGACATAAAGGATGTAGAGGAGGGGGCTGATGGCGGAGCCTTGGGGGACGCCGGCACGCAAGGTGAAGGGAGAGGAGAGGGAGCCACGAAATCGGACCTGGGCCGTTCGGCCGTCGAGGAAGTGGGATATCCACCTGATGATAGGAGCGGGGAGTTGGAGTTCCAGTAGCTTGACACGAAGGCCGTTGTGCCAGACGGTGTCGAAAGCTTTCTGGACATCCATGAGGGCAAGGATTGAGGGACGGTGGAGGGCGTTGTTGGTCTGGAGGCATGTAATGACCCGCAGAAGCTGGTCGTACATGTTGACTCCGGGACGGAAACCGGCTTGGGTGATGGGGAAGAGGCCGAGTGTGTTGAGGTGGAGGTGGATCCTGGAGGCGAGGACTTTCTCGAAGAGTTTCGAGAGGGTGGAAGTGAGGCTGATGGGACGGTAGTTGTTGGGATTCCGGGGATCTTTGTGGGGCTTGGCAAAGAGGATGACATTGGCGTGCTTCCAGGATCTCGGGGAGAAGCCCAGAAGGAGGACGGAGGTGTAGAGGGTGGCAAGAAGAGTGACAAGAAGTGGGGGAGCTTGTTTGAGGAGGAGGTTGGAAATGCCGTCAGGACCAGGGGCAGTGTTCCGGAGGTGCTTCCACTTCAGGTTGATTTCCTGGGTGGTGATTGGGAGAACAATTCTGTTGTTTATGTCTGTTGGCATCACCGCGCGACGGGGAGGGAGCAACCTTGGTCAGAGGGCGTGGTCTATTGGTACAATAATGGCGATGGCAGGGGGTGCGAATTCCTTGAATCCCCCCCCAAACCTTTATGACTGCTTGGAGTTGTCACTGCGACAGGACCCGAATTGACAAATTCTGCGCTCCCGCTAAATTTTTTGCGTTTTACAGAGTTTACTAGCTAACCGGATCCTCGGTGGCCGTTGATATCGGAAGTCGTAATATTATAAAAGTCCAAAAACAACTATTCTCTCACATGGCCACCCGTATAATTTGCAGTGTTGTTACAAACGTGTTATTTCTCGTATGGTTACCATATTTGTTTGTTTTTCTACTAACTTAATTTTTTTATAAAAACACTAAAATTTCTACACGTTTTGTAGAGCTATGAATGTATTGAAATAAATGACTAATTTACTATGAAATTTACGTTTACTCGAATTTGAAAATTAATTTGTTTTAGTTGAAAACTGTATCATGCATACAAAAAAAGCAAAAGGCATAACTATATTTCGTTTAAATATAAATATATTTCCAATCGGTAGGAAGATTGATCCAAACGCAGATATCTCTGCACTGACTTCTCTGTCCTACCGGCAGAGGCAATGTAGACAGTCATTAGGGCGCTGTAGATACTGTATGGAGAGAAGACGTCCTTGGTGTAACATGTGTTGGCTGCTATCGTCTTGAACAGCCATATTGAAAACTGCTGTTCGGAATTGCTGAGCGGGACGTCATCAGCGGCAAGGCTGTTCACGGCAGACAACAAGCAAACGAGCAAAGTAAGCTGAAATAGAATGAGCAATGTTGAACAAAAACCTTGTACCAGGCTACCGATAAATAGCGTTAAATCATGCATAGGATTATGCAGAACTTATAAACCGTTTTTCATTACCAAATTAGTTTGGTTTAATCGGGTACTTTTTAATCTATACTTCCAATGTAAATTTGAATAAAACTATAATAATTATTGGTTAAATCTCTGAAATGAGGAAGTAAAATGGATTGTAAAATTCTAAATATACAGTTTTCTTCCCAAAACAAGCGTCAGTGATTAGTTTATTTGATCACTATCACTTTGCTTGACCTGCAATATCACCATAGTCCTTACCTAATTTTTATATTTGCTAATACAAACTGATCAATATCTAAAAATGTCTATGATCCCAATGGAAATCTTATATAAAAACGTATGCACGTCTGTTAAATACAAGGAAAGTAAGGTATGTACCAAACATTGATATACATACAATAACCAAATTTCAAAATGCACTAAATGGTTTAAAATTTAGTACATTCTTTTATATAAACTAAACTCTTCTGGCATTAGAGGAGTTCTATATGAATAGCTCAAATCCTATCTTCACAATAGAAAACAAGTTTCTGGAGAAGCATCTGATGATATTACAACTACTAGTTGCTAGTTGACGTGTCCCTCAAGGATAAATATAAGGACTCATATTATTTTGATTATATGTACTCCTAAGAAACTATATGACCACTCATATACTATTACATATTTTAGTACAATATTTAAACAAAAATATATACTATTAGCCAAATTTATTAAAAAAAAACAGATATCAATACAAATAATATTATTTATTAGCTTACTCCCCATATTGATGGAAGTATCAGGTATGGAAGTATTAAATTAGCTGCATGCAGTCCATTAAATGTTATCTGATTTGAAATATAAAATCACAAATCAAAAATTATCATTTCATTGTCTTTATGCCTAAAACTTGTTCCTACTAAATGAACAAGTACTTCATTTAGGTTGCAGTTTTAATTCTAAATCGTTCTATTTTGACTGATATATTGATAAATGTAAGAAAATATGTTCACTGAGTCATAGGAATTGGATATAAAAAAGTAATTGAAAATAATAAAAATATAGAACAATGGCAAATTATAAGAATTTGTATAGTCTCTTTGAAATATGCCATATGGTGTTACTCATATAATTAAGTTGGTGAATAAGAACGAATCAATTTAAGATAACAATGACAACATAAATTTCTAAGTTTATTGAATAGGCCATAAAAAATGTTAAATTAGTGTAACAATCACATTAATTCAATACGTATTTTAAACGTTATTTTATTAATTTTTTACCAATATTTTAATGATTTTTAATTAGTTTTGATTTAAAACTTCATAACCCCAAGTGTATTTTTAGAATCATTTTGTATACCAAACTATTTGTTTGTTCACAAAAGAGCCAGTTTGTCCCGTAAATCATTTTTACCCGTAATTTAGTTAGTTTCAACATTTGGAGGGATTAGTTCGCATGATATCTGAGTTAAGAGTTGAAACCAAGCAAGCAAACCTTATAGCATGCTTAAAGCATAGCATAAATATGAAAACGATATATTTTAAAGTGTTTGGATGTACAATGATGTTTTCAAATTTGTTTGTGGTATATAATATAATCCATACTCTTTCAAAATTTGAGCTTAATCGGTTGCAGTAAATATTTTCTATCAAACGAATTAATATGCAATTATTATGGCTAGAGCTCTAAAGTATATTTCTGGGGAGGCATATCAAGTATTATAATGCACTTCTATATTCTCGTTAACAAAGCCATTTTGCTGGTCACTGGGGCAGAAAGCTCTGAAGAAGTTTTGGAACAGGAATAGGCAAAGGTTATATTCTGAGGCATTGATTATACTCCTAACAAATGTTTGTTCAATCGATATAGCTAACTAGTAATCCTTGTGGTTCAGATTATAACTTCGAAGTCAAATTGAGCAGAGCCTTAAAATACATATGGAACGGAAATTATGTAGACTTGTTTCTGATTGCAAGGCATTGCCTACTGTCTTCGTACCAAATATTTGCGCAATCGGTCTAGTAAGTGTCAATGTAAATATGATTAACGTGGGAATTCTGAAGGCCAGTTTGGCTGAGCCTCAAAGGAACGGAAATAAGCATATAAGTGGTTTTTGAGTTATACCTAATATCTGCTCAATAACACATTTATTTTGTGGACCAACAAAAACATACAAAATTGCATACCCTATGTTCACTGCAATGCCGTTATTTTATTGGGTATAGTATACCGTTGTACAGTAGTAAAGAGGTTAGTTTCCTCCGTTTGTTTGGTAAAAGCTAATTAGCTGACTAAATTTTCATGAGATCAAATATGGTTCACTCTATGGAAAATGGTTGAGTACTGCTACTATACATGTTGGAGCATTGAATAACTAAGGGGCTTAAACCCTAATGAGGTATGGTGATTTGAAACAGCATAATTAATACTGGTTCACACGACAATGTTCAAAACGTGCTAGTACAGTCTTTTTATTTTGAAACGCAGAAAAACTCTGGCATGTTAGTGTAGCAGGCAGACGGACAAACAAATTTGATCAGCAATTTAAATATTGCCAATGCGTCCGATGCACAACACATTTCAAGAGTCAAAGTAATGATGACATAAAACTTATTTTATTTATGTAGATGTCTTGTTTTTTTTGTATCATTTGTTATTTCTAATATACTGTCTATTATGTATTAACTTCTGCAATCCAAATACAATGGGACAGTTCATTATCAATCATTTATTAATCTCACGGACAGAAAACAACCTTCGAGGGCCACCCTCAAAAAACAAAAACAAAAACCATTGATGCACAATCAAGACGCAGGACAAATATTTCGATACCTCTAATCGTCAAAATTGACTCAGAAAGAACGAGGAGTTCTCTTAACAAAAATCGCCTTAGCATATTAATTTGTACTGTATTTTTAATACAGTCGCTGGTTAAAATATACACCTAACTATAATGTAATTCTATGAAACATTTTCGAGTTTAATTTTAAGATTATTAAAAGCAATTAATGCATGGATATTACTGATGGAAGATGTCTAGTAACATTTTTCATTTCTTTTCTAGTTCATTTGATTTTCCCATCTCCTTGCTTGCTTGCTTGCTTATTTACCTTCCTTGCTTCAGAGATCTCTAAATTTTCTTTCCTAAATTGGAGGAAATACAGCTTATGGATATTTTCAAACCTGGTGGTAGCCGTCAGTTATCGGGGATGAAACCCGACACGTAGTATATAGGCTGCAACTTTACCAAATGACAAAAACTATCTAACAGTAAATATAATTTTGTTTTAAAAATAAGTACATGTATATACTCAAATTCCAAAGGTACTTATAAAATATCCACACATATAACACCTCACTCGCTTTTAAATATGTGCAGCTATACACATGTATTTTTCATTCTTTGTAATAAATCAGTTTATAAAAATAAAGTTACATCTTATTTCCTAATAGTCCCTAGGAAATGGTTTAAAGACTAAAAACTAAAAAGACTAAAAATGGTGTCGTGATAAAGAGTTTTAACCCTTCGTGTGGTCAGCTACGTCTTTAGTTTCATAACGATTTCGCCGATTGAGGTGAAATATTAAAGGAATTTTCTCTATATGATTAGAAACCAACAATTTTACCACGAGCTTCATGGAGCGCCAGATAATCTTCTCAGGATCCGCACCTCTGGCCCTCATATCTCTCTTGTTACACTTATTTAATGAATATTTGATTGGATTTTTGTCACATTTGTTTATCTTCATTATATTCATAAAATAAAAAACTGTTTAAAGAAATATATTTAACTACAAAGTTTCACTGTGTTGTTTACCTCTTAAGCGAATCACATAAGAATAAATCCCAGATAAGTTGTGCAAGTGTTTTGTGAAAATATATTTGTGCCCATCCAACCAACCAGGATGTTATTCCACAATTTTTAAACTGTTTACAAAGACAACGACAAAATAAAAGAATAAAATAGTAAATATGTTTTACATTCAGAAAATATATTTGCTTTCCTCTTATTTAAGGCGTTTTAGTTTAATTAACAATCTTATTAGTTTGAGTATTTGATCTTATTTTATGTTACATTTACTCAACCTAAAGTCAAAATTAGGATAAAGTATACACTAATCTGTTGTGAAGACAATACTCAAAATACAATCAACAAATTTAAGAAAAGTCCTTTCCTCAGACTCGATTTTTATTACGAATTCGATTGATATATTGGAAATATAAATAAAATATTTCAAATTTATAATAAACCAATTTATTGATTATTTTCTCCAACACAGAGTTAGGTATAAAGATATCAAAGTACTACTTGTGATTGGGAGTGTTTAAAATTCCCATGTAGTGTATGAAATTATTCGCATCGTCATAGATTATGTAGATGAAAGGATGATCGGCGTGGAATGTACACTGTGGAAGACTATCAATTATAGCAGCAGTAGCAGCAGCGGCCTCGGTTCCGTTTTCATACACATTTACCTTCGCCTTGTGTTTAATGTGATTCAAATTCAATTGCGCGCCAGGTTCAAACAGTTCTCTCAGGTCAATATCTTGATTAAATAACTCCTCAGATCCGAGATTTTCAAATATCTGAAATTGTTATGACTGATTAAATCCTCTAAATTAAAATAGTATGGATATATAAACACTCTTTAACGATAGTTAATACAACTTAGGGTAGCATAAAAATATAAACGATTTTCATTGATAGCAAATACAAAGTCCAGAACTCTCAACCCTAAAACGTGTTTTTAACCAATTAAATATGCAGCTATACAGCCATTCCGTATTGCTTCGATATGCAGCTATACAGCTACCTCGCATTGCTTCGATATGCAGCTATACAGCCATCCCGTATTGATTCGCTGTACAGCTATCTCGTATTGCTTCGATTTGAAGCTATACAGCCATCCCGTATTGATTCGATATGCAGCTGTACAGCTATCTCGTATTGCTTCGATTTGAAGCTATAGAGCTATCTCGTTTTGCTTCTATATGCAGCTATACAGCCATCCCGTATTGCTTCGAACTATACTGTGTTGTTTAGGTGTTCAGTAGTAGCACATTTTATTCAACATTAGCATTCCTCTTGCTCAGTTTTCTAACTTGTACAAACAGTAATTACAAAAAGCAAACTTGTGTTACAAGGGTCTACATTGACAAATAGTTTTTTAGTCCAGCTATTTCTCCTATAGTAGTAACATGTATTCCATGATGATGGTTAACAATGTATCGGAATTTACAAAAAAGTAATTCATATGTGGGAAAATCTTTACGTCAGGTTAAGATAGGACTGACTCCTATCTTTGAGATGGTGACGGCCACTTTTTGGGAACCATTCCGACACTTGTCTAGGTGAGATGAGAAACCATACAAACTTATCTCAGAATGGCCGGACTGGAATGAAAGCCGAGACCTGCCGAATGTGAGGTGAAATAGTTACCTCACTCAGTTGAATTTTTTTAAACATTTAGACATTAAATTTGTTACATGGTAATTATGCAGTATTTTGTTTATATAGTATTCTTATTATCTAGTCAGTTTTATTTGTATTATTATTCACAACATATTTTTATTGACTATATAACAGTTAATTCTTTACAAATTATTTGAATATTAATTTCACAAAGATGATTTCAATTATTTGAAAGAGTTCGTTCATATTTACTCAAAACACCTTTTTTATTGTTTTCGTAAACAAGTCATCTTTAGCAAATATAAAAATGTCTTCTGTTAATCTTTTACAAGCAGTCTTTTTTCACTTTTGACCTCCAATTTTCAAAACCTGTTATTACTTGTTTTTTATCGTTAACGTTGAGGTTATCCTTCCGTAGCGGATTGTCCAAAATCATAGTCTTATGTATATTTTTGTTTTAAATAGACACAAAATTATCAAAATACAAATAATGTCTAAATATTATCAAAATAATCAATGTTAATCGGGTTACCCGTTGATGAGAAATGAGACATAAACCTGAATATTGTTTGTATTTTAGAAGCAGGTAGAAAAATGCAAAGTATTTTTAAGTTTAAGAGCGCAGCCCCTTTTAAAACCCATTTTAGGGGTTATTTTTAATCTTTATCATACACTTTTTAGGTATTAATTTAATACTAGGTATAAATTTATGCGTTTTGGATACAGATTTAATGGGTTTCTATAAAGTAATCTTGAGGATTCTATTTGCAATTCCATAAAAACAAAAACATACACAGGAAAACATTTTAAATGTAATTTCTTATTATTTCACAATTCTATAAGGCTGTGTAATAAACTGTACTAACTTTCAAAGGACCAAGGCCTTGCTTGACCTATCAGAAGTGAAGAATATTTGAGTTTGCTTCAAAGTGGTACAACAAAGCTGCAAGGTGTCAAGTGAGAACTATACTCTACCTTAGAGACCTACCTTACCTAGCATCACGTGATGAACACGTAGAATTTTACTATTTAAGCATAGATAACCGTATAACTAAGTAATTTACAGTAAAAAGTGTTTTCCTATAACTGTTTTCGTTTCTATTATTACATATTGTTTATTATATTGTATATAATATATTGTATATCCTAAAATTGTGGATAAAAACTGTCTTTTACATGTCAGATAACAGCTGTAACAAAGGGCTAGGGGTGATAAAAATGTAGATAGCAAATAACCTAGTAATACATCGAGTTTAATTAATACACTATATTCTCAGGTATAAAATAATATTAATATTTTGCAATTGAGTATTAGGGTAACAATTTTCAACGAAGCGGAAAATTATAAACTATGAAATAAAACTGAAACAGGAGAATCCTTCCTGGGTTATAATGGAATACGTCACTATGTTCGATTAATTTTAATTAGTGAAGGTTAAAATTAAGAGATTCGTATATACATCGAGTGACTCATACAGCTTTTGATAAATCTTGATTGCAACAGTATACAAATTATGTAGCTATGATGCAATCAGATTTTAAATTTTAATACAGAATGTAAAGGTAGTTCTCTGGGTCTCCCAGGATTCTGGTGTTTTCGAATGGAATTAAAAAACAACACAAAACTATAAACTTATACTACTATTTGGAATAATTACCGGTTTCAGTTCATATTTTCCTTCTGATTCAAATTTTGGGATCAACAGGTCAGTCGTACACTTTTTTTGGAAGCGAATGGCGGATAATATTGTTTGGAAAGTTTGACTGGCGAGTTTCTTCAAAACATCAGCTATCGGTGGAGAAGCATTCTTCTGGGGTTTCGTCGTTGGCAGAATAATAATCATAGTTATGTCATCTCCTTTGTAGGGTAGATATATAATCTGAGATTTGAGATTCCTGTCCGTCACTTAAAATAAATTAATCATTGAATTTCTTTATTAAAACTTAATACATAAGTAAATACCTCCCGTCGCAGCAAACCTGCGTACTCAGCGAATTTCCAATGCATAATCTATATCTTGATACCACATAACAAGTTTCATAAAAATATATTCACAAATAAGCTATATATAAAATTTTAATTATAAAAACATAACAACATAAGAATAACATTGAGGATGAGTACGTAGGTTTGCTGCAAAAAGGAAGATAAAAATGTGTTTTTTTTTCAATTATCAATATAATTCAACCAAGTAAAGCTAAA
Source organism: Allygus modestus (assembly GCA_963675035.1). NCBI lineage: Eukaryota > Metazoa > Arthropoda > Insecta > Hemiptera > Cicadellidae > Allygus > Allygus modestus. The sequence goes on along the minus strand of OY776111.1, from coordinate 435,652,121 downwards.
TACCAAGTCTTAATAATTTATGTTCATAATTAAGAGAGATATAAAACTTTAGTATTCTTCATAAGATTAACATTAGGGGTGAGTATGCAGGTTTGCTGCTAAGGGGATGATAAAAAAAAAATCAATTTGGTGTGCAAATATCAATATACCAGTACTAGGTGAAGCCACATACCAAGTTTCATCAATATATGTTCATAAATAATTAAGATATCAAATTTTAAACATTCTCCATAAAGATAACATTGGACACCGTACTGTGTTTAGCACTTTGAATATCTCGGCAACGGATGGACGTAGAATCACAATTTAAACACCAAAATTATTGTTTTGTGGAGCTAAACTGATTGGCGAAAGCAAATGTGAAGTTTACAGTAGAATTAATTGAGGAAAAGCTAAAAACCATTTTCCCATAAGATTAACATGGGAGATTTTATGAACACGTTTTTTGGATTTTCTCCGCAACCACTTAACCTAGGTTAATGATTAAAAATACTATATTATTTGTTTTTAAGCTCTATCAAATAGTAAAAACAAAAATTATAGGTTTTAACAATTTTCGGGTGAAAAGTGCAAAAAACTGATTTTTGAAAAATTTTAAACCTCATAAACCCCCTTTCCCATCGCCCGATTTTTTTGGTTTTCGAACTTGAAGTCATGAATATCACTTTACACATTTGAGCAAAATTTCATGGAAATCGGACGTTTATATATACAGGTGTCACAAAAATCCGGAACTGGCTATACATAACCATATTCTACATACAAAAATAAATCGAAAATATACAGTAAAATTTTTTCGATTTCAACTTCGTTTAGCCGCTATCCGCCATTTTGTTTTTTCACTTAAACATTTCTATTTCCGTAATGGATTAATGTATCAAGTAAAAATTTGGTATGGAGCTTTACAGGATAAATGTCTAAATCCACAAAAAAAATTATTTTTTCCGACATTTATTTTCAAAATGGCGGCCACTTTAAATTTTTAAAGTCAAATTCCATGAAAACTAGCAACTGAAACAAAATGTTACAAGATATACAATTTAAAGCACTTTGTAATCAAAATCTAATGACATTTTTACTGTAAAAATCGGTTAATAAATAAAAAAGTTATGGTAATTTTTTATAATAAATTTCAAAATGGCGGCCATATACAAATTTCAAAGTCAAATTCCTGGAAAACTAGCAACTAAAACAAAATTTTACAAGACATAAAATTTAAAGGAATTGGTCAAATGCACTAGGGAATTTGAATTTGAAAATGTTATATGGCCGCCATTTTGAGATTTATTATAAAACATTTCCATTACTTTTTTATTTATTAACCGATTTTTACAGTAAAAATGTCATTAGATTTTGATTACAAAGTGCTTTAAATTGTATATCTTGTAAAACTTTGTTTCAGTTGCTAGTTTTCATGGAATTTGACTGTAAAAATTTAAAGTGCCGCCATTTTGAAAATAAACGTCGGAAAAAAATAATTTTTTTTGTGGATTTAGACATTTATCCTGTAAAGCTCCATACCAAATTTTTACTTGATACATTTATCCATTATGGAAATATAAATGTTTAAGTAAAAAAAAACAAAATGGTGGATAGCGGCTAAACGAAGTTGAAATCGAACAAATTTTACTGAACATTTTCGATTTATTTTTGTATGTAGAATATGGTTATGTATAGCCAGTTCCGGATATTTGTGACACCCTGTATATATATACATATATATATAAATTTGAACGAATATTTTTTTGGCATCTGGGGAACTCAAAACAAAAAGTTATCATGGTCTCGGTCTTAAATCTTACCATGAGACCTACGGTAATAGCTTCTTCCCTATAGCGGAAATTCGCTAAAATTAAAATATGCATTGAAAACAAGAAAGTTATAATTAGTTTAGTGCTTAAATAGTTGTTACTAAATAATTATAACGACGTCCAAGGGAATTTGATTACAATAATAAAATTTGTTTTAGGGAAATGATGATTAGAGTGTATTTTGGACACATCGCTATGCCCTCCTCCACTATCTTTAATGTAGGTTGTAATAAATAAACGGTATCAGGAAACTGACACATACTTTCTCCCTTTTAGCCAAACTTTAATGACAAAAATAGTTGTTATTTACTAAATATAGAATATGAAGTATAGATAAATGTACAGAAAATTGTCTAAAATAGTTGTTTTCAGAAATATCCACCCAAATTGCTTTTTTGGAGGCACTGATGAGTCAGTTGCTACACACAGTAGTTTTGAGAGGGGAAATGCCCCCTTGCCCCCCCCAGGGTTAAATAGCAACATATTTCGAACATCATCTGTTGGTCAATGCTAACTTGACCTGCATATAACATTTTAATGAAATTGATCAGTAAATAAGAGAGAAATAGTTATTTTTGTATTCCCCATAAGAATAACATTGGACAACGTACTGTGTTTACCGCTAAATGAAAATTTCAATTTTCTCCACAACTAGCAATCGTAGAATAGTAATTTAAAATACTAATTTATTTAGTTTTGTGAGCTCTTTTTAATGGTGAATAGTAATCTTTTTTAACATTTATGATTTCTTATGAAAAATAAAAAAAAACTGAATTTTTGATGTTTTAAGACCTGTAATTTCTGAACCCGAATTTTCCCATAAATTCGGGTGGTGTCATTTTGTTGGAAACCTAAAGTTCTAGAAACCACGAAAGTTTCATCAAAATCGTTAGAGCCGTTTTTATGAAATTTGGATTTTTCATGTTTTTTGGCGGTTTTTGGGGGATAATTACCCTTAAAAATCAAAAATTCAAAAAATGAAAAAAACGCCTGGAGATATCGTGGATTAGTACCTACATACCAAATTTCATAAAAATCGGCCCATAGGTTAGGGCTCTAGCTCTGTACACATCCACACAGACACACACACACACACACACACACACACACACACACACACACACACACATACACACGGACACACACACACAGACAGACATCACGTAAAAACCACTTTTTTGGGTTCAGGGAGCACCAAAACGAATATTTCCACTAACAACTCAAATTCGAAAATTTTTACGAAAACATTACTTTCTCCATATACTATGTATAGGGGGAGAAAGTAAAAAGTATTGTTTATATTCTGTAGTTAACGTTATTTTGAACTGTTTAAAAAATATAATTCCATCGTAAGTGCCTTCAACTCTTTAGGCCTTATAGTAATATAGATTGCGTGATGAGCCAGTGAGCCGTAAAACATGACTTGTATATTTATATTTGTACAACAAGTATCTATCTAACCACGTAATACTTGTAAACTATGTTCAACGTCAAAATAACATAAATGAGTTAACGATCACACTCTTATTGTGGAGTCTCGGTGATGGTTATGTTTATATATATATATAATTAATAATTGATTAACAACACAGTTTTAAAGAGAGGGTTTAAAAATTACCCGTCGATGACTTGACGGACGATAAAAATGTACGATCCAGTTCATCCTTTCAACCATTGAAAATTAAGCATTTGTTATTATCAAAACTCTGACCATAGAAATATTAAACACTGTGTGATTAAAAAACTCATACTTACATGAGAAGAACGAGCCAGTTTGAACTGACATGAACAGCGTTTCTGTTACGGTCCCATCAGAGAGTGTGAATGGTCTTTTGCTTGTCCCACCTGTTATTGGAACTACCCAATTTCCTTTGAAATAAGCGGCATTCACCTGTACAAATATCTTTGGTAGAAAACTAATTTGTAATGTAAAGTTTTAATGACCAAGAGATACTGAATATTCATTTGTCGTCACATAAACGTTAAATATACAAATTGTATATCAATTAAACTAGTTTATATTTATTTGATATTACTATTGTCGAGGTAAAATGACAAACTATTAATACTTATTGCATATTCAAAACGAAAAAAGCTAAAATATTTTATGAATATTCCCATATGTCAGAAATTTTTAATATTATTTGAAGATAGTTTAAAAAACTGACTCTATAGTGTTCTCAATAGTTTTGTTTAGGAATTTTCTGTGAAATATAGAGCTATTAGTCTCACCTACACACGGTAAAACTTAAGCGCAGGACCACCATAAAAAATCCTAATGTGACCCCCGAACACATTGTGGGGGGCTGTTTGAAACTTTATACGTGTGTGTGTGTGTGTGTGTGTGTGTGTGTGTGTGTGTGTGTGTGTGTGTGTGTGTGTGTGTGTGTATGTGTGTGTGTGTGTGTGTGTGTGTGTGTGTGCGTGTGTGTGTATGTGTGTGTGTGTGTGTGTGTGTGTGTGTGTGTGTGTGTGTGTGTGTGTGTGTGTGTGGGTTTACACATCTACTGGTCGCACTCATTGTTCAATTTACTTATAATTTGGTAGAGGCTTATCTCAATATAGTTAACTGGGAAAGTTCGTTGGAAAAAAAACAATACGAACACCATAAATCCCATTTTTGTGGTTTTATAAATAAAAATTCAGATTTTTTGACTAAAAAGGGTTAAAATCCCCAAGTGGAAAAAATATAACACGATAGAACATAAAAAATATCAAGCAGAAATATTAACTGATTTATTAACCAAAATGTAAGCTGACAAAACAAAAAGGGGAATTAACTAGGAAAGGCTGTTTTCATATCTTGACGTTGTTTGAACAGCCTCATAACATTGTTATCCCAACATTGTAGATAAATAGTACCAAGTGCATGAGAATAGCCAAAAAACTAAACTTTGTCCAAATAAATAAGTGATAGCGAATTTCCCCTATAGGAAAGAAGCTATTAACGTATTTGGCATGGTAAGACCTAAGCCTAGGACCATGATAAATTTTTGTTTTGAGATCCCCAGACCCCAAAACACCATTAGTTCGAATCTGTATATGTATTTTTCATCAAAAATAGCCCGATTTTGATGAAATTTGGTACAAACGTGTAAAGCAACATTTATGACTTTAAGGTCGAAAACCAGCCAGGTCGCTCCATCCAAAAGCTTATTTTGGGGAGGGGTTTTGAATCCCAAAAATGGGTTTTTTGAAGTTTTTATATGTAATGTTTTAAAAATTCAAATTTTATTTCTCACTATTGGATTCACCAATTTGGTGTTTTGATAATTTCTCTAGGTCAATTGTTACAGAGATATTGAAAGTGCTAAACATAGTACGTTGTCCAGTGATATTCTTATGGTGAATAAGAACCAATTAATATCTCGCTTATTTATGAACGTGCACTAACGAAACTTGGTTAGTACAGGCTTCACCTGGTTGTGGTCTATTGTTATTTTCACAAAAAAATCAATTTTTTACAGATAATACCCGTAGCAGCAAACCTGCGTACTCAGCCCCCATGTTATTCTTGTGCAGAATGAGTAAAATGTAATGTATCCCTTAATTATAAACATTAATTAATAAAACTTTTCTTCACCTTGTTGAGTTATAATGATATTTGCATAAAAACTCATTTTTCTGTTCCTTATTGCAGCAAACCTGCATACTCATCCCCCATGTAATTTGTATGGAGAATAATCAAAAGGGTACATATCGCTTATTTATGCATGTATGTTGATGAAACTTGGTATGTGGGTTCACCTAGTTGAGTCCTATTGATATTTGCATGAAAACCCATATTTTCTCTTCCTTGTTGCAACTAACCTGCTTACTCAGCCCCATGTAATTCTTACGGAGAATAATTAAAATATTCTATATTGGTTATTCAGTAATGAATATTGATGAAACTTGGTATGTGGCTTCACCTAGTTGAGTTATATTGATATTTGCATGAAAAACCATATTTTCTCTTCCTTGTTGCAACTAACCTGCTCACTCAGCCCCATGTAGTTCTTACGGCGAATAATTAAAATATTCAAATATTGGTTATTCAGTAATGAATATTTATGAAACTTGGTATGTGGCTTCACCTAGTTGAGTTATATTGATATTTGCATGAAAACCCTTATATTCTCTTCCTTGTTGCAACTAACCTGCTCACTCAGCCCCATGTAGTTCTTACGGCGAATAATTAAAATATTCTATATTGGTTATTCAGTAATGAATATTGATGAAACTTGGTATGTGGCTTCACCTAGTTGAGTTATATTGATATTTGCATGAAAACCCATATTTTCTCTTCCTTGTTGCAACCAACCTGCTTACTCAGCCCCATGTAATTCTTACGGAGAATAATTAAAATATTCTATATTGGTTATTCAGTAATGAATATTGATGAAACTTGGTATGTGGCTTCACCTAGTTGAGTTATATTGATATTTGCATGAAACCCCATATTTTCTATTCCTTGTTGCAACTAACCTGCTCACTCAGCCCCATGTAGTTCTTACGGCGAATAATTAAAATATTCTATATTGGTTATTCAGTAATGAATATTGATTAAACTTGGTATGTGGCTTCACCTAGTTGAGTTATATTGATATTTGCATGAAAACCCATATTTTCTCTTCCTTGTTGCAACTAGCCTGCTCACTCAGCCCCATGTAATTCTTACGGCGAATAATTATAATATTTTATATTGGTTATTGAGTAATGAATATTGATGAAACTTGGTATGTGGCTTCATCTAGTTGAATTCTATTTATATTTGCATGAAAACCCATATTTTCTCTTCCTTGTTGCAACTAACCTGCTTACTCAGCCCCATGTAGTTCTTACGGCGAATAATTAAAATATTCTATATTGGTTATTCAGTAATGAATATTGATGAAACTTGGTATGTGGCTTCATCTAGTTGAATTCTATTTATATTTGCATAATAACCAATTTGTTGGGTTCCTTGTTTCAACAAACCGACGTACTCATTCCCAATGTTATTCATATAGAGAATAATTAAAATTGTATGTATCACTTTTTTGTGAATTTATTTTTATGAAACTTTATGCGGCTCAAGGTGGTATTAAGACATATCTTATGCATTGTAAATTCGCTGATTATGCAGGTTTGCTGCGTCGGGAGTATTTTTTTACACCTTATTTGATTTAATCATATTTCTTATGCGAATATTCGCTTCCCATGTCAGCTTGTTGAGTGAGAAGCCGTTTCTTTAGAAGCAGATTAATTATCCTTTGGTTATATTTTGCTCGCTCAACTAGTAATGTTTGGAGACCGAGCAAATGGTTTGCTTACTTTGAATATTTTTTAAGCGAATATTCGCTTCCCATGTCAGCTTGTAGCGTGAGAAGCCGTTTCTTTAGAAGCAGATTAATTATCCTTTGGTTATTTTTTGCTCGGTCAACTAGTAATGTTTGGAGACCGGGAAAATGGTTTGCTTACTTTGCATATTTCTTATGCGAATATTTGCTTCCCATGTCAGCTTGTTGCGTGAGGAGCCGTTTCTTTTGAATCTGATTAATTATCCTTTGGTTGCCTTTTGCTCGCTCAACTAGTAATGTTTGGAGACCGGGCAAATGGTTGCTTACTTTGCATATTTCTTATGCGAATATTTGCTTCCCATGTCAGCTTGTTGCGTGAGGAGCCGTTTCTTTAGAAGCAAATTAATTAACCTTCGGTTACCTTTTGCTCGGTCAACTAGTAATGTTTGGAGACCGGGCCAATGGTTTGCTTACTTTGCATAATTCTTATGCGAATATTTGCTTCCCATGTCAGCTTGTTGCGTGAGGAGCCGTTTCTTTTGAATCAGATTAATTATCTTTTGGTTGCCTTTTGCTCGCTCAACTAGTAATGTTTGGAGACCGGGCAAATGGTTGCTTACTTTGCATATTTCTTATGCGAATATTCGCTTCCCATGTCAGCTTTTTGCGTGAGGGGCCGTTTCTTTAGAAGCAAATTAATTATCCTTTGGTTACCTTTTGCTCGGTCAACTAGTAATGTTTGGAGACCGGGCAAATGGTTTGCTTACTTTGCATATTTCTTATGCGAATATTCGCTTCCCGTGTCAGCTTGTTGCGTGAGGAGCCGTTTCTTTAGAAGCAGATTAATTATCCTTTGGTTATATTTTGCTCGCTTAACTAGTAATGTTTGGAGACCGGGCAAATGTTTTGCTTACTTTGCTTATTTCTTATGCGAATATTCGCTTCCCGTGTCAGCTTGTTGCGTGAGGAGCCGTTTCTTTAGAAGCAGATTAATTATCCTTTGGTTATATTTTGCTCGCTTAACTAGTAATGTTTGGAGACCGAGCAAATGGTTTGCTTACTTTGCATATTTCTTATGCGAATATTTGCTTCCCATGTCAGCTTGTTGCGTGAGGAGCCGTTTCTTTAGAAGCAGATTAATTATCCTTTGGTTACCTTTTGCTCGCTCAGCTAGTAATGTTTGGAGACCGGGCAAATGGTTTGCTTACTTTGCATATTTCTTCCCCAAGTTTTAAACATTTATTTGACTTAAAATAAGTATCAATATTTGACATTAAAGTATCACATTGATATTCGCGAATAATAATTTTACGTCAATTTTGCGTGAAAATTATGTTCATACGTCACTTATTTTAACGTTATATAAGTATTCAAATTTTAATTCCACAGAATATCAAACACTTTTTAACGTAAGTTTGTGCAATGGTATTTTCACAAACATTCTTTTTTGTATAGTTACCAATAAAAAAATAACTTATTAAATATTAATAAATGTCAATAATGTTATGTAAAGTGAACATTAGTTGTTTTAATTAATAAAAAATTTTGAACTCTCTTGTTCTATTTGACTCGTAAGTTAACAGTTTTCTAATAATTTTTTAAACAATTTCATTTATTTATAAATTGCAAATATAAATAAGTATAAAAATAATTTTAAATTTTTAACGTTAAAAATTTTTTCTTAATTAGTTTCCTCTTGCCTCAGTTTTTGACTTATAAACTAAAAATTGTCCATACAACCTTTGAATAAAATGTTGAGTTTTTTTTTGACATTTGTGATATTTGCGATATCAAATTAACGATAAAAGTGATACATTTAAAAGTGTAAATTATGATTTAAATATAGACTAAATGCTTTTAATTGTTTGTTTAACATATTCTAAAATAATTTCAAAGAATATTAAATACTTATATTAATATGTTACTTTACGTTTCATTTTTGTCAATACAAATTTATGAAAGTTATAACAAAATACCCCCGTAGCAGCGAACCTGGGTACTCAGCGAATTTTGATAGCATATATATGTATCTTAATACTACATAAAGCCACATACCAAGTTTCATCAATATACATTCATAAATAAACGATTTATGACATTTTAATTATTCTCCATAAGAATAACATGGCGGCTGAGTATGCAGGTTTGCTGAAGCAAGGAACACAAAAAATGGGGTTTCACACAAATATCAATATAACTCATGTAGGTAAAGCCACATACCAAATTTCATTAATTTATTTTCATAATGAAGGCAGATAACACGTTACTTATTCTCCATAAGAATAACATGGGGCTGAGTACGCAGGTTTTCTGCTACGGGAGCCTTTGGTAAAAAATTATTTTTTGAGGAAATATCAATGGTCCACAACCAGATGAAGCCGTATACCAAGTTTCGTCAGTATACGTTCATAAATAAGCGAGATATAACATTTTGATTTTCCTCCATAAGAATAACATTAGACAACGTACTGTGTTTAGCACTTTCAATATCTCGGTAATCAATTTACGTAGAGAAATGATCAAAATACCAAATTGTGTGTTTTTTTAAGCTGAAACCAATGGAAAAAACTAAAGTTTGACTATTTCCAAAATTATATGTAAAAAATTCGAAAAACCCATTTTTGGGGTACAAAACCCCCCCAAAATAACCCTTCGGGTAGAGCGATCTGGCTGGTTTTCGAACTTAAAGTCATAAATGTTGCTTTACACGTTTATACCAAATTTCATCAAAATCGGATTATTTTTAGGAGAGTTATCGTGCTCACGGACACATATTTACATATATATATACAGTTTCGAACGAATGGTGTTTTTGGGGTCTGGGGACCTCAAAACGAAAAGTTATCATGGTCCCGGGCCTAGGTCTTACCATGCCGACTACGGTAATAGCTTCTTCCCTATAGGGGAAATTCGCTAATAATGACCATTGCTTGTATTATTTACGGTTTGTTAAAGAATTCTAAAATCTTATGAACGTCAAACATTTGATACTTATTTGATGCCGGAATAATAACTATATATTTGTATTTACAACAAAGAAAATGTTAGTAAATATTAAGAGTATTAAATTAAAAAACATATTAATTTTATATTTTTAGTTTATCATGTTAATTTATAAAAGTTATAAGTTGAATTATAGGGGCAACAGATGGGCACTTATCCTTGAGCCTAATTAGTTACTCCTATTTCGTTCCTGAACAACAGCAAAGCTTTTGGAGAACAGCACAGTGTAAGAATGTCGTTAGTCAAACTAACACCTGGAGTCATGGAACCTCAACAAGGATATAAAGTCAAAACATAAAAACAAGCAAAACAACTTAACATGGGTTTTTGGGTTTGTTGTTTTTATTTGTTGTCTGTGTATGGGCTAACACATTTGTTGATTGTGTGACTTATTTTGATTTGTTTTTAGTTAATACAAAACCAAAAAACAAGAATCATAATGGATCTGAAACTAATTTGACTTAGTCAACTTGTGCGTTACTTAGATATAATGTTGTTGTTTTTAAGCACACATCGACAAAGCCTGAATTTTGTATTTAAATTAAGGTACAGTAAATAGTTCAGACAACAATGGGAGTGTTTTAAAATGAGTAGAATTTAAAGATACCCTGTTAGAGAATTATTATTAACATTGTTTTGTGAAATTGTAATAAATATATTACTTAGAGATTTCCAGGAGAATTACAAGTTATTTTATAAGAAAATACAGCCTTAAGTAAAGGTTAAAACACAGTTAATCCACTTAGTACTCACAGAAACTATTGTTGAACCAGATTCGATAGTTCCTTTATCGACCAAACTTGTTATAATTCCTTTTGTGGCATTTGAAACCCAGCTATTTATTTCACCTTCACGATCATTTTCAGTTTTGAAAACAGCGACTGCATCACCAAATTGCGGTTTCTTATCACTTTTCACTTTGTGATCTGGAGTGTAGTAGATACGATTCACTGAGGCCAGTGTATATTGATTAGTGTTATTTGTTGAGTTCAAAAAAATCTTCGAAATGTAACTTTTGGTCTGAAATAAATAAATCAAAAACCGTAAGTGAATTAAAATAAAATATAAAATAAACATTATGTCTAGAATGCTGGATTAAAATTCCAGAAATGCTGATCATGCATGCACTTTATCTTTTACAAATGATATAGCAAGATATAATGCTGACGGATTTATAATCCCCAATGCCATCAAATAAAATTAGTAAACTCAAAAGTGAACACATAACATGTGAATGTTTGTTAGCATAGTTTATTAACATTTTTAAAGTAAAATTTACCTTCTGTGGTAATATATAGGAGAGTAAAAATCAACAAAAAAGTTCAATCAGTTCAGTGTTCAGTTGTAATCGGAAAGAATCGCAAAGAGACAAGGTAAATGATGTGACAAGTCTTGATGGCGGTACTGTTAAACGCAACTATTTTAACTTTAATTTCATGTCGTTATATGAAATAATTTCTTTATTAGCATGATATGTGTTGTTACAACTAAACAGGATACATAAAATACGTCATACAACACTATAAAGTATATTTACACTTATACTGTGCTTACATACAAGACGGTAAAATATACACCAAATATGGTACAAGGCGATCGATTTCAACCAGTTAAACCTCCAGTTAAACCAGTTAAATCAGAGAATGATAGAAACAAGATGGCGAACAGCTTATATACTATTGGCTACCGGAAGTTCGGAAACAAGTTGCGATAAGTGCCACCAGAGTCAAAGTTGACCTGTTCATTGATTAATTTATTCCTATCCGAACTTTTTTTCTTAAAAATAAACAATTCTTCCCATGCATTCATTACGTTTTCTTTTTTACAAATATGGATAATGTTCAAATCGTCTTCAATTGTTCCCAATTGAGTGGCCATTTTCCAGGAGGTGTTATGCGACATTTAATCTTTCCGGTTTTCGGTTCTTTCATGCTGACACGTGATTCTTGTATCTTTTTACAAAATTAACAGTTTGACCAACATAAAAATTATCACAACTGATTTTATATACACCGGGCCTATCAAACTTATCACAATCTTCTATGTTCGGATGCAGAATTTTACTCATGGTGTTTTGTGTATTGAAGGCTACGGATAATACATACTTTTTAAATCGATTTGCAAGATTATAAGCTGTTTGCCATCTTGTTTCTGTCATTCTCTGATTGGGCCTGATGATGACCGGTGTAACTGGTTGAAATCGATTGCCTTCTACCATCTTTTGTGTATATTTTACCGTCTTGTATGTAAGTACAGTATCAGTGTAAATATACTTTATAGTGCTGTGTGACTATTTCATTTATCATGTTTAGGTGTATGAAAATAAAATATATTGCATAATTTTGTTTACTATTTTTCAAACGATTGTTAAAACCAGTTTGCAATATTAAATATAGTAGTATAAACATTAACAGTGGAATTGGTAAAGTGATTTTTGAAATGGAATTAAAGTAATCAAAACATTATAAATTCCAGAGAACAGTCTTTTTGGCCATAATTGCAAAAAGGCATGAAAACCTTTTTGGTACAGAAAACAAATACTTCTAATAACGAAATAACCTTACAATACTGTGTTTTGACTAAAATCTTTATCTTCCTGATAATAATAATATTATATCTTATAATATTAATATCTTTGCTGGATGTACGATATTATAAAGGTATACCATATTTTTTTTATGTTTATTATTTTATGATTTTCATTTTGAAACTTAAATGATTAAAGTTTTCATCCTTTGGTTGGTTATTAATAATTAAAACTACAACAATTTATTTACTTTTTGATTTTACTTGAGTTCTAGGAGTAGGACTTGGTAAAAAAACTATATCATGCATAAATAATAAGCTAAATAAGTACATAGACGTCGTTCAAAATATATTTACATTTCCCTCCGGGCTGAAAAGTTCATTAAGACACAGAAGTTTCTCCAATGAATTCTGTGTGTTGCCGGCAGAGGCAATGTAGAGGGTTGACAGGCCACTGTAGATACTGTATGGAGAGAAGAAGACGTCCTTGGTGTAACTTGTGTTGGCCGCTATTGCCTTGAACAGCTGTATTGAAAACTTCTGTTGGGCAATGTTAAGCAAGAAGGGGGAGATCATAAGGGCACTTAGGCTGCCCACGGCAGACAGGAAGAAAATGAGCGAACTAAACTGAAATACAATGGGTAATATTAAAACAAAAAACAAAAAATAACACTGTGCTAGCTATAAATGATTTTAACTCACACATAGGCTTTTGCAGTACTTATAAAACGTGTTCTACCAACAAATTAATGTTTTGATTACTTTATCACCTTTTTTAAAATTAAAAATCATATTGTAATTTATGCGACAAAATATTTATTAAAAATTTGCTTTACGATCGTAAAGATAATAAAATATCGTATATCAATATATTTATATTATATCTAATCTTTATATAAAATTCTGTAAGCAAAATATTTAAGTAAAAATTGGGGGAGTTTGGAAAATCGCAGGATGATGGAAGACGGTTCAAATTAAAAATCTTGATCCCAAGGACTCGGTAAAAATAGTAGCATTTTTAAAAAGTTACCAGCAAAAAAGTCTACTTTGTTTACAAACTTACATGTGTTCCTACTTATATTGTTTTATTTTCTCAGCTTGTAAAAAGTAAAAAATATCAGATAAGGCAAGGTTAAGGTTATGGACCTCTTCAAGCCAGTAGTTTATTACCATTCTTGTATGTCATGAAGTTAGAGTGGCGACACCTATATACGAGTATTAAGGCTGTCAGAAGCTCACCGACTCAAAAAAATCTGTTCACAAATGGATTTTAATTACTTTAAGATAACTAACTTTTAACTGTACTATTTTTGTCATATTTTTAAAATATAAGTTTTGGGCCTATTTTAATTTACCAACGAGATTTATTTTAGCAGATCACTTTGTGTAACGTATTAACAAAGGCGTATTTGGATCAGCGTGGACAATTGAAATCGATTGCCTTATATAATTTAATTTGTATACTTGGATTATCATTGTAGAATATGTGTAAATATCTTAATATATAAAACAAAGTGGTGTTAGTTACAAATTTCATAACACAAGAACGGCTGAACGGATTTAAATGCAATTTTGCACACGGATAGTTTATTACCTGGATTAACACATCGGATACTTTTTACCCCGGAAAATGTGAAGGGTTCTGCCCCCTTGGCTTTTAAAGTTTAAATGTTATTCCTTATGGGAATATGTTTTTATAATTTTCTGCTTTTAATTAATAAATAGATAATGTTTCGGTAAAACAGCTGTTTTTGTAAAAAGATTATATGTTATTCCTTATGGGAACATGTGTTTATTAGGAGAATATCTAAACATACTTGAAAGGCGTAAATATGTGTTAATTATGGAAATTAAAAACTACTTGAATGGCAACTCAAACTCTTTTTTTCGATAGGCGAGTGAGCGTAGCGAACGAGCTCATCCGGTAGGCGAGTGAGGAAGCGAACGAGCTCATCTATAAAATGATCGAGGATTTGTTGCACTCAGCCCCTCTTAAATTACATTTTGTAGACCAACCGTACGTACCGTAATCACAATGTCAACCTGAAAATGCGATAGAAATGCAAACTTAATAATACTCACCATGACAATTGATATATAGCAACCGAGGTTTAATGAAGACTACGACTATAAGATCACTTTTCAAATAGATATGTTGACCGTGTGAACCGTAGAAAACGGATTCACAAAATTAATTAAAAATGGAATAAAACAAGGTACCTTTAGAAATTACATAATTTTTATAGTGTTCTTGGCATATTTTTTATGCTGTTAATCTTATATCATTATTGAATTTGGTGAACTAGAACATATTAATTTAAGATACTATTGTCAACGTATGAAATTAAATCAAATTAAATGTACTGTATAAATAAATCTATGAACTTTAAATTAGTCTGGCGATCAAATTAATGTTATCACTGATTTAAATTAAGTTTTTAATTATTATGTGAAATAACTTAAATAGTCTACTTATCATATTATTTATGCCGTTAATTTTAATTCATTATAGGATTTGGTGAATTAGAACGATTTTTTCTAAGATAAATTACAATTCTATGTCTATGCACTAGTAGAGGGGAATGGCCGGTTCTACACAGCAAATATGTGCCGAGGATAAGCAGAAGGATTGTCCTCCCCCCACGATGATATTGACCTGCCCCCCCTCCGATGACCTTGGCCTGCCCCCCATGACCTTAACCTGCCCCCGACCTTTGAAGATTGCACCATCCTGTGTAAACATGTTGACTGGCTAACGGTGCATGCCCGGTACCTGCCCAACCACCCGAGGCTGTTTACTCATTAGCAATAATTGACGCGATTCCGTGACTTGTTTACCACTTTCACTGCCCAAGGCACTACTCATGAGGATCCCCCCTCCCCTTTAAGGAAAACACTTTTAAAAATTAACAACTAGCCTATTTCCCGGTCGATTGTGACGGGACTATTGCTAGATGACAGGCTCCATGCTAACCAAAGAAGCTTGAAAAGCTATCACCAAACAAACTCGCTATTAATTTATAAACGTATTTTCCTTATGGGATCTCAGCTGTTTACCAGCCGATTCCAATGGCCTTTCGCCTTATGTTATACCTTGGCTTATGGAAACTATCCCCGAAAGAAATTGAAAATTCACCAAAAACCAAACCCGCTATTAATTATATAACGCCTTTTCCTTATGGGATCTCCGCTGTTTACCGCGCGTGGAAAAAATCCCGAGTGCTGCGGTGTGCCAGCAGCAAAGTTTCTGAGGACAATGATTTATGTCCAAAAATTGTCATCGACAAACCTAACTTAAACCTGCATCAATAAACCTAACTTAAACCTGCATCGATAAACCTAACTGAAACCAGCATCGATAAACCTAACTTAAACCATCACCGATCAACCTAAGTGAAACCTGCCTCAATGAACCTAACTGAAACCTGACCGAAACTAGTATCAGTAAACCTAACTGAAATCTGCATCAATAAACCTAATTTTAACCGTCATTAATAAACCTAACTGTACGTACCGTAACGAAAAGTCACTATGATCTACAAACCTAACTTAACAGAGCATAACCTAACATAAAGACCTGATATTTTGACGATGTTTTCTATTTCGGTGTAAAAACCTAACTTAACAGAGCATAACCATCAAAAAACCTAAAAACAAGTAATCAAGAAATATATGTACAAGTTGTTGGTTTTTTGTGTAACTTTATAATTTATTTTTTGAAACTTTTCCATTTTCAAAATTTGTTTAACTTCATAAAATTTTGATTACAGTAAAAATAAATTCATATTATTTCAATTGTATGATTGCTTTAGTCCGCAGGCTGTTCGACTCAATCTTCTCATCCTGACTTACTATTCTTGTGTTTTGTAAAATTATAACTGGGTAGCGTTCTACTGCTTCGAGGACCGCCTAGAATACTTTGACAGCTACGGCAGGTCACCATACCAGCATACTACCAAAGGTTCCTGAGGCGCAACTCGCACCGTCGCTACGTCTACGACAAGTATCGACTCCATGGCTACGATACTTCTGTTTGCGGCCACTACTATCTCACCTACCTATACTGCCGGGTGGTCCTCGATATGCCACTCAGCGACTACAGGCAGCTCTTCGATCTGACGTCTCCCGCAGTCAACGACGCTCTGTTACGCAGGCTCTTCTACTCCATCTTCTCACCACTATGTTAAACCTAATACTAATATTTTATTTTTGTAATTGTGTGTTTGTATATTATTATTATGTTTAAAATAAATATTATATACTGTAATCACTTGTTTTTTTTTCATTTGTCCTCTTACTTTAATATTTAAAAAAAAACACATGTCCAAGATTTGATTTTTATTTAATTTTTTTATTTTATAAAATTTATTTCAATATAGAGTAGTAATAACTTGGACATGTTTATAATTTCGAAAAAAATATAATAAGAGAAATATGGGTGAGGTAATAACAATACATATGTCTGCTGTAAATCAAACAATTACAATATAGTTTGTATATATAATTTATTTATACAAATTGTTTAAAAAAATTATAAATTTATATAAATTTATTTACAATTACTTATAAATACTATTTACAAATAAAAACTTACAAATATTATTTACAAGTAAACTTATAAATACTATTACAAATAAACATAAATCCTAAACAGGGAATTCATCGTCAATCTCCTCCTCTTCATTTTGCTCCTCAGCATGAACCGCCCGTTCAGGCAGTGCCGGGATGTCCTTATGACCCCAGGGCAAGGTGTTGATGCCATCAGCGAGGATGTACCGCTTGTCATCCACAGAGCTCAAGGACAGCTTACTCACTTGAACCGTGTAAACGCGATTCAGGTGAGACTGGAAACGGGTGTTGATGGCGTGCTTCAACACTCCGTTAAACAGGCAGTCTCTGTAGTCATCAGTGGTGAGGATGTTCTTGACTACTCCCCTGGCGACCCCCTTAGCCTTCTCGGTGGTTTGTAAGTGGTCTTTCTTGTTGTGATCCACTATGTCCATGAAGTACAGTTTGGAGTGGAGACCGAGTTATTCAAAAAGTGACTGGCCATTGGCTTCATCCTTGAATTTGCCAATGACCTTGGCGTTGGTGGGGTTGTAGCAGGGGTGGTTTTTGGGGTATGCACCGGTAACAAAATCGTCCAAGTGCTCCAACATCTCCCTGTAAATGTCCTCAGACATGATATCAAACACAAAGCTGTCTGTGTCCATGTAGTCGACTTTCAGTCGGTTGCCATAGCGGTTCTTCATTTTCCGCAGAAAGTCATCCATGAGCCACTTGCTCAGCTCAAGGACACACACGCCGACATAGACAGGCTTCTCCAGAACGATATTCCCTTTGGCTAGATGGATGAGGGCTACATCTCCAGAGTAGTACGTCCGGTCCAGGACGTTGGACTTGGACACATATTTCGTGAACTTCTCCGGGGTGCACACGAGCTTGACGTTGATGCGCTTGTGCACGTTCTCAATTGTCTTGCCAAAGACCTCATTATTCATCAGTTTGAAATAGTCTTGTTCAAACTTGGTCTTGGCCTTCTTCCTCAGCTGGTTATTCATGAGTATGTATGGCTCAAGCGATCGAGACTGGCGAAACGAGACCGCTCGATGCACAGTCACAAGCTCCAACCCGTTCTTCAGCGCCTGTTGGAGGATCCTGTAATGTCAGATGTAGTGTTGCTTGTCATCCTTGATAGTGAGTAGTTTGGGTGTCTTCCTGGTTGGTGGACGCTTCGTCTCGCAGCAGTAGGGAAGGTCCTTGTGCAGATCATGTAGGTGGTCCGGGTAGTGAAGGTCCACCTCGAGGATATAGCCCCGCTCGGCTTCAGCGTCCAGCACCGCAATGTCCAAGGAGTCAATCTCCTCACGGCTGAGCCATTGGAAGTCTCCAGTGAGTAGACACTGGGACATAGCCCAACCGTAGAGGTTGTTTGCATTTAGGTACAGCAGGTGACGTGTCGGCTCGTTGGAGCTTCGGTCTTCAGGGCGACACTTTCGTGGTTGGCCTTGGCGTAGCGAGTGATAGCCTGGGGGATACCTCCTCGGATGCCTTGCTCCATGAAGAGGTACATATCAAAGTCCTGCAGCGTGTCTAGCTCCACATCGCAGGTCTTGAGCATGATATCCATGGCATATGACGGTAGGGTTTAGTAGTGGACAGGATCCAGCTCGTACTCAGCCAACGAAGTATCCCTGAACTGCTCAAACACTTCAGTGAGCAGGGCGATGTCACAGTGCAGGTACTTGTCAGCGTAGTCCTTCAGGTGGTGACAGTCGAAGACTCGTCACACGTTGAGGGCGTGCTCGTACTCAGCGTCCGTAATGTCCTCCAGGGTGAGCTGGTTTTTGAATGTCATCTTGAGCGGTAACTTCCTGGTGGTGTAAAACTTGTTGTATGACGTCACAAAGTCATAGGGGAACACGCCTTTCCTGCGCACAATGTCAAAGTACCAGTCTTCGGGGAACCGCTTCCTGGTCTCTGACATCTTGTCAGTGGGAAGGCCCGATGCAAGTTTGGCCAATCTCATGGACAGGAACCTGTAGCTGTCTAGGAACCTGACTGTGAATCCAACACGTCACACTCGCGGATCGTCCCCAGGTTGACCAAACTGAAATCGCTTTGTAAAGGTGATATAGCGCTCTTCGGTGTGTGCCAACACCTCCAAATCACCGGTGTCAAGTGGCAACTCCCACACTATGAAATGAGCGTCGTAGTTAGACAGGTTGTGGAAGAATCAGTTGATGACCCGCTGCTCCCTGTACCGCAGGCTGCACGACCAGTGCGCCGCTCCTCGGAACGCATACGGTGTGGCGTGGTTGTGGTCTCGCACCTTGATGTCCTCCTCAATGAACTTTTTATTGCAGAGGTATCAATAGTTCGCCGCAAAGTAGTCGTCCGTTTGCTGTCAGGTAATGAAGGGCTGGAGAACTCTCGCACTAAACAGGTTCCCCCCAGCATCAACACGTCCATCTTCAGCCTCTCCATAAACACCTTGGACGTATCGTCTCCAAAGTAGACGCGAAGCTTGAACTTCTCTTGCTCCAACGAGTCTGTGATCTGGTAGGCGAAGGCGTACGGAACGTTTATACTGATGGGCCTGGCACCTGTAAGCAATTCTGTCTCATCCTCAACCGGCTGAAGAGCGCACTCAAAGTCCACATAGATGCAGAGCCTCTCATGCCTGGAGAACTCGGGATGACTAGAACTGGATCTTCTTCTTCTTCTTGGGCATGTCCAGGTGAATGGGTGCCTTGGCATAGCAGTAGCGTCTGTGTTCGTCTAAACACTGAGCGCCCGTCAGCCCGAGCTTGTTTGGCCGATTGTCAAAGTAGGCAAAGCAATGCTTACAGATGTAGATCCTGTGATCATGTTCAGTGAGCTGGGGACGTACCAGTCGGATCAGGTCCTTGATGTACGCATAGTGGCTTCCACCGTCAGTTGTCACGTATAACAGATCCCTGTGGTCTTCACGCTCCCGCTTGCAGATCTTCAGAGGATACACCTTGTGCTTGAACTCTGGCGTTCCGTTGGGGCGTCTTTCCACCATCACACGCTCAATCCCATAAACATTTACGCTAATGTTGTTCTTGCGCTCGAAGGTCTTGATGTCCTTCAGAACCATGGGGAAGCGCAGGCCGGCCCAGTCGTATCGGCCAATGATGTCCAAGGTATACTCTGCGGTTCTGCATGCGTTTTTTTGCGGGGTGTACTTGGCTAGGATGGCATACATGAAGCACATGTCGTCAGCGTTATGCACATTGACAACAGCACACGTATCAGCAATGGCCTTTGGCAACTGGATAAAGGCTCTGCCTCCCAGCAGCGTGTACTCGTTAACACGGATCTCCAGACCGCGTATGTGCAGGCATGTCCAGCCGCTGCCTACCAAGTCGCACTGCTCCTTCTTGTTGATAAACATGCTGAACTTGCTGACAGGAAATCGTCCAAGTCAGAGGTCTCGGTCAGCGGGACGTTAACGGTATTGAAGGATCTCAGGCAAGTGGCTCCGTGGATATTGGTAAACTTACTCTCCAGGATCACATTCACCTTGATGCTAGGATGCCTATTCCTAACATCAATCAACAGGTCGAAAACCTCCTGGAACAAGAGGACCAGCGCCTCCACAACAGTCAGCAAAGCGTCCATTGGCCGTGTCAGGTGGTAGGTGAAGAGGCAGGTTCGTAAGGCCCGATGTACGATCTGGAACGTGGGGAGGCCGGAACCCTCCATATCGTCATCGCTGGTTTGAGGCTGGGTCTCAGTGCTGGGTCCGAGTTGCAGCTCGTTGCTGGGTCCGGGTTGTGGCTCGTTGCCGGGTCCTGGCTGAGGCTCGGTGCTGGGTCCGGGTTGTGGCTCGTTGCTGGGTCCTGGATGGGGCTCAGTGCTGGGTCCTGGGCGAGGCTCGTTGCTAGGTCCTGGACGAGGTTCAGTGCTATGAAGAAGAGAGGACACTTTGGGCAGGTGATTGTGAACCAAGTTCCTCACAAATGGGCAATTGTGAGACTCGTGTTGGTCCCGGTTGAAGCGGCAACTAAACGCCTTGTCACAGTAGGCATCGGAACTTCGAGCCCTCACCGTGAAGCCTGGCGGTGTGTCAGTGCAAAGAACATGGGTGTATGGACCGTCCAGACGTGTCATCGTAGTTCCAAGTCTCGTTGGAAGCGCCAACCGCATTGCTCGCACTCCACGTGGGACGGAGCTTGAAGAGAAAGAGTATGCTGCTGCTGGGCTCGCTGAGTTGCTCGCCTGCATGTGGTGATGCAAGTCCTCCAGACCCATAAAGGTGACCGGGCACAATCGGCAGGGATGATCTGCAACACATAATGGCGATTAGGCAACTTATAAAACAAATGGAAAATACATTTGCAGCATTTACAAACAAAGACAGGTAAACCAATAGTTCCATAGTTGATTTGTTTCTTACCGGAGTCTATGAGCGGTCCTCATAGACTCTGAAGACAAACTACTACAATTTTAAAAATTCGATTTTTTAAATCCATGCCTGAGGACAAACAATCAAAGTTTAAAAAATTATTAAAGCTATTACCATACAAGGAAAATATGACTCGATAACATATCGTTACTAAACTCGTTGTGGTTAGGGCTCCTCCGCAGGATGTTGTCCATGAACCGCATTGACATGGTGGTGGAGGTTGTCGCTTTGTATGAAGCGTCGATCACAGACATAGCAATCGTGACGTCTGGCGTTGTGGGCAGACTCTGCGTGTCGCCTCAGGTTTCCATATAGGCTGAAGGCTTGACCACAGACCTCACACAGATTTTGGTTGTTCATCTACAACAACAATGGATTCACTAAGTCTCTTTCATTAACAGCACTTGGCTGTGAAAAGGATCATACAACAAGAGTCAAAACCATAACACGCTCAGCACTAGGACAGAGATTTGTTTATCTCAAACCTTATATTTTTTTTAAATTCGTCCTCAATTCTGTCTAAGAGCAAACGTTTTCCTTTATTAAAAACCTAATTTAGTTACGTTGTAAGAATTTAATCAAAATTAGTCTTCGATAACGTCTTGTAGAATATGAAATGTAAGTTTGTACGATTTATATTCGTTATGTATGGAAAAGTAGAATTAAAATGAATAAACGCTAACACATTTAATCCAACAACATGTTTACTTACGTTTCAATATTGTAGATATTCAAAGCGGGAAAAAAGAATCACTGACATAAAGCACGATACTTGACTTACACTCAAGGACATTCACAGAGGAACTGAGAACACCTACTAAGTGCAAGTTATTATATAGGCTTCGGCCGGCAGAATGTAAACAATTCTTGGAATCGCTACAAGTCAACAAGTCAACTATCGCTAGTGAGAAAACAGCCTCGGGTGGTTGGACAGGCATCGGGGGGGGGGGGCTTGTCCTCAGAAACTTTGCTGCTGGCACACCACAGCACTCGGGAATTTGTCCACGCGCGGTAAACAGCGGAGATCCCATAATGAAAAAACCTTAGAAAATTAATAGCGTGTTTGTTTTCTGGCCGATTTTCAAATTTCGTTCAGAGATAGATTCCATAAGCCAATGTATAACATAAGGTGAAAGGCCATTGGAATCGGCTGGTAAACAGCTGAAATCCCATGAGGAAAATACATTTATAACTTAATTGCGAGTTTGTTTGATGATAGATTTTCAACCTTCTTTGGTCATTCGCTTCCTTAGCATGGACCCTGTCATCTAGCAAAAAGACACGTCACAATCGACCGGTAAATAGGCTAGTTGTTAATTTTTAAAAGTGTTTTCTTTAAAGGGGAGGGGGGATCCTCATGAGTAGTGCCTTGGGTGGTGAAAGCGGTAAACAATTCTCGGAGTCGCGTATTTTATCGCTAATGAGTAAACAGCCTCGGGTGGTTGGGCAGGTACCGGGCATGCAACGTTAGCCAGTCAACATGTTTACACAGAATGGTGCAATCGTCAAAGGTCAAGGGGGAAGGACAATCCTCTTGCTTAGTGCCTTGGGCGGTGAAAGCGGTAAACAATTCTCGGAATCGCGTCAATTATCGCTAATGAGTAAACAGCCTCGGGTGGTTGGGCAGGTACCGGACAGGCACCGTTAAGCCAGTCAACATGTTTACACAGGATGGTGAAATCGTCAAAGATCAGGGGGCGAGGACAATATTCTTGCTTAGTGCCTTGGGCGGTGAAAGCGGTAAACAATTTTTCGGAATCGCATCAATTATCGCTAATAAGTAAACAGCTCGGGTGGTTGGGCAGGTACCGGACAGGCACCGTTAAGCAAGTTAACATGTTTACACAGGATGGTGCAATCGTCAAAGATGGGAGGGCGAGGACAATCTTCTTGCTTAGTGCCTTGGGCGGTGAAAGCGGTAAACAATTCTCGGAATCGCGTCAATTATCGCTAATGAGTAAACAGCCTCGGGTGGTTGGGCAGGTACCGGGCATGCACCGTTAGCCAGTCAACATGTTTACACAGAATGGTGCAATCGTCAAAGGTCAAGGGGGGAGGACATCTTCTTGCTTAGTGCCTTGGGCGGTGAAAGCGGTAAACAATTCTCGGAATCGCGTCAATTATCGCTAATGAGTAAACAGCCTCGGGTGGTTGGGCAGGTACCGGGCATGCACCGTTAGCCAGTCAACATGTTTACACAGAATGGTGCAATCGTCAAAGGTCAAGGGGGGAGGACATCTTCTTGCTTAGTGCCTTGGGCGGTGAAAGCGGTAAACAATTTTCGGAATCGTGTCAATTATCGCTAATGAGTAAACAGCCTCGGGTGGTTGGGCAGGTACCGAGCATGCACCGTTAGCCAGTCAACATGTTTACACAGGATGGTGCAATCGTCAATGATCAGGGGGGGAGGACAATCCTCTTGCTTAGTGCTTTGGGTGGTGAAAGAGGTAAACAATTCTCGGAATCGCGTCAATTATCGCTAATGAGTAAACAACCTCGTGGTTGGGCAGGTACCGGACAGGCACCGTTAGCCAGTCAACATGTTTACACAGAATGGTGCAATCGTCAAAGATCAGGGGGGCAGGTCAAGGTCAAGGGGGGCAGGTCAAGGTTATGGGGGGCAGGTCAAGGTCATCGGGGGGAGGATTATCCTCGGCACATATTTGCTGTGTAAGAACAGGCCATTCCCCTCTACTTTCACTTACTATGACAAATAAATCTAAAAATTTTAAATCAATTTAATAATCAAATTAAAATAATAATAATAAATTTAGAACACGTTCTTAAATTGTGTTGAAATTACCATTGAAATTAACTTAAATGGATGATTTGTTTCTTACAGTAAAGCGATAAAAAAATGAACATAACAATAAAAGCGATATTGGCACGTTTATGTTAAAGTCTATACTAATTTTATTCTGTATAATTAAATGCTAAAATATGTTTTTCCTTATCGATTATAAAATTAAATAAAAAAACATAGAAGTATAAGGAGAACATGGAATTCATAGCAAAACAACAGTCCTTTTTAGTTTACCAATTTTATAAGAATTATTAATGATTTGATTTAAACAAATCTGCCTTAAATATTAATAAATTGTCTTTGCAAATCTAAAAGTATTTCTTTAGACGTCTAATGAATAAAACCAGTCTAAAAGTGTTTATTATTATAGTTTGTCAAAAACTGTTTAAGCTTTGTATTTTATAATTTAATTGTCGAATATTATCTCAGTATGTTTATACATAATACCTTAAATCTTATGCGTGTGTCAACTAAAACAAATAATACCCCCGTCACAGCAAACCTGCGTACTCAGTGAATTACCATTGCATATAAATGTCTTACTAGCGCATAAGGCCACTTACCAAGTTCACAAATAAGCGATAAAATGTAACATTTTAATTATTCTCCATAAGAATGACATGGGAGCTAAGTACGTAGGTTTGCTGCAACAAGGGACACAAAATATGGCTTTTAATATATAGTTTTGTGTTTTTAATGAACTTTTAAAACAGTAGCACGATAAAATGCAGATAATATCACATTATTATTTTGTAAACTTTAAAACCCCGTAATTTTCCATAGGATGAACATTTTGAGGTCCGGTTTGCGGAATTGAATTCTACTAACAGAGACCTTTAATGTGACGTACATATCAACCTGTGCTTACATTTAAGAATCTCGACTTACTCCTCGTGGGCCGTCACCTATTGAAGGTGGAGAGTCAATGAACCCATGAAAAACAAGATATTTAGGTCTAACATAGATGTGCGGAGTTTAAACTTTCTAACTTATACCGTATAAAAAATAGGCGCGAAGGGAATTAAAACTCACTCTGTAATATATATACAGTTTTGAACGAATGGTGTTTTTGGCATCTGGTGACCTCAAAACGAAAAGTTATCATGGCCCCAGTCCTAGGTCTTACCATGCCGACTACAGTAATAGTTTCTTCCCTATAGGGGAAATTCGCTAATAAGGTAAAATATAATAACAAATTATGAAAATAATAATTATTAAATTGGTATAAAATGCGATTCTAAAACAACACTTTTCTTGATTAATTTCATAACCGTGAGATTATGAAAAATAAATATTGCACGAATTTTACTGATCGAATATACCTAATATTTTATCTGCACTCCACGCTTGAGATATCTGTCCAAGTTCCTTCTAAACAAGTGAAACTAGAACATAAGGGAGGAGTGGGCTCCAGACACGAAACATTCCGCGTTCCTGCCTGCTGCTCCCATAAGACCAATCTTAATTTCCAAATTCCGTCTCGTCTGAACGGATTATCTGAAATTATTGATTTATGGCTACTTTAAAAGTGGAAAAAACCTAGCGATATCGTTAGTTTTGAATTTTTCGATCAATTATTTTTTGTGATATCAAAAATACGCTTCATCAAATTGCTGGGTATTTCTTTGCTCAGTAGTATAAGCCACGAACCAATGATATTGGGTAACGCGTTGAGGAGGGATGGCTTTCAAATTTAACATTGGTCTAATGGGAGAAGCAGGTGACTGGTGGTGGTCATAAGTGATTAGTTGGGATCGGATCCGGAGACTCGTAGTAAAACGTCACGTCACTATAACTAGTATACCATTCCACAACCTTAACAAATGACAACAACTACACAATTAAAAATTTAACTGGAATGAATTATAAACAATTACCAATGATTTGAAAACAAATCTTATCCACAAAGGGAGGTATTATTTATTGCGAATTTCCCCTAAAGTGAAGAAGCAATTTCCGTAGGTGATATGCCCGGGACCATAATATCCTTTTGTTTGAGACCCCTAAATGCCAAAAACAGCATTCGTTCAAATAGTTCAATATATTTATGTATGTGGACCACAGGCACAATAACTTTCGTAAAAAAGTCCGATCTTTATCACAATTGGTATCAACTTCTAAGAGCAGCAGATATTTTCATGAGTTTGATGACCAGTCAGGTTGCGGTATTTTAGATAAGTTTCGAGGGGATGTTGTACCCCATAAAAGGATGATTTGAGCTTTTGACATGTAATTATTTCTTAACCCAAATTATATTTTTCATCATTGAATTCAGAATAAAAAGCAAACAATTAAGTAGTTTCAGTAAATGAATTATTGCTCTACGTCGATCAGTTACTAAGATTTTCATTAACGCAGTTCTACGCAACAACGCTATTGCTTCCTTTTACGTTTGGTTAATCTTATGGAGAATAAGTATAGTTTTTTGTCTCACTTATTAATGAACATGAACTTGATATTAATGAAACTTGGTATATAGCTTCATATTGTTGAGGTAATGGTATACTCTTACAAAACTCATTTGTTTGTGGTCCCTATGGCAGCAAACCTGCATCCTCAGCAGCTACAATGTTATTATTATGGAGAATAAGAAACATGATTCGCTTGTTTATGAACATGATTATTACAACTTCGTATGCTGCATCATCTGGTAGCGATTCATTGATATTTGCATAAACCCTCAATTGTTATGGTCCTGATGCAGCAAACCTGCGTCATAATGTCCTAATGTTGTTCTCATGCAGAACAAATAAAATGTGATTTCTAGCTTATTTATGAAGATGGATTGATGACAACTTTGTAAATGGCTTGTAGTCTTAGGAGTACTGGGGTACCATTTTAAATTCGCTGCGTATGCATGTTTGCTGCAATAAGGGTATTCTAAATGTGTTGACATATTATTTAAATTGAGTAAAATTTTAGTTTAAACTGTGCGATTCAGCTTAAATAACCAATGTTGTCTTTTGATAATTGATTTACGTCAGTTAGTTGCTGAGATATTGAAAGCGCTTAGCAAATTATGTTGTCCAATGTCATGGAGAAAAACAACGTTTTTTAAGTCAATTATTTATGAGTAAATGTTAATACAATTTTGTATTTAGCTTCGTGTGGTTGTAACCTATTAATATTCATCCCCCACGGCAGCAAAAATACATACTCGGTCCTTTATGAAGAAAAATGGTCACTGTGTCGTCCGATATCAATCTAATAGGGAATAAATACAATTCTATAACTCCCTAATTTATAAATATATTTTGACGAATCTTAATAAAATTCCTTCATGTGGTTTTGGTCAATGTATATTTGGATGAAAACCGCATTTTTGGTCATTCTCGTTACATAAAACCAGTATAATCTGTTAAATGTTACTTTTGTGGAGGATAAACTAACATATTATATTCCACTAATTTATCAATATAATTTTGTTGGTTTGTGTGTTGTTGAGGTATATATATATGTATGTGCTGGAAATTCGCAGGGTCCGCATGTTTGCTGCTATAGGGGTATTTTTAGTTTGTTACAACCTTTTTCGATGACCATTATGACCTTTTTCGATGACCTGGTGAAACGCAGCCAGGATTTTAGCCTATTTATATGTTTCGGCTTGCCACGAGATTCAGGTTCAGTTCAAGAACTTGTCAATGTTAATGTGAAGATGCCGTGACCCAGTGGCTCAGAATCTATTTCAAGAGACATCTACATCTTTCACCAATAGAAGACAAACCTAAACCTAAGTGTAACGAGGATAGCTGCAACGGTTTAGTGTCTAGCTCAATTGTTAGTTTTGTTTGAACACCCGATTAGTTTGCAGATCGTAACCGTATTTAATTCCCTCAGAAAATCGGATTTGCTATTATTTAAAGAGTCTTTAGTGTTTTAATTACTTGTTATGTGTATGTGTATCTACTCAACCTAAAATAGGGCATTTTTCATGTAAAGACAAAAGCTATAAAACATATAAGCAAGACACTTCCTAAATATAGGTTTTATTGATATCTTGGGGACATAAATGAAACATTGCTTCTTTAAGATAAACAAATTTATTAACTTGTATTTATCCAACACAGCGTTAGGTTTAAAGACTTCAAAGTACCTACTCCTTGGGAGTGTTGAAAATACCAATGTATTGTATTGTATCTCTTTTATTGTCATAGATGGCGTAGAGGAAGGGATGGTCGGCGTGGAAGGTGGTTGGACACTCTGGCTGCGCAGAACCAGCCATTATTTCAGCAGTAGCAGCAGCGGCCTCGGTTCCGTTCTCATAGACACGCACCTTCGCCTGGTGTACGACTTTATCCACTATCAAACGCGCGCCAGGTTCAAACAGATCAGTCAGGTCCAATGGCTGAGTAAATAGCTCTTTATCTCCAAGAGCCTCAAATATCTGAAATGGTAATGGGTACTTACAATTTATAAGTTGGAATAGAAGAAAGGTATACACTCTCCTAATATCTAGTACGAGGTTAAAAATGAAAACATTATTTGTACTGGAAATTTTAGAAATAATAATATTTGTTTCATCATCAAATATAAAATTATCCTGCTATGCAAGCTAGACTATCTCGTTTGGATTACAAACGAGGAAACATATCATAAATACAACGTTCTAGGAACTATTATGTAATCTTATCTTACGAAGCTGCTAGAGTGAGAATAATTCTGTTTCTATTTGCTTCTCCCATAAGACTTGTTAACATTAACACATTATCAGCTGAAATAAAGGCTATAGGTCCCGTAGTTGCTGAACATGTCTTTTAAATAGCTTCCCTTTGGATGTATAACGCCAGAATATGATGTCGTTGTTGATTAAACAAATGTTCCAAAGTTTTTACAGCGTTACTTTTGTCCCGCCTATTCCACTCTCCGGGAAAGTACTCTTACTATCCATTTGTAGAAGTAATTTTAATAAAAATATGCTTTTGTAATGAAACTATTAAAACCATACTAACATTCTAACGGATCTTCTATCCGCCAATTGGGCCAAGAATAAACATCATTGAGCACACAACACGGGCAACAGATATAACAAAGACAATATAATGGGTTTAACCAACAAGATGTAAATAATATAGAGCTCTCACGTGTCGTGTTAAACAATTGAAGCCTCACTGGAGGATATTTTTGTAAAAACCCATCTGGTAAAAGAGTAATAAAGACTAAAATAACTTGTGAAGAGAGTGATTGATTGGTTAAACATACAACAATCTTGGACACCGGAGAGTATAGAGGGTCAAAATGGTGGTCAGCATGTAGGCACAGTTTTTTTACCCCAGACTAGATCTCTATAGATATATACCTCGTTGACTTTATAAATTAGCTTACTTTATTTAATGACAACAGCCGGCTGATTACCACGCCACTGTCTGAACCTTAACAGGTGGACCCTGCACCAGCGCGAGTGGCTAAATGCGGTTGCATTCGGAACCAACCTCATTCCCGTGTCCTCATGAAATGGCGTCAGCAGTATTAGATCCCGTCATGAAGGGCTGACAGCTCAGGGGCAGAACAACAATGGACCTACTCCGCGCCGGCGTGGCGTACGACCGTCACCACCTTTCTCAGCGGATATGCCGAACTAGTTGATTTATTAAATGACTCATAATTCATTAATAACCAAATAATTTCATGAGGGACGAACCATTAACATTAACAGTGTAATGGAAGAAGTAGGTAGAAATGAAAATTCTTTTAATGTTCAAGACTGAAACCCACATTTGAAGACCGTTTTGGGTGTTGAATAAAACTTTTCTTTTGCATGATTTTAACATCTTGCAGTGATATAATGGCAATATGTCAAACATATTCCAAAAACCCCCTCGTTTATAATGGGGAACTCCATAACTCATTGACATAAACAAACTACCAATCAGACTTTCTGCCCGAGATTTTTAACAGGAAATATCTTCATATGGAGTATAATTACAGTATAAGTACACAATTATTGCTTAGTGTACTAACTTTAATAGTTTCAATAAATATATACCAGGTGTATATAAAACAATGTTGAGTTTTATTTTGCACTAAAATAAAAAATAAAACAGGTATAGGATAACTTTTTTAGAATTAAATCTCTTACTTCACACATATTGCACGATTAACTAGAACAATGCTATTTAGCCACTACGTCTTGTTGGTAGTCGTCTGAGGGTGAGTCTAGTGCCCTCTAGACGGTTCGCAGCATTTCACTAGTAAAACAGCCTCAGTTAATCATTGATTTAGAGTCCTTTCAATCAAGCAAGCCCTACCTACGTCTTTTGAGAGTAAATATTGTTCTTTTGTTACATAGCCCCACAAAAAAGTCAAATGGCACAGCAAACTAAAGCAGATTTTAACAAGAACGTGCCCTCCCGAACTTCAAACATACTGTGCAACCTTGGGCAACCAATTTATTAACAGATGGATAGACCGGGGAGGTTCTATAGCTCTGCCACCAAACAGTCCCGATCTCTTGTCTTTAGAATCTTTCTGTCGCTGTATACAAACAAACGCATTTAAAAGATCAGGGACTTGGCCCATGAGGAGCAAAGAATAAATAAGGCTGTTTCATTAGTGACAGATTAAATACTACATGACTATTAGAGATACCTATACTTTTGCTTAGAGACTTACGAGCAAGTCGTGGTGCACGGTTCAGGGGAGAAGCGATGGAGCAAAGTTTCTCCAATCGCCACCAGAAGGCGCTGGCATCGCATACAAGCCGAACATAGACCAAATAACTCAAATAACCGGGTGTTTAATGAACTGTTTGAAAAAGTGCCAACCTGAATACTTGTTCTCTATGATAACCCATCCAAACTTGACCTCATTAGAGGTAAATATAAAAGTAAATAAATACTGCGGGTGGGTTGGTGCAAGACCACACTATACTCCACCCCGGAGTCACCCCCTCCACTCGGGACCGCACGTCACAGCAGTGGATCCACTTGAGTGATGCAAATACATGGGTTACATGAAATAGAGTTTGCATACAAAACAAATATATAAACTGATACTATCTATGTTGATTATTTACCTTTTTCAGATCATATGTCTCTTCTGATTCAAATTTTGGGATCAAAAGGTCAGTCGTGCAGAACTTGTCGGTTTTTAAAGTGGTCAGTATGTTTTGGAACTTATTAGAGGTAAGTTTCTTCACAACATCCGCTAGCGGTGGTGGAGCATTCTTCTGGGGTTTCGTCGTCGGCAGACCAATAATCATAGATATGTCATTTCCTTTGTAAGGTAAGGAGATAAACTTGGCTTTGAGAAAAGGGTCCGTCACTTGAAATAAATTAAATATATTAATATTTTTTATTACAAACTGTTTACATAAAATATAACACAAACCTACATTAAAGCATTAAATGAATAAATAAAAATGATTTTGATGATTTTTTCATAAACAAATTATAAAACATGAGATTCCTTTTTATCTTTACCAGACCAAGCCCATTTGACTTTATATACTGCTTTAAAGTTTTGGTCAATTAACATAATTTCTAAATTCACTATGCCCTATATCATCATACTTTAAGTAGTTCTTACTAAAACAATTATTCAAAATAATATATTACCACATAAAATCAATTTTCCCAGTAGAAGGTTAGTTAGTAACTGTATTACCGTATGACTATTCGCTAAAGTACCTGATGGTTTTAACCGGGCACTCAAAGTTGTGTGCGCTTCATTATGTGGTTCACTACATCATGATTTGTGTGAATGATAAATGTATTGTTGTGTTATAATCTATGGTCAAATAAAGTGACTATCCATCCGAATAACACTGGAACTATGAGGGCCGATGGGGTGGAGCCCGGAAAGAGTTATGTTAAACTGGATCTTATCCATCACCTAGGAGCAAAGAAATGCACGTAGGAAAATTTCAACTGCGAAGGCCTTTTGGTTAGTAGATATTTTGCGATTAGCCAGTGAGTGATATTGTTTATATACTTATAATACATTTTGTACTATATTTAAAGAAAATAAAATAAATTTGGTAATCCTAGAAATAGTGCATGTAAATTTAGTTTAATTTCTAAATTGCATAGTGAATGAGTTTGTTGGTCTTGCACTGATCGGGGATGGTTCCTTGTTTGGTTATGATTTTATCCCTAATAAATATAAGCTTTAGGCTATAAAGTCAAAAATAAGGATTAACTCTACACATAACCATAGGTGATCTCCTGCTAATATACGAATTTCGCCATAAAGCACAAGCACAGCCTCCCTAGGCATGGCTGAACACGCTAGTTAATTTATGTGTTACGAGTATTTTGTATTCAAATTACATTGAAAAGCTAAATAATGCGCTCTGTCTGATAGTAAAACTGATACTTACCTGGTTAGTATAACTTATTCAGGAGCTGATACCTACCTGGCTGGTATAACTGATTCAGAAGCTGACACTTACCTGGCTGGTATAACTGATTCAGAAGCTGACACTTACCTGGATGGTATAACTGATTCAGAAGCTGACACTTACCTGGCTGGTATAACTGATTCAGAAGCTGATACTTACCAACCTGGAAAAACGAATCATCTAGTGACATGAACATCGTTTCTCTAACAGTCCCATCATGAAGTGTGAACGGTTTTTTGCTCGTTCCATCGGTTATTGGAATTGTCCAATATCCTTTGAAATATGCAGCGTTCACCTGTAAACGTGTTTTGCAGTGAACTAACCTTTAAAATAGACTTTATCATGTCAACATTTTCAAAATATCGTAATGTAATCAATATTGTATTTAAATGTTATACAAATATTTCAAAATTCATATTTTTAAAATGGGTTTTATTTGTATATTCCACAAATAAATATAAAAATTAAAATTGAAAAATTGGTACATTTATTTAAAGGTAACGTTTAAATTTCATTTACTTACCTTTAGTTCCTGAAAAACGCAAAGCTTTAGTAGAACAATAAAGTTTCAGAATTATTTATAAGTTAAATCACTTAATGAGTAGTTAAAAAAATCACAGCAAAGTACGAACATTTGAATGGATTGAAAAATTATTAGACGTTGATAAATCTGTTGTTACTTAATTACCATTTTGTTAATTTCTTTATCACGCATTGAAAAAAGTATGAATTTTGTGTTGGAACTGCTGTATTAAATTGTTTCTACTAGTATCTAAGTGTTTTAAAACGAGGAGAATATAAAGAGACCATCTTAGCGATTTATTATTATTTACTATGTTACTAACTTTGTTTAATTTTAATAAACGAAGTGGTTTCCATTGTGCGGGTTCCAAAAATAATATTATTTAAGTCAGTAAACAAAACACAGTTTCAATTACAGATTAAGTGCAGTTAACACACATGGTACTTACGAAAACTATTGTTGAACCAGAATTAATAGATCATTTTTTGAGAAACTTTTGTATATTTCCGTTTGTGTTATCTGAAACCCATTTATTAATTTCTTCATCACGATCATTTGGCGTTTTGAAGACACCGACCTTTGCACCGAACTGCGACTTCCTGTCTTTCTTCACTTTGAAATCTGGTGAGTAATAGACTCGATCAACCGAGACCAGTGTATATTCCTTTCCTTCTGAAGTAAAGTTGAAATATTCGGCTTTAATTAATCTTTTGTCCTAAAAATATCGACATGTCAATAGGACTGATCGTGCATGTTATTCGTCTTCTACACATCATATGTCAAGGAATTTTGTTTGTGATGAATTAAAAATACTTAATTATCAAAATCAAATCAGTAACCATAAAATTAAAAATGTTAAATGTTAATTTTAATTTGTCTATAGAGCGGAATTTTTAAACTTTCCTCAAACCGTTCTTATCCTGACCCTCATTTAGATTGTCTTTAAATCTTGACCATGTTATGATAAAAAGGAATTTTTAACGTTATTTAAGTTCAATAACTTTTTGTGTTGGTTCCCCTGAACCTAGCAGGGAAAAATAAATGCATTACGTTTTCTGTTTATTTGAATCGCGAAGAGAAAAGTTTTGATGATTGTTCAACAAAATAAACCAATTGTTTTGCAATTCATGCAAATCTATAAAATAAAATGTTTATAATTATTTTCTAGTTTAAAATATTATTCAGGTGGTATTTGAACATAA
Source organism: Allygus modestus (assembly GCA_963675035.1). Taxonomy (NCBI): domain Eukaryota; kingdom Metazoa; phylum Arthropoda; class Insecta; order Hemiptera; family Cicadellidae; genus Allygus; species Allygus modestus. Next base: position 435,617,719 of record OY776111.1, on the reverse strand, counting down.
AATCCAAGGAGTAAGCAAAATCGGTTTCAGATTAAAAGTGTATTGAAAGTAAAAAAAAAAATTTCTGTGAACATCATAACTCAACTATACTCTTTTTTGATCGAAACCTTAAACTGAGGGTGCGAGTTGCCACCAAGCCTGACTTTTCAGCATTTTGCAGGTTTGACTAGTCCTGAATGCGGCTGTTATTACTGGAAGTCAAAACATGGTATAAGTCCAAAAGCAGCTGTACTGTTACGTGCCGATCCGTCTACTGGCAGTGTTGCTGCAAACATTATATTTGACGTAGGTTTACCATAATTTGTTATTATTAATTAATTTTACTTACAAAATAAAAGTCTTGAATTCCAACGCTTTAATCAGCTATCTGTGTTTTATTGCAAACGTTCCATTGACTATGAAATTTACTTTTACTAGAATTTGTAGATTAAGATCTGATACTTGAAAACAGTATGCCTATCATGCATAAAAAATAAATGAAATTAATAGATTCATTTTGTAAATATAAATATATTACCCACCGGTATGGAAGATTTATTAAAACGCAGAAAACTCTGCAATGACTTCTCTGTCTTGCCGGCAGAGGCAACATAGACAGTCAACAGGCCGCTGTAGATGGAGGATGGCGAGAGGAAGACGTTCTTGTTGTAGCTAGCTTTATTCGCTATCTCCTGGAAAAGCTCTAATGAAAACTGCTGTTGGGCCTTGGTAAGAATGCCGTCATGGGCTGTCAAGCTGCCCACAGTAGAGATCAAACAAACGAGAAAAATAAGCTGTAAAAAATTAATAATGTTGAAAAACACTGAGCTAGCTAATCAATCAGCTTGTACATAGGTGTTTACAGTAATTGTAAAACGTGTTTTATCCGTAAGTGAACAGATTTGTTGTCTAATTTAATGTTTAATCTAAACTTCCATATTAAATCAGCTCAGTTTTTATTACAACTACCAGTATTAGTATAACAATTTTACCCTGTTCTCATTTCGGAGGTGGGGGATTCAAGCCTATATTGTAACTATACTCATGCTTTGTTATACCTTTGTAACTATACTCCTTTAACCTGGTTTTAAATAATAAATTACTACAAAAACGTATAAATTATATTTTTGAAATTAAAATTTAGATTTTAACTTTATGAACACAAAAATGGTTATTTAGTTATCTTTTAGCGAATTTCCCCTATAGGGAAGAAGCTATTACCGTAGGTCTCATGGTAAGACTTAAGCCCGAGACCATGATAACTTTTCATTTTCAGGTCCCCAGATGCCAAAAACACCATTCGTTCAAATTTATATATATATATATATATTTATATATATTTATTTATATATATATGTGTCCGTAAGCACGATAACTCTCGTAAAAAAGGTCCGATCTTAATGAAATTTGGTACAAATGTGTAAAGTACCATTTATTTGAACAAGTTCGAAAACCAGATGAATCGCACCATCCGAAGGGGGGTTTTTGGGGGGTTGTGTACCCCAAAAATGTGTTTTTTGGGGTTTTCACAAGTAATTTTAGTTTAAATCAAATTTTAATTTATACCATTGAATTTAGCTTAAAAAAACAAACAATTTGGTATTTTGATCATTGCTCTACGTCAATTGGTTACCGAGATATTGAAAGTGCTAAACACAGTACGTTGTCTAATGTTATTCTTATGGAGAAAAAGAAAAATTGTATATCTCGCTTATTTATGAACATAAACTGGCTAAATTTGGTATATGGCTTGATCTGGTTATGGTTTATTGTTGTTTGCACAAAAAAAAACAATTTTTCGCCTATGGTTCCTGTAGCAGCAAACCTAGGTACTTGGTCCCCATGTTATTCTTATGGAAAATACTTAAAATGTTATATATCGCTTATTTTTGAATGTATATGGATGAAACTTGGTATGTGACTTCACTAAGATGAGTTCTATTGATATTTGCATAAAAACCCATTATTTTGCGTGCCTTGTTGCAGCAAACCTGCGTACTCATTCCCAATGTTATTCTTATGGAGAATAATTAATATTTTAAATATCGCTTGTTTGTGAATACATTTCTTATGAATCCTATTAAGTGTTATGTTATATATTCATTGGAAATTCGCTGAGTATGCAGGTTTGCTGCGACGGGTGTATTTTCATCGTAAGTGCGGAAAAGATTAACTTAAATTATATTTAGTAAACTGAAGTCTTAAGTTAGAGTGATACCACCTTAAATGTGTGTCTGAAACCCCACTGATTGAAAAAATCTGTTGCAAACAAAGTTTAAAAATATATTTGCGATTTTAAAAATTTATGTAAATAAATTTTAATAAATTCAAAATTACACTAAATTGCCATATGCTTTATGATAGATTAAGTTGTTCGCTTGTTAAATTTAACTAAAAAGATTTGTCAATTAATACCTTGGTATAGCATATTACAAACTACGCATGAGGATCTGCGTGACTAATTGAATTCTATTAGTTGTACTATTTTATTTTTATATTTACTGTCTTATACCTAACTGCAGTATGCGTAAATATGTGTCGAAGTGTAAAATTGCATTCCGTCCGCCGTAAATTCAATTTCATAGCAGTAACCAAACGCACCGTACTAACCATAACGTTACCGTGTATATTCTAAGCAAATACTCACCATGTTGACTGACGTACTGCTACAACGGTTACATACAGAATGAGAAATCCGGGATAATTCGTTAAATATATATGTTGACCGTGAGGGTCACAGACTTTGGATTAATTAAGAAAATAATTAAAAACAAGTAACTATGAAACATTTTATACGTTTTCATAAAGCAAACTCTTTGTTCTGTTAATATTATACTATTGTTGCAGATACTGAATTAGAAAGAATTAATTTAAGATAACAATATCATTATTGAAATTCTAGGTTTATTGAATACATCGTTAAAAATAAATCGACAAATTATAAATGACCTTAACGATAACATTTATTTCATACCTATTTTTAAAAAAGGTTATTATTAAATTTTAAATTAATATTATACTTATATTAAACAGCGTATTAATCCCAAAGCAATGATAGAACAATGGATCTCTTTAAACTCGTTATCTTAAAGTATTATGCTCTAATTACCTTTTTATACTTGTTGAGTTTTAATTAAATCATAGTAGGGAACTTTGAAAATACAAAAACGTAAAATATATCAGCAAATGATTTTAATATAATAAGATTTAGTAGAACTCATCAAAAGGAGCAAAAAACTTCGTGTAAACTTTGTTCTAAATCGCTTCGCTTTCCGTCTGTCTGTATGTATGTGATTTCGAACCGATGCAGCATATCTTTGGAACCACTTGAGGCACTGACTTGAAACTAGGCTTGTATATTATACTAGTTTTGGGTTAATTTTGCATTCAATTGGGAGTTTCTATCTTTAACCATTTCGATATAATACAAAGCGATTTAGAACAAAGTTTACCGAAGTTGTTTGCTCCTCTTGATGAGTTTGATGAGTTCTACCAAATGCTACATTCGGACCATACTATCGCGGGACACACTGTATAGTTCTTCTCCTTATAATAGGTTATTTGTACTATATGCAACTGTATTGCTTCAAAAATATTATTATATATATTATTGTTTAAATATCTTTATTACAATATTTTACGAATATGGGTTAGTATTATCCACATTATTATCTTAAATCTTATACATGTGTCAATTAATAAAATACCTAATAAATAGTAATATATATATATGTATATATACATATATATACATATATATATATATATATATATATATGTATATATGTTCCATTTTATTTGCGATGGATTCTGTAGAAAATACTTTTGATAAATTGTTAATATTGCACGAATTGATGATCTCTAGGAAACTTTTGTCTTCCTCCTCCCGTAGATTTCTCCATTTTTCTCTATGGTTGGGTGGTCCTAGGAAAATGTGGGTCAAATATACCTGGTGGTAACTATCAATGATTGGTGGGATCGGATCTGGGAATCCGGTAAAATATCTTGGGCTATAACAAGGACATCAGGCGTCAATAACAATCTCAAAATATACCTAAAGCCTAATGAAATAATTAGTTTGCTTGGTTATAAAACCATACATTTTATAACATTGATTCGAAAGATAAAAGACAAAAATATTAGTTTCATGCTGTGTTCATATGATGTTGTATAGCCTACGTGTTCTTTATTTGTGTATGTGTCTGTCAATTTATAAATTAACATGCGTTTGTAAGGAATAGTCCATACCCAGGTCTTGATACTGTAGACCGACTTGTTATTTTAAAGCATTATTAAGTAACAGTCCATACCCAGGTCTTGATACTGTAGACCGACCTGTTATTTTAAGCATCATTGTAACAGTCCATACCCAGGTCTTGATACTGTAGACCGACCTGTTATTTTAAGCATCATTAAGTAACAGTCCATACCCAGGTCTTGATACTGTAGACCCACCTGTTATTTTAAGCATCATTAAGTAACAGTCCATACCCAGGTCTTGATACTGTAGACCGACCTGTTATTCTAAGTATCATTAAGTAACAGTCCATACCCAGGTCTTGATACTGTAGACCGACCTGTTATTTTAAGCATCATTAAGTAACAGTCCATACCCAGGTCTTGATACTGTAGACCGACCTGTTATTTTAAGCATCATTGTAACAGTCCATACCCAGGTCTTGATACTGTAGACCGACCTGTTATTTTAAGCATCATTTAGTAACAGTCCATACCCAGGTCTTGATACTGTAGACCGACCTGTTATTTTGAGCATCATTAAGTAACAGTCCATACCCAGGTCTTGATACTGTAGACCGACCTGTTATTCTAAGTATCATTAAGTAACAGTCCATACCCAGGTCTTGATACTGTAGACCGACCTGTTATTTTAAGCATCATTAAGTAACAGTCCATACCCAGGTCTTGATACTGTAGACCGACCTGTTATTTTAAAGCATTATTAAGTAACAGTCCATACCCAGGTCTTGATACTGTAGATCGACCTGTTATTTTATGCATCATTAAGTAACAGTCCATACCCAGGTCTTGATACTGTAGACCGACCTGTTATTTTAAGCATCATTAAGTAATAGTCCAATGAAAATAGCTTCTTTTAACATCAGGCTGTTGCCAAGAAAGTTCTCAAGAGGATAATAACTAGATTGTTTATGAGGTCAGCGGTCTAACATCAGGGAGATAAAGAGGTAATTATAGTCTATTGGGTTCAAGTTTCATTGGGAGTGGGGGGAGGTCTGTAAATGTATTACACTACAGCAATTTCGCTGACAAAAAGGTAAATGGCAGTTGCGTCCAGATTTGAGCCTTACTAATGGTTTTGACCTAGCTCCATCTGGGAACCTTAGATAACTATTACAATACTCTAAAGGTATCTATTTAGATTTGCACTATTCACAATAATTTATGTAATTATCTGCCGATAAATCTAATATAAAAAGCTTTTATATTGTACCTTATCAATTTGATTTATTGTTTACGTAATTTATCGTTGCTATATAGTAAATTTTATATAAACATTTTTATTCAGTGACCCTTAAAATGTACGGATGGGAATTTAAGGGTGAAAGAAAAGTTTTTTTTTGGGTTGCTGTCGCTTCAGTGGGAACTTATAAAAAAATGTTGTTTCAATTTTGTAAAAAACTTTTTTATTAGCATATTACGTGTTTTTATTACTTACGGGATGTAATAAAAGACGTCTTACAACATTTAAGATGTATTTACACTTACACTGATTCACATACAGACGGTAAACATATATAAAAGATGGTACAAGGCTATCAATTTTGACCAGTCACACCGGTCATCATCAAGCCAACGAAACACTACACTTACTGGAACATAACAATTACTTTAGGAAATAAGAAAACAGGTTTTAAACACTTTAGCCATTTAAAATCTTCACACTTAATATATAAAAATTAGCCTAATGATAACCGGTGTGACTGCTCGAAATTGATAGCCTTTTACTGTCTTTTATATATATTTACCGTCTGTATGTGAAACAGTATAAGTGTAAATATATCTTAAGTGTTGTAAGACGTCTTTTATAACATCCCGTACTCAATTTCGTAATCTTTATAAAATAAACTAATATAATTCCAATGTGGTCTGAAGACTGTTGGAGTAAACTTTGTATGTACCCGTGCAAACTAACTTATACTAGATGTGTGCTTTGAGAAAGCAAACTTCACTATAACTTGAGATAACCAAAGTTGATAAACAAACCTGTGTTCTGTAAACAGAACCATGAGCTATTACCGTATACATCTTGTGCTCTCAAGGAAATATATATAATTACAAATTAAATGCTAACCCGTAGATAAGACGAATTTTGAATACATTTCAATAATCATAAAATATAAAATTACACAATAGTTTCCTTAAATACAATTAAACTATTGTGTTATATCCATAAACATGTATAAAAAGTATTTAATCCATTATCACAAATTTGTTTACATGTATTATAGATTAAAATGTATGTATATAAATTAAAATATAGGTCATTACACTTCTAAGATTGTTATCACTGTAATTGCAGTATGTATAATGTACTGTATTACAATGTAATTTTGTTTAGGTGTTCAATATTACGCATATTTAGAACATGTATAGAGTAAAAGATTCGCGTTAAAATAACCTGTTAAATGAGATTCTATGAGACAGCTAACAATCCAAATGTAATAACACAGAATATGCCATTAAATAAATTCAATTCCTAAAAGTATCTATTAATTTCAAATTTAAAAAGTTATCAATCTGCTCCTTCCAACTGATATAACGAGAGCTAAGTATGATGAAAATAATACAATTATAATTAAATTTTAAACGAGTGCTCAAAATATGTCAATATTGTGTTAAGAAAAAAAAGCAAGAGAAAATACCCCCGTCACAGCAAACCTGCGTACTCAAAAAATTTCCAATGTATATATATGGGTATCATTACTACCTAGAGCCACTCACCAAGTTTCACAAAAATACATTCATTAATAAGTGATATATAGCATTTTATTTATTCTGCATGAGAATAACATTATACTTGAGTACAAATGTTTGCTGCAACAAGGAAGATAAGAAATGTATTGGTTTGCAATTATCAGTATAACTCAACCAGGTGAAGCTACATACCAAGTTTTATTAATTTGGGTTCATAACTAAGGGAGATATAAAACTATACTTATTATCCATATGAATAATATGGGGCGCGAGTATGCAGGTTTGCTGCTACTGGGAAAAATCAAGAAAACCTTTTTTTGTGCTAATATCAATATACCACGAAGCCACATACCTAGTTTAATCAATATACATACACAAATAATCGAAATAGCGAGATATAATAGATTTTTAATATTTTATTTATTCTCCATAAGGATAACATTGGACATTGTACTGTGTTTAGCACTTTGAATGTCACTGCAACGGTTGGACTTAAAACAACAATTAAAACGCCAAAATGATTGTTTTGTATTGGTAGAAAAAATGTGGAGTTTTTAGTGAAATTATCTGAGGGAAATCTAAAAACCGTATTCCCATAATATTAACATGGGAAATTTTATGGACACATTTTTTGACTTTTATCCACAACCAATAAACTTGGCCTAATGATTCAAAATACTAAATTGTTTGTTTTTTTAAGTTCTATAAAATAGCTACAACCAAAATCTAGTGTTTTTAAAATTTTTGGGAGAATAGTTCAAAAAACTGATTTTTGGAAAATTTTAAACCCCCATTAAACCCCCTTTCCATAGACAGATCGATCTGGTTTTCGAACTTAAAGTCATAAATGTTACTCTCCACAATTGTGCTAAATTTCATCAAAATCGGGCGCTTCTTTCAAAATATATCGCGGTAATGGACAAATATATATATTTATAGATATATATATACATATATATAAATTTGAACGAGTAGTGTTTTTGGCATCTGAGGACCTCAAAACAAAAAGTTGTCATGGTCTCGGGCTTAAGTCTTACCATGCCACCTACGGTAATAGCTTCTTCCCTATAGGGGAAATTCGCTAAAACTAAGGTCTCCCTTTACCTTACTACCCAACTATTCTACCTTAGTCATTTAGTTTATTTACCTTTCTTTGTTCACCTGAAACAACAGAATTATTTTATTATTAAAACAAAACCTAGTTTAATAACTCCTTATCTTTATAAAATACGAACAATTTATTTATATAAACAAGTAAAAGTTAAAGTAGTATTGGAATACACCATAAATTAAAATAATATCAATACAATACTAAATTATTTTTACAAAATCTTACAAAATAGTATTTAGAAGTTTTCGCTTGAGAGCTTTCAGCAGTTTTATACTGTTTATCCTGTTAAGAAGTTTTCCTAAAAAACAATCATTATTTAAAATACCCCCGTCGCAGCAAACCTGCGTACTTAGCGAATTTCCAATGCATAATATATGTCTTAATACCACATAAAGCCGCAAACCAAGTTTCATAAAATATATTCACATAATAGCGATTTTAATTATTCTCCATAAGAATAACATTGGTAATGAGTACGTAGGTTTGCTGAAACAAGGAACAGAAACAATTGGTTTTTATGCAAATATAAATAGAATTTAACTAGGCGAAGCCACATACTAAGTTTCATCATAATTCAATCATAAATAAGCGCTATATAACATTCTAGTTATTCTCCATAACTTAACATGGTGGCTGAGAAAGCAGGTTTGCTGCAACAAGGAACAGAAAAATGGGTTTTTATATAATTATCAATATAACTCAACCAAGTGAAGCTACATACCAAGTTTTATTAATTTATGTTCATAATTAAGGGAGTTATTACATTTTACTTACTCTCCATAAGAATAATATGGGGGCTGAGTACGCAGGTTTGCTGCTACGGGAATAATCAACAAAAAATCAATTTTTGTTGTGCAAATATCAATATACTAGTACTACATGAAACCACATACCAAGTTTCATCAACATACATTCATAAATAATCGAGATATCAAATTTTATTTATTCTCCATAAGGATAACATTGGACAATGTACTGTGTTTAGCACTTTGAATATCTCTGCAACGGTTGGGCGTAGAATCACAATTTAAACACCAAAATGATTGTTTTGTGGAACTGAACAGATTGGTGAAAGCAAATGTGAAGTTTACATTAAAATAAACTGAGGAAAAGCCAAAAACCTTTTTCCCATAAGATTAACATGAGAGATTTTATGAGCAGGTTTTTTTGGATTTTCTCCGCAACCACTTAACCTAGGTTAATAATTTAAAATACTAAATTATTTTTTTTTAAGCTCTATAACATGGTCAAAACCAAAATTAAGTTTTTTTAAAATTGTAGGGTGAAAAATGCAAAAAACTGATTTTTGGAAAATTTAAAACCACCATAAACCCCCCTTCCTATGGTCCGATTTTTCTGGTTTTCGAACTTAAAGTCATGAATGTCATTTTACACATTTGAGCCAAATTTCATCAAAGTCGGACGTTTTTTACTCAAGTTATCGTGTTAACGGACACATATATATATATATATATACATATATATAAATTTGAAGGAATAGTGTTTTTGGCATATTGGGACCTCAAAACAAAAAGTTATCATGGTCTCAGGCTTAAGTCTTACCATGAGACCTACGGTAATAGCTTCTTCCCTATAGGGGAAATTCGCTAATAAGAGAAATTCACACTTAATAATAAAATGACACACAAGTTGATTAAGAACAGTTAAATTTAATACAAAAAAAGTAGCATTTAAATTTTGTGAAGAAAATATGTATTAGGTATAACCTAAATAATTTGATAAAATATTTGGTTGATTAAATTATACCATTTTCTCCTTTCCAATATTTTCTGACTTTCTTTAAGAGTAGAACTAACATCCCCCTACACCTACTGGAACATAACAATTATTTTAGGAAATAAGCAAACAGGTTTTGAACCCTTTAGCCAATTAACATCTTCACACTTCAAATATACAAATGTTGCATGTGGTATTATTATTTACAACTCTAAAACAAGTTTCAGGCTGTACCATAGCAAGTATGAATAAATAGATTTATAACAAATAATAAATTTTTAATACTAAAAGTAACACTGAATCGTAGAAGAGGGAAACGAACATTTGAAATTTTCTACTGAAATGTTACTTGTTGGGCTTTTAATTTACCTGATTTGATTTGATAATGCAATAAACAACCATTGTATAAACTTGCAAACAAATACAAATGTGAAATAACACAATTGACGACTTAAGGTTATGAGAATTTTTATTTTAAGAATACTTCATTTACGTGTGCATTCCTTTATGTGAGCAAATGTTAATACAACTTTGTATGTAGCTTCATGTGGTTGTAACCTATTAATGTTACAATTAACATTATTAATTATTAATTATTAATTAATTAACCTAATTAATTGTAACCCCCCATGGCAGCAAAAATACATACTAGGTCCTTTATAAAGAAAAATGGTCACTATGTCGTCCCATATCAATCTTATAGGGAATAAATACAATTCTATAACTCCCTCATTTATAAATATATTTTGACGAATCTTAGTAAAATGCCTTCATGTGGTTGTGGTCAATGTATATTTGAATGAAAACCGCATTTTTGGTAATTCTCGTTACATAAAACCAGTATAATCTGTTAAATGTTACTTTTGTGGAGGATAAACTAACATATTATATTCCACTGATTTATCAATATAATTTTGTTGGTTTGTGTGTTGTTGGTGCGTATATATATATGTATGTGCTGGAAATTTGCAGAGTCCGCATGTTAGCTGCTATAGGAGTCTTTTTAGTTTGTTACAACCTTTTTCGATGACCATTATAATTGCCTGGTGAAACGCAGCCAGGATTTTAGCCTATTTATATGTTTCGACTTGCCACGAGATTCAGGTTCAGTTCAAGAACCTGTCAATGTTAATGTGAAGATGCCGTGACCCAGTGGCTCGGAATCTATTTCAAGAGACATCTACATCTTTCACCAATAGAAGACAAACCTAAATCTAAGCGTAACGAGGATAGCTGCAACGGTTTAGTGTCAGCTCAGTAGTTAGTTTTGTTTGAACACCCGATTAGTTTGCAGATCGGAAACGTATTTAATCCCCTCGGAAAATCGGATTTGCTATTATTTAAAGAGTCTTTAGTGTTTTAATTACTTGTTATATATATGTGTATCTACTCAACCTAAAATAGGACATTTTTCAAGTAAAGGTGAAAGCTATAAAACATATAAGCAAGACACTTCCTAAATATAGGTTTTATAGATATCTTGGGAACATAAATGAAACATTGCTTCTTTAAGATAAACAAATTTATTAACTTGTATTTATCCAACACAGAGTTAGGTGTAAAGACATCAAAGTACCTATTCCTTGGGAGTGTTGAAAATACCAATGTATTGTATTGTATCTCCTTTATTGTGATAGATGGCGTAGAGGAAGGGATGGTCGGCGTAGAAGGTGGTTGTACACTGTGGACCCGGTGGCTCCGCAGAACCTGCATTTATTTCAGCAGTGGCAGCAGCTGCCTCGGTTCCGTTCTCATACACACTCACCTTCGCCTGGTGTACGACTTTATCCACTATCAAAGGTGCGCCAGGTTCAAACAGATCAGTCAGGTCCAATGGCTGACTAAATAGCTCTTTATCCCCAAGAGCCTCAAATATCTGAAATGTTAATGGGTACTTACAATTTATAAGTTGGAATAGAAGAAAGGTATACACTCTCCTAATATCTAGTACTAGGTTAACAATGAAAACATTATTTGTACTGGAAATTTTAGAAATAATAATATTTGTTTCATCGTCAAATATAAAATTATCCTGCTATGCAAGCTAGACTATCTCGTTTGGATTACAAACGACGAAACATATCATATATACAACGTTCTAGGAACCCTTTATTATTTAATCTTATCTTACGAAGCTGCTAGAGTGAGAATAATTCTGTTTCTATTTGCTTCTCCCATAAGACTTGTTAACATTAACACATTATCAGCTGAAATAAAGGCTATAGGTCCCGTAGTTGCTGAACATGTCTTTTAAATAGCTTCCCTTTGGATGTATAACGCCAGAATATGATGTCGTTGTTGATTAAACAAATGTTTCAAAGTTTTTACAGCGTTACTTTTGTCCTGCCTATTCCACTCTCCGGGAAAGTACTCTTACTATCCAATTGTAGAAGTAATTTTAATAAAAATATGCTTTTGTAATGAAACTATTAAAACCATACTAACATTCTAACGGATCTTCTATCCGCCAATTGGGCCAAGAATAAACATCATTGAGCACACAACACGGGTAACAGATATAACAAAGACAATATAATGGGTTTAACCAACAAGATGTAAGTAATATAGAGCTCTCACGTGTCGGGTTAAACAATTGAAGCCTCACTGGAGGATATTTTTGTAAAAACCCATCTGGTAAAAGAGTAATAAAGACTAAAATAACTTGTGAAGAGAGGGTTTGATTGGTTAAACATATAACAATCTTGGACACCGGAGAGTATAGAGGGTCAAAATGGTGGTCTGCATGTATTCACAGTTTTTTTACCCCAGACTAGATCTCTATAGAAATATACCTCGTTGACTTTAACACGTGTTATTTATAAATTAGATTACTTTATTTAATGACAACAGCCGGCTGATTACCACGTCACTGTCTGAACCTTAACAGGTGGACCCTGCACCAGCGCGAGTGGCTAAATGCGGTTGCATTCGAAACCAACCTCATTCCCGTGTCCTCATGAAATGGCGTCAGTAGTATTAGATCGCGTCATGAAGGGCTGACAGCTCAGGGGCAGAACAACAATGGACCTACTCCGCGCCGGCGTACGACCGTCACCACCTTTCGCAGCGGATTTGTCAAACTAGTTGATTTATTAAATGACTCATAATTCATTCATAACCAAATAATTTAATAAGGGACGAACCATTAACATTAACAGTGTAATGGAAGAAGTAGATAGAAATGAAAATTCTTTTAATGTTCAAGACTGAAACCCACATTTGAAAACCGTTTTGGGTGTTGAATAAAGCTTTTCTTGTGCATGATTTTAATATCTTGCACTGATATTATTATATATATATATATATATATATATATATATATAATTATGTAATTATAATATGTCAAACATATTCCAAAACCCCCCTCGTTTAACGTGGGGAACTCCATAACTCATTGTCATGAACATACTACCAATCAGACTTTCTTTTTTTTAACAGGAAATATCTTCATATGGATAATAATTTCAGTATAAGTACACAATTCTTGCTTAGTGTAATAACTTTAATAGTTTCAATAAATATGTACCAGGTGTATATAAAACAATGTTGAGTTTTATTTTGCACTAAAATAAAAAATAAAGCAGGTATAGGATAACTTTTTTAGAATTAAATCTCTTACTTCACACATATTGCACGATTAACTAGAACAATGCTATTTAGCCACTACGTCTTGTTGGTAGTCGTCTGAGGGTGAGTCTAGTGCCCTCTAGAGGGTTCGCAGCATTTCACTAGTAAAACAGCCTCAGTTAATCATTGATTCAGAGTCCTTTCAATCAAGCAAGCCCTACCTACTTATTTGAGAGTAAATATTGTTCTTTTGTTACATAGCCCCACAAAAAAAGTCAAATGGCACAGCAAACTAAAGCGGATTTTAACAAGAACGTGCCCTCCCGCACTTCAAACATACTGTGCAACCTTGGGCAACTAATTTATTAACAGATGGATAGACCGGGGAGGATCTATAGCTCTGCCACCAAACAGTCCCGATCTCTTGTCTTTAGAATCTTTCTGTCGCTGTATACAAACAAACTCATTTAAAAGATCAGGGACTTAGCCCTCGAGGAGCAAAGAATAAATAAGGCTGTTTCATTAGTGACAGATTAAATACTACATGACTATTAGAGATTCCTATACTTTTGCTTAGAGACTTACGAGCAAGTCGTGGTGCACGGTTCAGGTGAGAAGCGATGGAGCAAAGTTTCTCCAATCGCCACCAGAAGGCGCTGGCATCGCATACAAGCCGAACATAGACCAAATAACTCAAATAACCGGGTGTATCATGAACTGTTTGAAAAAGTGCCAACGTGAATACTCGTTCTCTATGATAATCCAACCAAACTTGACCTCATTAGAGGTAAATATAAAAGGAAATAAATACTGCGGGTGGGTTGGTGCAAGACCACACTATACTCCAGCCCGGAGTCACCCCCTCCACTCGGGACCGCACGTCACAGCAGTGGATCCACTTGAGCGATGCAAATACAAGGGTTTAAAATGGGCTCTTGATGACGCACACTTAAACAATCTACTCTGCTCGCCACATTATTCAAATAATGCATAAGTATCTTATATCAATGCAATCCGCATAAATTGGCAATCACAATGTAGTAAGTTTTATAGGCAATTTAATCACCTACTCGCAGCCACAGCACGTTAATTAAAACGATGGGCTGCTTTTAATACTGATGTACTTGTCTTTGGTTTACATACAGTTGATATACATTTAGTTATTGTATTATATTATATTATTTATGTATGCGTGTCCGTGTAAATACCTTAAAGACCGGAAGAAAACATAAGAAATTAAATATACAATTTGAGCGTTCAAGAAGTGAACTAGCTTATTTACTGATTGAGCAGTTATGTGAATTTAATTCATGTGTTTGAAGTGTTTATTTGTGTGGCACACATTGTCTATGGATCCTACATGGTAGGTGTAGTCAATAATTATTCATTTATTTTAACAAAAAACACCAACAACGCATATCTTAAAAATATACCGCATCCGCATCCATACCTGACGCATCTTTCAAGGGAAAGTATACATAAAGACAAAGCATTTCACTTTCAACATGGGATTCAAAGGTTGAATAATTGCTAGTTCAACATGGAACAATATAATATCCTTATACCATTGTGACCACCGATTCATGTAGATTTCGTTGATATTGAAACTACTTGTATATTAAGTTTAGACTGTGAGGAGGGTTAAAGGTTTTATGAGAGCGCGCCATTGAAACCCCGTTTAAACACGTGTATTGCCGCTGCTCCGAGGGATCCACTGGTGTGACGTCACAGCGGCATGACTCCGGTATGGAGTAGAGTGAGGTCTTGGTTAGTGAGTCTGACAGTGTACCTATTATTTAGGTAAGGATGTGACAGTGAAGTCCCGTAGGATATTATGTTTGTTGGCATACATGACCTCACTGTTTATAATAGTTTATACACCTAACTCGAGTTACAGTATCCATGCTGATTCCCACCAATTGACCATACCTGTAAATCTAAAACCTATAAAAGGACAAATCCTTGTACATAGGATCTCGACGAAATCGAATCTTAACCGTGCCTAGAATATGTCCCCGTGTAGGGACGGTGAAAGAAAAAACAAAGAACGATGAAGAATTCCAAAATAATGAAGGACAATTCTTCCAAACAACTTCCAAAAATAAACTAAGGTAATCAGATTTGATCTCGATCTTGAAGTAGCAACCACTCTTTGGTTCAAAAAGCAACAACCGATCGGCGGATTCTGGGGATTCTTTAAAGGAAATAGCCCACGTCACCAGTGCTTTCTGGTGGTCATTCTATGAGATAACCTTCTCCTTCGTTTCTCCCCTAACACGTTGCGACCACATAGAACAAAACTTTATGAAGTAAGAAATTGAATGAATAACAGTGTTTTTCGATATACTTTTAAGGTAATGCACATCTCAACACCGTTTATAATGCACCCATTGTTACTCCTATTAAATAAAAGGAACATTCGACATGACAAGTAAAAGCTGTATCAAAGATATATGTGTGGTAACAATTTAGACAACAAATAATGGAGTCATTAAAATGTTTTAAGAACATGCCTAAAACCACTGGTGTGCTAATTCGAACTTGTAATATTTTATCATAAAGGGAAATAACGCTGAGCGAAGAAGGAAAATGATAAAATAGTAAAATAATACAACTTTATAATCTTCCTGGGTTACATATGTAATCTTGTTTAGTCGATAACGAGAAGATAATTTAAGCAAGAGAATCGTATGCTACTTCGAGTGACTCATACAGCTTTTGCTTAACCTTGATTCTAACTTGTATACAACTTACGTAGCTTTAATTTAATCGAATTTTAAGTTTTTGAATAGAGCCAAGTTAGTTCCTTGGGTCCTCCAAGAATTTGAGTGGAAGGCAAAAATATTCATTGGCATTGTGGGATAGAGTTTGCAAACAAAACAAATATATAAACTGATACTAACTATGTTGATTATTTACCTGTTTCAGATCATATGTCTCTTCTGATTCAAATTTTGGGATCAAAAGGTCAGTCGTACAGAACTTGTCGGTTTTTAAAGTGGTCAGTATGTTTTGGAACTTATTAGAGGTAAGTTTCTTCACAACATCCGCTAGCGGAGGTGGAGCATTCTTCTGGGGTTTCTTCATCGGCAGAATAATAATCATAGATATGTCATTTCCTTTGTAAGGTAAGGAAATATACTTGGCTTTGAGAAAAGTGTCCGTCACTTGAAATAAATTAAATATATTAATATTTTTTATTACAAAATGCTTACATAAAATATAAAACAAACATACATTAAAACATTAAATCAATAAATAAAAATGATTTTGATGATTTTTTAATAAACAAATTATAAAACATGAGATTCCTTTTTATCTTTACCAGACCAAGCCCATTTGACTTTATATACTGCTTTAAAGTTTTGGTCATTTAACATAATTTCTAAATTCACTATGCCCTATATCATCATACTTTAAGCAGTTCTTACTAAAACAATTATACAAAATAATATATTACTACATACAATCAAGTTTCCCAGTAGAAGGTTAGTAAGTAACTGTATTACCGTATGACTATTCGCTAAAGTACCTGATGGTTTTAACCGGGCACTCAAAGTTGTGTGCGCTTCATTATGTGGTTCACTTCATCATGATTTGTGTAAATGATAAATATATAGTTGTGTTATAATCTATGGTCAAATAAAGTGACTATCCATCCGAATAACACTGGAACTATGAGGGCCGATGGGGTGGAGCCCGGAAAGAGTTATGTTAAACCGGGTCTTATCGATCACCTAGGAGCAAAGAAATGCACGTAGGAAAATTTCAACTGCGAAGGCCTTTTGGTTTGGAGAGATTTTGCGATTAGCCAGTGAGTGATATTGTTTATATACTTATAATACATGTTGTACTATATTTAAAGAAAATAAAATAAATTTGGTAATCCTAGAAAAAGTACATGTAAATTTAGTTTAATTTCTTAATAGCATAGTGAATGAGTTTGTTGGTCTTGCACTGATCGGGGATGGTTCCTTGTTTGTTTATGATTTTATCCCTAATAAATATAAGCTTTAGGCTATAAAGTCAAAAATAAGGAATAACTCTACACATAACCATAGGTAATCACCTGCACTTACCTGGCTGGTATAACTGATTCAGAAGCTGACACTTACCTGGCTGGTATAACTTATTCAGAAGCTGATACTTACCTGGCTGGTATAACTGATTCCGAAGCTGACACTTACCTGGCTGGTATAACTGATTCAGAAGCTGATACTTACCTGGCTGGTATAACTGATTCAGAAGCTGACACTTACCTGGCTGGTATAACTGATTCAGAAGCCGATACTTACCTGGCTGGTATAACTGATTCAGAAGCTGATACTTACCTGGCTGGTATAACTGATTCAGAAGCTGATACTTACCTGGCTGGTATAACTGATTCAGAAGCTGACACTTACCTGGCTGGTATAACTGATTCAGAAGCTGATACTTATCTGGCTGGTATAACTGATTCAGAAGCTGATACTTACCTGGCTCGTATAACTGATTCAGAAGCTGACACTTACCTGGCTGGTATAACTGATTCAGAAGCTGACACTTACCTGGCTGGTATAACTGATTCAGAAGCTGAAACTTACCTGGCTGGTATAACTGATTCAGAAGCTGATACTTACCTGGCTGGTATAACTGATTCATAAGCTGATACTTACATGGTTGGTATAACTGATTAAGAAGCTGACACTTACCTGGCTGGTATAACTGATTCAGAAGCTGACACTTACCTGGCTGGTATAACTGATTCAGAAGCTGACACTTACCTGGCTGGCATAACTGATTCAGAAGCTGATACTTACCTGGCTGGTATAACTGATTCAGAAGCTGACACTTACCTGGCTGGTATAACTGATTCAGAAGCTGAAACTTACCTGGCTGGTATAACTGATTCAGAAGCTGATACTTACCTGGCTGGTATAACTGATTCATAAGCTGATACTTACCTGGCTGGTATAACTGATTCAGAAGCTGACACTTACCTGGCTGGTATAACTGATTCAGAAGCTGACACTTACCTGGCTGGTATAACTGATTCAGAAGCTGACACTTACCTGGCTGGTATAACTGATTCAGAAGCTGATACTTACCTGGCTGGTATAACTGATTCAGAAGCTGACACTTACCTGGCTGGTATAACTGATTCAGAAGCTGATACTTACCTGGCTGGTATAACTGATTCAGAAGCTGACACTTACCTGGCTGGTATAACTGATTCAGAAGCTGACACTTACCTGGCTGGTATAACTGATTCAGAAGCTGATACTTACCAACCGGGAAAAACGAATCATCTAGTGACATGAACATCGTTTCTCTAACAGTCCCATCATGAAGTGTGAAGGGTTTTTTGCTCGTTCCATCGGTTATCGGAATTGTCCAATATGCTTTGAAATAAGCAGCGTTCACCTGTAAACACGTGTTTTGCAGTGAACTAACCTTTAAAATGGACTTTATCATGTCAACACTTTCAATATATCGTAATGTAATCAATATTGAATTTAAATGTTATACAAATATTTCAAAATTCATATTTTTGAAATGGGTTTATTTGTATATTCCACAAATAAATATAAAAATTAAAATTGAAAAATTGGTACATTTATTTAAAGGTAACGTTTAAATTTCATTTACTTACCTTTCGTTCCTGAAAAACGCAAAGCTTTAGTAGAACAATAAAGTTTCAGAATTATTTATAAGTTAAATCACCTAATGAGTAGTTAAAAAAATCACAGCAAAGTACGAACATTTGAATGGATCGAAAAATTATAAGACGTTGATAAATCTGTTGTTACTTAATTACCATTTTGTTAATTTCCTTATCACCAATTGAAAAAAGTATGAATTTTGTGTTGGAACTGCTGTATTAAATTGTTTCTACTAGTATCTAAGTGTTTAAAAACGAGGAGAATATAAAGAGATCATCTTAGCGATTTATTATTATTCACTATGTTACTAACTTTGTTTAATTTTAATAAACGAAGTGGTTTCCATTGTGCGGGTTCCAAAAATAATATTATTTAAGTCAGTAAACAAAACACAGTTTCAATTACAGATTAAGTGCAGTTAACACACATGGTACTTACGAAAACTATTGTTGAACTAGAATTAATAGATCCTTTTTTAAGAAGCTTTTGTATATTTCCTTTTGTGTTATCTGAAACCCATTTATTAATTTCTTCATCACGATCATTTTGCGTTTTGAAGACACCGACCTTTGCACCGAACTGCGACTGCCTGTCTTTCTTCACTTTGAAATCTGGAGAGTAATAGACTCGATCAACCGAGGCCAGTGTATATTCCTTTCCTTCTGAAGTAAAGTTGAAATATTCGGCTTTAATTAAACTTTTGTCCTAAAAATATCGACATGTCAATAGGACTGATCGTGCATGTTATTCATCTTCTACACATCATATGTCAAGGAATTTTGTTTGTGATGAATTAAAAATACTTAATTATCAAAATCAAATCAGTAACCATAAAATTAAAAATGTTAAATGTTAATTTTAATTTGTCTATAGAGCGGAATTTTTAAACTTTCCTCAAACCGTTCTTATCCTGATCCTCATTTAGATTGTCTTTAAATCTTGACCATTTTATGATAAAAAGGAATTTTTAACGTTATTTAAGTTCAATAACTTTTTGTGTTGGTTCCCCTGAACCTAGCAGGGAAAAATAAATGCATTACGTTTTCTGTTTATTTGAATCGCGAAGAGACAAGTTTTGATGATTGTTCAACAAAATAAACCAATTGTTTTGCAATTCATGCAAATCTATAAAATAAAATGTATATAATTATTTTCTAGTTTAAAATATTATTCAGGTGGTATTTGAACATAAAATCCAAGGAGTAAGCAAAATCGGTTTCAGAGTAAAAGTGTATTGAAAGTAAAAAAAAATTCTGTGAACATCATAACTCAACTATACTCTTTTTCGATCGAAACCTTAAACTGAGGGTGCGAGTTGCCACCAAGCCTGACTTTTCAGCATTTTGCAGGTTTGACTAGTCAATCCCATCCTGAATGGCCGTTGTTACTGGAAGTCAAAACATGGTAAAAGTCCAAAAGCAGCTGTACTGTTACGTGCCGATCCGTCTACTGGCAGTGTTGCTGCAAACATTATATTTGACGTAGGTTTACCATAATTTGTTATTATTAATTAATTTCACTTACAAAATAAAAGTCTTAAATTCCAACGCTTTAATCAGCTATCTGTGTTTTATAGCAAACGTTCCATTGACTATGAAATTTACTTTTACTATAATTTGTAGATTAGGATCTGATACTTTAAAACAGTATGCATACATGCATAAAAAAATGAATAGATTCATTTTGTAAATATAAATATATTTCCCACCGGTATGGAAGATTTATTAAAACGCAGAAAACTCTGCAATGACTTCTCTGTCTTGCCGGCAGAGGCAACATAGACAGTCAACAGGCCGCTGTAGATGGAGTATGGCGAGAGGAAGACGTTCTTGTTGTAGCTAGCTTTATTCGCTATCTCCTGGAAAAGCTCTAGTGAAAACTGCTGTTGGGCCTTGGTAAGACTGCCGTCATGGGCTGTCAAGCTGCCCACAGTAGAGATCAAACAAACGAGCAAAATAAGCTGTAAAAAATTAATAATGTTGAAAAACACTGAGCTAGCTAATCAATCAGCTTGTACATAGGTGTTTACAGTAATTGTAAAACGTGTTTTATCCGTAAGTGAACAGATTTGTTGTCCAATTTAATGTTTAATCTAAACTTCCATATTAAATCAGCTCAGTTTTTATTACAACTACCAGTATTAGTATAACAATTTTATCCTGTTCCCATTTCGGAGGTGGGGATTCAAGCCTATATTGTACCTATACTCATGCTTTGTTATACCTTTGTAACTATACTCCTTTTACCTGGTTTTAAATAATAAATTACTACAAAAACGTATAAATTATATTTTTGAAATTAAAATTTAGATTTTAACTTTATGACCACAAAAATGGTTATTAAGTTATCTTTTTTCATCGTAAGTGCGGAAAAGATTAACAAAAATTATATTTAGTAAACTGAAGTCTTAAGTTAGAGTGATACCACGTTAAATGTGTGTCAGAAACCCCACTGATTAAAAAAAATCTGTTGCAAACAAAGTTTAAAAATATATTTGCGATTTTAAAAATTTATGTAAATAAATTTTAATAAATTCAAAATTACATTAAATTGCCATATGCTTTATGATAGATTAAGTTTTTCGCTTGTTAAATTTAACTAAAAAGATTTGTCAATAAATACCTTGGTATAGCATATTACAAACTACGTATGAGGATCTGCGTGACTAATTGAATTCTATTAGTTGTACTATTTTATTTTTATATTTACTGTCTTATACCTAACTGCAGTATGCGTAAATATGTGTTGAAGTGTGTAATTGCATTCCGTCCACCTTTAATTCAATTTCATAGCAGTAACCAAACGCACCGTGCTAACCATAACGTTACCGTGTATATTCTAAGCAAATACTCACCATGTTGACTGACGTACTGCTACAACGGTTACATACAGAATGAGAAATCCGGGATAATTCGTTAAATATATATGTTGACCGTGAGGGTCACAGACTTTGGATTAATTAAGAAAACAATTAAAAACAAGGAACTATGACACATTTTATACGTTTTCATAAAGAAAACTCTTTGTTCTGTTAATATTATACTATTGTTGCTGATACTGAATTAGAAAGAATTAATTTAAGATAACAATATCATTATTGAAATTCTAGGTTTATTGAATACATCGTTAAAAATAAATCGACAAATTATAAATGACCTTAACGATAACATTTATTTCATACCTATTTTTAAACAGGTTATTATTAAATTTTAAATTAATATTCTACTTATATTAAACAGCGTATTAATCCCAAAGCAATGATAGAACAATGGATCTCTTTAAACTTGTTATCTTAAAGTATTATGCTCTAATTACCTTTTTATACTTGTTGAGTTTTAATTAAATCATAGTAGGGAAGTTTGAAAATACAAAAACGTAAAATATATCAGCAAATGATTTTAATATAAGAAGATTTAGTAGAACTCATCAAAAGGAGTAAAAAACTACGTGTAAACT
This sequence comes from Allygus modestus, assembly GCA_963675035.1. NCBI lineage: Eukaryota > Metazoa > Arthropoda > Insecta > Hemiptera > Cicadellidae > Allygus > Allygus modestus. The sequence goes on along the minus strand of OY776111.1, from coordinate 435,595,273 downwards.
TTGTTCTAAATCGCTTCGCTTTCCGTCTGTCTGTATGTATGTGATTTCGAGCCGATGCAGAATATCTTTGCAACCACTTGAGGCACTGACTTGAAACTAGGCTTGTATATTATACTATTTATGGGTTAATTTTGCATTCAATTGGGAGTTTCTATCTTTAACCATTTCGATATAATACAAATCGATTTAGAACAAAGTTTACTGAAGTTGTTTGTTCCTTTTGATGAGTTTGATGAGTTCTACCAAATGCCACATTCGGACCATACTCTCGCGGGACACACTGTATAGTTCTTCTCCTCAAAATAGGTTATTTGTACTATATGCAACTTTATTGCTTCAAAAATATTATTATTAGATATATATATTATTTAATATCTTTGTTACAATATTTTATGAATATGGGTTAGTATTATCCACATTATTATCTCAAATCTTATACATGTGTCAATTAATAAAATACGTAATAAATAGTAATATATATATATATGTTCCATTTTATTTGCAATGGATTCTGTAGAAAATACTTTTGATAAATTGTTAATATTGCACAAATCGATGATCTCTAGTACTATTTTGTATTCCTCCCCCCGCAGATTTCTCCATTTTTCTCTATGGTTGGGTGGTCCTAGGAAAACTACCTGGTGGTAACTATCAATGATCGGTGGGATCGGATCTGGGTCTTCCGGTAAAATATCTTGCGCTATAACAAGGACATTAGGCCTCAATAACAATTACAAAATATACCTCAAGCTAAACGAAATAACTGGTTACCTTAGTTATAAAACCATACATTTTATAACTTTGATTCGATAGATAAAGAAAAAATATTACTTTCATGCTGTGTTCATATTATTTTATATAGCCTACGTGTTCTTTTTTTGTCTGTGTGTCTGTCAACTTATAAATTAACATACGTTTGTAAGGAAAAGTCCATACCCAGGTCTTGATACTGTAGACCGACCTGTTATTTAAAGCATCATTATTAACAGTCCATACCCAGGTCTTCATGCTGTAGACCGACCTGTTATTTTAAAGCATCATTAAGCAACAGTCCATACCCAGGTCTTGATACTGTAGACCGACCTGTTATTTTAAAGCATCATTAATTAACAGTCCATACCCAGGTCTTGATACTGTAGACCGACCATTTATTTTGAAGCATCATTAATTAACAGTCCATACCCAGGTCTTGATACTGTAGACCGACCTGTTATTTTAAAGCATAATTAATTAACAGTCCATACCCAAGTCTTGATACTGTAGACCGACCTGTTATTTTAAAGCATCATTAAGTAACAGTCCATACCCAGGTCTTGATACTGTAGATCGACCTGTTATTTTAAAGCATCATTAAGTAACAGTCCACCCCCAGGTCTTGAAACTATAGACCGACCTGTTTTTTAAAGCATCATTAAGTAACAGTTTATACCCAGGTCTTGAGACTGTAGACCGACCTGTTATTTAAAGCATCATTAAGTAACAGTCCATACCCAGGTCTTGATACTGTAGATCGACCTGTTATTTTAAAGCATCATTAAGTAACAGTCCATACCCAGGTCTTGAAACTGTAGGTCGACCTGTTATTTTAAAGCATCATTAAGTAACAGTCCATACCCAGGTCTTGAAACTGTAGACCGACCTGTTATTTTAAAGCATCATTAAGTAACAGTCCATACCCAGGTCTTGATACTGTACACCGACCTGTTATTTTAAAGCATCATTAAGTAACAGTCCATACCCAGGTCTTGAAACTGTAGACCGACCTGTTATTTTAAAGCATCATTAAGTAACAGTCCATACCCAGGTCTTGAAACTGTAGATCGACCTGTTATTTTAAAGCATCATTAAGTAACAGTCCATACCCAGGTCTTGATACTGTAGATCGACCTGTTATTTTAAAGCATCATTAAGTAACAGTCCATACCCAGGTCTTAAAACTGTAGACCGACCTGTTATTTTAAAGTATCATTATGTAACAGTCCAATGAAAATTGCTTCTTTTAACATCACGCTGTTGCCAAAAAAGTTATCAAAGGATAATAACTAGATTGTTTATGAGGTCAGTGGTTTAACATCAGGGAGATAAAGAGTTAATTATAGTCTATTGGGATCAAGTATCATTGGGAGTGGGGGGAGGTCTGTAAATGTATTACACTACAGCATTTCGCTTACAAAAAGGCAAATGGCAGCTGCGTCCAGATTTGAGCCTTACTAATGTTTTTGACCTAGCTCCATCTGGGAACATTAGATAACTATTCCAATACTCTAAAGGTATCTATTTACATTTGCACTATTCACATTAATTTATGTAATTATCTGCTGATAAATCTAATATAAAGAGCTTTTTTTACTGTGCCTTATCAATTTGATTTAGTTTTTACGTAATTTATCGTTGCTAAATAGTAAAGTGTCCCTTAATATGTATGGATGGGAATTGAAGGGTGAAAGAAAGTTATTTTTTTAGGTGGCTGTCGCTTCAGTGGGAATTTATAAAAACATGTTGTTTCAATTTTGTAAACAACTTTTTGATTAGCATATTACGTGTTGTTATTACTTACGGGATGTAATAAAATACGTCTTACAGCACTTAAGATATATTTACACTTACACAGATTCACATACAGACGGTAAACATATATAAAAGATGGTACAAGGCTATCGATTTTGACCAGTCACACCGGTCATCATCAGGAACACTGCACTTACTGGAACATAACAATTACTTTAGGAAATAAGCAAACAGCTTTTAAACACTTTAGCCAATTAAAATCTTCACACTTAATATATACAAATTGGCCTGATAATACATTGGCCTGATGATGACCGGTGTGACTGGTCGAAATTGATAGCCTTGTACCATATTTTATATATATTTACCGTCTGTATGTGAAACAGTATAAGTGTAAATATATCTTAAGTGTTGTAAGACTTCTTTTATTACATCCCGTATTCAATTTCGTATTCATTATAAAATCAATGAATATAATTCCAATGTGGTCTGAAGACTGTTGGAGTAAACTTTGTATGCACTCGTGCAAACTAACTTATACTAGATGTGTTCTTTGAGAAAGCAAACTTCACTATAACTCGAGATAACCAAAGTTGATAAACAAACCTGTGTTCTGTAAACAGAACCATGAGCATTACCGTATACATCTTGTGCTCTCAAGGAAATATATATAATTACAAATGAAATGCTAACCCGTAGATAAGACGAATTTTTAATACATTTCAATAATCATAAAATATAAAATTACACAATAGTTTCCTTAAATAAAATTAAACTATTGTGTTATATCCATAAACATGTATAAAAAGTATTTTATCCATTATCACGAATTTGTTTACATGTATTATAGATTAAAATGTATATAGATTAAAATGTATGTATATAGATTAAAATACATAGGTCATTACACTTCTAAGATTGTTATCACTGTAATTGCAGTATGTATAATGTACCGTATTACAATGTAATTTTCTTTAGGTGTTCAATATTACGCATATTTAGAACATGTATATAGTAACAAGATTCGCGTTAAAATAACCTGTTAAATGAGATTCTATAAGACAGATAACAATCCAAATGTAATAACACAGAATATGCCATTAAATAAATTCAATTCCTAAAAGTATCTATTAATTTCAAATTTAAAAAGTTATCAATCTGCTCCTTCCAACTGATATAACGAGAGCTAAGTATGATGAAAATAATGCAATTATAATTAAATTTTAAACGAGTGCTCAAAATATGTCAATATTGTGTTAAGAAAAAAAAATGCAAGAGAAAATACCCCCGTCGCAGCAAACCTGCGTACTCAGCAAATTCCCAATGCATATATATGGGTATCAATACTACCTAGAGCCACTCACCAAGTTTCACAAAAATACATTCATTAATAAGTGATGTATAGCATTTTATTTATTCTCCATAAGAATAACATTATACTTGAGTACGCAGGTTTGCTGCAACAAGGAGGATAAGAAATGTATTGTTTTGCAATTATCAGTATAACTCAACCAGGTGAAGCTACTTACCAAGTTTTATTAATTTGGGTTCGTAACTAAGGGAACTTTACTTATTATCCATATGAATAACATGGGGCGCGAGTATGCAGGTTTGCTGCTAGTGGGAAAATCAAGAAAACTTTTTTTTGTGCTAATATAAATATACCACGAAGCCAAATACCTAGTTTCATCAATATACATACATATATAATCGAAATATAACATTTTATTTATTCTCGCTAAGGATAACATTGGACAACGTACTGTGTCAGCACTTTGAATATCACTGCAACGGTTGGACACGCCAAAATGATTATTTTGTAGAGCCAAACTGATTGGTAGAAAGAAATGTGGAGTTTTTAGTGAAATTATCTAAGGGAAATCTATAAACCGTATTCCCATAATATTAACATTGGAAATTTTATGGACACATTTTTTGACTTTTCTCCACAACCACTAAACTTTGCCTAATGATTCAAAATACAGAATTGTTTGTTTTTTTAAGCTCTATAAAATAGCTATAACCAAAATCTATTTTATTTTTATTTTAGGGTGAAAAGTTCAAAAAACTGATTTTTGGAACATTTTAAACCATTATAAAAACCCCATTCCCATATACAGATCGATCTGGTTTTCGAACTCAAAGTCATAAATGTTACTCTCCACAATTTTGCCAAATTTCATCAAAATCGGGCGCTTCTTTCAAAAGTTATCGCGGTAACGGACAAATATATATATTTATAGATATATGTATAGACATATATATAAATTTGAACGAGTAGTGTTTTTGGCATCTGAGGACCTCAAAACAAAAAGTTGTCATAATCTCGGGCCTAAGTCTTACCATGGTAAGAAGCTTACCATGGTCTTATTACCGTAGCTTCTTAAGTTAAGAAGCTACGGTAATAGCTTCTTCCCTATAGGGGAAATTCGCTAAAACTAAGGTCTCCCTTTACCTTACTACCCAACTATTCTACCTTAGTCATTTAGTTTATTTACCTTTCTTTGTTCACCTGAAACAACGGAATTATTTTATTATTAAAACAAAACCTATTTTAATAACTCCTTATCTTTATACAATACGAACAATTTTTTATATAAACAAGTAAAAGTTAAATTAGTATTGGAATACACCATAAATTAAAATAATATCAACACAATACTAATTTATTTTTACAAAATATTACAAAATAGTATAAGAAGTTTTCGCTTGAGAGCTTTCAGAAGTTTTGTACTGTTTATCCTGTTAAGAAGTTTTCCTACAAAACAATATTTATTTAGAATCAGAGCAATTTACACTTAACAATAACATTACATGAACTTTGATTAAGAACAACTAATTTTAATTAAAACAATAATAATGTAGCCCTTAAATTTTGTGAACAATATAAATTAGGTATAACCTAAATAATTTGATAAAATATTTGATTAATTAAATGACACCATTTTCTCTTTTCCAACTTTTTTCGACTTTCTTAAAGAAAATATCTAAAATCCCCCTACACTTACTGGAACATAAGAATTACTTTAGGAAATAAGCAAACAGGTTTTGAACCCTTTAGCCAATTAAAATCTTCACACTTAATATATACAAATGTTGCACGTGGTATTATTATTTAAAACTCTGAAACAAGTATCAGGCTGTACCATAGCAAGTATAAATAAATTGGTTTATAACAAATAATAAATCTGTAATACTAAAAGTAACACTGAATCGTAGAAAAGGGAAACGAACATTTGAAATTTTCTACTGAAATGTTACTTGTTGGGCTTTTAATTTACCTGATTTGATTTGATAATGCAATAAACAACCATTGTATAAACTTGCAAACAAATACAAATGTAAAATAACATAATTGACGACTTAAGGTTATGAGAATTTTTATTTTAAGAATACTTCATTTATATGTGCTTTCCTTTATGTGAGCAAATGTTAATACAACTTTGTATGTAGCTTCATGTGGTTGTAACATGTTCACACAGGATGCTGCAATCGTCAAAGGTCAGGGAGGAGGACAATCCTCTTGTTTATTGCCTTGGGCGGTGAAAGCGGTAAACAATTCTCGGAATCACGTCAATTATCGCTAATGAGTAAACAGCCTAAGGTGGTTAGGCAGGTACCGGACAGGCACCGTTAAGCCCGTCAACATGTTTACACAGGATGGTGCAATCGTCAAAGATCAGGGGGGAGGACAATCCTCTTGAATAGTGCCTTGGGCGGTGAAAGCGGTAAACAATTCTCAAAATCGCGTCAATTATCGCTAATGAGTAAACAGCCTCGGGTGGTTATGCAGGTACCAGACAGGCACCGATAAGCCAGTCAACATGTTTACACAGGATGGTGCAATCGTTAAAGATCAGGTGGGGAGGACAATCATCTTGCTTAGTGGCTTGGGCGGTGAAAGCGGTAAACAATTCTCGGAATCGCGTCAATTATTGCTAATGAGTAAACAGCCTCGGGTGGTTGGGCAGGTACCGGACATGCACTGTTATCCAGTCAACATGTTTACACAGAATTGTGTAATCTTCAAAGATCAGGGGGGAAGGACAATCCTCTTGCTTAGTGCCTTGGGCGGTGATAGCGGTAAACAATTCTCGGAATCGCATCAATTATCGCTAATGAGTAAACAGCCTCGGGTGGTTGGGCAGGTACCGGACAGGCACCTTTAGCCAGTCAACATGTTTACACAGGATTGTGCAATCTTCAAAGATCAGGGGGTGAGTACAATCCTCTTACTTAGTGCCTTGGGCGGTGAAAGCGGTAAACATTTCTCGGAATCGCATCAATTACCGCTAATGAGTAAACAGCCTAGGGTGGTTGGACAGGTACCGGACAGGCACCGTTATCCAGTCAACATGTTTACACAGAATGGTGCAATGGTCAAAGGTCAACGGGGGGAGGACAATCCTCTTGCTTAGTGCCTTGGGTGGTGAAAGCGGTAAACAATTCTCGGAATCGCATCAATTACCGCTAATGAGTAAACAGCCTCGGGAGGTTGGGCAGGTACCGGGCATGCACCGTTATCCAGTTTACAAGTTTACACAGAATAGTGCAATGGTCAAAGGCAAGGGGGAGGACAATCCTCTTGCTTAGTGCCTTGGTCGGTGAAAGAGGTAAACAATTCTCGAAATCGCGTCAATTATCGATAATGAGTAAACAGCCTCGGGTGGTTGGGCAGGTACCGGGCAGGCACCGTTAGCCAGTCAACATGTTAACATGTTTACACATGATGGTGCATTCGTCAAAGGTCAAGGGGGGAGGACAATCCTCTTGCTTAGTGCCTTGGGCGGTGAAAGAGGTAAACAATTCTCGGAATCGCGTCAATTATCGCTAATGAGTAAACAGCCTCGGGTGGTTGGGCAGGTACCGGACAGGCACCGTTAGCCAGTCAACCTGTTTACACAGAATGGCGCAATTATCAAAGGTCAAGGGGGAGGGCAATCCTCTTGCTTAGTGCCTTTGGCGGTGAAAGCGGTAAACAATTCTCGGAATCGCGTCAATTATCGCTAATGAGTAAACAGCCTCGGGTTGTTAGGCAGGTACCGGGCATGCACTGTTAGCCAGTCAACATGTTTACACAGAATGGTGCAATCGTCAAAGGTCAAGGGGGGAGGGCAATCCTCTTGCTTAGTGCCTTTGGCGGTGAAAGCGGTAATTAATTCTCGGAATCGCGTCAATTATCACTAATGAGTAAACAGCCTCGGGTGTTTGGGCAGGTACCAGACAGGCACCGTTATCCAGTCAACATGTTTACACAGAATGGTGCAATGGTCAAAGGTCAAGGGAGGAGGACAATCCTCTTGCTTAGTGCCTTGGGCGGTGAAAGCGGTAAACAATTCTCGGAATCGCATCAATTACCGCTAATGAGTAAACAGCCTCGGGAGGTTAGGCAGGTACCGGGCATGAACCGTTATCCAGTTTACAAGATTACACAGAATGGTGAAATGGTCAAAGGCAAGGGGGAGGACAATCCTCTTGCTTAGTGCCTTGGGCGGTGAAAGAGGTAAACAATTCTCGGAATCGCGTCAATTATCGCTAATGAGTAAACAGCCTCGGGTGGTTGGGCAGGTACCGGGCAGGCACCGTTAGCCAGTCAACATGTTATCATGTTTACACAGGATGGTGCAATCGTCAAAGGTCAAGGGGGGGAGGACAATCCTCTTGCTTAGTGCCTTGGACGGTGAAAGAGGTAAACAATTCTCGGAATCACGTCAATTATCTCTAATGAGTAAACAGCCTCGGGTGGTTGGGCAGGTACCGGACAGGCACCGTTAGCCAGTCAACATGTTTACACAGAAAGGTGCAATGGTCAAAAGTCAACGGGGGGAGGACAATCCTCTTGCTTAGTGCCTTTGGCGGTGAAAGCGGTAAACAATTCTCGGAATCGCTTCAATTATCGCTAATCAGTAAATAGCCTCGGGTGGTAGGGCAGGTACCGGACAGGCACCGTTATCCAGTCAACATGTTTACACAGGATGGTGCAATCATCAAAGATCAGGGGGTGAGTACAATCCTCTTGCTTAGTTCCTTTGGCGGTGAAAGCGGTAAACAATTCTCGGAATCACGTCAATAATCGCTAATGAGTAAAGAGCCTCGGGTGGTTGGGCAGGTAGCGGACAGGCACCGTTAGCCAGTCAACATGTTTACACAGAATGGTGCAATTGTCAAAGGTCAAGGGGGGAGGGCAATCCTCTTGCTTAGTGCCTTTGGCGGTGAAAGCGGTAAACAATTCTCGGAATCGCGTCAATTATTGCTAATGAGTAAACAGCCTCGTTAGGTTGGGCAGGTACCGGACATGCACCGTTATCCAGTCAACATGTTTACACAGAATGGTGCAATCGTCAAAGATCAGGGGGAAGGACAATCCTTTTGCTTAGTGCCTTGGGCGGTGAAAGCGGTAAACAATTCTCGGAATCGCATCAATTATCGCTAATGAGTAAACAGCCTCGGGTGGTTGGGCAGGTACCGGACAGGCGCCGTTAACCAGTCAACATGTTTACACAGAATGGTGCAATCGTCAAAGGTCAAGGGGGGAGGGCAATCCTTTTGCTTAGTGCCTTTGGCGGTGAAAGCGGTAAACAATTCTCGGAATCGCGTCAATTATCGCTAATGAGTAAACAGCCTCGGGTGGTTTGGCAGGTACCGGGCATGCACTGTTAGCCAGTCAACATGTTTACACAGAATGGTGCAATCGTCAAAGGTCAAGGGGGGAGGGCAATCCTCTTGCTTAGTGCCTTTGGCGGTGAAAGCGGTAAACAATTCTCGGAATCGCGTCAATTATCGCTAATGAGTAAACAGCCTCGGGTGTTTGGGCAGGTACCGGACAGGCACTCTTAGCCAGTCACATGTTTACACAGAATGGTGCAATCGTCAAAGTTCAAGGGGGGAGGGCAATCCTCTTGCTTAGTGCCTTTGGCGGTGAAAGCGGTAAACAATTCTCGGAATCGCGTCAATTATCGCTAATGAGTAAACAGCCTCGGGTGTTTGGGCAGGTACAGGACAGGCACTGTTAAGCCAGTCAACATGTTTACACAGGATGGTGCAATCTTCAAAGATCAGGGGGGGAGGACAATTCTCTTGCTTAGTGCCTTTGGCGGTGAAAGCGGTAAACAATTCTCGGAATCGCATCAATTATCGCTAATGAGTAAACAGCCTCGGGTGGTTGGGCAGGTACCGGACAGGCACTGTTTAGCCAGTCAACATGTATACACAGGATGGTATAATCGTCAAAGATCAGGGGGGGCAGGTCAAGGACATGGGGGGCAGGTCAAGGTCATCGTGGCGAGGATTATCCTCTTGCTTATCCTCGGCATATATTTGCTGTGTAAGAACCGGTCATTCCCCTCTACTTGCACTTACTATGAGAAATAAATCTACAAATTTTAAATCAATGTAATAATTAAATTAAAATAATAATAATAAATTTAAAACACGTTCTTAAATTATGTTGAAATTACCATTGAAATTAACTTAAATGGATGATTTGTTTCTTACAGTAAAGCGATAAAACAATGAACATAACAATAAATGCAATATTGGCATGTTTATATTAAAGTCTATACTAATTTTAATCTGCATAATTAAATGCTAAAATATGTTTTTCCTTATCGATTATAAAATGAAATAAAAAAACATAGAAGTATAAGGAGAACATGGAATTCATAGCAAAACAACAGTCCTTTTTAATTTACCAATTTTATAAGAATTAGTAATGATTTGATTTAAACAAATCTGCCTGAAATATAAATAAATTGTCTTTGCAAATCTAAAAGTATTTCTTTAGACATCTGATGAATGTAAACGTGTCTAAAAGTGTTTATTATTATTTTGTCAAAAACTATTTAAGTTTTGTATTTTATAATTTAATTGCTGAATATTATCTCAGTATGTTTATACATAATACCTTAAATCTTATGCGTGTGTCAAATAAAACAAATAATACCCCCGTCACAGCAAACCTGCGTACTAAGCGAATTACCATTGCATATAAATGTCTTACTAGCGCATAAGGCCACTTACCAAGTTCACAAATAAGCGATAAAATGTAACATTTTAATTATTCTCCATAAGAATGACATGGGAGCTGAGTACGTAGGTTTGCTGCAACAAGGGACACAAAATATGGCTTTTAATATATAGTTTTGTGTTTTTAAAAGAGTTTTAAAACAGTAGCACGTTAAAATGCAGATAATAGCACATTATTATTTTGTAAACTTTAAAACCCTGTAATTTTCCATAGGATGAACCTTTTGAGGTCCAGTTTGCGGAATTGAATTATACTAACAGATACCTTTAATGTGACGACATATCAACCTGTGCTTACATTTTAGAATCTCGAATTACTCCTCGTGGGCCGTCCCCCATTGGAGGTAGAGAGTCAATGAACCCATGAAAAACAAGATATTTAGATCTAACATAGCTGAGCGGAGGTTAAACTTTCTAACTTATACCGTGTAAAAAAATAGGCGGGAAGGGAATTAAAACTCACTCTGTATATATATATAAATGTATATGTATATATATATACATACATATATGTAAGTATATATATATATATATATATATATATACAGTTTTGAACGAATGGTGTTTTTGGCATCTGGCGACCTCAAAACGAAAAGTTATCATGGTCCCGGGCCTAGGTCTTACCATGTCGACTACCGTAATAGCTTATTCCCTATAGGGGAAATTTGCTAAATAAGGTAAAATATAATATCAAATTATAAAAATAATAATTATTAAATTGGTATAAAATGCGATTCTAAAACAACACTTTTCATGATTAATTCGATGACCGTAAGATTATGAAAAATAAATATTGCACAAATTTTACTGATCGAATATACCTAATACTTTTTCTGCACTCCACGCTTGAGATATCTGTCCAAGTTCCTTCTAAACAAGTGAAACTAGAACATAAGGGAGGAGTGGGCTCCAGACACGAAACATTCCGCGTTCCTGCCTGCTGCTCCCATAAGACCAATCTTAATTTCCAAATTCCGTCTCGTCTGAACGGATTATCTGAAATTATTGATTTATGGGTACTTTAAAAGTGGAAAAACCTAGCGATATCGTTAGTTTTGAATTTTTCGATCAATTATTTTTTGTGATATCAAAAATACGCTTCTTCAAATTGCTGGGTATTTCTTTGCTACGTCGATCAGTTACTAAGATTTTCATTAACGCAGTTCTACGCAACAACGCTATTGCTTCTTTTTAAGTTTTGTTAATCTTATGGAGAATAAGTATAGTTTTTTTTCTCACTTATTAATGAACATGAACTTGATATTAATGAAACTTGGTATATAGCTTCATATTGTTGAGGTAATGGTATACCCTTACAAAACTCATTTGTTTGTGGTCCCTATGGCAGCAAACCTGCATCCTCAGCAGCTACAATGTTATTATTATGGAGAATAAGAAACATGCTTCGCTTGTTTATGAACATGATTATTACAACTTCGTATGCTGCATCATCTGGTATCGATTCATTGATATTTGCATAAACCCTCAATTGTTATGATCCTGATGCAGCAAACCTGCGTCATAATGTCCTGATGTTTTTCTCATGCAGAACAAATAAAATGTGATTTCTCGCTTATTTATGAAGATTGATTGATGACAACTTTGTAAATGGCTTGTTGTCTTAGGAGTACTGGGGTACCATTTTAAATTCGCTGCGTATGCATGTTTGCTGCAATAAGGGTATTCTAAATTTGTTGACATATTATTTAAATTGAGTAAAATTTTAGTTTAAACTGTGCGATTCAGCTTAAATAATGTTGTCTTTTGATAATTGATTTACGTCAGTTAGTTGCTGAGATATTGAAAGCGCTTAGCAAATTATGTTGTCCAATGTCATGGAGAAAAACAACGTTTTTTAAGTCAATTATTTATGAGTAAATGTTAATACAATTTTGTATTAGCTTCGTGTGGTTGTAACCTATTAATATTCACCCCCCACAGCAGCAAAAATACATACTCGGTCCTTTATAAAGAAAAATGGTCACTGTGTCGTCCCATATCAATCTTATAGGGAATAAATACAATTTTAAAACTCCCTCATTTATAAATATATTTTGACAAATCTTAATAAAATTCCTTCATGTGGTTTTGGTCAATGTATATTTGGATGAAAACCGCATCTTTGGTCATTCTCGTTACATAAAACCAGTATAATCTGTTAAATGTTACTTGTGTGGAGAATAAACTAACATATTATATTCCACTAATTTATCAATATAATTTTTTTGGTTTGTGTGTTGTTGAGGTATATATATATGTATGTGCTGGAAATTCGCAGGGTCCGCATGTTTGCTGCTATAGGGGTATTTTTAGTTTGTTACAACCTTTTTCGATGACCATTATAATTGCCTAATGAAACGCAGCCAGGATTTTAGCCTATTTATATGTTTCGACTTGCCACGAGATTCAGGTTCAGTTCAAGAACTTGTCAATGTTAATGTGAAGATGCCGTGACCCAGTGGCTCAGAATCTATTTCAAGAGACATCTACATCTTTCACCAATAGAAGACAAACCTAAACCTAAGCGTAACGAGGATAGCTGCAACGGTTTAGTGTCTAGCTCAGTAGTTAGTTTTGTTTGAACACCCGATTAGTTTGCAGATCGGAAACGTATTTCATCCCCTCAGAAAATCGGATTTGCTATTATTTAAAGAGTCTTTAGTGTTTTAATTACTTGTTATGTGCATGTGTATCTACTCAACCTAAAATAGGACATTTTTCATGTAAAGACAAAAGCTATAAAACATATAAGAAGACACTTCCTAAATATAGGTTTTATTGATATCTCGGGAACATAAATGAAACAATGCTTCTTTAAGATAAACAAATTTATTAACTTGTATTTATCCAACAAAGCGTTAGGTGTAAAGACTTCAAAGTACCTACTCCTTGGGAGTGTTGAAAATACCAATGTATTGTATTGTATCTCTTTTATTGTCATAGATGGCGTAGAGGAAGGGATGGTCGGCGTGGAAGGTGGTTGGACACTCTGGCAGCGCAGAACCAGCCATTATTTCAGCAGTAGCAGCAGCGGCCTCGGTTCCGTTCTCATAGACACGCACCTTCGCCTGGTGTACGACTTTATCCACTATCAAACGTGCGCCAGGTTCAAACAGATCAGTCAGGTCCAATGGCTGACTAAATAGCTCTTTATCTCCAAGAGCCTCAAATATCTGAAATGGTAATGGGTACTTACAATTTATAAGTTGGAATAGAAGAAAGGTATACACTCTCCTAATATCTAGTACTAGGTTTAAAATGAAAACATTATTTGTACTGGAAATTTTAGAAATAATAATATTTGTTTCATCATCAAATATAAAATTATCCTGCTATGCAAGCTAGACTATCTCGTTTGGATTACAAACGAGGAAACATATCATATATACAACGTTCTAGGAACCCTTTATTATTTTATCTTATCTTACGAAGCTGCTAGAGTGAGAATAATTCTGTTTCTATTTGCTTCTCCCGTAAGACTTGTTAACATTAAAACATTATCAGCTGAAATAAAGGCTATAGGTTCCGTAGTTGCTGAACATGTCTTTTAAATAGCTTCCCTTTGGATGTATAACGCCTGAATATGATGTCGTTGTTGATTAAACAAATGTTCCAAAGTTTTTACAGCGTTACTTTTGTCCCGCCTATTCCACTCTCCTGGAAAGTACTCTTACTATCCATTTGTAGAAGTAATTTTAATAAAAATATGCTTTTGTAATGAAACTATTAAAACCATACTAACATTCTAACGGATCTTCTATCCGCCAATTGGGCCAAGAATAAACATCATTGAGCACACAACACGGGCAACAGATATAACAAAGACAATATAATGGGTTTAACCAACAAGTTGTAAATAATATAGAGCTCTCACGTGTCGTGTTAAACAATTGAAGCCTCACTGGAGGATATTTTTGTAAAAACCCATCTGGTAAAAGGGTAATAAAGACTAAAATAACTTGTGAAGAGAGGGTTTGATTGGTTAAACATACAACAATCTTGGACACCGGAGAGTATAGAGGGTCAAAATGGCGGTCAGCATGTAGGCACAGTTTTTTTACCCCAGACTAGATCTCTATAGAAATATACCTCGTTGACTTTAACACGTGTTATTTATAAATTAGCTTACTTTATTTAATGACAACAGCCGGCTGATTACCTCGTCACTGTCTGAACCTTAACAGGTGGACCCTGCACCAGCGCGAGTGGCTAAATACGGTTGCATTCGGAACCAACCTCATTCCCGTGTCCTCATGAAATGGCGTCAGCAGTATTAGATCCCATCATGAAGGGCTGACAGCTCAGGGGCAGAACAACAATGGACCTACTCCGCGCCGGCGTACGACCGTCACGACCTTACGCAGCGGATTGTTCAAACTAGTTGATTTATTAAATGACTCATAATTCATTCATAACCAAATAATTTAATAAGGGGCGAACCATTAACATTAACAGTGTAATGGAAGAAGTAGATAGAAACGCGAATTCTTTTAATGTTCAAGACTGGAACCCACATTTGAAAACCGTTTTGGGTGTTGAATAAAGCTTTTCTTGTGCATGATTTTAATATCTTGCACTGATATTATTATATATATATATATATATATAATTATATAATTATAATATGTCAAACATATTCCAAAACCCCCCTCGTTTAACGTGGGGAACTCCATAACTCATTGTCATGAACACACTACCAATCAGACTTTCTTTCTTTTAACAGGAAATATCTTCATATGGAGTATAATTTCAGTATAAGTACACGATTCTTGCTTAGTGTAATAACATTAATAGTTTCAATAAATATGTACCAGGTGTATATAAAACAATGTTGAGTTTTATTTTGCACTAAAATAAAAAATAAAACAGGTATAGGATAACTTTTTTTAGAATTAAATCTCTTACTTCACACATATTGCACGATTAACTAGAACAATGCTATTTAGCCACTACGTCTTGTTGGTAGTCGTCTGAGGGTGAGTCTAGTGCCCTCTAGAGGGTTCGCAGCATTTCACTAGTAAAACAGCCTCAGTTAATCATTGATTTAGAGTCCTTTCAATCAAGCAAGCCCTACCTACGTCTTTTGAGAGTAAATATTGTTCTTTTGTTACATAGCCCCACAAAAAAAGTCAAATGGCACAGCAAACTAAAGCGGATTTTAACAAGAACGTGCCCTCCCGCACTTCAAACATACTGTGCAACCTTGGGCAACTAATTTATTAACAGATGGATAGACCGGGGAGGATCTATAGCTCTGCCACCAAACAGTCCCGATCTCTTGTCTTTAGAATCTTTCTGTCGCTGTATACAAACAAACTCATTTAAAAGATCAGGGACTTAGCCCTCGAGGAGCAAAGAATAAATAAGGCTGTTTCATTAGTGACAGATTAAATACTACATGACTATTAGAGATTCCTATACTTTTGCTTAGAGACTTACGAGCAAGTCGTGGTGCACGGTTCAGGTGAGAAGCGATGGAGCAAAGTTTCTCCAATCGCCACCAGAAGGCGCTGGCATCGCATACAAGCCGAACATAGACCAAATAACTCAAATAACCGGATGTTTCATGAACTGTTTGAAAAAGTGCCAACGTGAATACTCGTTCTCAATGATAATCCAACCAAACTTGACATCATTAGAGGTAAATATAAAAGTAAATAAATACTGCGGGTGGGTTGGTGCAAGACCGCACTTTACTCCAGCCCGGAGTCACCCCCTCCACTCGGGACCGCACGTCACAGCAGTGGATCCACTTGAGCGATGCAAATACATGGGTTACATGGAATAGAGTTTGCAAACAAAACAAATATATAAACTGATACTATCTATGTTGATTATTTACCTGTTTCAGATCATATGTCTCTTCTGATTCAAATTTTGGGATCAAAAGGTCAGTCGTACAGAACTTGTCGGTTTTTAAAGTGGCCAGTATGTTTTGGAACTTATTAGAGGTAAGTTTCTTCACAACATCCGCTAGCGGTGGTGGAGCATTCTTCTGGGGTTTCGTCGTTGGCAGACCAATAATCATAGATATGTCATTTCCTTTGTAAGGTAAGGAGATAAACTTGGCTTTGAGAAAAGTGTCCGTCACTTGAAATAAATTAAATATATTAATATTTTTTATTACAAACTGTTTACATAAAATATAACACAAACCTACATTAAAACATTAAATCAATAAATAAAAATGATTTTGATGATTTTTTAATAAACAAATTATAAAACATGAGATTCCTTTTTATCTTTACCAGACCAAGCCCATTTGACTTTATATACTGCTTTAAAGTTTTGGTCAATTAACATAATTTCTAAATTCACTATGCCCTATATCATCATACTTTAAGTAGTTCTTACTAAAACAATTATTCAAAATAATATATTACCACATAAAATCAATTTTCCCAGTAGAAGGTTAGTTAGTAACTGTATTACCGTATGACTATTCGCTAAAGTACCTGATGGTTTTAACCGGGCACTCAAAGTTGTGTGCGCTTCATTATGTGGTTCACTACATCATGATTTGTGTGAATGATAAATATATTGTTGTGTTATAATCTATGGTCAAATAAAGTGACTATCCATCCGAATAACACTGGAACTATGAGGGCCGATGGGGTGGAGCCCGGAAAGAGTTATGTTAAACTGGATCTTATCCATCACCTAGGAGAAAAGAAATGCACGTAGGAAAATTTCAACTGCAAAGGCCTCTTGGTTAGTAGAGATTTTGCGATTAACCAGTGAGTGATATTGTTTATATACTTATAATACATTTTGTACTATATTTAAAGAAAATAAAATAAATTTAGTAATCCTAGAAAAAGTGCATGTAAATTTAGTTTAATTTCTAAATAGCAGAGTGAATGAGTTTGTTGGTCTTGCACTGATCGGGGATGGTTCCTTGTTTGGTTATGATTTTATCCCTAATAAATATAAGCTTTAGGCTATAAAGTCAAAAATAAGGATTAACTCTACACATAACCATAGGTGATCTCCTGCTAATATACGAATCTTCGCCACAAGGCACAAGCACAGCCTCCCTAGGCACTTCTGAACACGCTAGTTAATTTATGTGTTACGAGTATTTTGTATTCAACTTACATTGAAAATCTAAATAATGCGCTCTGTCTGATAGTAAAACTGATACTTACCTGGTTAGTATAACTTATTCAGGAGCTGATACCTACCTGGCTGGTATAACTGATTCAGAAGCTGACACTTACCTGGCTGGTATAACTGATTCAGAAGCTGATACTTACCTGGTTGGTATAACTGATTCAGAAGCTGATACTTACCTGCCTGGTATAACTGATTCAGAAGCTGATACTTACCAACCTGGAAAAACGAATCATCTAGTGACATGAACATCGTTTCTCTAACAGTCCCATCATGAAGTGTGAAGGGTTTTTTGCTCGTTCCATCGGTTATCGGAATTGTCCAATATGCTTTGAAATATGCAGCGTTCACCTGTAAACGTGTTTTGCAGTGAACTAACCTTTAAAATGAACTTTATCATGTCAACACTTTCAAAATATCGTAATGTTATCAATATTGAATTTAAATGTTATACAAATATTTCAAAATTCATATTTTTGAAATGGGTTTTATTTGTATATTCCACAAATAAATATAAAAATTAAAATTGAAAAATTGGTACATTTATTTAAAGGTAACGTTTAAATTTCATTTACTTACCTTACGTTCCTGAAAAACGCAAAGCTTTAGTAGAACAATAAAGTTTCAGAATTATTTATAAGTTAAATCACCTAATGAGTAGTTAAAAAAATCACAGCAAAGTACGAACATTTGAATGGATCGAAAAATTATAAGACGTTGATAAATATGTTGTTACTTAATTACCATTTTGTTAATTTCTTTATCACCCATTGAAAAAAAATATGAATTTTGTGTTGGAACTGCTTTATTAAATTGTTTCTACTAGTATCTAAGTGTTTTAAAACGAGGAGAATATAAAGAAACTTTCTTAACGATCTATTATTATTTACTATGTTACTAACATTGTTTAATTTTAATAAACGAAGTTGTTTCCATTGTGCTGGTTCCAAAAATAATATTATTTATGTCAGTAAGCAAAACACAGTTTCAATTACAGATTAAGTGCAGTTAACACACATGGTACTCACGAAAACTATTGTTGAACCAGTATTAATAGATCCTTTTTTGAGAAACTTTTGTATATTTCCGTTTGTGTTTTCTGAAACCCATTTATTAATTTCTTCTTCACGATCATTTGGCGTTTTGAAGACACCGACCTTTGCACCGAACTGCGACTGCCTGTCTTTCTTTACTTTGAAATCTGGAGAGTAATAGACTCGATCAACCGAGGCCAGTGTATATTCCTTTCCTTCTGAAGTAAAGTTGAAATATTCGGCTTTAATTAATCTTTTGTCCTAAAAATATCGACATGTCAATAGGACTGATCGTGCATGTTATTAATCTTCTACAAATCATATGTCAAGGAATTTTGTTTGTGATGTATTAAAAATACTTAATTATCAAAATCAAATCAGTAACCATAAAATTAAAAACGTTAAATGTTAATTTTAATTTGTCTATAGAGCGGAATTTTTAAACTTTCCTCAAACCGTTCTTATCCTGATCCTCATTTAGATTGTCTTTAAATCTTGACCATGTTATGATAAAAGGAATTGTTAACGTTATTTAAGTTCAATAACTTTTTGTGTTGGTTCCCCTGAATCTAGCAGGGAAAAATAAATGCATTACGTTTTCTGTTTATTTGAATCGCGAAGAGACAAGTTTTGATGATTGTTCAACAAAATAAACCAATTGTTTTGCAATTCATGCAAATCTATAAAATAAAATGTATATAATTATTTTCTAGTTTAAAATATTATTCAGGTGGTATTTGAACATAAAATCCAAGGAGTAAGCAAAATCGGTTTCAGAGTAAAAGTGTATTGAAAGTAAAAAAAAATTCTGTGAACATCATAACTCAACTATACTCTTTTTCGATCGAAACCTTAAACTGAGGGTGCGAGTTGCCACCAAGCCTGACTTTTCAGCATTTTGCAGGTTTGACTAGTCAATCCCATCCTGAATGGCCGTTGTTACTGGAAGTCAAAACATGGTAAAAGTCCAAAAGCAGCTGTACTGTTACGTGCCGATCCGTCTACTGGCAGTGTTGCTGCAAACATTATATTTGACGTAGGTTTACCATAATTTGTTATTATTAATTAATTTCACTTACAAAATAAAAGTCTTAAATTCCAACGCTTTAATCAGCTATCTGTGTTTTATAGCAAACGTTCCATTGACTATGAAATTTACTTTTACTATAATTTGTAGATTAGGATCTGATACTTTAAAACAGTATGCATACATGCATAAAAAAATGAATAGATTCATTTTGTAAATATAAATATATTTCCCACCGGTATGGAAGATTTATTAAAACGCAGAAAACTCTGCAATGACTTCTCTGTCTTGCCGGCAGAGGCAACATAGACAGTCAACAGGCCGCTGTAGATGGAGTATGGCGAGAGGAAGACGTTCTTGTTGTAGCTAGCTTTATTCGCTATCTCCTGGAAAAGCTCTAGTGAAAACTGCTGTTGGGCCTTGGTAAGACTGCCGTCATGGGCTGTCAAGCTGCCCACAGTAGAGATCAAACAAACGAGCAAAATAAGCTGTAAAAAATTAATAATGTTGAAAAACACTGAGCTAGCTAATCAATCAGCTTGTACATAGGTGTTTACAGTAATTGTAAAACGTGTTTTATCCGTAAGTGAACAGATTTGTTGTCCAATTTAATGTTTAATCTAAACTTCCATATTAAATCAGCTCAGTTTTTATTACAACTACCAGTATTAGTATAACAATTTTATCCTGTTCCCATTTCGGAGGTGGGGATTCAAGCCTATATTGTACCTATACTCATGCTTTGTTATACCTTTGTAACTATACTCCTTTTACCTGGTTTTAAATAATAAATTACTACAAAAACGTATAAATTATATTTTTGAAATTAAAATTTAGATTTTAACTTTATGACCACAAAAATGGTTATTAAGTTATCTTTTTTCATCGTAAGTGCGGAAAAGATTAACAAAAATTATATTTAGTAAACTGAAGTCTTAAGTTAGAGTGATACCACGTTAAATGTGTGTCAGAAACCCCACTGATTAAAAAAAATCTGTTGCAAACAAAGTTTAAAAATATATTTGCGATTTTAAAAATTTATGTAAATAAATTTTAATAAATTCAAAATTACATTAAATTGCCATATGCTTTATGATAGATTAAGTTTTTCGCTTGTTAAATTTAACTAAAAAGATTTGTCAATAAATACCTTGGTATAGCATATTACAAACTACGTATGAGGATCTGCGTGACTAATTGAATTCTATTAGTTGTACTATTTTATTTTTATATTTACTGTCTTATACCTAACTGCAGTATGCGTAAATATGTGTTGAAGTGTGTAATTGCATTCCGTCCACCTTTAATTCAATTTCATAGCAGTAACCAAACGCACCGTGCTAACCATAACGTTACCGTGTATATTCTAAGCAAATACTCACCATGTTGACTGACGTACTGCTACAACGGTTACATACAGAATGAGAAATCCGGGATGATTCGTTAAATATATATGTTGACCGTGAGGGTCACAGACATTGGATTAATTAAGAAAACAATTAAAAACAAGGAACTATGACACATTTTATACGTTTTCATAAAGAAAACTCTTTGTTCTGTTAATATTATACTATTGTTGCTGATACTGAATTAGAAAGAATTAATTTAAGATAACAATATCATTATTGAAATTCTAGGTTTATTGAATACATCGTTAAAAATAAATCGACAAATTATAAATGACCTTAACGATAACATTTATTTCATACCTATTTTTAAACAGGTTATTATTACATTTTAAATTAATATTCTACTTATATTAAACAGCGTATTAATCCCAAAGCAATGATAGAACAATGGATCTCTTTAAACTTGTTATCTTAAAGTATTATGCTCTAATTACCTTTTTATACTTGTTGAGTTTTAATTAAATCATAGTAGGGAAGTTTGAAAATACAAAAACGTAAAATATATCAGCAAATGATTTTAATATAAGAAGATTTAGTAGAACTCATCAAAAGGAGTAAAAAACTACGTGTAAACTTTGTTCTAAATCGCTTCGCTTTCCGTCTGTCTGTATGTATGTGATTTCGAGCCGATGCAGAATATCTTTGCAACCACTTGAGGCACTGACTTGAAACTAGGCTTGTATATTATACTATTTATGGGTTAATTTTGCATTCAATTGGGAGTTTCTATCTTTAACCATTTCGATATAATACGAATCGATTTAGAACAAAGTTTACCGAAGTTGTTTGTTCCTTTTGATGAGTTTGATGAGTTCTACCAAATGCCACATTCGGACCATACTCTCGCGGGACACACTGTATAGTTCTTCTCCTCAAAATAGGTTATTTGTACTATATGCAACTTTATTGCTTCAAAAATATTATTATTAGATATATATATTATTTAATATCTTTGTTACAATATTTTATGAATATGGGTTAGTATTATCCACATTATTATCTCAAATCTTATACATGTGTCAATTAATAAAATACGTAATAAATAGTAATATATATATATATATATATATATGTTCCATTTTATTTGCAATGGATTCTGTAGAAAATACTTTTGATAAATTGTTAATATTGCACAAATCGATGATCTCTAGTACTATTTTGTATTCCTCCCCCCGCAGATTTCTCCATTTTTCTCTATGGTTGGGTGGTCCTAGGAAAACTACCTGGTGGTAACTATCAATGATCGGTGGGATCGGATCTGGGTCTTCCGGTAAAATATCTTGCGCTATAACAAGGACATTAGGCCTCAATAACAATTACAAAATATACCTCAAGCTAAACGAAATAACTGGTTACCTTAGTTATAAAACCATACATTTTATAACTTTGATTCGATAGATAAAGAAAAAATATTACTTTCATGCTGTGTTCATATTATTTTATATAGCCTACGTGTTCTTTTTTTGTCTGTGTGTCTGTCAACTTATAAATTAACATACGTTTGTAAGGAAAAGTCCATACCCAGGTCTTGATACTGTAGACCGACCTGTTATTTAAAGCATCATTATTAACAGTCCATACCCAGGTCTTCATGCTGTAGACCGACCTGTTATTTTAAAGCATCATTAAGCAACAGTCCATACCCAGGTCTTGATACTGTAGACCGACCTGTTATTTTAAAGCATCATTAATTAACAGTCCATACCCAGGTCTTGATACTGTAGACCGACCATTTATTTTGAAGCATCATTAATTAACAGTCCATACCCAGGTCTTGATACTGTAGACCGACCTGTTATTTTAAAGCATAATTAATTAACAGTCCATACCCAAGTCTTGATACTGTAGACCGACCTACTATTTTAAAGCATCATTAAGTAACAGTCCATACCCAGGTCTTGATACTGCAGACCAACCTACTATTTTAAAGCATCATTAAGCAACAGTCCATACCCAGGTCTTGATACTGTACACCGACCTGTTATTTTAAAACATCATTAATTAACAGTCCATACCCAGGTCTTGATACTGTAGACCGACCTGTTATTTTAAAGCATCATTAATTAACAGTCCATACCCAGGTCTTGATACTGTAGACCGACCTGTTATTTTAAAGCATCATTAAGTAACAGTCCATACCCACGTCTTGATACTGTAGACCGACCTGTTATTTTAAAGCATCATTAAGTAACAGTCCATACCCAGGTCTTGATACTGTAGACCGACCTGTTATTTTAAAGCATCATTAAGCAACAGTCCATACCCAGGCCTTGATACTGCAGACCAACCTGTTATTTTAAAGCATCATTAAGTAACAGTCCATACCCAGGTCTTGATACTGTAGACCGACCTGTTATTTAAAGCATCATTAAGTAACAGTCCATACCCAGGTCTTGATACTGTAGATCGACCTGTTATTTTAAAGCATCATTAAGTAACAGTCCATACCCAGGTCTTGAAACTGTAGACCGACCTGTTATTTTAAAGCATCATTAAGTAACAGTCCATACCCAAGTCTTGATACTGTAGATCGACCTGTTATTTTAAAGCATAATTAAGTAACAGTCCATACCCAGGTCTTGAAACTGTAGACCGACCTGTTATTTTAAAGCATCATTAAGTAACAGTCCATACCCAGGTCTTAATACTGTAGATCGACCTGTTATTTTAAAGCATCATTAAGTAACAGTCCATACCCAGGTATTGAAACTGTAGACTGACCTGTTATTTAAAGCATCATTAAGTAACAGTCCATACCCAGGTCTTGATACTGTAGATCGAACTGTTATTTTAAAGCATCATTAAGTAACAGTCCATACCCAGGTCTTGAAACTGTAGACCGACCTGTTATTTTAAAGCATCATTAAGTAACAGTCCATACCCAGGTCTTGATACTGTAGATCGACCTGTTATTTTAAAGCATCATTAAGTAACAGTCCATCCCCAGGTCTTGAAACTATAGACCGACCTGTTTTTTTAAAGCATCATTAAGTAACAGTTTATACCCAGGTCTTGATACTGTAGATCGACCTGTTATTTTAAAGCATCATTAAGTAACAGTCCATACCCAGGTCTTGAAACTGTAGACCGACCTGTTATTTTAAAGCATCATTAAGTAACAGTCCATACCCAGGTCTTGATACTGTAGATCGACCTGTTATTTTAAAGCATCATTAAGTAACAGTCCATACCCAGGTCTTGAAACTGTAGACCGACCTGTTATTTAAAGCATCATTAAGTAACAGTCCATACCCAGGTCTTGATACTGCAGACCAACCTGTTATTTTAAAGCATCATTAAGTAACAGTCCATACCCAGGTCTTGAGACTGTAGACCGACCTGTTATTTAAAGCATCATTAAGTAACAGTCCATACCCAGGTCTTGATACTGTAGATCGACCTGTTATTTTAAAGCATCATTAAGTAACAGTCCATACCCAGGTCTTGAAACTGTAGGTCGACCTGTTATTTTAAAGCATCATTAAGTAACAGTCCATACCCATTTCTTGAAACTGTAGACCGACCTGTTATTTTAAAGCATCATTAAGTAACAGTCCATACCCAGGTCTTGATACTGTACACCGACCTGTTATTTTAAAGCATCATTAAGTAACAGTCCATACCCAGGTCTTGAAACTGTAGACCGACCTGTTATTTTAAAGCATCATTAAGTAACAGTCCATACCCAGGTCTTGAAACTGTAGATCGACCTGTTATTTTAAAGCATCATTAAGTAACAGTCCATACCCAGGTCTTGATACTGTAGATCGACCTGTTATTTTAAAGCATCATTAAGTAACAGTCCATACCCAGGTCTTAAAACTGTAGACCGACCTGTTATTTTAAAGTATCATTATGTAACAGTCCAATGAAAATTGCTTCTTTTAACATCACGCTGTTGCCAAAAAAGTTATCAAAGGATAATAACTAGATTGTTTATGAGGTCAGTGGTTTAACATCAGGGAGATAAAGAGTTAATTATAGTCTATTGGGATCAATTATCATTGGGAGTGGGGGGAGGTCTGTAAATGTATTACACTACAGCATTTCGCTTACAAAAAGGCAAATGGCAGCTGCGTCCAGATTTGACCCTTACTAATGTTTTTGACCTAGCTCCATCTGGGAACATTAGATAACTATTCCAATACTCTAAAGGTATCTATTTACATTTGCACTATTCACATTAATTTATGTAATTATCTGCTGATAAATCTAATATAAAGAGCTTTTTTTACCGTGCCTTATCAATTTGATTTAGTTTTTACGTAATTTATCGTTGCTAAATAGTAAAGTGTCCCTTAATATGTATGGATGGGAATTGAAGGGTGAAAGAAAGTTATTTTTTTAGGTGGCTGTCGCTTCAGTGGGAATTTATAAAAACATGTTGTTTCAATTTTGTAAACAACTTTTTGATTAGCATATTACGTGTTGTTATTACTTACGGGATGTAATAAAATACGTCTTACAGCACTTAAGATATATTTACACTTACACAGATTCACATACAGACGGTAAACATATATAAAAGATGGTACAAGGCTATCGATTTTGACCAGTCACACCGGTCATCATCAGGAACACTGCACTTACTGGAACATAACAATTACTTTAGGAAATAAGCAAACAGCTTTTAAACACTTTAGCCAATTAAAATCTTCACACTTAATATATACAAATTGGCCTGATAATACATTGGCCTGATGATGACCGGTGTGACTGGTCGAAATTGATAGCCTTGTACCATATTTTATATATATTTACCGTCTGTATGTGAAACAGTATAAGTGTAAATATATCTTAAGTGTTGTAAGACTTCTTTTATTACATCCCGTATTCAATTTCGTATTCATTATAAAATCAATGAATATAATTCCAATGTGGTCTGAAGACTGTTGGAGTAAACTTTGTATGCACTCGTGCAAACTAACTTATACTAGATGTGTGCTTTGAGAAAGCAAACTTCACTATAACTCGAGATAACCAAAGTTGATAAACAAACCTGTGTTCTGTAAACAGAACCATGAGCATTACCGTATACATCTTGTGCTCTCAAGGAAATATATATAATTACAAATGAAATGCTAACCCGTAGATAAGACGAATTTTTAATACATTTCAATAATCATAAAATATAAAATTACACAATAGTTTCCTTAAATAAAATTAAACTATTGTGTTATATCCATAAACATGTATAAAAAGTATTTTATCCATTATCACGAATTTGTTTACATGTATTATAGATTAAAATGTATATAGATTAAAATGTATGTATATAGATTAAAATACATAGGTCATTACACTTCTAAGATTGTTATCACTGTAATTGCAGTATGTATAATGTACCGTATTACAATGTAATTTTCTTTAGGTGTTCAATATTACGCATATTTAGAACATGTATATAGTAAAAAGATTCGCGTTAAAATAACCTGTTAAATGAGATTCTATAAGACAGATAACAATCCAAATGTAATAACACAGAATATGCCATTAAATAAATTCAATTCCTAAAAGTATCTATTAATTTCAAATTTGAAAAGTTATAAATCTGCTCCTTCCAACTGATATAACGAGAGCTAAGTATGATGAAAATAATGCAATTATAATTAAATTTTAAACGAGTGCTCAAAATATGTCAATATTGTGTTAAGAAAAAAAAATGCAAGAGAAAATACCCCCGTCGCAGCAAACCTGCGTACTCAGCAAATTCCCAATGCATATATATGGGTATCAATACTACCTAGAGCCACTCACCAAGTTTCACAAAAATACATTCATTAATAAGTGATATATAGCATTTTATTTATTCTCCATAAGAATAACATTATACTTGAGTACGCAGGTTTGCTGCAACAAGGAGGATAAGAAATGTATTGTTTTGCAATTATCAGTATAACTCAACCAGGTGAAGCTACTTACCAAGTTTTATTAATTTGGGTTCGTAACTAAGGGAACTTTACTTATTATCCATATGAATAACATGGGGCGCGAGTATGCAGGTTTGCTGCTAGTGGGAAAATCAAGAAAACTTTTTTTTGTGCTAATATAAATATACCACGAAGCCAAATACCTAGTTTCATCAATATACATACATATATAATCGAAATATAACATTTTATTTATTCTCGCTAAGGATAACATTGGACAACGTACTGTGTCAGCACTTTGAATATCACTGCAACGGTTGGACACGCCAAAATGATTATTTTGTAGAGCCAAACTGATTGGTAGAAAGAAATGTGGAGTTTTTAGTGAAATTATCTGAGGGAAATCTATAAACCGTATTCCCATAATATTAACATTGGAAATTTTATGGACACATTTTTTGACTTTTCTCCACAACCACTAAACTTTGCCTAATGATTCAAAATACAAAATTGTTTGTTTTTTTAAGCTCTATAAAATAGCTATAACCAAAATCTATTTTATTTTTATTTTAGGGTGAAAAGTTCAAAAAACTGATTTTTGGAACATTTTAAACCATTATAAAAACCCCATTCCCATATACAGATCGATCTGGTTTTCGAACTCAAAGTCATAAATGTTACTCTCCACAATTTTGCCAAATTTCATCAAAATCGGGCGCTTCTTTCAAAAGTTATCGCGGTAACGGACAAATATATATATTTATAGATATATGTATAGACATATATATAAATTTGAACGAGTAGTGTTTTTGGCATCTGAGGACCTCAAAACAAAAAGTTGTCATAATCTCGGGCCTAAGTCTTACCATGGTAAGAAGCTTACCATGGTCTTATTACCGTAGCTTCTTAAGTTAAGAAGCTACGGTAATAGCTTCTTCCCTATAGGGGAAATTCGCTAAAACTAAGGTCTCCCTTTACCTTACTACCCAACTATTCTACCTTAGTCATTTAGTTTATTTACCTTTCTTTGTTCACCTGAAACAACGGAATTATTTTATTATTAAAACAAACCCTATTTTAATAACTCCTTATCTTTATACAATACGAACAATTTTTTATATAAACAAGTAAAAGTTAAATTAGTATTGGAATACACCATAAATTAAAATAATATCAACACAATACTAATTTATTTTTACAAAATATTACAAAATAGTATAAGAAGTTTTCGCTTGAGAGCTTTCAGAAGTTTTGTACTGTTTATCCTGTTAAGAAGTTTTCCTACAAAACAATATTTATTTAGAATCAGAGCAATTTACACTTAACAATAACATTACATGAACTTTGATTAAGAACAACTAATTTTAATTAAAACAATAATAATGTAGCCCTTAAATTTTGTGAACAATATAAATTAGGTATAACCTAAATAATTTGATAAAATATTTGATTAATTAAATGACACCATTTTCTCTTTTCCAACTTTTTTCGACTTTCTTAAAGAAAATATCTAAAATCCCCCTACACTTACTGGAACATAAGAATTACTTTAGGAAATAAGCAAACAGGTTTTGAACCCTTTAGCCAATTAAAATCTTCACACTTAATATATACAAATGTTGCACGTGGTATTATTATTTAAAACTCTGAAACAAGTATCAGGCTGTACCATAGCAAGTATGAATAAATTGGTTTATAACAAATAATAAATCTGTAATACTAAAAGTAACACTGAATCGTAGAAAAGGGAAACGAACATTTGAAATTTTCTACTGAAATGTTACTTGTTGGGCTTTTAATTTACCTGATTTGATTTGATAATGCAATAAACAACCATTGTATAAACTTGCAAACAAATACAAATGTAAAATAACATAATTGACGACTTAAGGTTATGAGAATTTTTATTTTAAGAATACTTCATTTATATGTGCTTTCCTTTATGTGAGCAAATGTTAATACAACTTTGTATGTAGCTTCATGTGGTTGTAACATGTTCACACAGGATGCTGCAATCGTCAAAGGTCAGGGGGGAGGACAATCCTCTTGTTTATTGCCTTGGGCGGTGAAAGCGGTAAACAATTCTCGGAATCACGTCAATTATCGCTAATGAGTAAACAGCCTAAGGTGGTTAGGCAGGTACCGGACAGGCACCGTTAAGCCAGTCAACATGTTTACACAGGATGGTGCAATCGTCAAAGATCAGGGGGGAGGACAATCCTCTTGAATAGTGCCTTGGGCGGTGAAAGCGGTAAACAATTCTCAAAATCGCGTCAATTATCGCTAATGAGTAAACAGCCTCGGGTGGTTATGCAGGTACCAGACAGGCACCGATAAGCCAGTCAACATGTTTACACAGGATGGTGCAATCGTTAAAGATCAGGTGGGGAGGACAATCATCTTGCTTAGTGGCTTGGGCGGTGAAAGCGGTAAACAATTCTCGGAATCGCGTCAATTATTGCTAATGAGTAAACAGCCTCGGGTGGTTGGGCAGGTACCGGACATGCACTGTTATCCAGTCAACATGTTTACACAGAATTGTGTAATCTTCAAAGATCAGGGGGGAAGGACAATCCTCTTGCTTAGTGCCTTGGGCGGTGATAGCGGTAAACAATTCTCGGAATCGCATCAATTATCGCTAATGAGTAAACAGCCTCGGGTGGTTGGGCAGGTACCGGACAGGCACCTTTAGCCAGTCAACATGTTTACACAGGATTGTGCAATCTTCAAAGATCAGGGGGTGAGTACAATCCTCTTACTTAGTGCCTTGGGCGGTGAAAGCGGTAAACATTTCTCGGAATCGCATCAATTACCGCTAATGAGTAAACAGCCTAGGGTGGTTGGACAGGTACCGGACAGGCACCGTTATCCAGTCAACATGTTTACACAGAATGGTGCAATGGTCAAAGGTCAACGGGGGGAGGACAATCCTCTTGCTTAGTGCCTTGGGTGGTGAAAGCGGTAAACAATTCTCGGAATCGCATCAATTACCGCTAATGAGTAAACAGCCTCGGGAGGTTGGGCAGGTACCGGGCATGCACCGTTATCCAGTTTACAAGTTTACACAGAATAGTGCAATGGTCAAAGGCAAGGGGGAGGACAATCCTCTTGCTTAGTGCCTTGGTCGGTGAAAGAGGTAAACAATTCTCGAAATCGCGTCAATTATCGCTAATGAGTAAACAGCCTCGGGTGGTTGGGCAGGTACCGGGCAGGCACCGTTAGCCAGTCAACATGTTAACATGTTTACACATGATGGTGCATTCGTCAAAGGTCAAGGGGGGAGGACAATCCTCTTGCTTAGTGCCTTGGTCGGTGAAAGAGGTAAACAATTCTCGAAATCGCGTCAATTATCGCTAATGAGTAAACAGCCTCGGGTGGTTGGGCAGGTACCGGACAGGCACCGTTAGCCAGTCAACCTGTTTACACAGAATGGCGCAATTATCAAAGGTCAAGGGGGAGGGCAATCCTCTTGCTTAGTGCCTTTGGCGGTGAAAGCGGTAAACAATTCTCGGAATCGCGTCAATTATCGCTAATGAGTAAACAGCCTCGGGTGGTTAGGCAGGTACCGGGCATGCACTGTTAGCCAGTCAACATGTTTACACAGAATGGTGCAATCGTCAAAGGTCAAGGGGGGAGGGCAATCCTCTTGCTTAGTGCCTTTGGCGGTGAAAGCGGTAATTAATTCTCGGAATCGCGTCAATTATCACTAATGAGTAAACAGCCTCGGGTGTTTGGGCAGGTACCAGAGAGGCACCGTTATCCAGTCAACATGTTTACACAGAATGGTGCAATGGTCAAAGGTCAAGGGAGGAGGACAATCCTCTTGCTTAGTGCCTTGGGCGGTGAAAGCGGTAAACAATTCTCGGAATCGCATCAATTACCGCTAATGAGTAAACAGCCTCGGGAGGTTAGGCAGGTACCGGGCATGCACCGTTATCCAGTTTACAAGATTACACAGAATGGTGAAATGGTCAAAGGCAAGGGGGAGGACAATCCTCTTGCTTAGTGCCTTGGGCGGTGAAAGAGGTAAACAATTCTCGGAATCGCGTCAATTATCGCTAATGAGTAAACAGCCTCGGGTGGTTGGGCAGGTACCGGGCAGGCACCGTTAGCCAGTCAACATGTTATCATGTTTACACAGGATGGTGCAATCGTCAAAGGTCAAGGGGGGGAGGACAATCCTCTTGCTTAGTGCCTTGGACGGTGAAAGAGGTAAACAATTCTCGGAATCACGTCAATTATCGCTAATGAGTAAACAGCCTCGGGTGGTTGGGCAGGTACCGGACAGGCACCGTTAGCCAGTCAACATGTTTACACAGAAAGGTGCAATGGTCAAAGGTCAACGGGGGGAGGACAATCCTCTTGCTTAGTGCCTTTGGCGGTGAAAGCGGTAAACAATTCTCGGAATCGCTTCAATTATCGCTAATCAGTAAATAGCCTCGGGTGGTAGGGCAGGTACCGGACAGGCACCGTTATCCAGTCAACATGTTTACACAGGATGGTGCAATCATCAAAGATCAGGGGGTGAGTACAATCCTTTTGCTTAGTGCCTTTGGCGGTGAAAGCGGTAAACAATTCTCGGAATCACGTCAATAATCGCTAATGAGTAAAGAGCCTCGGGTGGTTGGGCAGGTAGCGGACAGGCACCGTTAGCCAGTCAACATGTTTACACAGAATGGTGCAATTGTCAAAGGTCAAGGGGGGAGGGCAATCCTCTTGCTTAGTGCCTTTGGCGGTGAAAGCGGTAAACAATTCTCGGAATCGCGTCAATTATTGCTAATGAGTAAACAGACTCGTTAGGTTGGGCAGGTACCGGACATGCACCGTTATCCAGTCAACATGTTTACACAGAATGGTGCAATCGTCAAAGATCAGGGGGAAGGACAATCCTTTTGCTTAGTGCCTTGGGCGGTGAAAGCGGTAAACAATTCTCGGAATCGCATCAATTATCGCTAATGAGTAAACAGCCTCGGGTGGTTGGGCAGGTACCGGACAGGCGCCGTTAACCAGTCAACATGTTTACACAGAATGGTGCAATCGTCAAAGGTCAAGGGGGGAGGGCAATCCTTTTGCTTAGTGCCTTTGGCGGTGAAAGCGGTAAACAATTCTCGGAATCGCGTCAATTATCGCTAATGAGTAAACAGCCTCGGGTGGTTAGGCAGGTACCGGGCATGCACTGTTAGCCAGTCAACATGTTTACACAGAATGGTGCAATCGTCAAAGGTCAAGGGGGGAGGGCAATCCTCTTGCTTAGTGCCTTTGGCGGTGAAAGCGGTAAACAATTCTCGGAATCGCGTCAATTATCGCTAATGAGTAAACAGCCTCGGGTGTTTGGGCAGGTACCGGACAGGCACTCTTAGCCAGTCAACATGTTTACACAGAATGGTGCAATCGTCAAAGTTCAAGGGGGGAGGGCAATCCTCTTGCTTAGTGCCTTTGGCGGTGAAAGCGGTAAACAATTCTCGGAATCGCGTCAATTATCGCTAATGAGTAAACAGCCTCGGGTGTTTGGGCAGGTACAGGACAGGCACTGTTAAGCCAGTCAACATGTTTACACAGGATGGTGCAATCTTCAAAGATCAGGGGGGGAGGACAATTCTCTTGCTTAGTGCCTTTGGCGGTGAAAGCGGTAAACAATTCTCGGAATCGCATCAATTATCGCTAATGAGTAAACAGCCTCGGGTTGTTGGGCAGGTACCGGACCGGCACTGTTTAGCCAGTCAACATGTATACACAGGATGGTATAATCGTCAAAGATCAGGGGGGGCAGGTCAAGGACATGGGGGGCAGGTCAAGGTCATCGTGGCGAGGATTATCCTCTTGCTTATCCTCGCCATATATTTGCTGTGTAAGAACCGGTCATTCCCCTCTACTTGCACTTACTATGAGAAATAAATCTACAAATTTTAAATCAATGTAATAATTAAATTAAAATAATAATAATAAATTTAAAACACGTTCTTAAATTATGTTGAAATTACCATTGAAATTAACTTAAATGGATGATTTGTTTCTTACAGTAAAGCGATAAAACAATGAACATAACAATAAATGCAATATTGGCATGTTTATATTAAAGTCTATACTAATTTTAATCTGCATAATTAAATGCTAAAATATGTTTTTCCTTATCGATTATAAAATGAAATAAAAAAACATAGAAGTATAAGGAGAACATGGAATTCATAGCAAAACAACAGTCCTTTTTAATTTACCAATTTTATAAGAATTAGTAATGATTTGATTTAAACAAATCTGCCTGAAATATAAATAAATTGTCTTTGCAAATCTAAAAGTATTTCTTTAGACATCTGATGAATGTAAACGTGTCTAAAAGTGTTTATTATTATTTTGTCAAAAACTATTTAAGTTTTGTATTTTATAATTTAATTGCTGAATATTATCTCAGTATGTTTATACATAATACCTTAAATCTTATGCGTGTGTCAAATAAAACAAATAATACCCCCGTCACAGCAAACCTGCGTACTAAGCGAATTACCATTGCATATAAATGTCTTACTAGCGCATAAGGCCACTTACCAAGTTCACAAATAAGCGATAAAATGTAACATTTTAATTATTCTCCATAAGAATGACATGGGAGCTGAGTACGTAGGTTTGCTGCAACAAGGGACACAAAATATGGCTTTTAATATATAGTTTTGTGTTTTTAAAAGAGTTTTAAAACAGTAGCACGTTAAAATGCAGATAATAGCACATTATTATTTTGTAAACTTTAAAACCCTGTAATTTTCCATAGGATGAACCTTTTGAGGTCCAGTTTGCGGAATTGAATTATACTAACAGATACCTTTAATGTGACGACATATCAACCTGTGCTTACATTTTAGAATCTCGAATTACTCCTCGTGGGCCGTCCCCCATTGGAGGTAGAGAGTCAATGAACCCATGAAAAACAAGATATTTAGATCTAACATAGCTGAGCGGAGGTTAAACTTTCTAACTTATACCGTGTAAAAAAATAGGCGGGAAGGGAATTAAAACTCACTCTGTATATATATATAAATGTATATGTATATATATATACATACATATATGTAAGTATATATATATATATATATATATATATATATATATATATATATACAGTTTTGAACGAATGGTGTTTTTGGCATCTGGCGACCTCAAAACGAAAAGTTATCATGGTCCCGGGCCTAGGTCTTACCATGTCGACTACCGTAATAGCTTCTTCCCTATAGGGGAAATTTGCTAAATAAGGTAAAATATAATATCAAATTATAAAAATAATAATTATTAAATTGGTATAAAATGCGATTCTAAAACAACACTTTTCATGATTAATTCGATGACCGTAAGATTATGAAAAATAAATATTGCACGAATTTTACTGATCGAATATACCTAATACTTTTTCTGCACTCCACGCTTGAGATATCTGTCCAAGTTCCTTCTAAACAAGTGAAACTAGAACATAAGGGAGGAGTGGGCTCCAGACACGAAACATTCCGCGTTCCTGCCTGCTGCTCCCATAAGACCAATCTTAATTTCCAAATTCCGTCTCGTCTGAACGGATTATCTGAAATTATTGATTTATGGGTACTTTAAAAGTGGAAAAACCTAGCGATATCGTTAGTTTTGAATTTTTCGATCAATTATTTTTTGTGATATCAAAAATACGCTTCTTCAAATTGCTGGGTATTTCTTTGCTACGTCGATCAGTTACTAAGATTTTCATTAACGCAGTTCTACGCAACAACGCTATTGCTTCTTTTTAAGTTTTGTTAATCTTATGGAGAATAAGTATAGTTTTTTTTCTCACTTATTAATGAACATGAACTTGATATTAATGAAACTTGGTATATAGCTTCATATTGTTGAGGTAATGGTATACCCTTACAAAACTCATTTGTTTGTGGTCCCTATGGCAGCAAACCTGCATCCTCAGCAGCTACAATGTTATTATTATGGAGAATAAGAAACATGCTTCGCTTGTTTATGAACATGATTATTACAACTTCGTATGCTGCATCATCTGGTATCGATTCATTGATATTTGCATAAACCCTCAATTGTTATGATCCTGATGCAGCAAACCTGCGTCATAATGTCCTGATGTTTTTCTCATGCAGAACAAATAAAATGTGATTTCTCGCTTATTTATGAAGATTGATTGATGACAACTTTGTAAATGGCTTGTTGTCTTAGGAGTACTGGGGTACCATTTTAAATTCGCTGCGTATGCATGTTTGCTGCAATAAGGGTATTCTAAATTTGTTGACATATTATTTAAATTGAGTAAAATTTTAGTTTAAACTGTGCGATTCAGCTTAAATAATGTTGTCTTTTGATAATTGATTTACGTCAGTTAGTTGCTGAGATATTGAAAGCGCTTAGCAAATTATGTTGTCCAATGTCATGGAGAAAAACAACGTTTTTTAAGTCAATTATTTATGAGTAAATGTTAATACAATTTTGTATTAGCTTCGTGTGGTTGTAACCTATTAATATTCACCCCCCACAGCAGCAAAAATACATACTCGGTCCTTTATAAAGAAAAATGGTCACTGTGTCGTCCCATATCAATCTTATAGGGAATAAATACAATTTTAAAACTCCCTCATTTATAAATATATTTTGACAAATCTTAATAAAATTCCTTCATGTGGTTTTGGTCAATGTATATTTGGATGAAAACCGCATCTTTGGTCATTCTCGTTACATAAAACCAGTATAATCTGTTAAATGTTACTTGTGTGGAGAATAAACTAACATATTATATTCCACTAATTTATCAATATAATTTTTTTGGTTTGTGTGTTGTTGAGGTATATATATATGTATGTGCTGGAAATTCGCAGGGTCCGCATGTTTGCTGCTATAGGGGTATTTTTAGTTTGTTACAACCTTTTTCGATGACCATTATAATTGCCTAATGAAACGCAGCCAGGATTTTAGCCTATTTATATGTTTCGACTTGCCACGAGATTCAGGTTCAGTTCAAGAACTTGTCAATGTTAATGTGAAGATGCCGTGACCCAGTGGCTCAGAATCTATTTCAAGAGACATCTACATCTTTCACCAATAGAAGACAAACCTAAACCTAAGCGTAACGAGGATAGCTGCAACGGTTTAGTGTCTAGCTCAGTAGTTAGTTTTGTTTGAACACCCGATTAGTTTGCAGATCGGAAACGTATTTCATCCCCTCAGAAAATCGGATTTGCTATTATTTAAAGAGTCTTTAGTGTTTTAATTACTTGTTATGTGCATGTGTATCTACTCAACCTAAAATAGGACATTTTTCATGTAAAGACAAAAGCTATAAAACATATAAGAAGACACTTCCTAAATATAGGTTTTATTGATATCTCGGGAACATAAATGAAACAATGCTTCTTTAAGATAAACAAATTTATTAACTTGTATTTATCCAACAAAGCGTTAGGTGTAAAGACTTCAAAGTACCTACTCCTTGGGAGTGTTGAAAATACCAATGTATTGTATTGTATCTCTTTTATTGTCATAGATGGCGTAGAGGAAGGGATGGTCGGCGTGGAAGGTGGTTGGACACTCTGGCAGCGCAGAACCAGCCATTATTTCAGCAGTAGCAGCAGCGGCCTCGGTTCCGTTCTCATAGACACGCACCTTCGCCTGGTGTACGACTTTATCCACTATCAAACGTGCGCCAGGTTCAAACAGATCAGTCAGGTCCAATGGCTGACTAAATGGCTCTTTATCTCCAAGAGCCTCAAATATCTGAAATGGTAATGGGTACTTACAATTTATAAGTTGGAATAGAAGAAAGGTATACACTCTCCTAATATCTAGTACTAGGTTTAAAATGAAAACATTATTTGTACTGGAAATTTTAGATATAATAATATTTGTTTCATCATCAAATATAAAATTATCCTGCTATGCAAGCTAGACTATCTCGTTTGGATTACAAACGAGGAAACATATCATATATACAACGTTCTAGGAACCCTTTATTATTTTATCTTATCTTACGAAGCTGCTAGAGTGAGAATAATTCTGTTTCTATTTGCTTCTCCCGTAAGACTTGTTAACATTAAAACATTATCAGCTGAAATAAAGGCTATAGGTTCCGTAGTTGCTGAACATGTCTTTTAAATAGCTTCCCTTTGGATGTATAACGCCTGAATATGATGTCGTTGTTGATTAAACAAATGTTCCATGTTTTTACAGCGTTACTTTTGTCCCGCCTATTCCACTCTCCTGGAAAGTACTCTTACTATCCATTTGTAGAAGTAATTTTAATAAAAATATGCTTTTGTAATGAAACTATTAAAACCATACTAACATTCTAACGGATCTTCTATCCGCCAATTGGGCCAAGAATAAACATCATTGAGCACACAACACGGGCAACAGATATAACAAAGACAATATAATGGGTTTAACCAACAAGATGTAAATAATATAGAGCTCTCACGTGTCGTGTTAAACAATTGAAGCCTCACTGGAGGATATTTTTGTAAAAACCCATCTGGTAAAAGGGTAATAAAGACTAAAATAACTCGTGAAGAGAGGGTTTGATTGGTTAAACATACAACAATCTTGGACACCGGAGAGTATAGAGGGTCAAAATGGCGGTCAGCATGTAGGCACAGTTTTTTTACCCCAGACTAGATCTCTATAGAAATATACCTCGTTGACTTTAACACGTGTTATTTATAAATTAGCTTACTTTATTTAATGACAACAGCCGGCTGATTACCTCGTCACTGTCTGAACCTTAACAGGTGGACCCTGCACCAGCGCGAGTGGCTAAATACGGTTGCATTCGGAACCAACCTCATTCCCGTGTCCTCATGAAATGGCGTCAGCAGTATTAGATCCCATCATGAAGGGCTGACAGCTCAGGGGCAGAACAACAATGGACCTACTCCGTGCCGGCGTACGACCGTCACGACCTTTCGCAGCGGATTGTTCAAACTAGTTGATTTATTAAATGACTCATAATTCATTCATAACCAAATAATTTAATAAGGGGCGAACCATTAACATTAACAGTGTAATGGAAGAAGTAGATAGAAACGCGAATTCTTTTAATGTTCAAGACTGGAACCCACATTTGAAAACCGTTTTGGGTGTTGAATAAAGCTTTTCTTGTGCATGATTTTAATATCTTGCACTGATATTATTATATATATATATATAATTATATAATTATAATATGTCAAACATATTCCAAAACCCCCCTCGTTTAACGTGGGGAACTCCATAACTCATTGTCATGAACACACTACCAATCAGACTTTCTTTCTTTTAACAGGAAATATCTTCATATGGAGTATAATTTCAGTATAAGTACACGATTCTTGCTTAGTGTAATAACTTTAATAGTTTCAATAAATATGTACCAGGTGTATATAAAACAATGTTGAGTTTTATTTTGCACTAAAATAAAAACTAAAACAGGTATAGGATAACTTTTTTAGAATTAAATCTCTTACTTCACACACATATTGCACGATTAACTAGAACAATGCTATTTAGCCACTACGTCTTGTTGGTAGTCGTCTGAGGGTGAGTCTAGTGCCCTCTAGAGGGTTCGCAGCATTTCACTAGTAAAACAGCCTCAGTTAATCATTGATTTAGAGTCCTTTCAATCAAGCAAGCCCTACCTACGTCTTTTGAGAGTAAATATTGTTCTTTTGTTACATAGCCCCACAAAAAAAGTCAAATGGCACAGCAAACTAAAGCGGATTTTAACAAGAACGTGCCCTCCCGCACTTCAAACATACTGTGCAACCTTGGGCAACTAATTTATTAACAGATGGATAGACCGGGGAGGATCTATAGCTCTGCCACCAAACAGTCCCGATCTCTTGTCTTTAGAATCTTTCTGTCGCTGTATACAAACAAACTCATTTAAAAGATCAGGGACTTAGCCCTCGAGGAGCAAAGAATAAATAAGGCTGTTTCATTAGTGACAGATTAAATACTACATGACTATTAGAGATTCCTATACTTTTGCTTAGAGACTTACGAGCAAGTCGTGGTGCACGGTTCAGGTGAGAAGCGATGGAGCAAAGTTTCTCCAATCGCCACCAGAAGGCGCTGGCATCGCATACAAGCCGAACATAGACCAAATAACTCAAATAACCGGATGTTTCATGAACTGTTTGAAAAAGTGCCAACGTGAATACTCGTTCTCAATGATAATCCAACCAAACTTGACATCATTAGAGGTAAATATAAAAGTAAATAAATACTGCGGGTGGGTTGGTGCAAGACCGCACTTTACTCCAGCCCGGAGTCACCCCCTCCACTCGGGACCGCACGTCACAGCAGTGGATCCACTTGAGCGATGCAAATACATGGGTTACATGGAATAGAGTTTGCAAACAAAACAAATATATAAACTGATACTATATATGTTGATTATTTACCTGTTTCAGATCATATGTCCCTTCTGATTCAAATTTTGGGATCAAAAGGTCAGTCGTACAGAACTTGTCGGTTTTTAAAGTGGCCAGTATGTTTTGGAACTTATTAGAGGTAAGTTTCTTCACAACATCCGCTAGCGGTGGTGGAGCATTCTTCTGGGGTTTCGTCGTTGGCAGACCAATAATCATAGATATGTCATTTCCTTTGTAAGGTAAGGAGATAAACTTGGCTTTGAGAAAAGTGTCCGTCACTTGAAATAAATTAAATATATTAATATTTTTTATTACAAACTGTTTACATAAAATATAACACAAACCTACATTAAAACATTAAATCAATAAATAAAAATGATTTTGATGATTTTTTAATAAACAAATTATAAAACATGAGATTCCTTTTTATCTTTACCAGACCAAGCCCATTTGACTTTATATACTGCTTTAAAGTTTTGGTCAATTAACATAATTTCTAAATTCACTATGCCCTATATCATCATACTTTAAGTAGTTCTTACTAAAACAATTATTCAAAATAATATATTACCACATAAAATCAATTTTCCCAGTAGAAGGTTAGTTAGTAACTGTATTACCGTATGACTATTCGCTAAAGTACCTGATGGTTTTAACCGGGCACTCAAAGTTGTGTGCGCTTCATTATGTGGTTCACTACATCATGATTTGTGTGAATGATAAATATATTGTTGTGTTATAATCTATGGTCAAATAAAGTGACTATCCATCCGAATAACACTGGAACTATGAGGGCCGATGGGGTGGAGCCCGGAAAGAGTTATGTTAAACTGGATCTTATCCATCACCTAGGAGAAAAGAAATGCACGTAGGAAAATTTCAACTGCAAAGGCCTCTTGGTTAGTAGAGATTTTGCGATTAACCAGTGAGTGATATTGTTTATATACTTATAATACATTTTGTACTATATTTAAAGAAAATAAAATAAATTTAGTAATCCTAGAAAAAGTGCATGTAAATTTAGTTTAATTTCTAAATAGCAGAGTGAATGAGTTTGTTGGTCTTGCACTGATCGGGGATGGTTCCTTGTTTGGTTATGATTTTATCCCTAATAAATATAAGCTTTAGGCTATAAAGTCAAAAATAAGGATTAACTCTACACATAACCATAGGTGATCTCCTGCTAATATACGAATCTTCGCCACAAGGCACAAGCACAGCCTCCCTAGGCACTTCTGAACACGCTACTTAATTTATGTGTTACGAGTATTTTGTATTCAACTTACATTGAAAATCTAAATAATGCGCTCTGTCTGATAGTAAAACTGATACTTACCTGGTTAGTATAACTTATTCAGGAGCTGATACCTACCTGGCTGGTATAACTGATTCAGAAGCTGACACTTACCTGGCTGGTATAACTGATTCAGAAGCTGATACTTACCTGGTTGGTATAACTGATTCAGAAGCTGATACTTACCTGCCTGGTATAACTGATTCAGAAGCTGATACTTACCAACCTGGAAAAACGAATCATCTAGTGACATGAACATCGTTTCTCTAACAGTCCCATCATGAAGTGTGAAGGGTTTTTTGCTCGTTCCATCGGTTATCGGAATTGTCCAATATGCTTTGAAATATGCAGCGTTCACCTGTAAACGTGTTTTGCAGTGAACTAACCTTTAAAATGAACTTTATCATGTCAACACTTTCAAAATATCGTAATGTTATCAATATTGAATTTAAATGTTATACAAATATTTCAAAATTCATATTTTTGAAATGGGTTTTATTTGTATATTCCACAAATAAATATAAAAATTAAAATTGAAAAATTGGTACATTTATTTAAAGGTAACGTTTAAATTTCATTTACTTACCTTACGTTCCTGAAAAACGCAAAGCTTTAGTAGAACAATAAAGTTTCAGAATTATTTATAAGTTAAATCACCTAATGAGTAGTTAAAAAAATCACAGCAAAGTACGAACATTTGAATGGATCGAAAAATTATAAGACGTTGATAAATATGTTGTTACTTAATTACCATTTTGTTAATTTCTTTATCACCCATTGAAAAAAAATATGAATTTTGTGTTGGAACTGCTTTATTAAATTGTTTCTACTAGTATCTAAGTGTTTTAAAACGATGAGAATATAAAGAAACTTTCTTAGCGATCTATTATTATTTACTATGTTACTAACATTGTTTAATTTTAATAAACGAAGTTGTTTCCATTGTGCTGGTTCCAAAAATAATATTATTTATGTCAGTAAGCAAAACACAGTTTCAATTACAGATTAAGTGCAGTTAACACACATGGTACTCACGAAAACTATTGTTGAACCAGTATTAATAGATCCTTTTTTGAGAAACTTTTGTATATTTCCGTTTGTGTTTTCTGAAACCCATTTATTAATTTCTTCTTCACGATCATTTGGCGTTTTGAAGACACCGACCTTTGCACCGAACTGCGATTGCCTGTCTTTCTTTACTTTGAAATCTGGAGAGTAATAGACTCGATCAACCGAGGCCAGTGTATATTCCTTTCCTTCTGAAGTAAAGTTGAAATATTCGGCTTTAATTAAACTTTTGTCCTAAAAATATCGACATGTCAATAGGACTGATCGTGCATGTTATTAATCTTCTACAAATCATATGTCAAGGAATTTTGTTTGTGATGTATTAAAAATACTTAATTATCAAAATAAAATCAGTAACCATAAAATTAAAAATGTTAAATGTTAATTTTAATTTGTCTATAGAGCGGAATTTTTAAACTTTCCTCAAACCGTTCTTATCCTGATCCTCATTTAGATTGTCTTTAAATCTTTACCATGTTATTATAAAAAGGAATTTTTAACGTTATTTAAGTTCAATAACTTTTTGTGTTGGTTCCCCGGAACCTAGCAGGGAAAAATAAATGCATTACGTTTTCTGCTTATTGGAATCGCGAAGAGAAAAGTTTTGATGATTGTTCAACAAAATAAACCAATTGTTTTGCAGTTTATGCAAATCTATAAAATAAAATCTATGTAATTATTTTATAGTTTAAAATATTATTAAGGTGGTATTTGAATATAAAATCCAAGGAGTAAGCAAAATCGGTTTCAGATTAAAAGTGTATTGAAAGTAAAAAAAAAATTCTGTGAACATCATAACTCAACTATACTCTTTTTCGATTGAAACCTTAAACTCAGGGTGCGAGTTGCCACCAAGCCTTTTGCTGTCTTTTCAGCATTTTGCAGGTTTGACTAGTCAATCGCATCCTGAATGCGGCTGTTATTACTGGAAGTCAAAACATGGTAAAAGTCCAAAAGCAGCTGTACTGTTACGTGCC
Source organism: Allygus modestus (assembly GCA_963675035.1). NCBI lineage: Eukaryota > Metazoa > Arthropoda > Insecta > Hemiptera > Cicadellidae > Allygus > Allygus modestus. The sequence goes on along the minus strand of OY776111.1, from coordinate 435,552,577 downwards.
GATCCGTCTACTGGCAGTGTTGCTGCAAACATTATATTTGACGTAGGTTTACCATAATTTGTTATTATTAATTAATTTCACTTACAAAATAAAAGTCTCACGTCACAGTGCAGTGTATGTGCAGTGTGCGGTTTGGTTGTTGATGGACGTGAGCCCGTTTCCCGTGTTTGCCCGTCAGCTTGGAGGCCACGATGCAGAACAGGTAATGTATTGTCAGTTTTTCATTTGTTCGTATATATAAATGTTGTGTTAGTGTATTGTATTCTATTTTTTGTATATATATTTGTTATCTTTCTGTTAGTCAAATTAAATTGTAAAGGAAAATATTTAAAAAAATGTAGGTTAGTTAGGTGTGATATAAATTTTGTGTTAGTGTATTGTATTTGATTTTTTGTTATCTTTGTGTTAGTGTAAATTAGAATGTAAAAGAAAAATCAAAAAAATCCAAAAAAATGTAGGTTAGTTAGGTGTAAGAGTTTGATATTTAGATGTAAGTAGGGTTCACTTGATAACGGGAGGAGTTTCCTTACCTCCCGAAACGTAGTGTAGTTTTAAACACTAGAAGCGATAGGTAAAGTCCAAATAAATCAAAAAATAAATTCAAATCCATCGCTATTATGAGTTTCAAAAATACAGTATCTTAAAGTATTATGCTCTAATTACCTTTTTATACTTGTTGAGTTTTAATTAAATCATAGTAGGGACGTTTGAAAATACAAAAATGTAAAATATATCAGCAAATGATTTTAATATAAGAAGATTTAGTAGAACTCATCAAAAGGAGCAAAAAACTTCGTGTAAACTGTGTTCTAAATCGCTTCGCTTTCCGTCTGTCTGTATGTATGTGATTTCGAACCGATGCAGCATATCTTTGGAACCACTTGAGGCACTGACTTGAAACTAGGCTTGTATATTATACTATTTATGGGTTAATTTTGCATTCAATTGGGAGTTTCTATCTTTAACCATTTCGATATAATACGAAGCGATTTGGAACAAAGTTTACCGAAGTTTTTTGCTCCTTTTGATGAGTTCTACCAAATGCTACATTCGGACTATACTATCGTGGGACACACTGTATAGTTCTTCTCCTTAAAATAGGTTATTTGTACTATATGCAACTGTATTGCTTCAAAAATATTATTATATATATTATTGTTTAAATATCTTTATTACAATATTTTAAGAATATGGGTTAGTATTATCCACTTTATTATCTCAAAGCTTATACATGTGTCAATTAATAAAATACCTAATAAATAGTAATATATATATATATATATATATATATATATATATGTTCCATTTTATTTGCAATGGATTCTGTAGAAAATACTTTTGATAAATTGTTAATATTGCACGAATCGATGATCTCTATTAAAATTTTGTCTTCCTCCCTCCGCAGATTTCTCCATTTTTCTCTATGGTTGGGTGGTCCTAGGAAAACTACCTGGTGGTAACTATCAATGATCGGTGAGATCGGATCTGGGTCTTCCGGTAAAATATCTTGCGCTATAACAAGAACATCAGGACTCAATAACAATTACAAAATATAGCTAAAGCCTAACGAAATAACCGGTTTCCTTAGTTATAAAACCATACATTTTATAACATTGATTCGATAGATAAAAGACAAAAATATTAGTTTCATGCTGTGTTCATATGATGTTGTATAGCCTACGTGTTCTTTATTTGTGTATGTGGCTGTCAACTTATAAATTAACATACGTTTGTAAGGAATAGTCCATACCCAGGTCTTCATACTGTAGACCGACCTGTTATTTTAAAGCATCATTAAGTAACAGTCCAATGAAAATTGCTTCTTTTAACATCACGCTGTTGCCAAGAAAGTTCTCAAGAGGATAATAACTAGATTGTTTATGAGGTCAGTGGTCTAACATCAGGTAAATAAAGAGGTATTTATAGTCTATTGGGTTCAAGTATCATTGGGAGTGGGGGGAGATCTGTAAATGTATTACACTACAGCATTTCGCTTACAAAAAGGCAAATGGCAGCTGCGTCCAGATTTGAGCCTTACTAATGGTTTTGACCCAGCTCCATCTAAGAACCTTAGATAACTATTCCAATACTCTTAAGGTATTTATTTACATTTGCACTATTCACAATAATTTCTGTAATTATCTGCCGATAAATCTAATATAAAGAGCTTTTTTATTGTACCTTATCAATTTGATTTAGTGTTTACGTAATTTATCGTTGCTATATAGTAAATTTGGTATAACCTTTTTATTCAGTGACCCTTAAAATATATGGATGGGAATTTAAGGGTGAAAGAACGTTTTTTTTGGGTGGCTGTCGCTTCAGTGGGAACTTATAAAAAAATGTGGTTTCAATTTTGTAAACAACTTTTTGTTTATCATATTACGTGTTGTTATTACTTACGGGATGTAATTGGATGAACGAATGTGAATCCTTATACTCAGTTTGGAATTCGAAGTAGTGTGACGCTATCTACATTTTAACGGTTTGATGGATTGTCATGAAATTTTTAGGGTAACGTTTTTACGGTTTAATGCTTTAAATAAACTATAATTGGCGAATTATTATTACATTTTAATAATTATCAGTTTTTTCATTGAACATTATTTCAGTACATATTTTGAGCTTTGTGGTACCGTGTTGTTGGAGAACTGTCAAAATACATCAGCTCAGTTGCTGTCATTTTGTTTTGTTCGCAATCGCCGTTTGATGTTTTCGTTTAGGTTAGAGGAGCCCAGATAAGAAACTGCACCCATAATAATTTCATTAATGGTATAGCAATAATCAAATGTAAAGCTTCTGTAAGTTAAGGGTGTTACATTGTGACTTCCATACACATAACTTATGTGAAGCACTGTGGTTCAAGTTGGATTTAATACGATAAAAAGTGTTATCAGCGAGAATGCCAACATTATTCAGCACTACTAAAAAACAACCATACATCTTGGTGGTTTTGTACCTGTGTTCTTTTGCAGATAGTTTGTGTTCGAATAATACTCAGGTTTTGTATATTAGCCTATAGTTGTAGCCATAACATGGATGATTATAACACAAGGTGTGACTAAAAACTAACTTTTTATGTTATTAATAAACTTACAACGTTTGAATTGTCATAACAGACAGTATCCTTTGACTAAGTATTTACCTTTCATATAGGCTAATTTAGGTAGGCCAATGCTATTGTTGTTTCTCAACCGTCCCAAGTTGGTCAATCATCATATTTTAATTTTAGCTTTGCTGTAAATTTATTCTAACCATAAGTAGGTCTTGGTAGGGTAACAGGGGAATGTTATGATAGGCCTAGCTTATATTTACATTTGTGAGTTAGTAAATGTCACCAATGTCCACTTACTTTTTGTGATAAACTTAAGTTTACCAAGGCAAACTGTACTTGGAATTGCTAAACATACTAAAATCAACCCACCACAACACATTGTCTTATAAACATTACCCAACCCAAGGTAGTTAACTTATTAATAAGCAACCATGTAAATCTCACCAATCAATCATGCCTGTAGGTAAATATACTTGCTGATTTCAAATAAATAAACTAACAGATAAGTTAAATGATTGTCTAAAATGTACATGATGTAAAAAAATCTTAAACTTTAATACAGGCCTCACAATAAACAACGGCAGTAGAACTTTTTTTCAGTACATTTTGTAACTTATTGCCATACTACAATATCGCTATCAACTGAGTATTTGCTTACTTACATAGACCCTATTGTGAAAATATTAAGGTGGGTCAAACTGATAATATTACCTGTCACGTAATACCCATAAACAGAAAGGGGAGAGAATTATGTTTACCGGTACCTAAGTTATGTAGCTTGGTGGAAACCTTATAATTTCAGATCTAGATTTATCTTATTGGATCGAAGCGATTGGATTGTCATGAAATTTTTAGGTCTAACGTTTTGACGATTTAATGATTCTGATAAACTATACCGGAAATTGACGAATTATTAGTTTTAACATTCTTCAGTAAGTTACCCTACCACTTTTGACCTTAGTAGCACACCGTACACAGGCTCTTTAGAACAGTCAAAATACTTTAGTTGCTGTCATCTTGATGTTTGGCGTTTCTTTGAGGTTACGATTACGAACGAGAAGTTTATTTTTTGATAATCTGTTCTAATATCCAGTTCGACAATCATAAACTATAAACGTGACGTTCTTTCAAGTTCAATAATAATAATTTAATTTATTTTATAAGAATACCGGTAATCGAATGAAAACCTTCTGAGTTTTGGATACGTTTCCTTGGTAGTTTCATACACATCTGTAAATAGGACTGTGGTTTGTTTAGTTGGATTTAATACGATAAAGTGTCATCGGCGAGAATGCCAACATTATTCCATTACTGGTTAAATAATCTGTGTGAATAACTTAAGACTTGAGGTTTTGGTATAGGCCTATAGCCTACAGTTTTATTCATAAGTAACATGTAGCCTATATAAGAGAAGATGTGACTAAAAACAAACTTCTGATGCTGTCAATATACATGAAATACTGTCTTCAAGATAATATGAAGACTAAATGGTATTCTTTAAGTTACCATACCTATTTAACTTTCATATAATGCAGATACGGTAGGCCAATGCTATTGTTTGTCAACCATCACATTCTAATTTTAGCCTTGCTGTAAGTATATTATATCCATAAATAGGCCTTGGTCGTCTATTAGGGATGATTTTATAAGAGGACTAGTTAGCCTATATTTGGGATTTACAAAATGTCACATATGTCCACTCGCTTTTTATGAAAAACTTAAGTTTGCGGAGGTAAACTGTAGACCTACTTGGAATGGCCAAACATACTCAAATGAATCCGACAGACCACACCACCTTATACACCTTACCTAACCCACGGTATCTACTTAATGTGATACACCCAGTGCCGTCCTTAGGGCGGCGCGACAGGTGCAGCCGCACAAGATCCTCGTGCCTACGAAGGCCTCGCACTTAGGGGTTTTTTTCGTCATGGCCATGACTGGGATCAGAAATGTGGACTTTTGATGATTATCAATTGAGGAACTGAAGACAACGTAAAAACAGTTTGTGGTACGTACATATTTTGCTACGGTAATATTGACAATATGTTTTGATTTAAAGGCAAGTTCGAAGTACATGAATTAGCCGTGTATTTAGCCAATAGCGGGTGTATTTCTCAACGAAGCAAGTAAGTCTGTGTCGGGACTATACAGGGGCCATAATTTTATTTTGATATCACAACAGAATGAGTTTCGGGTATTTTTAAGTTTATCCTAGCTATTTTTCTATATTTTATAACTTAGGTATTGATTTTTTGCCAAAGTCAGTGATAAGAGTGACCTCCGATGGTGAAATGGTGTTTTTGTTTTTTTTACGTCCCATCTTGTACCGTGAGTTAGGTTAGGTTATCTTACGTTATTTTTAAATAACAAATCCTATTGTATCCAACGAGGTATATATCTATAGAAGTCTTGTCTGGGGTAAAAAACTGTGCTTACATGCTGACCGCCATTTTGACGCTCTATACCTTCCGGTCTTCATGGCAACAAATATGTTAACCAATCAAATCCCCTCTTCACTACTTATGTTAGTCTTTATTACTCTTTGGCTAAATGTTTTGTTTCCAGAAATGTCCTCCAATGAGCTTTTTTCATAAGTGACAAAGCTCTATAATTATTTAAACCGCGTTAATCTTATCCTGACCACCACAGTGTGTTAATTAACAGTTTTAACTGTTACATATTCATAACCGGTTGAAACAGAAAGTATTGGACCAATAACTTATACATAGACTATTTTATTTTTTCCGAAAGATATTTTACTGTAGAATTCACAAATAAGGTTAGTGTTTATCAGAAACTTTCCGTTCGGGTACACTTTCATAAATAATGAAGCGATAATATAAAAACAGAATGAAATTGTTTGATACGGTATAGCTATTATTTAGGTTATTCGGTTAGGGTTTCGGTTATGTTCGGTTTCAAAGATGTGGAAGATATCGTCTGGAAATTTGTCCAGATAAGAAACGTTGATTCCAATCATACTTAAATATATATTCTCGGGAACAACCTTTTAACGGATCTATGGAAATCGTATGTTCTTTTTACATGCTACTGTATACCAGAAAGCTATTTCCTAGAAACCTTTTAAATTTGTTTAGTTTTTTAGTTTTATGTTTTGTAAATCAATTATTTTGTTTATGCGGGTAAGGTTTATTTCATTTTTATTTTAAGTTTATTTTAAAAACAATATAAAAAACAAATATTATGTTAACCAAAATACAAAACTGTATTGTGGTACGTACATATTTTGCTACGGTAATATTGACAATATGTTTTGATTTAAAGGCAAGTTCTGAAGTACATGAATTAGCCAACGAGGTATATATCTATAGAAGTCTTGTCTGGGGTAAAAAACTGTGCTTACATGCTGACCGCCATTTTGACGCTCTATACCTTCCGGTCTTCATGGCAACAAATATGTTAACCAATCAAATCCCCTCTTCACTACTTATGTTAGTCTTTATTACTCTTTGGCTAAATGTTTTGTTTCCAGAAATGTCCTCCAATGAGCTTTTTTCAAAAGTGACAAAGCTCTATAATTATCACGGTGCTAACCTTTGTAAAAAAATAATTTGACAATATGTTACACGGAAGTGATTTAGTAAGTTCCATATGCTTAAAAGATGTGATATGCGGTCATTTTCCTTTTTTTAAACTTTTTATGATATGGACGCAGTAGTTATCGTGCATAAGACACTCCAGTTTGAATCACTTCGTTAGCAGTAGAAGCATTGAAGTCAGGTATGAGGTCTCGCTCACTTTGTGAGCTCATTTGATTACAGTAGACCTCTCTTAACCGTCCTCACTTTAAACTTCCATCGTATTAACCGCCTTCTTATTTCCAGGAAATAAGTTAAATCTCATCTGCCGCCGCAGCCGTATTCCTGATACTGCACCGTAAAAAAGGATCAGACCACAAGTCGATCATTTATTTCCATAGTTAGCAAGTATTCCATAGTTGGATCTTGGTACCTGTTTTTATACACTTTTTTAACTGTCGTTTGACTTTTATAATTTTAGTGCTTAGTATGACAAATTATCCAAACATTATTTGTTTTAACCAACCTTTCAGTTATCTGACCCAGGGCTCAGTCCCAAGGAGGGTGGTTACGAGTTTGTCTTTTGTTCTTAATTTTATTTGCATAGGCCTATTGGCAAGACTTGTTTGTAAATATATTTGTTATCAATTTAGTTATCCAGTACTACAACTTCCATTGAGACACCTGTTTTAAGTTATTTGAACGTGTCTTTCTAAGATGGTGCTACCAGTACATTCAAAATAAGTGAGAATCGCCCATTTATGTTATAATTTTTGTGGTTTTGAATTCTTTATTTTACACATTTAATGGTAAAAGTAACTTCACCATGATAGCTCAGTTATTCGTTCCGATGGTTTATTAAGAGAAATATGGCTTAACTGCAAAAAAAAACACAATTTGAAATGGTTTATGTCCAATCTTTAATGTTCATATAAGGGACCATGCATAAATTACGTCACGCTATATTCAGCCCTTTTTGACCCCTCCCGCCCTTTATCACGCTCTGTCGCGCTGCTCATTACTCCTCCCCTCCCCCATGTCACGTCACACATTAATTTTTAAGTATTGGATTGTGGCGTACGGTATTTCGTCTCTGTAACTGGCGATTTTGCATACTTTAACAGTGACATGTTACGCAGCCCGTAACCTCCCCCCTCCCCCGTGTCACGGTCTGTCACGATGTGCCGCACCCCCCACCCACCCCCCAGGAAGGTGTGACATAATATATGCACGGCCCTTAAAACTTAGTTCTGGAATAATAAAATACTGTTTGTGAATTAAATATTTAAAGCAGTTATTGATAGTTTATTTCTCTTTTGCCACGTTCTTTTTTAAACGTGATTTTTGTAATTCTTTCAAGCACTCAAAGTTTTCCCTTATAGTATACTACCCGACCAAGCCTGGTTTTGCACGGGTGCAAATTATATGTGGGAGGACAACGTTTGATTCAAATTTCAGCTTTCTTTTTTCTGTAGTTGGGTGAGCGATAATTAGAATATGGGAATAATAAAGGCCTGTTGGGTGGGACCCAACAAAAAATGCATTTGGAGTAAGTCTGTCCATCCTGCTTTGAGTGCTTTAGCCATCATCCTACTGACCTTCGGCTTCATCAGTCCAGTAGTAGGTGCAAGATGGTAAACATAGCGTGAAGTACCAGTGGGGCGAGACCCCAAAGGGTCTTTGGATTTAGGGAATGTGTATTTCAATTCTGGTGTATTATCTATTTTTCTTACAAATTTAAGCTCCGGGTCATTGGTGTATAATGGTTGACATGAGTATATTTATTTATTTTTTATTCCATGGCAATGTTTAACAATGTATTGGAATTTACAAAATAAAATATTAAATTTATGGGGTAATCATTTTACCAGGTATCATATTCCAGTGGGGCTAAGTATTATATTATGAGGAGTAGGTTTATGTCTGACGTTAACCTCTCAGCTTTCTTTCTACTGAATTTTACCCCTCAGTCCAGTAGTAGCAGCAGTAGTAAGCTGGTTGGAATAGGTATTTTGAATGTCTGCAGAACATGATTAGGCTTATGTTTGACTCTGATATATTAGGTACATTGCTACCGCTCAAGAGGATCCCTAATGACCATAGGATTTCCAAGCGAGTCCAGTGGAGCGAAGCCCGAGGTTTTAAGTAAATTGGCCATAAACCTTCCCATAATACCCCTGGATCACTAAGCAATGTTTCATCGCAATTCGATGTATAGTTTGTTTGTTTATTGGGGGATTAGGAGGCCCCAGCAAAGCCGGCTAGGCACGTCTCCCTTGGGATATTGTACAGCCACCGGAAAGAGGGAAAAGATGGATGGGAAAGGTGGTAGGATGAGTAGGAGTCCCGGGAGGATGGCCGTAACATGGGTTTCTTATGGGGAACAGCTGATGTGGTGGCTTCACTCAGAGGGTCAACCACGTGACCAAAAAAAGGTGGCCATGACCTCAAAAAATTACCAGTGGTACCAACTCAAGAAAAAATATATTGCCAACTTAAGAAAAGAAAATTCCCAGAGTGTTATACTGTGTAGTAATAATATATATATGCATAGTAATAATATATATACATGGTAATTATATATATACATAATTATATATATATATAATATACTACGTGAGAGTGAGTGCGCAGACCTGCGCGTCACGCCTCAGCGCCCGCGCGTCACGCCTCAGAGCCCACCCCAGGTAATCAAGACACAGAGTGTGGTGAATAATTAATTTAATCAAAGTGATGTACATATCGGTGAGTGGTGCAGGTGGCAGGTGTGCGGTGCAGGTGGCAGGTGGTGCTGGGCTCCGCCATCGCTGGTGCTGGTCGAGCCGTGGGTGTGTGGAGTCGGTGAGCGGGGGGGCGGTGGGGTGCAGGTGGAGTCGGTGAGCGGGGGGCCGGGGGGCGGTGGGGTCCTGTAACATAACAAATAATGTGATCAGCAATCTCTACGTGATTGGTCGGAATAAGGATATATGCTAATGGTTATAATTAGCGTTCTGCGCTCTGATTGGTTTACACAAATACAGAGAACAAAAATTAACATTGTTACTCCATCACTCTGCCTCTGGCCTTCGTGCAGGTAAGAGCCATTACTGATTGTTGCTATCGGCGTAACTGTTGGCTTATTTTGTATGTGTTGAGATTAATTGTATGTGTTGAGATTACCTTCGCCATTGGAAAATGGCAGGAAACCCTGTTGAAATTATAAGTACCGATGATACATATATTAGACACTTTAGACTTTACGGAACAAAAACTATTTTCAAATTCACCAAACCTCCTGCAAAAACAAACGAAATTGATTGGCTCAGACAAGGTTTTGCCAAAATTGTAAATGAGATGAAGGGCCAAGCCTATGAAAATGATCAGCTTGGATTTACACTACAATCTCTAAACTTAAAAAGTACAGAGCCCGGGTACATTGCTTTTCGGCCCGCAGGTGAAATTAATGAAGATATCCTTTGGCAAATTTTCGGGGGAATTGTTCAATCAAATTCCGAAACTATTAAATCTACCGACACATTTAAAGTGGAATGTACCCGAGTTAATCTCCCTGTAGGTTCCGGGAGGGTACGACCTGGACTTTACAACACCTTTGTCGAAGAGTGTAAAGCCAGGAAGGGAATTGTAGTGATTAATAATAAAGACAATTTATGTCTCCCTCGGGCTTTGGTAGTAGCTATGGCTAAAGTGACTAATGATCCTCAGTATAAAGCTATTCGCCAGGACATGGGCAAAAGGCAAACTTTTAGGGCCAAGGAACTTATTCGGCGGGCTAGGGTAGAGATCTCTGAGGAAGGTGCAGGAATCCCCGAATTGGAAAAAATTCAGGACTTGTTAAAAGATTACAAAATCACAGTTTATAATTATGATAGAAAAGGCCGAGATGTCTACTTTGAAGGCCGTGTTGAAAATCCTAAATTTAAAATTAACTTGCTCTTTCACAATCGGCACTATAACGTAATCAACAGTTTGACCGCTGCTTTCGCCTGCACTTACTTTTGCGAAGCTTGCCATGTTCCCTATGACCACAAGGCTGAGCACAGATGTACTAATATTTGTCCTCAATGCCAAACTATCTCTCCACCCTGTAAACTTGAACATGGGGGAATAATTTGCCCGGACTGTAACATGACTTTGAGAAACCAGCACTGTTTTATTGCCCATCAGGTTGACAAATGTAAAACAATAAAAAAGTGTCTTGACTGTAACAAAATTATTTATGCAGAAAAACGTAAGACAGCTCACGTATGCGGAGAAGTTTATTGTAAACCTTGTGAAGCGTTCAAAGATCCCAATCATAAATGCTACATGCAACCCAATAAAGGAAAACCTGAATCTAAAGACTTCCTGTTTATTTTCTTTGACTTTGAAACAAGGCAGGACGAGTCACTCCCCTCAGATCCAGATAAAAAAGTACATAAAGTAAACTTGTGTGTTTCCCAGCAGTTTTGCAATCAGTGTATCGATGGTAAAATTTGTACGATGTGTAACAATCGTACAAGAGTCTTCAACTCTGACCCGGTTAAAGATTTTATAGACTATGTAATGAGTGTTAGAAAACAGTTTAAAGATGTTTGTGTGATTGCTCACAACGGGCAAGGTTTTGATTTTCAGTTTTTGTTAAAGTACATCATGGAAGAAACCAAATTCACGCCGGAGCTGGTAATGAGGGGAACTAAAATCATTCTTATGGAACTGGACAATTTGAGATTTGTTGACTCACTTAGTTATTTTCCCATGTCCCTCGCTGCACTTCCTAAGGCTTTTGATCTGCCTCCCGAGAAAAAGAAAGGTTATTTCCCGCATCTTTTTAACACTGTGGCAAATCAAAATTATGTAGGCCCTATGCCCGACAAAAAGTATTACTGCCCGGAATCAATGTTTGAGAAACCTCACGAAGCTTTCGAGATTTGGTACGACGAGCAAGTGGCGAGTAACTACGTGTTTGATTTTAAAAAGGAAATCTTGGAGTATTGTATCTCTGACGTGGAAATCCTAGCTCAAGCGTGTATAAAATTTAGAGCCTTGCTTCTTGAACAATGTAACGTAGATCCTTTCCTCGAGGCTGTAACTATTGCCAGCGCCTGTAACTTAGCTTTTCGGCGTAACTTTCTAAAACCAAACACAATAGGTTTGATTCCTAAAAACGGTTACAGACTGACTGACAATCAGTCAGCCGTTGCTTTACAATGGCTAAGCTGGGAAGAGGAGAAACACGGAGTAAAGATTCAACATGCGGGCCGGGGTAAAGAAGTTAAAATTAATGGAATGAAAGTAGATGGGTTTGACGGTGAGAGAATTTACGAGTTTCACGGGTGTTACTGGCACGGGTGCCCGAAATGTTTTCCTTATAACAGAGAGGCTCCTCTGAAGGAGGATCCCTCTGATTCACTCGACTTAAGGTATGAAAGAACTTTGAAAAAAATGGCAAAAATGAGTGACTACGAAACTATAGAAATGTGGGAGTGTGAATTTAGAGCATTAAAAAAAGATAACAAACTTAAACATTTAAATAACCTTCCGATTCTCAACAATCTTCCCCTTGACCCTAGGCAAGCGTTCTTTGGAGGCAGAACGGGCAATACAAAAACATATCATAAATGTAAAGAGGGAGAAACAATCCAGTATGTTGATGTATGTTCCCTCTACCCATATGTAAATAAATATGGAAAATATCCTTTGGGCCACCCTACAATCTATGTGGGAGATAGGGAGTGCAGGCAGAGAGGTATGCAGGTAGATGGTTTGTTAAAATGTAAGATTCTGCCACCTCGAGATCTCTACCACCCCGTACTCCCCGCTAAAATGAATAATAAATTAATGTTTGTTTTGTGTAAAACTTGTGGGGAAACATTAAACCAAGAAGATTGTGAACATGAGAGTGAGGAAAGGGCAATGGTAGGAACATGGACCATGGATGAAATTAGAAAAGCTATAGAGAAAGGTTACGTTGTGCTGGACATGTACGAGTTGTGGGAGTACGAGGTAGCCACTTATGAAAATGGAGGTTTGTTTACAAATTTTATAAATCAATTTTTAAAAATCAAGCAGGAAGCCTCAGGCTATCCCGCTTGGTGTAAGACTGAACATGATAAAGAAAAGTACATTTCAGACTATTTCCAACACGAGGGAATTAAATTAGACAAAGATAAAATTGCTAAAAACGGGGGTTTGAGGCAATTGGCAAAATTAATGTTAAATTCATTTTGGGGAAAATTCGGACAGAGGGAGAACCAAACTAAGGCAATGATTGTAAGAGATCCCAAAACACTCTTTGAAATGATGACAAACCCAGAAGTAAAAGTCAACAGGATTCAGATAATTAATGAGACGGTAGTGGTTGTTAGTTGGGAGTATCTCGAAGAGGTTGGGGAACCTTTGAGAAATGTAAATGTTGTGATTGCGGCCTACACTACAGCCCAGGCTAGATTAAAGTTGTATGAACATCTAGATGCTTTAGGAGGCCAAGTAATTTATTATGATACCGACTCGACCCTGTACGTATACCGTGGTGGTTTGTACAGAGTCCCTACGGGGGATTACCTCGGGGAAATGACGGACGAATTGGCAAGCGAGTACGGGCCCGGCTCTTATATTGTAGAGTTTGTTTCTGGGGGACCAAAGACCTACGCTTACCTTGTCTGGTCAACCAAGAAGCAAAAGTTAGAATCAGTTTGTAAAATCAAGGGTCTAACATTAAATATGAAAACCTCCGAAACTTTAAACTTTGAAGCTCTAAAAAAGATGGTCCTCAGTGAAACAAAAGAGATACTAGAAATTGAAGAGAATAGAATCAGGAGAACTAAAGACAAAAATATAGTAACAGTGAGTGAAATTAAAAAGTTTAGAATTACAGGACCAAAAAGGAGGCTCGAGAGCGAGTATGAAACTTTACCTTACGGATATCAAAAGAGTCAAAGATTGGAGTAACCCCCACCCCGCCCCAAGGGGGAGCAGTCAACTGCCCCCCCTTTGTACATATAATATCCAGCTTTCGTTGCGATCAGACGTGTGTCCGTTTGCTGTACAATGTGTGAGGAGGAGGATTGGGAACAAAATGTTGGTTGGATCTTTATAAATATATTTTGTGATGGAAGACCTGTACGAAAAATAAAATTTGAAGGAAAACCATTGAAATTGTTATCAAATGCAGACTTTGACAGGATAGAAGTTGAATTTTTGAGTGGTAAGGCGATGCTAAATAGCGGATTCTCTAAAGAAAGGGTTATGAAAAAAGTAGCTAAATTTTCCAAGTACGATGAATTAGAATATAACATTTATTTTGACAGCGGTGCAAAAAAACTAGGATGTCTGACTGACTCATTTGTGTTAAATGACGAGTGGGGCGAACCGGAAGATCGCCCATGCATTGACCTTACAATTTATTATGAATTTAATAAAGAACACGTGCACCACGTGTTAATTAAATTTAAAAAACCTGAAAACTAGTTGTAACCTGTTAAAATACTGCTCTGTAATTGGTTGTAATAAAAATGCATTCTATTGGTTGTAATTAGCGTTCTGTGCCGTGATTGGTCGAGACTTTTTAGCGCTTTTTATTCTCAAGAGTTAACTTCACTCTGCCCCTTGCAGCTGCACAGGTAAGAGCTTCCAGGGATACAAATAAAAATGTCTCACTTAACCTCTTATATATTTAATGATCAACCCGTTGCTGTACTGTTTGACAGCAGTGATGATCCTTGGTTTAAAGGAAAAGATGTTGCTAACATCTTGGGTTATATTAGACCACGAAAAGCTATATACGATCATGTTAGAGAAAAATATCGCAAAACAACACCAGAAGTACTAGGTGAACCCCCCTTCCCCACCCCGCCCCAAGGGAGTCCTGATTCGGGACTCCCTTTCAATTATCAATCTCATACAGTTTACATCAATGAGCCCGGTGTATATCAATTAATTATGAAATCCAAATTGCCTATTGCTGAGAAATTTCAAGACTGGGTTTTTGAAGAAGTCTTGCCTTCCATAAGAAAATATGGAATGTATAAAATCAAACAGGAGAATAATCAGTTGTTAAAATCACTTACAAAATCACTGGAAATTAACAAACAACTGGAAAAAGAAAAAGAATCTATAAATAAAATGTTAACTGACCAAGCACCTAAACTGGCAGTTTTTCCTAAAGAGGAAGACCTTAGCCACGTATTGTGTATTCTTATTAAAGACACAATGTTGCAGTTGTACGGAGTCTGCGAATACAAGTGTATCCGTACTCAAAAAGTGAGTTTTCACAAGGCTTTAAATAAAGCAAAGGAGGAAGGTTTTGTACCATGCTTTGTAAAATCATCTGTCCCTAACGGGATAAATGTTGTAAATAAAGCTAAAGAGTTGATGAGGAGTTATGGCATGCACTTTGATTCTGCTCATAATAACATCCTCACCTCACATAACTTTGTAAATATTGTTGAACATGTGTTAGATAATGCCTAAGTCCCACTGTATGAATGTGTGTGTGTGAATTAAGGTCACTGGCGTGGGTGACTAAAAACCCCGTAAACCTGAAAGGGAGCCTAGTAGATTGAACAGTCAAGTTAATCGCTTGACTGCTCCTTTGAATAGCTCATGTGTGAATGAGGGGTCCAGTAGGTTAGAGGCGTCTAGCCAACACCAGACTACTCAATCGAACCGACCTCGGGTGAATGAAGGATTTGTACATTGAGAAGCCTGGCCAATACCCAGGCTACTCCTTAAAACAATCCGGTGGGCAAAAAAAAGCAAATAAATATAAAGCAAATAAAAAAAACTCTTCCCACTTGTCTGTTCAAAGGGAGAGGACTTTTATTTTGTACTGGGCGTCAACCAGTAATAACCTGGATTGGCTCACGCACGAAATAAAGGTTTAACCTGGGTGCTCATGCACGAATGGTCTCAAACCCCATTCAAACAGACACTGGTATAAAACTAATGTTTACCGAATAAATAAGTTATTTTGACAATGGACGCTATAGCTAACGAACTACACCGGCCTGCCAGGAGAAATTATCCCAGGCGTAAAGTTACTCTTCCCGGACTATACCAGGCTGACCTAGTTGAAATGAAGCCTTATTCCAGAGTCAATAAAGGGTTCAAGTACATATTAACAATGATTAACTGTTTATCCAAACTAGCTTTTGCCGTTCCGTTAAAAAACAAGTCAGGGCCAGAAGTGGCAAAGGCACTCGCTCCTATTTTAGCTAAATATAAAATGACGCATTTCCAAACAGATCAGGGAACAGACTTTTTCAATAAACACGTAAATGCTTTAATGAAAAAATACAAAATCAACCATTATCATACATTTTCCGAACTTAAAGCTAGTATAGTGGAAAGATTAAACAGAACTATCAAGACAAAAATGTACAAGTTATTTACTGCCCGTGGAAGTTACGAATGGTTAAGTATTTTACCAAAAATTTTAAATTCTTACAACAATACAAAGCACAAGACTATAGGTATGAAACCCAAGGATGTCAAAAAAAAGCACTTTCAAGATATTCTGAATAGAATAAATAGAGTTGGCAACGCAAAAAATCTTAAACACAAATTTAAGGTAGGCGACATTGTTAGAATCAGTAAAACCAAGCGAGTGTTCAAAAAAAGCTATTTACAAAATTGGTCAAATGAGACGTTTACAGTATACGCGATTAAACCAACAAGACCAGCAACATACATATTACAAGACAACAGAGGAGAGATACTTAAAGGAGGGTTTTACGCTGAAGAACTTAGCAAGTCAAAAACAGGTAATGTTTACTTGATTGAAAAAATCTTAAAGCGGAAGGGTAATTTAGCACTTGTTAAATGGTCTGGTTTTCCTTCTTCTCATAATTCTTGGATAAAGGTGAATGCACTAACTCCTGGGTCATCGCACTAATGTCCAACAAAGCGTAAATCCTGCACGTGTGCCGCTAAATGGGAAAAAGTTTCATGTGAAACCCGCATAAAAGCCCGCATGTCACTCTACCGTGAAGTGATTACTTAAAAAGCAGAGCAATTAGTAGTATGTAACCAGTCACAATGCGGGTTATTAAGCAGAAAGTCAAGTTCTCTGTAAAAAACTTTGACAATTATTTCTCGGGGGCCGGAATGGTTAAACAGAACAAACATGGCGCTTTACTGCCAGATTCAATACGTTGTATAATCGCGGGGCCGAGTTCCTGTGGGAAGACCAATGTTTTATTTAATTTATTATTTGACCCAAACGGTCTAAGATTTGAGAATATCTATATATTTTCAAAATCCCTCTATCAGCCTAAATACAAATTACTTAAACAGGTTATGCCTAAAGAGGTTGGGTATCATGAATTTGGCGATAATAGTTTAGTTATACACCCAAATCAAGCTAAACCAAACTCTATAATGATTTTTGATGATATATCGGCAGAAAAACATAATAATATACGCAACTTTTTTACTATGGGGAGACACAACAATTTAGATTCATTCTATCTGGGACAGACATATAGTGCTATTCCCAAGCAGCTGGTGAGGGACAATTGTAACTTTGTTATTTTATTCAAACAAGACGAAATGAACCTAAGACATGTATACAACGATCATATCACCACAGACATGTCATTTGAAAAATTTAGAGAAATATGCGCTCAGGCGTGGCGTGACAATTTTGGATTTCTAGTTATTGACAAGACTCTAGATCCATTTAAGGGAAGGTACAGAGTGGGAATGGACACTTTTATAGCAGAGGTATAATGGTACGCATCTACTATTATAATGATTTAAGGGGATTTGATAAGAAACTTCATAACGTAAGGTCTAACCTGTGTTCTTTTTATTACAAGGACAAAAATAAATTCTGTAGTAATTATTGCAGTAGAAAGGGTAAACACGGCCATCCCTTCAATAACAGATGCTGGAGACATAAAAAACCTCCAAGCACTGCGAGGCTACCACCTGTAGTTTTATTAATGATATCTGCGAGTGAGAGAACTTATAATAGAGATACTTGGTTAAACTTTTTACAAAAGTGTGAAGAACAGAGTGTACCCTTAGAACTAGTGATTTATCATGAAGATATGAGAAATTCAACAGTGAGAGACCCCCAAAATTTAATATCTAGATTTAGACCCTTTCCGGATATATTTGGTAAAGTATTGCCTTTAAGAAACCTGCATGGTAGTATTAATTTTTCTCAGATTGTTTTAAAAATGTTAGAGTATGGTTGCAAAATACCTCACGCGGCCAGATGTATAGTTTTGACAGAGAGAACTATACCCATCAGGTCCCCTGTCAAAATTTATAAAATGGCTTTATCCCTCAAATGTTATATTGACATTAGTTATAATACAGCCTGGGGGCCAATTCCTGACGATACTCCCAAAGGGCCGAGGGGTAAACCTTTTGCTGCTGTAAATAACTACTGCCAAGGATTATATACTACAGAGTTTTTAAGAGCAGCCCTGCCCACAGTGGTCTCACAGTGTGAGAGATTTGGTATTAGTTTAAAAAACGGTGTATATAGAGTGACAAATCAAACATTATTTGAACAGTGGAAAAAATTTACTGGAACCAACCCGTGCGAATTTTGGCTTCTTAACTCGTATTTAATGTACAACAGACATCATGACAAACCATTGAGAATGTTGAGCAAATATATGCAAAAAACCATTGAGAACGACAAGTACATAGTAACACATGTCTCACAATGGAGGGACAATGTAAAGCGAGCCTTTGTTTTTAAAAGTTACACAAATCGTTATATAATACCGAGACACAGTCTTGTAAGGGAGGAAGCTAGGTATTATAAAGGATTAGACTTGAGCGCCGGTATTTCGCTTCTAGATGTTACGCGTTACATGAAAAGATGCAAAATGCGTGCCTTGTTTTTCAGGCAAGTCGAAATGCCTTAAATTTAAACGTGTTGGTTTAAATATATCATTTGCGACTATGAAGCGAAACAGTAAGCAACTGACTAATCGACTGATACAGCTGCGTAATGCTATTAAGAGAAAGTATAAAATGTTTAAGGAAGGATCCGAGGAAAGTGATATTATGCTTGAGAAACAGTATAAACCAATTATTCAAGAACTTAGAAAAACAAACACAGCAGACATAAAAACAGAACCTGAAACCTTTAAAGAAGAGCCAATGGACTATAGTACGACAGATGATGAAGCTGAATTTATACCGCAGAGTGTATCTACGCCTGAAAGCAGTGGGTTAAAACAAATTGTATCGACTCCTTCGGGACTGGAAACAGCGTCGCGATATATTGAAAGTCAGTTTAGTAACCCCATTACGGTGAGATATATGACAATGCTTTTAAAGGATGCTAGCGGTAAGGTCCGAGTAATTGATCATGACTATGGCCCTAGATACGAAGGCAGTACTTTAATGATGGGAGATAAGGTGTTAGACTTTGACAACGATGGAACTATATTAATAAACAACACAAGGTATAGTCCAAGCGAAGGCTTGTATGAGCTAATATTTAAAAGAACCCCTGACGAGGAAATATACAACGAAGAAGACCTTAAGACCTATAAGAGTATTATTGTTGCCACCAACGAACACAAGAAAGGATACAAATTCCACAATGTAATTAGAAGGGACAAAAATCTAAAGTACAGAAGAATTATTAAAGACCTATTCCCGGTTAAAGCGGGCAAAGGTTTAGCGTGGAAGAATGCACGATCTCGTGACATTATACATTGGGATGACGCCAATGAATTGGTGGACAGATTACGACACATTGCCATGTCAACAGAGACTGGAAACAGAGTCCATAGCAATGAAATACTAAGTATCGTGGAGGAACTGAGAGAGGCTGGTTACATAAAAGGATCTGGAAACAGTAGATTTAAAGCATTATTATAATGACTATTGACAAGTTTGGACGTAGTAGCCGAAAATCCCGAGGTGAGGCCGCCAAAGGTCCCAAGGGTGATGGCTTTAATTTAACGCCCGACGGTGATTACGATATACAAAATAAGCGATTATGTAATTTAAAAAGACCTGCAGAGGATAACGACGCGGTGACTAAAAGATTTATGTGTGACAATACCTTAATTTTAGATGAAAAAAAAGAGTATTTTGACGCTAATAAATGTGTTATTCGACATGTAAAATCACCACAAAATTCTGATGATGCTGCCACAAAGTTTTACGTAGACTACAAATGTATTCCTTTTACAGGAGAACATTATATCTTAGGGAACAAAATACTAAGAGACGTGCGAGATGGCGAACAAGAATATGACGCTGTAAACTTGCGGATGTTAAAAAAATCATTAATGCTGGTAGATAACACTTTTTATGATTGTCAGTCAAAACAAATAAAAAATTGCTCGGATCCAACAGATTTTCAAGACGTATTAAACTTAAATTATATTGTAAGACTATTGAGTAAAGTTTTATTTGACATTTACAATACCTTAGGAGCTCCAATACAGACAGACAAGGACACGTGGGTAAGGTTAAATGTTATTAATAAATACTTTTTAGACGAAAATACACGACAATTCCGTAATAAAGATGATGATGATGAAGAAGAAATTATAGACACGGACCCTTTCCCCAGTTTCCTGAGGACGGGATCCGGTTTAAAAACACATTAACTGGCAAACACTAATTAGTCTACACCGATCCACTCAACATGCGGGTTGTTTTATTG
This sequence comes from Allygus modestus, assembly GCA_963675035.1. NCBI lineage: Eukaryota > Metazoa > Arthropoda > Insecta > Hemiptera > Cicadellidae > Allygus > Allygus modestus. The sequence continues at coordinate 435,532,353 of OY776111.1, read as the reverse complement.
ATTTTTCTACCTCTTGCCTCGTGCAACAAGTCGGTAGATTTTCTAACTTATTACGGGTATTTGGAGAAAAACGCTTTGACACAAAACATTACTTCTGCAGTAAAACAATTTCAAGAGTACTTTCGTCTTGAACCAACGGGAGTGTTTGATAACGATACATTAGCCCTCATGGGTACGCCTAGATGCGGCCATCGCGACAATATATTACCATTCTCAGCTTTACCCAATAGAAAGTGGAATACATCAGTAATAACGTGGTATCAATACGGCCCTTCTCAACACCCCGACCTGATACAGAAAGCTTTTGATGTATGGGCCAAACACGCGAATTTAACATTTAAAAAAAACATAAATAATCCCACAATAATCATATCATTTTCAACATCTAGAAAACATGTATTCTACTCGAGACAGGACAATTGTCCCTATGATTTTGATGGTCCAGGGTTAGTTTTGGCTCACGGGTATTTACCTCATATCGGCTATAACCAAACGGACATACACTTTGATTCGGAAGAAAACTGGGATTTTACTATGAATTTACCACGAAATGGAAAAATTTCATTTTATTTAACATTGATTCATGAAATTGGACATGCCCTTGGTTTGGATCATTCAGGTGATGATAAATCAGTAATGTTCCCTTTCAACAGGGACCCTACAGGGATTGTTGACTTTAACGAATACGAGCTTGGCAATGATGACAGACTCGCTATGGAGTTTCTGTACGGCAGGCCCACTAAGACATTTGCAACCATTCCAAAAATGAATACAACATCCACAACCACACATACCACACCGACAACATCCACTACCACTACGACAACATCCACAACTACAGCTGTAACACCACCCGAGATATTTGAAAAACGCGATATTTGCGAATTAAAAGATCAGATTGATATGTTCGTTATTGTAAACAAAAGGATATTTGCTTTCTTTAGAGACTATGTATGGATTATTAGTTTAAATCCTACAGAGAGAATTCCTGAGGACTTAACACGGCCAAGAAGAATATCACACTGGCTTAAATTTTTACCGCAAAACTTTACTGAAATATCTGCCATTTACCAGAGGCCTAACGGGGAAATTGCTCTTTTTTTTGGCAATGATGTATTTTTATTCAGATACCCTTCACTGTCCTTGATTACAGTGTATAATGTCAATAACATAGCTGGTAGAATGGTACATAAAGTAAACGCGGCCTTTGCAACTAACACGGGAAAGAGCTACATGATTATTGATGATTGGTATCTGATTGAAATTAACGAGTGCGACTTTACTGGTACATTTATGGGAATGGTCTCGTCTACGCTTTACGGTATCCCTGCCCACAGTCACGGTGCTTTTAGGTATATAAACGGGATGATTTACTTTATAACTGACAGTGGGGTCTTGGAGTACAGCGATTTTACTAACTCGGTATCTCGCACGTTGCCTGACGTGTTTGAAGCTTTAAAAATACCGTGTATACGCGAGACTCTATTAACTAAACTTTACGAAGTGATTAAATATTTACAATAAAATGGCTAACACAAGAAGGAAACCTCTCAGATGTAAGCAAGCGGTTGTGCGAGGCGGAGGTATTGTTTCATCTGTTATTAATAAGGCTATAGACCTCCTACCTATCGAATTACATTTAAGAACACCAACCTTAAAACCATATCGGTATTGCGGGCCCGGCACGAAATTAAAAGAGAGATTAGCTAGAGGTGACAAAGGAATAAACGGGCTAGACGAAGCTTGTAAACAACACGATATAGCATACTCGCGGTACTCCGACAACGAGCGGCGAAGGCAAGCTGACAAAGAGTTGGCGGTGCGCGCTTGGCAGAGGTTTAAAGCATCAGACGCATCTTTGGGCGAAAAAGCAGCATCCTGGTTAGTCACCACAGCAATGAAGGCCAAGACTAAATTGGGGGGAGGTCGTAAAAAGAAACGACCCACTAAACGTCCTAAAGGTAGAGGTTTATATCTTAGACCCTATAAAAAGCAAGGGGCCGGCAAGAGGAAGAAAAGGCAAACGAAAAAAAAGCATCTCGATACCAATAAAACCACTGACAAATTACGATATAATCAAATACGCGAGATTATTAAAAATTCCAAACTTTAGAGGAGTTTACATGAGGGATAGTTTACCAAAACGCTCGAGAAAGTGTGAATCTGCTATAGTTAACTTGGACAGTACAACCGGCCCAGGCACGCACTGGGTATGTTACAGGAAGATTAATAATAAATCCTATTATTATGACAGTTTTGGCAATTTAAGGCCACCACCAGAAATAACACGATATTTGGCGGGATGTGAACTCTACTATAATTACGAGAGACAACAGAATTTTGATACAGTGGTGTGTGGTCATTTGTGCTTACATTTTCTCTGTAGTAATGTTCTGCCTCACGGGAACAACTAGTATACTATCCCACGAGCTAGCATTTCCCATAGATGTTAGCAAGGGTGAATGGGAGCTAGGTTTAATTGAACTGACAACTTATAATTCTATTCCAAACATTGAAAAAGACAATAATGATAAGTTTTACTACGGTGAAAATAACAGTATTACAATCCCTGAAGGGTCTTACGAGATTGAAGATATACAGACATATATACAATCTCAACTGCCAAAAGAAACCAAGTTTACATTAAAACCAAATAACAACACTTTAAAGGCTACGATATGTTGTTCTCAAAAAATTGATTTTACTAAAGAACATTCATTGGGAACACTCTTGGGATTTAAAAAACAAATATACGAGGCTAATAAACAACATGTTTCCGAACTGCCTGTAGATATAATTAAAGTTAATTCTATACGGGTAGAATGTAATATCACACGCGGGTCGTACCTAAATGGAGTTGAGGGTCATGTGATACACGAATTCTACCCGGCCGAACCACCGGGCTATAAAATAGTTGAGCTCCCGAGAAACGTGATTTATTTACCGGTAATAAGTCAAAGGATCAATACCTTAACAATCTCTCTCAAAGATCAAGACGGAAATCTTGTTAATTTTCGCGGAGAAAGAATCTCGGTTAGATTACATCTAAGGCAAAGCAATGGGGCTACTATTTAATTCCAGCCCAACAGTTCAACAAGCCAGTAGTCTTCAGAAAGCAAAGGTGTTAACTTGTAAGAATATAAAGTTTCTCCGTTCCCTCGGTTTTAAAGTTGTAAAAAATGGCTCTTTTAGAAATTGACAATCACGCTAATTACGATGATTTGATAACAGGAATGGAATTCCATGCTCATCTACCATACGCTAATACAACTTATAATAATAATGATGAAATAAGAATACCGATATTACAACAGGACATTATAACTGCGCCTTTTGAAAGCTTTATTGTGATTCACGGTAAAGTTAGCGCTAAAAAAGCGAACGATACTGCTCTGAATGTATCCTTTGTAAATAACGCAGTGGCTTTTATGTTTGAAGAAATCCGCTACGAGATTTGTGGCAAGGAAATTGATAGGACGAGAAATGTCGGCATTAGTACTACTTTAAAAAATATTTTATCCATTCGCTCGGAAGAAACAAATATATTGAAAAACGCGTGTTGGAAAAGCCCCGGGGTATCTGAACAGGTGACAGATTTTATATATTCGATCCCGCTAAAACTCTGGTTAGGGTCTGCCGAAGATTATAGAAAGGTTTTAGTAATAGTCAAACAAGAATTAATATTTTTACGCTCGGCTTCGGATATTAACGCTGTAAAAACTACAGAGGCTGGTACTTTAACATTAACAATTGACAAAATCTACTGGCGTATACCTCATATTACAGTCAACGACGCCTGTAAACTAAAATTGTACAAGTTTATTGAGAAAGACCCCGCAATACATGTTCCCTTCCGTCAGTGGGACATGATTGAATACCCGAACCTACCAAGAACAGACACATTATCTTGGACACTAAAAACATCTAACCAAACAGAAAAACCCCGGTACGTTGTTCTCGCCTTTCAGACAGACAGAAAGAATGATTTAACAAAAGATATGTCACTATTTGATGCCTGCGAAATAACTGATGTAAAGCTTTATTTAAATTCAAACTTTTATCCTTATGATAATATTCGTGGGAACACAGCCTTGTTCTATGACATGTATGCTACATTCCAAAATTCGTATTACGGACGAATCGGGTCACCGATATTAAACTTTGATGATTTTAAAACAAAATGCCCTCTGTACGTAATTGATTGTTCAAAGCAGGACGATACTATTAAAACCGGCCCCGTAGATGTAAGGCTTGAGATTCAAGCTAAAACAGTAATTCCAGCTAATACTTGGGCATACTGCCTCATAATCCACGACTGTCATTATACATACACACCAATCACGGGAGATGTCAGAAAAATCTCGAGTTAGTTTCTCCGACCCGGTAGTTACAAAAATATACATTCTACCCACAGAAGAAGACAGGAAATCAGATTGGGAACAGTTAGCAAGGGACAGAGCCAGATTTTTAAGACGTATTAAACTGACACAAGAGAAAATCTCCAATGTAATTTTTAAAAAGTGGACCCTCCGGGTCAGACACTTGGAATGTATGTACAAAGGGGGGTGCCTCGAAGCACCCCCCTTGGGGCGGGGTGGGGAAGGGGTAAAAAAAAGTACATTTATATAAATAAAAGAGATATCTAATCAGTCTGTAGTTAGCGTTCAGCGAGTAAACATGAATTATTTTGGTTGGATTAAAATTGAATATTACAAAGAAGGAGTTTTAATTAAAAAGGATATTTTAGACAGTTATAAATTTAATAGCGTCGAGGAAAAATTTCAATTGCCCACGGGGGCTGATAGCATTATAGTTAAATGGCGTACAGAATTAAACTACAGTGATTATGAAAATTCAGAGGAATCTGACTGAAACTATGGAAGAATTTATAGTCATTCCCAAAGGTAAAGAACCTATAGATTTAATGACTGGTGTATTTTTAAAGTCAGTCCATTTCTTGGACCCTGAGCTCACCAAGTGCGTAGTATCGGGTATTTTTAAAAACAGGGACAATAGTCTGGGTGTATTAATTAAAGGGAGAAAAGGTATTGTATTTTGGAGTTACGACTCGTTTTGCCAGCTAATTGACAGGTTTAACGAAGTGACGTTAGCTCTCTTGAGTAAAAATCAGTGTTTAATATCTATAGAGTCTGGAGCTAATATTAAACTGACACATATTTTTGGACATCAGTACGTCTGTGTCTCTGATGGAGTACACTCCTTAGCACTAAACTTTAATGAATGGGATCAACTTGTGAAAAATATTCCTTTAATCGGTCGCGAGGTTTTGCAATTATTTTATATTGAGGATATTATACAAGTTTTTTTTAATCAGGTTTCAGCCGGTGCTGAAACCTGTACAGATCAATTGCCACCTCACATAGCCGAGCGACTTTATCAGGAAATTTTATTATGGAAGCAATAGTGGAGTTTCACGCGTTTAAAGACAATTCTAATAGATTTATTATTAAAGAACTTGCTATAGTTGGGAGGTCGTATAGAACACAGATTGTGTTCCGACCTCCATACTGTTTTAATATTTTGAATAGTAAAATGCAAAGAACAGCTCGCTGGCTGACTCGTCATTATCACCACATAAAATGGAATGAAGGTGAGGTACATTACAGCGAAGAGCTTTTATGCTCACTCTGTAAACCTTTTGAAACTATTTATACAAAAGGTTTGGAAAAGGCTCAATTCCTTCGGGAATTTCACCCTAATGTTAAAGAAATAAATATTGTAAATAGTAGCGATAGTTATGAACTTGTAGATTGTATTGTACATGGAAATAAAAATGAAAACTGCGCTTTGAAGTCCGCAAAGTACTACGCTCGAGAAATATGTTCGAGTGGGGCCTAATAAAAATAAGGCCCGGCAGTCGCTCATCTAACAGGTCGGCGTAAAACCCGTAATTCCAGGGATGTGGGGAGGTCTGGTTAAACCCTATAAAGCATTGTGCTTTCCTCCGACTGTCAGGGAAAAACGGATGGAAAAGCGCAACAAAAAAAATATAAAAAGTAAAAATTCTCTGTCTATTTTCTAGGCTAAAATGAACGGACACAGTCTCAGTAAATAGCCTAACGGAATAAACAGAGAACAAAAAAAATATAAAAATCGGAGGCAGCATTTTTAATGGATTGGCTGTCACGAATCACTGCGTTGGTTGGGGCAGTGATTAAAAAACATAGTGTTACATACCTCATAAAGAGAAATCCATCCAGCCGGTGGAGAACACACAACCACAATCTAAACAGCGGTAGTCCAGCTTCCACGAGTAGCGGAGCTGGATCTGAAGGATGGAGTTGCGTGGATAATGATACCACACTTTTAAATGTGGCGTCACTTCCACGCAGTGCTCGTCATCGCACCACCCGTACCTCCAAAACGGCTCAAAAGAGGAGCACATTAACGTGAAGTCCGCGCAGTGTGATGACATGGTGAAGACTGGCCGTTTTGCCAGTAAAACTACCGGGGGTGTTAAGTCAAGCATAGCTCATGCGGGTTACGTAAAAACTACATTAGCCATTTTACCGTGACGGTTTTCAACTTACAGTAATCCTCGTGCTCGCACGGTTCCGGAGGCGGTTGGGTGTTGTAGTCCTCCGGGTCCAAGTAAATACACCGGCAACACAAATCCCACCCCCGACCCTCAAAAATTACTAACATTGTGCATGAGCACAATTTTTCACACGACTCGCACAAGCTGTATACCTCAGGCATCGCGACTAAGTGGAGACTAACTAACCGACTCTAGGAACCCGGCGCTAGCCCGCATAACGACAGGTGGATTAAAAAACGGGTTTTTACAGTAAAACGCTTTTGATGTAATTGTACTCACCTAGTCGTAGTAATCTTCAATGGATCTGAAGACCTTCGCAGTCCAAGCCTCTTCCGTCACGTTTGCCTCAAAGTCGAGGCAGTAGCAGCGGATGAGGATTGGATTTATTCTCTTTCGCTTCCAGCAGGCAATACACCTTTGGAGCGGAGGTCGACGCTCAGCAAGAGAATAACCTACCGACTCCACCTTCGTGTACCTCTTCTGATTTACCAACTCGTCTCCCTGTAACATAAAACAAGAATAAAACAACAATAATAACTAATAAAGGATTTGCTTACCTTTCATTACTTTAAACTTACCCAGTAGCACTCTGAACAAGTCTCTAATAAGTTATATTCAAAATAATGAAAATGCTGTTTTAAAATCCAGCAATGATTGTGGTGTTCTGATATTAGTAATTGTTTGATTAAAAATGGTACGTCTAAATTTTGAATTTGGAAAAGTCTAGGGTTATCTGAACAGATTTGCTGACAGCAAAGCTGAGTTAGGCTAGGCAGAGTGTTCATCATGAAGTGAGAGAGGAGCACAGTGTGGGGGCGGGAGTACGTAGATTGTGGGCGGGGAGCACAGAATATGCGGGCGCTGATTGGTTGGTTGATTAAAGCAGTGCTGGAAGGGATTTTGCGTATAAATACGGGTCTCTGACCTGGTATCATTGTACTATGCACATTACAGTGTTTATAACAGTAGTGATGTTGTTACAAGTTTTAGCTCTCGTGTGTCTTCGCTTGGTGATTGGTTTCGACCAGGATGAGAACATCCCGCCCAATAATCAGGTAATCAAAGTCTCTTGCAATTTCACTATAGATTTACCCACTATAGATTTAGTAGTTTACTTAGTTATTAATTGTTTTCAGGATCTACCGGCTACTACCTCACGAGATGAACAAACACTTAGTCAAGATATGTTTTTTGCGGATGATCTCGACGTGCTATCTATTCGTGCAGTGAGTTTTTTATTTTTATTTATAGGTAGTCTCATATATAGCGATAGTTCAAAGGGGGCTCCAAATCGGAGCCCCCTTTGGAGAGTATATTTAACGCGTTTGTTTTTTTGTTTTCAGAGCGGGTCTCACATATCCTTGAGCGGGTCTCACATATCCTTGAGCGACATATCTCAGCGTGTTTCACAACAGTAGGAATTATCAAGTAATTCTTTTAAATGTTTTTTAGTAATTTTTTATAATTTGATACGGGATTAACAATTATTGTCTTCTTTACAGAGCGGTTCGAGCGGGTCATCTGGGTTGCGATCTATCACTCAGGTGTGTTTTTTATTTATGCTTTATTATTATTATATCTATCTTTTAAGAGTGTTGTTTATACATGTTTTTCTCTATATTCTAGGAAGAATATAACGGAAGAATAACACAGATGTTAAGATTGTCTGGCGAGTCTGGGATTTATATCGAGACCTCACGGACCTTCCTCGATGACGGCAGTTTATTGACCAGAAATAGGTTTATGGTTAGTATTGGGTTATTATCTGTATTTTGCTCACTTGTGATTTTTTTCTATTTGTCGTAATTTTAATAATTTTGTTACAGGACGATATTGCCGGTCTGAGTCCTGAAGCCAGGGAGTCCATCTCTCGCGGGCTAGAAAATGTAAGTCTAAATTTTATTTTTATTTGTCTGTTGCAGTATGATCTTGGTGTAAGTCCTGAGCTTGTAGAGGCTAGCATGCGAGCATTGGGAGCTGTAAGTTTTAACTTGTATTTTATTTGTTAAATTGATTGAATATAGCCTTGGTTCATTGATATATACTGTATGAGATTGATAATTGAAAGGGGGGTCCTGCAAGGACCTCCCTTGGGGCGGGGTGGGGAAGGGGGTTCACCTAGCACTTCAGGCATTGTTTTCTCAAACTCTAATATTTTTTTTCAGTGGGAGAGGCCTGCGTCTCCAATCAGGCGGACCATGCCTAACATTCTGAGACGTACCAGGGAGACACAATCTCTACCAAACACTACAAGAGTACTCCCCTGCTGGATGACTGTCAGGAGTAGTGAACCTCCACAGAATAATATTGTAAGTAACTACTTTAGAATCGTTATTAGATAGGTGGGACCCATCTTGGGTCCCACGTACTTTTGGTTGAGTTGACTTGTATATTTCATTGATTTTTAGGTTTTAATAATATTTTAATTATTTACAGGTGAGGGAGGCAGCAGCAGCTTGTAGTTCAAGTGCTACGATACGGCCCGATACGCCAGCTCCTGTCTTACCGTTTGCCGATCAAACGGTTAGTACGATTAGCCGTAATGATAGTTTTTGTTTAGTCGTGCTTTTAGTAGTGCTTTTAGTAGTGATGTTAATTCTATCTTGTTTTTTTCAGAGGCGGGTTTTAACCAATGCTAGAGATGCGGGTGTGGATGAATGCGGAATATACCCGGATGGAGACCCTCGCATCGGGCGGGGTTTCCGTCTACAGGTAAAAGTTTATGTCTTTTTGTTTCTATCTTTTATTTTTATGTCATATGTAAACTACTGTTGGTTACACCTTAATGTTGTTTTCAGGAGCGAGAGGAGGAGGAGGAAGACGTGTTTGCGTTTCACCCGACCGTTGAGGCACGGATTAGAGCTTCAAGAGCCTCCAGACATTCGGTAATTTTATTTTTGATATATTTTGTTGTATGTTGTTTTTTTACTGAATTATATCTTACTGTGTAATTGATTGTTTGTTTTTACAGTCAATACCAGAGGTCCGCATTGCCGCCTTGGAAGAGCGTATGAACCGCGCCGAAAGTTCTGCGCCCACACGACCACCATCTAGACGAGTTGAACCTGTTGTAAGTATCTCTATCGGGGATAGGGTTTAATTTTGTTTTGTGAACTTGTATTATATTTAATTTGTAATGTTTCAGAATTTACGGTGTGAGGAGCGGATGCCCGCGGCCGATCCCCCAGCGTGCAGTGTCTGCCATAGAGAGGAAGGCATTATGCGGCTGAGGAGGCGAATGTTTGAGATGGTAAGATAACTGAGGGTATTGTGTTTTTACAGACTTAGCTTACACTGTGTGTTTTTACAGGCTTATCTTACTGTATTATTAATACTTACCTGGTGTGTTTTTACAGGCTTATCTTACTGTATTATTAATACTTACCTGGTGTGGTTTTACAGCAGAGAGGATCAAACACTACCTCGGAGGTTCATGTAATGGTGGCTCGTCTGGCTACGGTGAGAACAGAGCTGGGCGAGGCGCTGGCTTTGGCGAGGAATGTCCTCGAAGACACCGCAGACCACCAATGCGAGAGGTTGCTCCAGCCGTCTGGGAGGATATCCGCGCCACTATGGAGAGGATCCTCGCTTACAACGACCGGCGGATGGACAACTTAATCACACGAGGCATGCCACCACCCACAGAACAGCCGAGGTACGTCGTGTGTCATATTTGCCTTGATGCGTTACCGACAATGGCGCTATCTTGTGGGCATACATTATGCCCGGCCTGCAGTCGTCGGGTGACGTGTTGCCCCTTCTGTCGAAGTGTCGTGAGCGGCCGCACAAGACTATTTTTTGATCAGTGATGTTTGTGTTCAAGTGTAAATTGCATTTTTCTACTCTTTAATTTTCATGTATGGAAATATTTAAAGTCTTGAACTGTATTACAAATGTTTAAAGTATTGAACTGTTAGTTTTCATGTAAATTATTTAAAAGTGTTAGTTTTAATTCTCATGTATTGTAGTAATCTTGCGTGTTTAGTAACTTGGCTAGAATAGTGCTGTATTTAATTGTTAGACCTGACTAACATATCCTTACACCATTAATCTCACTTTCTAGTCTTGTTCCTTAATACAGTTTTGGTTAGAGTATTGTTTGCTACCTCTATTACCTTCATCATAACTTGTAGCTCTGCTTTGACTTGTGTAGTTTGGGTGTATAAAGTTTTAAAGTCTTGAACTGTATTACAAATGTTTAAAGTATTGAACTGTTAATTTTACTGTATAAAGTTTTAAAGTCTTGAACTGTATTACAAATGTTTAAAGTATTGAACTGTTTGGTGTGTCAGATATTTTAAAGTCTTGAACTGTGTGAAGTGAAGTCAATAAATTAATTATTCACCACACTCTGTGTCTTGATTACCTGGGGTGGGCTCTGAGGCGTGACGCGCGGGCGCTGAGGCGTGACGCGCAGGTCTGCGCACTCACTCTCACGTAGTATATTATATATATATATATATATAATTATGTATATATATAATTACCATGTATATATATATTATTACTATGCATATATATATTATTACTACACAGTATAACACTCTGGGAATTTTCTTTTCTTAAGTTGGCAATATATTTTTTCTTGAGTTGGTACCACTGGTAATTTTTTGAGGTCATGGCCACCTTTTTTTGGTCACGTGGTTGACCCTCTGAGTGAAGCCACCACATCAGCTGTTCCCCATAAGAAACCCATGTTACGGCCATCCTCCCGGGACTCCTACTAGGATGGGGTCAATCTGCCTCGCTCCAGAAAGGGAGAGAGATCCTTACCTAGCTCCCGGGCTCTGTGGGTGACAACACCCCAGGACGATTCGCCCTCTAACCGACGTCTCCCTAAAGTCCACCAGACAGGGACCGCCATCGCACAGAGCCTCCAACCTCTAAGGTGTCGGGTGGCCCCAGGACGGTTCGTCCCCCAGCCCGGCAGACCGAAGACCGTCAGATAAGGGCCCTTCCTCCCAGGCACCCGTCCCAGGCAACAAGGAAGATCCACTACTCCCTCCAAGGACTTGGACTAGACTGGGTATCCAGGCTCAACTGGGATGTATGGTTAGGGAGCGCGTAAAGTAAAAAGAAACCAAAAGTAATTTAGAGAGAGATTATGTTTTCCAGTCTTGATTTGTTTTGACACTAAAAAATCTATACCATTTACATTACAGCTTGCTACCTAAATAAATAGACAGGTTTTTACAACATTTTATAGTAGTTACCTGTAAAAAACATAACAAAATTTTCTTTCATATAATTAGCATGGTAACAATGAAGTCCAGTGGGGCGAAGCCCTATAGTTCTAGGACTTTGATTAGTGGCTTCCCAGGGTTAACCTGAATGACCATGCAATGTTTCATCGAAATCGGATGAGTGGTTTAGGAGGAGGTAACAGATAAACATTCAGACGTGGAGAGAGACTTCAATTTATATTATGAATATAATTGTTTAATTTAAATATAAAGATATATTTCCACTTCACAATATAATAGTTTAAAATTGTTCACTCAGAACTCCTGATTTAAAATATAAAACAATAACACAATATTTCTCCTCTTTTAGTATGCCATTTTTATTAAAATGCACGCTAATGGGCAATACTATATACAGATAAGACCCTACTGTAATATCAAAATATGATGTAGCTTCCTGAATTATTGCTACAAAGTGCAACTTCCTCTAAAGTGTATTATAAGATTTGAAAATTATTGTTGATATCCTTTACTGCATGATTTTATGATATTTATTTGATACATCATTTAAATGTTTATTACACCTCATTTTGTTTCTTTTATGCTTTACTATAATATGATTATAAATAATTCAAATACCCCGTCGCAGCAAATCTGCGTACTCGGCGAATTTCTAATGCATGCATAATGCATATGTTTCTCACTACCACATAAAGCTACTTACCAAGTTTCATAGAAATCCATGAATAAATAAGTGATCCATAGGATTTTATTCATTCTCCATAACAATAGGAGGTTTGCTGCAACAAGGAACACAAAAAATGTGTTTTTATGCTATAACAATATAACTCAGGTAAAGTCATATACCAGTTTTCATTCATTTATGTTCATAATTAAAGAAGACATAGCATTTAATTATTCTCCATAAGAATAACATGGCGCTGAGTACGCAGGTTTGCTGCAATGGAAGCCTTTGGCAGTAAATTGTTTTTTGAGCAAATATCAATAAACCACAACCAGATGAAGCCTTATACCAAGTTTCGTCAATATACGTTCATAAATAAGCAAGATATAACATTTTTATTTTCCTCCATAAGAATAATATTAGACAACGTACTGTGTTTAGCACTTTCAATATCTCGGTAACCAATTGACGTAGAGGAATGATCAAAATACCAAATTGTGGGTGTTTTTAAGCTGAATCCAATGGTAAAAAATAATATTTTACTATTTCCAAAATTATATGTAAAAATTCAAAAAAAAACATTTTTGGGGTACAAAACCCCCCCAAAATACCCCTTCGGATGGAGCGATCTGGCTGGTTTTCGAACTTAAATTCATAATTATTGCTTAACACGTTTATACCAAATTTCATCAAAATCGTATCATTTTTACGAGAATTATCGCGCCTTCGGTCATATATATATATATATATATATATATATATATATATACAGTTTTGAACGAACGGTGTTTTTGGGGTCTGGGGACCTCAAAACGAAAAGTTATCATGGTCCCGGGGCTAGGTCTTACCATGCCGACTACGGTAATAGCTTCTTACCTGTAGGGGAAATTCGCTAAAACCAAAATTACAAACCTGTTTTGTAGAGCTGAACTGATTGGTAAAAGCAAATGTGAAATTTACATTAAAAATGAACTGAGAGAAGCCAAATACCCCCGTCACAGCAAACCTGTGTACGCAGAGAATTTCCAATGCATGCATATGTATCTCGCTACCACATAAAGCCACTTACCAAGTTTCATAAAAATACTTAAGTAAATAAGATATCTATGGCATTTTATTTATTCTCCATAAGAATAACATTAGAGCTGAGACACAGGTTTGCTGCTACAGGGATAATCATCAAAAGATATTATTTTGGTGCAAATATCAATATACCAATACAACGTGAAGCCACATACCAAGTTTCATCAATACCATAGACCAATAGAAGACAAACCTAAATCTATGTGTAACGAGGATAGCTGCAACAGTTTAGTGTCTAGCTCAATAGTTAGTTTTGTTTGAACACCCGATTAGTTTACAGATCGGAAACGTATTTCATCCCCTCAGAAAATCGGATTTGCTATTATTTAAAGAGTCTTTAGTGTTTTAATTACTTGTTATGTGCATGTGTATCTACTCAACCTAAAATAGGACATTTTTCATGTAAAGGCAAAAGCTATAAAACATATAAGCAAGACACTTCTTAAATATAGGTTTTATTGATATCTTGGGAACATAAATGAAACATTGCTTCTTTAAGATAAACAAATTTATTAACTTGTATTTATCCAACCCAGAGTTAGGTGTAAAGACTTCAAAGTACCTATTTCTTGGGAGTGTTGAAAATACCAATGTATTGTATTGTATCTCTTTTATTGTCATAGATGGCGTAGAGGAAGGGATGGTCGGCGTAGAAGGTGGTTGTACACTGTGGCTCCGCAGAACCATCAACTATTACAGCAGTAGCAGCAGCGGCCTCGGTTCCGTTCTCATACACACTCACCTTCGCCTGGTGTACGACTTTATCCACTATCAAAGGTGCGCCAGGTTCAAACAGATCAGTCAGGTCCAATGGCTGAGTAAATAGCTCTTTATCCCCAAGAGCCTCAAATATCTAAAATGGTAATGGGTACTTACAATTTATAAGTTGGAATAGAAGAAAGGTATACACTCTCCTAATGTCTAGTACTAGGTTTAAAATGAAAACATTATTTGCACTGGAAATTTTAGAAATTAAAATATTTGTTTCATCATCATATATAAAATTATCCTGTTATGCAAGCTAGACTATCTCGTTTGGATTACAAACGAGGAAACATATCATATATACAACGTTCTAGGAACCCTTTATTATTTAATCTTATCTTACGAAGCTGCTAGAGTGAGAATAATTCTGTTTCTATTTGCTTCTCCCCTAAAAATTGTTAACATTAACACATTATCAGCTGAAATAAAGGCTATAGGTCCCGTAGTTACTGAACATGTCTTTTAAATAGCTTCCCTTTGGATGTATAACGCCAGAATATGATGTCGATGTTGATTAAACAAATGTTCCAAAGTTTTTACAGCGTTAATTTTGTCCCGCCTATTCCACTCTCCGGGAAAGTACTCTTACTATCCAACTGTAGTAGTAATTTTAATAAAAATATGCTTTTGTAATGAAACTATTAAAACCATACTAACATTCTAACGGATCTTCTATCCGCCAATTGGGCCAAGAATAAACATCATTGAGCACACAACACGGGCAACAGATATAACAAAGACAATATAATGGGTTTAACTAACAAGATGTACATAATATAGAGCTCTCACGTGTCGTATTAAACAATTGAAGCCTCACTGGAGGATATTTTTGTAAAAACCCATCTGGTAAAAGAGTAATAAAGACTAAAATAACCTGTGAAGAGAGTGTTTGATTGGTTAAACATACAACAATCTTGGACACCGGAGAGTATAGAGGGTCAAAATGGCGGTCTGCATGTAGGCACAGTTTTTTTACCCAAGACTAGTTCTCTATAGATATATACCTCGTTGACTTTAACACGTTTTATTTATAAATTAGCTTACTTTATTTAATGACAACAGCCGGCTGATTACCACGTCACTGTCTGAACCTTAACAGGTGGACCCTGCACCAGCGCGAGTGGCTAAATGCGGTTGCATTCGGAACCAACCTCATTCCCGTGTTCTCATGAAATGGTGTCAGCAGTATTAGATCGCGTCATGAAGGGCTGACAGCTCAGGGGCAGAACAACAATGGACCTACACCGCGCCGGCGTACGACCGTCACCACCTTTCGCAGCGGATTTGTCAAACTAATTGATTTATTAAATGACTCATAATTCATTCATAACCAAATAATTTAATAAGGGACGAACCATTAACATTAACAGTGTAATGGAAGAAGTAGATAGAAACGAAAATTCTTTTAATGTTCAAGACTGAAACCCACATTTGAAAACCGTTTTGGGTGTTGAATAAAACTTTTCTTTTGCATGATTTTAACATCTTGCAGTGATATAATGGCAATATGTCAAACATATTCCAAAAAACCCCTCGTTTAACATGGGGAACTCCATAACTCATTGTCATGAACACACTACCAATCAGACTTTCTGCCCGAGACTTTCAACAGGAAATATCTTCATATGGAGTACAATTTCAGTATAAGTACACAATTATTGCTTAGTGTACTAACTTTAATAGTTTCAATAAATATATACCAGGTGTATATAAAACAATGTTGAGTTTTATTTTGCACAAAATAAAAACTAAAACAGGTATAGGATAACTTTTTTAGAATTAAATCTCTTACTTCACACACATATTGCACGATTAACTAGAACAATGCTATTTAGCCACTACGTCTTGTTGGTAGTCGTCTGAGGGTGAGTCTAGTGTCCTCTAGAGGGTTCGCAGCATTTCACTAGTAAAACAGCCTCAGTTAATCATTGATTTAGAGTCCTTTCAATCAAGCAAGCCCTACCTACGTCTTTTGAGAGTAAATATTGTTCTTTTGTTACATAGCCCCACAAAAAAAGTCAAATGGCACAGCAAACTAAAGCGGATTTTAACAAGAACGTGCCCTCCCGCACTTCAAACATACTGTGCAACCCTGGGCAACAAATTTATTAACAGATGGATAGACCGGGGAGGTTCTATAGCTCTGCCACCAAACAGTCCCGATCTCTTGTCTTTAGAATCTTTCTGTCGCTGTATACAAACAAACGCATTTAAAAGATCAGAGACTTGGCCCATGAGGAGCAAAGAATAAATAAGGCTGTTTCATTAGTGACAGATTAAATACTACATGACTATTAGAGATACCTATACTTTTGCTTAGAGACTTACGAGCAAGTCGTGGTGCACGGTTAAGGGGAGAAGCGATGGAGCAAAGTTTCTCCAATCGCCACCAGAAGGTGCTGGCATCGCATACAAGCCGAACATAGACCAAATAACTCAAATAACCGGGTGTTTCATGAACTGTTTGAAAAAGTGACGACCTGAATACTTGTTCTCTTTGATAAGCCATCCAAACTTGACCTCATTAGAGGTAAATATAAAAGTAAATAAATACTGCGGGTGGGTTGGTGCAAGACCGCACTATACTCCAGCCCGGAGTCACCCCCTCCACTCGGGACCGCACGTCACAGCAGTGGATCCACTTGAGCGATGCAAATACATGGGTTACATGGAATAGAGTTTGCAAACAAAACAAATATATAAACTGATACTATCTATGTTGATTATTTACCTGTTTCAGATCATATGTCTCTTCTGATTAAAATTTTGGGATCAAAAGGTCAGTCGTACAGAACTTGTCGGTTTTTAAAGTGGTCAGTATGTTTTGGAACTTATTAGAGGTAAGTTTCTTCACAACATCCGCTAGCGGTGGTGGAGCATTCTTCTGGGGTTTCGTCGTTGGCAGACCAATAATCATAGATATGTCATTTCCTTTGTAAGGTAAGGAGATAAACTTGGCTTTGAGAAAAGTGTCCGTCACTTGAAATAAATTAAATATATTAATATTTTTTATTACAAACTGCTTACATAAAATATAAAACAAACATACATTAAAACATTAAATCAATAAATAAAAATGATTTTGATGATTTTTTAATAAACAAATTATAAAACATGAGATTCCTTTTTATCTTTATCAGACCAAGCCCGTTTGACTTTATATACTGCTTTAAAGTTTTGGTCATTTAACATAATTTCTAAATTCACTATGCCCTATATCATCATACTTTAAGTAGTTCTTACTAAAACAATTATTCAAAATAATATATTACCACATAAAATCAATTTTCCCAGTAGAAGGTTAGTTAGTAACTGTATTACCGTATGACTATTCGCTAAAGTACCTGATGGTTTTAACCGTGCACTCAAAGTTGTGTGCGCTTCATTATGTGGTTCACTACATCATGATTTGTGTGAATAATAAATATATTGTTGTGTTATAATCTATGGTCAAATAAAGTGACTATCCATCCCAATAACACTGGAACTATGAGGGCCGATGGGGTGGAGCCGGGAATGAGTTATGTTAAACCTGGTCTTATCGATCACCTAGGAGCAAAGAAATGCACGTAGGAACATTTCAACTGCGAAGGCCTTTTGGTTTGTAGAGATTTTGCGATTAGCCAGTGAGTGATAATGTTTATATGCTTATAATACATTTTGTACTATATTTAAATAAAATAAAATAAATTTGGTAATCCTAGAAAAAGTACATGTAAATTTAGTTTAATTTCTAAATAGCATAGTGAATGAGTTTGTTGGTCTTGCACTGATCGGGGATGGTTCCTTGTTTGTTTATGATTTTATCCCTAATAAATATAGGCTTTAGGCTATAAAGTAAAAAATAAGGATTAACTCTACAAATAACCATAAGTGATCACCTGCTAATATACGAATCTTCGCCACAAGGCACAAGCACAGCCTCCCTAGGCACTTCTGAACACGCTAGTTAATTTATGTGTTACGAGTATTTTGTATTCAAATTACATTGAAAATCTAAATAATGCACTCTGTCTGATAGTAAAACTGATACTTACCTGGTTAGTATAACTTATTCAGGAGCTGATACTTACCTGGCTGGTATAACTGATTCAGAAGCTGACACTTACCTGGCTGGTATAACTGATTCAGAAGCTGATACTTACCTGGCTGGTATAACTGATTCAGAAGCTGATACTTACCTGGCTGGTATAACTGATTCAGAAGCTGATACTTACCAACCTGGAAAAACGAATCATCTAGTGACATGAACATCGTTTCTCTAACAGTCCCATCATGAAGTGTGAAGGGTTTTTTGCTCGTTCCATCGGTTATCGGAATTGTCCAATATCCTTTGAAATATGCAGCGTTCACCTGTAAACGTGTTTTGCAGTGAACTAACCTTTAAAATGAACTTTATCATGTCAACACTTTCAAAATATCGTAATGTTATCAATATTGAATTTAAATGTTATACAAATATTTCAAAATTCATATTTTTGAAATGGGTTTTATTTGTATATTCCACAAATAAATATAAAAATTAAAATTGAAAAATTGGTACATTTATTTAAAGGTAACGTTTAAATTTCATTTACTTACCTTTCGTTCCTGAAAAACGCAAATTTAGTAGAACAATAAAGTTTCAGAATTATTTATAAGTTAAATCACCTAATGAGTAGTTAAAAAAATCACAGCAAAGTACGAACATTTGAATGGATCGAAAAATTATAAGACGTTGATAAATATGTTGTTACTTAATTACCATTTTGTTAATTTCTTTATCACCCATTGAAAAAAAATATGAATTTTGTGTTGGAACTGCTTTATTAAATTGTTTCTACTAGTATCTAAGTGTTTTAAAACGAGGAGAATATAAAGAAATTTTCTTAGCGATCTATTATTATTTACTATGTTACTAACATTGTTTAATTTTAATAAACGAAGTTGTTTCCATTGTGCTGGTTCCAAAAATAATATTATTTATGTCAGTAAGCAAAACACAGTTTCAATTACAGATTAAGTGCAGTTAACACACATGGTACTTACGAAAACTATTGTTGAACCAGTATTAATAGATCCTTTTTTGAGAAACTTTTGTATATTTCCGTTTGTGTTTTCTGAAACCCATTTATTAATTTCTTCTTCACGATCATTTGGCGTTTTGAAGACACCGACCTTTGCAACGAACTGCGACTGCCTGTCTTTCTTTACTTTGAAATCTGGAGAGTAATAGACTCGATCAACCGAGGCCAGTGTATATTCCTTTCCTTCTGAAGTAAAGTTGAAATATTCGGCTTTAATTAATCTTTTGTCCTAAAAATATCGACATGTCAATAGGACTGATCGTGCATGTTATTAATCTTCTACAAATCATATGTCAAGGAATTTTGTTTGTGATGTATTAAAAATACTTAATTATCAAAATCAAATCAGTAACCATAAAATTAAAAACGTTAAATGTTAATTTTAATTTGTCTATAGAGCGGAATTTTTAAACTTTCCTCAAACCGTTCTTATCCTGATCCTCATTTAGATTGTCTTTAAATCTTGACCATGTTATGATAAAAGGAATTGTTAACGTTATTTAAGTTCAATAACTTTTTGTGTTGGTTCCCCTGAATCTAGCAGGGAAAAATAAATGCATAACGTTTTCTGTTTATTTGAATCGCGAAGAGAAAAGTTTTGATGATTGTTCAACAAAATAAACCAATTGTTTTGCAATTCATGCAAATCTATAAAATAAAATGTATATAATTATTTTCTAGTTTAAAATATTATTCAGGTGGTATTTGAATATAAAATCCAAGGAGTAAGCAAAATCGGTTTCAGAGTAAAAGTGTATTGAAAGTAAAAAAAAATTCTGTGAACATCATAACTCAACTATACTCTTTTTCGATCGAAACCTTAAACTGAGGGTGCGAGTTGCCACCAAGCCTGACTTTTCAGCATTTTGCAGGTTTGACTAGTCAATCGCATCCTGAATGGCCGTTGTTACTGGAAGTCAAAACATGGTAAAAGTCCAAAAGCAGCTGTACTGTTACGTGCCGATCCGTCTACTGGCAGTGTTGCTGCAAACATTATATTTGACGTAGGTTTACCATAATTTGTTATTATTAATTAATTTCACTTACAAAATAAAAGTCTTGAATTCCAACGCTTTAATCAGCTATCTGTGTTTTATAGCAAACGTTCAATTGACTATGAAATTTACTTTTACTAGAATTTGTAGATTAAGATCTGATACTTGAAAACAGTATGCCTATCATGCATAAAAAATAAATGAAATGAATAGATTCATTTTGTAAATATAAATATATTACCCACCGGTATGGAAGATTTATTAAAACGCAGAAAACTCTGCAATGACTTCTCTGTCTTGCCGGCAGAGGCAACATAGACAGTCAACAGGCCGCTGTAGATGGAGTATGGCGAGAGGAAGACGTTCTTGTTGTAGCTAGCTTTATTCGCTATCTCCTGGAAAAGCTCTAGTGAAAACTGCTGTTGGGCCTTGGTAAGAATGCCGTCATGGGCTGTCAAGCTGCCCACAGTAGAGATCAAACAAACGAGCAAAATAAGCTGTAAAAAATTAATAATGTTGAAAAACACTGAGCTAGCTAATCAATCAGCTTGTACATAGGTGTTTACAGCAATTGTAAAACGTGTTTTATCCGCAAGTGAACAGATTTGTTGTCTAATTTAATGTTTAATCTAAACTTCCATATAAAATCAGCTCAGTTTTTATTACAACTACCAGTATTAGTATAACAATTTTATCCTGTTCCCATTTCGGAGGTGGGGGATTCAAGCCTATATTGTAACTATACTCATGCTTTGTTAAACCTTTGTAACTAAACTCCTTTTACCTGGTTTTAAATAATAAATTACTACAAAAACATATATAATTATACTTTTGAAATTAAAATTTAGATTTTAACTTTATGACCACAAAAATGGTTATTAAGTTATCTTTTTTCATCGTAAGTGCGGAAAAGATTAACATAAATTATATTTAGTAAACTGAAGTCTTAAGTTAGAGTGATACCACCTTAAATGTGTGTCTGAAACCCCACTGATTGAAAAAAAATCTGTTGCAAACAAAGTTTAAAAATATATTTGCGATTTTAAAAACGTGTGTAAACAAAATTGTAATAAATTAAATACCCCGTAGCAGCAAACCTGCATACTTAGCGAATTTACAATATATTTACATGTATTTTAATGCCATATAAAGCCACATACCAAGTTTCATCAATATGCATTCATAAATAAACTATATATCACATTTTAAATTTTTCTCCTAAGAATAACATGGCGGCTGAGTATACAGGTTTTGCTGAAACAAGGTACACAAAAAATGGGTTTTAAAACAAATATCAATATAACTCAACTAGGTAAAGCCACATCCCAAGTTGTATTGATTTATGTTCATAATTAAGGGAGATAACATTTTTATTATCCTTTATAAGAATAACATGGGGGCTGAGTACACAGGTTTGCTGCTACGGAACCTATCGGCAAACACATTTTTTTGTGCAAATATCAATAGACCACAACGATATAAATCAATATACCAAGTATTGTCAAGATAAGTTGATAAATAAGCGATATATACAATTTTTCTTATTCTCCATAATAATTTCATTGGACAACGTACTGTGTTCAGCGCTTCCAATATCTCTGTAACCAATTGTCGTAGAGAAATGATAAAAGCACTAAATTGTTCTTTTTTTTAAGCATAATCCAATGTTGAAAAGTAAAATTTTATTTACTAAAATATTATTTGTAAAACACTGGAAAACCCATTTTTGGGGTACAAAACCCCCCAAAATACCCCTTTGGATAGAGCGATCTGGCTGGTTTGGAACTTAAAGTCATAAATGTTGCTTTACATGTTTGTACCAAATTTAATCAAAATGGAACCATTTTTACGAGAGTTATCGCACCCACGGATACATACATACATCCATACATATATATATACAGCTTTGAACGAATGGTATTTTTGGCATCTGGGGACCTCAAAACGAAAAGTTATCATGGTCCCGGGCCAAGGTCTTAACATGCCGACTACGGTAATAGCTTCTTCCCTATAGAGGAAATTCGCCAAAATTACACTAAAATGCCTAATGCTCTATGATAGTTTAAGTTTTTGGCTTGTTAAAATTTATAAAAAAAGATTTGTCAATAAATACTTTGGTATAACATATTACAAACGACGTATGAGGATCTGTGTGACTAATTGAATTCGATTGGTTGTACTATTTTATTTTTAGCGAATTTCCCCTATGGGGAAGAAGCTATTACCGTAGGTCTCATGGTAAGACTTAAGTCCAAGACCATGATAATTTTGTTTGAAGTCCCCAGATGACAAAAACACTTTTCGTTCAAATTTATATATATGTATAAATATATATTTTTTTTATGAAACATGGTAAGCGGCTTTATGTGGAACTAGCAGTTACCCGCGGGCTTCACCCCGTTTGAATTTATACGATCAGATGCTGTTACCTCTACACCAAAGCTCTGGAGTAAATGACCATCATGGTAAACTAAAATTATGCAGTGGAAGAGCTCAGATGCGGCAATCAACTCACATGCTGATCCGAAAGTTAATGGTTTCAACATCTCGCGACGGTAGTGTTCAGGGGAGATGTAATTATCCCCTTTAACATCATGAGTTAAAATTTGGAATTTAGCCCAATTAGTCGAAACATAGTCAACAATTTCCTGTCTTACTTGATCGCTGTAGAAACTATTATAATAAATATTATAATAAATTCAAAATTACACTAAATTGACATATGCTTTATGATAGTTTAAGTTTTTCGCTTGTTAAAATTTAACTAAAAAGATTTGTCAATAAATACTTTGGTATATCATATATTACAAACTACGTATGAGGATCTGTGTGACTAATTGAATTCTATTAGTTGTACTATTTTATTTTCATATTTACTATCTTATACCTAACTGCAGTATGCGTAAATATGTGTTGAAGTGTATAATTGCATTCCGTCCGCCTTAAATTCAATTTCATAGCAGTAACCAAACGCACCGTGATAACCATAACGTCACCTTGTATATTCTAACCAAATACTCACCATGTTGACTGACGTACTGCTACAACGGTTACATACAGAATGAGAAATCCGGGATGATTCGTTAAATATATATGTTGACCGTGAGGGTCACAGACTTTGGATTAATTAAGAAAACAATTAAAAACAAGTAACTATGAAACATTTTATACGTTTTCATAAAGCAAACTCTTTGTTCTGTTAATATTATACTATTGTTGCAGATACTGAATTAGAAAGAATTAATTTAAGATAACAATATCATTATTGAAATTCTAGGTTTATTGAATACATCGTTAAAAATAAATCGAAAAATTATAAATGACCTTAACGATAACATTTATTTCATACCTATTTTTAAACAGGTTATTATTAAATTTTAAATTAATATTCTACTTATATTAAACAGCGTGTTAATCCCAAAGCAATGATAGAACAATGGATCTCTTTAAACTCGTTATCTTAAAGTATTATGCTCTAATTACCTTTTTATACTTGTTGAGTTTTAATTAAATCATAGTAGGGAAGTCTGAAAATACAAAAACGTAAAATATATCAGCAAATGATTTTAATATAAGAAGATTTAGTAGAACTCATCAAAAGGAGTAAAAAACTTCATGTAAACTTTGTTCTAAATCGCTTCGCTTTCCGTCTGTCTGTATGTATGTGATTTCGAACCGATGCAGCATATCTTTGGAACCACTTGAGGCACTGACTTGAAACTAGGCTTGTATATTATACTATTTATGGGTTAATTTTGCATTCAATTGGGAGTTTCTATCTTTAACCATTCAATATAATACGAATCGATTTAGAACAAAGTTTACCGAAGTTGTTTGCTCCTTTTGATGAGTTTGATGAGTTCTACCAAAAGCTACATTCGGACCATACTCTCGCGGGACACACTGTATAGTTCTTCTCCTCAAAATAGGTTATTTGTACTATATGCAACTTTATTGCTTCAAAAATATTATTATTATATATATATTATTTAATATCTTTATTACAATGTTTTATGAATATGGGTTAGTATTATCCACATTATTATCTCAAATCTTATACATGTGTCAATTACTAAAATACGTAATAAATAGTAATATATATATATATATATATATATATATATATATATATATATATATATATATATATATATGTTCCATTTTATTTGCAATGGATTCTGTAAAAAATACTTTTGATAAATTGTTAATATTGCACAAACCGATCATCTCTAGTATAATTTTGTATTCCTCCCCCCGCATATTTCTCCATTTTTCTCTATGGTTGGGTGGTCCTAGGAAAACTACCTGGTGGTAACTATCAATGATCGGTGGGATCGGATCTGGGTCTTCCGGTAAAATATCTTGCGCTATAACAAGGACATTAGGCCTCAATAACAATTACAAAATATACCTCAAGCCAAACGAAATAACTGGTTACCTTAGTTATAAAACCATACATTTTATAACATTGATTCGATAGATAAAGAAAAAATATTACTTTCATGCTGTGTTCATATTATTTTGTATAGCCTACGTGTTCTTTATTTGTCTGTGTATCTGTCAACTTATAAATTAACATACGTTTGTAAGGAAAAGTCCATACCCAGGTCTTGATACTGTAGACCGACCTGTTATTTAAAGCATCATTATTAACAGTCTATACCCAGGTCTTGATACTGTAGACCGACCTGTTATTTTAAAGCATCATTAATTAACAGTCCATACCCAGGTCTTGATACTGTAGACCGACCTGTTATTTTAAAGCATCACTAAGCAACAGTCCATACCCAGGTCTTGATACTGTAGACCGACCTGTTATTTTAAAGCATCATTAATTAACAGTCCATACCCAGGTCTTGATACTGTAGACCGACCATTTATTTTGAAGCATCATTAATTAACAGTCCATACCCAGGTCTTGATACTGTAGACCGACCTGTTATTTTAAAGCTTCATTAATTAACAGTCCATACCCAAGTCTTCATACTGTAGACCGACCTACTATTTTAAAGCATCATTAAGTAACAGTCCATACCCAGGTCTTGATACTGCAGACCAACCTACTATTTTAAACCATCATTAAGCAACAGTCCATACCCAGATCTTGATACTGTAGACCGACCTGTTATTTTAAAGCATCATTAATTAACAGTCCATACCCAGGTCTTGATACTGTAGACCGACCTGTTATTTTAAAGCATCATTAATTAACAGTCCATACCCAGGTCTTGATACTGTAGACCGACCTACTATTTCAAAGCATCATTAAGTAACAGTCCATACCCAGGTCTTGATACTGTAGACCGACCAACTATTTTAAAGCATCATTAATTAACAGTCCATACCCAGGTCTTCATACTGTAGACCGACCTGTTATTTTAAAACATCATTAATTAACAGTCCATACCCAGGTCTTGATACTGTAGACCGACCTGTTATTTTAAAGCATCATTAATTAACAGTCCATACCCAAGTCTTGATACTGTAGGCCGACCTACTATTTTAAAGCATTATTAAGTAACAGTCCATACCCAGGTCTTGATACTGTAGACCGACCTACTATTTTAAAGCATCATTAATTAACAGTCTATACCCAGGTCTTGATACTGTAGACCGTCCTGTTATTTTAAAGCATCATTAATTAACAGTCCATACCCAGGTCTTGATACTGTACACCGACCTGTTATTTTAAAACATCATTAATTAACAGTCCATACCCAGGTCTTGATACTGTAGACGGACCTGTTATTTTAAAGCATCATTAATTAACAGTCCATACCCAGGTCTTGATACTGTAGACCGACCTGTTATTTTAAAGCATCATTAAGTAACAGTCCATACCCAGGTCTTGATACTGTAGATCGACCTGTTATTTTAAAGCATCAATAAGTAACAGTCCATACCCAGGTCTTGAAACTGTAGACCGACTTGTTATTTTAAAGCATCATTAAGTAACAGTCCAATGAAAATTGCTTCTTTTAACATCACGCTGTTGCCAAGAAAGTTATCAAGAGGATAATAACTAGATTGTTTATGAGGTCAGCGGTTTAACATCAGGGAGATAAAGAGTTAATTATAGTCTATTGGGTTCAAGTATCATTGGGAGTGTGGGGAGGTCTGTAAATGTATTACACTACTGCATTTCGCTTACAAAAAGGCAAATGGCAGCTGCGTCCAGATTTGAGCCTTACTAATGTTTTTGACCTAGCTCCATCTGGAAACATTAGATAACTATTCCAATACTCTTAAGGTATCTATTTACATTTGCACTATTCACATTAATTTATGTAATTATCTGCCGATAAATCTAATATAAAGAGCTTTTTTTACTGTGCCTTATCAATTTGATTTAGTTTTTACGTAATTTATCGTTGCTAAATAGTAAAGTGTCCCTTAAAATGTATGGATGGGAATTGAAGGGTGAAAGAAAGTAATTTTTTTAGGTGGCTGTCGCTTCAGTGGGAATTTATAAAAAAATGTTGTTTCAATTTTGTAAACAACTTTTTGATTAGCATATTACGTGTTTTTATTACTTACGGGATGTAATAAAAGACGTCTTACAGCACTTAAGATATATTTACACTTACACTGATTCACATACAGACGGTAATCATATATAAAAGATGGTACAAGGCTATCGATTTTGAACAGTCACACCGGTCATCATCAGGAACACTGCACTTACTGGAACATAACAATTACTTTAGGAAATAAGCAAACAGCTTTTAAACACTTTAGCCAATTAAAATCTTCACACTTAATATATACAAATTGGCCTGATAATACATTGGCCTGATGATGACCGGTGTGACTGGTCGAAATTGATAGCCTTGTACCATATTTTATATATATTTACCGTCTGTATGTGAAACAGTATAAGTGTAAATATAACTTAAGTGTTGTAAGACTTCTTTTATTACATCCCGTATTCAATTTCGTATTCATTATAAAATCAATGAATATAATTCCAATGTGGTCTGAAGACTGTTGGAGTAAACTTTGTATGTACCCGTGCAAACTAACTTATACTAGATGTGTGCTTTGAGAAAGCAAACTTCACTATAACTCGAGATAACCAAAGTTGATAAACAAACCTGTGTTCTGTAAACAGAATCACACCGCATTACCGTATACATCTTTTGCTCATAAGGAAATATATATATAATTACAAATGAAATGCTAACCCGTAGATAAGACGAATTTTGAATACATTTCAATAATCATAAAATATAAAATTACACAATAGTTTCCTTAAATACAATTAAACTATTGTGTTATATCCATAAACATGTATAAAAAGTATTTTATCCATTATCACAAATTTGTTTACTTGTATTATAGATTAAAATGTATGTATATAGATTAAAATACATAGGTCATTACACTTCTAAGATTGTTATCACTGTAATTGCAGTATGTATAATGTACTGTATTACAATGTAATTTTGTTTAGGTGTTCAATATTACGCATATTTAGAACATGTATATAGTAAAAAGATTCGCGTTAAAATAACCTGTTAAATGAGATTCTATAAGACAGATAACAATCCAAATGTAATAACACAGAATATGCCATTAAATAAATTCAATTCCTAAAAGTATCTATTAATTTCAAATTTAAAAAGTTATCAATCTGCTCCTTCCAACTGATATAACGAGAGCTAAGTATGATGAAAATAATACAATTATAATTAAATTTTAAACGAGTGCTCAAAATATGTCAATATTGTGTTAAAAAAAATGCAAGAGAAAATACCCCCGTCGCAGCAAACCTGCGTACTCAGCGAATTCCCAATGCATATATATGGGTATCATTACTACCTAGAGCCACTCACCAAGTTTCACAAAAATACATTCATTAATAAGTGATATATAGCCTTTTATTTATTCTCCATAAGAATAACATTATACTTGAGTACGCAGGTTTGCTGCAACAAGGAAGATAAGAAATTTATTGTTTTGCAATTATCAGTATAACTCAACCAGGTGAAGCTACTTACCAAGTTTTATTAATTTGGGTTCGTAACTAAGGGAACTTTACTTATTATCCATATCAATAACATGGGGCGCGAGTATGCAGGTTTGCTGCTAGTGGGAAAATCAAGAAAACTTTTTTTTTGCTAAAATAAATATACCACGAAGCCAAATACCTAGTTTCATCAATATATATACATAAATAATCGAAATATAACATTTTATTTATTCTCGCTAAGGATAACATTGGACAACGTACTGTGTCAGCACTTTGAATATCACTGCAACGGTTGGACACGCCAAAATGATTATTTTGTAGAGCCAAACTGATTGGTAGAAAGAAATGTGGAGTTTTTAGTGAAATTATCTGAGGGAAATCTATAAACCGTATTCCCATGATATTAACATTGGAAATTTTATGGACACATTTTTTGACTTTTCTCCACAACCACTAAACTTTCCCTAATGATTCAAAATACAAAATTGTTTGTTTTTTTAAGCTCTATAAAATAGCTATAACCAAAATCTATTTTTTTTTATTTTAGGGTGAAAAGTTCAAAAAACTGATTTTTGGAACATTTTAAACCCTTATAAAAACCCCATTCCCATAGACAGATCGATCTGGTTTTCGAACTCAAAGTCATAAATGTTACTCTCCACAATTTTGCCAAATTTCATCAAAATCGGGCGATTCTTTCAAAAGTTATCGCGGCAACGGACAAATATATATATATATATATATATATATATATATATATATATATATACATATAAATAAATTTGAACGAGTAGTGTTTTTGGCATCTGAGGACCTCAAAACAAAAAGTTGTCATGGTCTCGGGCTTAAGTCTTACCATGGTAAGAAGCTTACCATGGTCTTATTACCGTAGCTTCTTAAGTTAAGAAGCTACGGTAATAGCTTCTTCCCTATAGGGGAAATTCACTAAAACTAAGGTCTCCCATTACCTTACTACCCAACTATTCTACCTTAGTCATTTAGTTTATTTACCTTTCTTTGTTCACCTGAAACAACAGAATTATTTTATTATTAAAACAAAACCTATTTTAATAACTCCTTATCTTTATACAATACGAACAATTTTTTATATAAACAAGTAAAAGTTAAATTAGTATTGGAATACACCATAAATTAAAATAATATCATCACAATACTAATTTATTTTTACAAAATATTACAAAATAGTATAAGAAGTTTTCGCTTGAGAGCTTTCAGAAGTTTTGTACTGTTTATCCTGTTAAGAAGTTTTCCTACAAAACAATATTTATTTAGAATCAGAGCAATTTACACTTAACAATAAAATTACATGAACTTTGATTAAGAACAATTAAATTTAATTAAAAAAATAATAATGTAGCCCTTAAATTTTGTGAACAATATAAATTAGGTATAACCTAAATAATTTGATAAAATATTTGATTAATTAAATTACACCATTTTCTCTTTTCCAACTTTTTTCGACTTTCTTAAAGAAAATATCTAAAATCCCCCTACACTTACTGGAACATAAGAATTACTTTAGAAAATAAGCAAACAGGTTTTGAACCCTTTAGCCAATTAAAATCTTCACACTTAATATATACAAATGTTGCGCGTGGTATTATTATTTACAACTCTGAAACAAGTATCAGGCTGTACCATAGCAAGTATGAATACTATTATAAGGTTTATAACAAATAATAAATCGGTAATACTAAAAGTAACAATGAATCGTAGAAGAGGGGAACGAACATTTGAAATTTTCTACTGAAATGTTACTTGTTGGGCTTTTAATTTACCTGATTTGATTTGATAATGCAATAAACAAGAATTGTGTAAACTTGCAAACAAATACAAATGTGAAATAACATAATTGACGACTTAAGGTTATGAGAATTTTTATATTAAGAATACTTCATTTATGTGTGCTTTCCTTTATGTGAGCAAATATTAATACAACTTTGTATGTAGCTTCATGTGGTTGTAACATGTTCACACAGGATGCTGTAATCGTCAAAGGTCAGGGGGGAGGACAATCCTCTTGCTTAGTGCCTTGGGCGGTGAAAGCTGTAAACATTTATCGGAATCGCATTAATTATCGCTAATGAGTAAACAGACTCGGGTGGTTGGTCAAGTACCGGACAAGCACCGTTAAGCCAGTCAACATGTTTACACAGGATGGTGCAATCGTCAAAGTTCAGGGGGGAGGACAATCCTCTTACTTAGTGCCTTGGGCGGTGAAAGCGGTAAACATTTCTCGGAATCGCATCAATTACCGCTAATGAGTAAACAGCCTTGGGTGGTTGGACAGGTACCAGACAGGCACCGATAAGCCAGTCAACATGTTTACACAGGATGGTGCAATCGTTAAAGATCAGGAGGGGAGGACAATCATCTTGCTTAGTGGCTTGGGCGGTGAAAGCGGTAAACAATTCTCGGAATCGCGTCAATTATTGCTAATGAGTAAACAGCCTCGGGTGGTTGGGCAGGTACCGGACATGCACCGTTATCCAGTCAACATGTTTACACAGGATGGTGCAATCGTCAAAGATCAGGAGGGAAGGACAATCCTCTTGCTTAGTGCCTTGGGCGGTGAAAGCGGTAAACAATTCTCGGAATCGCATCAATTATCGCTAATGAGTAAACAGCCTCGGGTGGTTGGGCAGGTACCGGACAGGCACCTTTAGCCAGTCAACATTTTTACACAGGATGGTGGAATCGTCAAAGATCAGGGGGGAGGACAATCCTCTTGTCAGTGCCTTGGGTGGTGAAAGCGGTAAACAATTCTCAGAAAAGCGTCAATTATCGCTAATGAGTAAACAGCCTCGGGTAGTTAGGCAGGTCCCAGACAGGCACCGTTAGCCAGTCAACATGTTTACACAGGATGGTGCAATTGTCAAAGATCAGGGGGGAACACAATCCTCTTGCTTAGTGCCTAGGGTGGTGAAAGCTGTAAACATTTCTCGGAATCGCATTAATTATCGCTAATGAGTAAACAGCCTCGGGTGGTTGGTCAAGTACCGGACAAGCACCGTTAAGCCAGTCAACATGTTTACACAGGATGGTGCAATCGTCAAAGTTCAGAGGGGGAGGAAAATCCTCTTACTTAGTGCCTTGGGCGGTGAAAGCGGTAAACATTTCTCGGAATCGCATCAATTACCGCTAATGAGTAAACAGCCTTGGATGGTTGGACAGGTACAAGACAGGCACCGTTATCCAGTCAACATGTTTACACAGAATGGTGCAATGGTCAAAGGTCAAGGGGGGAGGACAATCCTCTTGCTTAGTGCCTTGGGCGGTGAAAGCGGTAAACAATTCTCGGAATCGCATCAATTACCGCTAATGAGTAAACCACTTCGGGAGGTTGGGCAGGTACCGGGCATGCACCGTTATCCAGTTTACAAGTTTACACAGAATGGTGCAATGGTCAAAGGCAAGGGGGAGGACAATCCTCTTGCTTAGTGCCTTGGGCGGTGAAAGAATTAAACAATTCTCGGAATCGCGTCAATAATCGCTAACGAGTAAACAGCCTCGGGTGGTTGGGCAGGTACCGGGCGGGCACCAATAGCCAGTCAACATGTTAACATGTTTACACAGGATGGTGCAATCATCAAAGATCAGGGGGGGAGTACAATCCCCTTGCTTAGTGCCTTTGGCGGTGAAAGCGGTAAACAATCCTCGGAATCACGTCAATAATCGCTAATGAGTAAACAGCCTCGGGTGGTTGTGCAGGTACCGGACAGGCACCGTTAGCCAGTCAACGTGTTTACACAGGATGGTGCAATCGTTAAAGATCGGGGGGGGGACAATCTTCTTGCTTAGTGCCTCTGGTGGTGAAAGCGGTAAACAAATCTCGGAATCGCATCAATTATCGCTAATGAGTAAATAGCCTCGGGTGGTAGGGCAGGTACTGGACAGGCACCGTTAGCCAGTCAACATGTGTACACAGGATGGTGCAATAATCAAAGATCAGGGGGTGAGTACAATCCTCTTGCTTAGTGCCTTTGGCGGTGAATGCGGTAAACAATTCTCGGAATCACGTAAATAATCGCTAATGAGTAAACAGCCTCGGGTGGTTGGGCAGGTACCGGACAGGCACCGTTAGCCAGTTAACATGTTTACACAGAATGGTGCAATCGTCAAAGGTCAAGGGGGGAGGGCAATCCTCTTGCTTAGTGTCTTTGGCGGTGAAAGCGGTAAACAATTCTCGGAATCGCGTCAATTATCGCTAATGAGTAAACAGCCTCGGGTGTTTGGGCAGGTACCGGACAGGCACTGTTAGCCAGTCAACATGTTTACACAGAATGGTGCAATCGTCAAAGGTCAAGGGGGGAGGGCAATCCTCTTGCTTAGTGCCTTTGGCGGTGAAAGCGGTAAACAATTCTCGGAATCGTATCAATTATCGCTAAAGAGTAAACAGCCTCGGGTGTTTGGGCAGGTACCGGACAGGCGCTGTTAAGCCAGTCAACATGTTTACACAGGATGGTGCAATCTTCAAAGATCAGGGGGGAGGACAATCCCCTTGCTTAGTGCCTTTGGCGGTGAAAGCGGTAAACAATCCTCGGAATCACGTCAATAATCGCTAATGAGTAAACAGCCTCGGGTGGTTGTGCAGGTACCGGACAGGCACCGTTAGCCAGTCAACATGTTTACACAGAATGGCGCAATCGTCAAAGGTCAAGGGGGGAGGGCAATCCTCTTGCTTAGTGCCTTTGGCGGTGAAAGCGGTAAACAATTCTCGGAATCGCGTCAATTATCGCTAATGAGTAAACAGCCTCGGGTTTTTGGGCAGGTACCGGACAGGCACTGTTAGCCAGCCAACATGTTTACACAGAATGGTGCAATCGTCAAAGGTCAAGGGGGAGGGCAATCCTCTTGCTTAGTGCCTTTGGCGGTGAAAGCGGTAAACAATTCTCGGAATCGGGTCAATTATCGCTAATGAGTAAACAGCCTCGGGTGTTTGGGCAGGTACCAGACAGGCACCGTTATCCAGTCAACATGTTTACACAGAATGGTGCAATGGTCAAAGGTCAAGGGGGGAGGACAATCCTCTTGCTTAGTGCCTTGGGCGGTGAATGCGGTAAACAATTCTCGGAATCGCATCAATTACCGCTAATGAGTAAACAACCTCGGGATGTTGGGCAGGTACCGGGCATGCACCGTTATCCAGTTTACAAGTTTACACAGAATGGTGCAATGGTCAAACGCAAGGGGGAGGACAATCCTCTTGCTTAGTGCCTTGGGCGGTGAAAGAGGTAAACAATTCTCGGAATCGCGTCAATTATCGCTAATGAGTAAACAGCCTCGGGTGGTTGGGCAGGTACCGGGCAGGCACCGTTAGCCAGTCAACATGTTAACATGTTTACACAGGATGGTGCAATCGTCAAAGGTCAAGGGGGGGAGGACAATCCTCTTGCTTAGTGCCTTGGGCGGTGAAAGAGGTAAACAATTCTCGGAATCACGTCAATTATCGTTAATGAGTAAACAGCCTCGGGTGGTTGGGCAGGTACTGGACAGGCACCGTTAGCCAGTCAACATGTTTACACAGGATGGTGCAATCGTTAAAGATCGGGGGGGACAATCCTCTTGCTTAGTGCTTCTGGTGGTGAAAGCGGTAAACAAATCTCGGAATCGCATCAATTATCGCTAATGAGTAAATAGCCTCGGGTGGTAGGGCAGGTACTGGACAGGCACCGTTAGCCAGTCAACATGTTTACACAGGATGGTGCAATAATCAAAGATCAGGGGGTGAGTACAATCCTCTTGCTTAGTGCCTTTGGCGGTGAAAGCGGTAAACAATTCTCGGAATCACGTCAATAATCGCTAATGAGTAAACAGCCTCGGGTGGTTGGGCAGGTACCGGACAGGCACCGTTAGCCAGTTAACATGTTTACACAGAATGGTGCAATCGTCAAAGGTCAAGGGGGGAGTGCAATCCTCTTGCTTAGTGCCTTTGGCGGTGAAAGCGGTAAACAATTCTCGGAATCGCGTCAATTATCGCTAATGAGTAAACACCCTCGGGTGGTTATTCAGGTACCGGGCATGCACTGTTAGCCAGTCAACATGTTTACACAGAATGGTGCAATCGTCAAAGGTCAAGGGGGGAGGGCAATCCTCTTGCTTAGTGCCTTTGGCGGTGAAAGCGGTAAACAATTCTCGGAATCGAGTCAATTATCGCTAATGAGTAAACAGCCTCGGGTGTTTGGGCAGGTACCGGACAGGCACTGTTAGCCAGTCAACATGTTTACACAGAATGGTGCAATGGTCAAAGGTCAAGGGGGGAGGACAATCCTCTTGCTTAGTGCCTTTGGCGGTGAAAGCGGTAAACAATTCTCGGAATCGCGTCAATTATCGCTAATGAGTAAACAGCCTCGGGTGTTTGGGCAGGTACCGGACAGGCACTGTTAAGCCAGTCAACATGTTTAAACAGGATGGTGCAATCTTCAAAGATCAGGGGGCGAGGACAATCCTCTTGCTTAGTGCCTTTGGCGGTGAAAGCGGTAAACAATTCTCGGAATCGCATCAATTATCGCTAATGAGTAAACAGCCTCGGGTTGTTGGGCAGGTACCGGACAGGCACTGTTTAGCCATTCAACATGTTTACACAGGAAGGTATAATCGTCAAAGATCAGGGGGGCAGGTCAAGGTCATGGGGGGCAGGTTTTGGTCATCGTGGCGAGGATTATCCTCTTGCTTATCCTCGGCACATATTTGCTGTGTAATAACCGGCCATTCTCCTCTACTTGCACTTACTATGAGAAATAAATCTACAAATTTTAAATCAATGTAATAATTAAATTAAAATAATAATAATAAATTTAGAACACGTTCATAAATTATGTTGAATTTACCATTGAAATTAACTTAAATGGATGATTTGTTTCTTACAGTAAAGCCATAAAACAATGAACATAACAATAAAAGCAATATTGGCATGTTTATATTAAAGTCTATACTAATTTTAATCTGCATAATTAAATGCTAAAATATGTTTTTCCTTATCGATTATAAAATTAAATAAAAAAACATAGAAGTATAAGGAGAACATGGAATTCATAGCAAAACAACAGTCCTTTTTGATTTACCAATTTTATAAGAATTAGTAATGATTTGATTTAAACAAATCTGCCTGAAATATTAATAAATTGTCTTTGCAAATCTAAAAGTATTTCTTTTGACATCTGATGAATGTAAACGTGTCTAAAAGTGTTTATTATTATTTTGTCAAAAACTATTTAAGTTTTGTATTTTATAATTTAATTGCCGAATATTATCTCAGTATGTTTATACATAATACCTTAAAACTTATGCGTGTGTCAAATAAAACAAATAATACCCCCGTCACAGCAAACCTGCGTACTATGCGAATTACCATTGCATATAAATGTCTTACTAGCGCATAAGGCCACTTACCAAGTTCACAAATAAGCGATAAAATGTAACATTTTAATTATTCTCCATAAGAATGACATGGGAGCTGAGTACGTAGGTTTGCTGCAACAAGGGACACAAAATGTGGCTTTTAATATATAGTTTTGTGTTTTTAAAAGAGTTTTAAAACAGTAGCACGTTAAAATGCAGATAATAGCACATTATTATTTTGTAAACTTTAAAACCCTGTAATTTTCCATAGGATGAACCTTTTGAGGTCCGGTTTGCGGAATTGAATTATACTAACAGATACCTTTAATGTGACGACATATCAACCTGTGCTTACATTTAAGAATCTCGAATTACTCCTCGTGGGCCGTCCCCCATTGGAGGTAGAGAGTCAATGAACCCATGAAAAACAAGATATTTAGATCTAACATAGCTGAGCGGAGGTTAAACTTTCTAACTTATACCGTATAAAAAAATAGGCGGGAAGGGAATTAAAACTCACTCTGTATATATATATATATATATATACATATATATGTATGTATATGTATATGTATATATATATATAGAGTTTTGAACGAATGGTGTTTTTGGCATCTGGCGACCTCAAAACGAAAAGTTATCATGGTCCCGGGCCTAGGTCTTACCATGTCGACTACCGTAATAGCTTCTTCCCTATAGAAGAAATTCGCTAATAAGGTAAAATATAATATCAAATTATGTAAATAATAATTATTAAATTGGTATAAAATGCGATTCTAAAACAACACTTTTCATGATTAATTTCATGACCGTAAGATTATGACAAATAAATATTGCACGAATTTTACTGATCAAATATACCTAATACTTTTTCTGCACTCCACGCTTGAGATATCTGTCCAAGTTCCTTCTAAACAAGTGAAACTAGAACATAAGGGAGGAGTGGGCTCCAGACACGAAACATTCCGCGTTCCTGCCTGCTGCTCCCACAAGACCAATCTTAATTTCCAAATTTCGTCTCGTCTGAACGGATTATATGAAATTATTGATTTATGGGTACTTTAAAAGTGGAAAAACCTAGCGATTTCGTTAGTTTTGAATTTTTCGATCAATTATTTTTTGTGATATCAAAAATACGCTTCTTCAAATTGCTGGGTATTTCTTTGCTCAGTAGTATAAGCCACGAATCAATTATATCGTGTAACGCGTTGAGGAGGGATGGCTTTCAAATTTAACATTGGTCTAATGGGAGAAGCAGGTGACTGGTGGTGGTCATAAGTGATTAGTTGGGATCGGATCCGGAGACTCGTAGTAAAAGGTCACGTCACTATAACTAGTATACCATTCCACAACTTGAACAAATGACAACACCTACACAATTAAAAATTTAACTAGAATGAATTATAAACAATTAACAATGATTTGAAAACAAATCTTATCCACAAAGGGAGGTATTATTTGTTGCGAATTTCCCCTAAAGTGAAGAAGCAATTTCCGTAGGTTATATGCCCAGGACCATAATATATTTTTTTTGAGACCCCTAGAAGCCAAAAACAGCATTCGTTCAAATAGTTCAATATATTTACCTATGTGGACCACAGGCACGATAACTTTCGTAAAAAAGTCCGATATTTATACAATTGGTATCAAGTTCTAAGACCAGCAAATATTTTCATGAGTTTGAAGACTAGACAGATCGCAGTATTTTAGGTAAAGTTTCGAGGGGATGTTGTAGCCCAAAAATGGTTGATTTGAACTTTTGACATGTAATTATTAAATTTCTTAACCCAAATTATATTTTTCATCATTGAATTCAGAATAAAAAGCAAACAATTAAGTAGTTTCAGTAAATAAATTATTGCTCTACGTCGATCAGTTACTAAGATTTTCATTAACGCAGTTCTACGCAACAACGCTTTAAGTTTGGTTAATCTTATGGAGAATAAGTATAGTTTTTTGTCCCACTTATGACATGAACATGAACTTGATACTAATGAAACTTGGTATATAGCTTCATATTGTTGAGGTAATGGTATACCCTTACAAAACTCATTTGTTTGTGGTCCATATGGCAGCAAACCTGCATCCTCAGCAGCTACAATGTTATTATTATGGAGAATAAGAAACATGCTTCGCTTGTTTACGAACATGATTATTACAACTTCGTATGCTGCATCATCTGGTATCGATTCTTTGATATTTGCATAAACACTCAATTGTTATGGTCCTGATGCAGCAAACCTGCGTCATAATGTCCTAATTTTTTTCTCATGCAGAACAAATAAAATGTGATTTCTCGCTTATTTATGAAGATTGATTGATGACAACTTTGTAAATGGCTTGTTGTCTTAGGAGTACTGGGGTACCATTTTAAATTCGCTGCTTCTGCATGTTTGCTGCAATAAGGGTATTCTAAATTTGTTGACATATTATTTAAATTGAGTAAAATTTTAGTTTAAACTGTGCGATTCAGCTTAAATAATGTTGCCTTTTGATAATTGATTTACGTCAGTTAGTTGCTGAGATATTGAAAGCGCTCAGCAAATTATGTTTTCCAATGTCATGGAGAAAAACAACGTTTTTTAAGTCAATTATTGATGAGTAAATGTTAATACAATTTTGTATGTAGCTTCGTGTGGTTGTAACCTATTAATATTCACCCTCCACGGCAGCAAAAATACATACTCGGTCCTTTATAAAGAAAAATGGTCACTGTGTCGTCCCATATCAATCTTATAGGGAATAAATACAATTCTATAACTCCCTCATTTATAAATATATTTTGACGAATCTTAGTAAAATTCCTTCATGTGGTTTTGGTCAATGTATATTTGGATGAAAACCGCATTTTTGGTCATTCTCGTTACATAAATCCAGTATAATCTGTTAAATGTTACTTTTGTGGAGAATAAACTAACATATTATATTCCACTAATTTATCAATATAATTTTTTTGGTTTGTGTGTTGTTGAGGTATATATATATATATATATATATATATATATATATATATATGTGCTGGAAATTCGCAGGGTCCGCATGTTTGCTGCTATAGGTGTATTTTTAGTTTGTTAAAACCTTTTTCGATGACCATTATAATTGCCTGGTGAAACGCAGCCAGGATTTTAGCCTATTTATATGTTTCGACTTGCCACGACATTCAGGTTCAGTTCCAGAACCTGTCAATGTTAATGTGAAGATGCCGTGACCCAGTGGCTCGGAATCTATTTCAAGAGACATCTACATCTTTCACCAATAGAAGACAAACCTAAACCTAAGAGTAACGAGGATAGCTGCAACGGTTTAGTGTCTAGCTCAATAGTTAGTTTTGTTTGAACACCCGATTAGTTTGCAGATCGGAAACGTATTTCATCCCCTCAGAAAATCGGATTTGATATTATTTAAAGAGTCTTTAGTGTTTTAATTACTTGTTATGTATATATGTATCTACTCAACATAAAATAGGACATTTTTCATGTAAAGACAAAAGCTATAAAACATATAAGCAAGACACTTCCTAAATATAGGTTTTATTGATATCTTGGGAACATAAATGAAACATTGCTTCTTTAAGATAAACAAATTTATTAACTTGTATTTATCCAACACAGCGTTAGGTGTAAAGACTTCAAAGTACCTACTCCTTGGGAGTGTTGAAAATACCAATGTATTGTATTGTATCTCTTTTATTGTCATAGATGGCGTAGAGGAAGGGATGGTCGGCGTAGAAGGTGGTTGTACACTGTTGCTCCGCAGAACTATACATTATTTCAGCAGTTGCAGCAGCGGCCTCGGTTCCGTTCTCATAGACACGCACCTTCGCCTGGTGTACGACATTATCCACTATCAAACGCGTGCCAGGTTCAAACAGATCAGTCAGGTCCAATGGCTGAGTAAATAGCTCTTTATCTCCAAGAGCCTCAAATATCTGAAATGGTAATGGGTACTTACAATTTATAAAATGGAATAGAAGAAAGGTATACACTCTCCTAATATCTAGTACTAGGTTAAAAATGAAAACATTATTTGTACTGGAAATTTTAGAAATAATAATATTTGTTTCATCATCAAATATAAAATTATCCTGCTATGCAAGCTAGACTATCTCGTTTGGATTACAAACGAGGAAACATATCATATATACAACGTTCTAGGAACCCTTTATTATTTAATCTTATCTTACGAAGCTGCTAGAGTGAGAATAATTCTGTTTCTATTTGCTTCTCCCATAAGACTTGTTAACATTAACACATTATCAGCTGAAATAAAGGCTATAGGTCC
The DNA here is from genome assembly GCA_963675035.1 of Allygus modestus. Taxonomy (NCBI): domain Eukaryota; kingdom Metazoa; phylum Arthropoda; class Insecta; order Hemiptera; family Cicadellidae; genus Allygus; species Allygus modestus. The sequence continues at coordinate 435,492,402 of OY776111.1, read as the reverse complement.
CGTAGTTGCTGAACATGTCTTTTAAATAGCTTCCCTTTGGATGTATAACGCCTGAATATGATGTCGTTGTTTTTTAAACAAATGTTCCAAAGTTTTTACAGCGTTACTTTTGTCCCGCCTATTCCACACTATGGGAAAGTACTCTTACTATCCATTTGTAGAAGTAATTTTAATAAAAATATGCTTTTGTAATGAAACTATTAAAACCATACTAACATTCTAACGGGTCTTCTATCCGCCAATTGGGCCAAGAATAAACATCATTGAGCACACAACACGGGCAACAGATATAACAAAGACAATATAATGGGTTTAACCAACAAGATGTAAATAGTAAAGAGCTCTCACGTGTCGTGTTAAACAATTGAAGCCTCACTGGAGGATATTTTTGTAAAAACCCATCTGGTAAAAGAGTAATAAAGACTAAAATAACTTGTGAAGAGAGTGTTTGATTGGTTAAACATACAACAATCTTGGACACCGGAGAGTATAGAGGGTCAAAATGGTGGTCAGCATGTAGGCACAGTTTTTTTACCCCAGACTAGATCTCTATAGATATATACCTCGTTGACTTTATAAATTAGCTTACTTTATTTAATGACAACAGCCGGCTGATTACCACGCCACTGTCTGAACCTTAACAGGTGGACCCTGCACCAGCGCGAGTGGCTAAATGCGGTTGCATTCGGAACCAACCTCATTCCCGTGTCCTCATAAAATGGCGTCAGCAGTATTAGATCCCGTCACGAAGGGCTGACAGCTCAGGGGCAGAACAACAATGGACCTACTCCGCGCCGGCGCGGCGTACGACCGTCACCACCTTTCTCAGCGGATTTGCCAAATTAGTTGATTTATTAAATGACTCATAATTCATTCATAACCAAATAATTTAATGAGGGACGAACCATTAACATTAACAGTGTAATGGAAGAAGTAGATAGAAATGAAAATTCTCTTAATGTTCAAGACTGAAACCCACATTTGAAAACCGTTTTGGGTGTTGAATAAAACTTTTCTTTTGCATGATTTTAACATCTTGCAGTGATTTTTAGCATCTTGCATATAATGGCAATATGTCAAACATATTCCAAAAACCCCCTCGTTTATAATGGGGAACTCCATAACTCATTGTCATAAACAAACTACCAATCAGACTTTCTGCCCGAGATTGTTAACAGGAAATATCTTCATATGGAGTATAATTACAGTATAAGTACATAATTATTGCTTAGTGTACTAACTTTAATAGTTTCAATAAATATATACCAGGTGTATATAAAACAATGTTGAGTTTTATTTTGTACTAAAATAAAAACTAAAACAGGTATAGGATAACTTTTTTAGAATTAAATCTCTTACTTCACACATATTGCACGATTAACTAGAACAATGCTATTTAGCCACTACGTCTTGTTGGTAGGCGTCTGAGGGTGAGTCTAGTGCCCTCTAGACGGTTCGCAGCATTTCACTAGTAAAACAGCCTCGGTTAATCATTGATTCAGAGTCCTTTCAATCAAGCAAGCCCTACCTACGTCTTTTGAGAGTAAATATTGTTCTTTTGTTACATAGCCCCACAAAAAAAGTCAAATGGCACAGCAAACTAAAGCGGATTTTAACAAGAACGTGCCCTCCCGCACTTCAAACATACTGTGCAACCCTGGGCAACCAATTTATTAACAGATGGATTGACCGGGGAGGTTCTATAGCTCTGCCACCAAACAGTCCCGATATCTTGTCTTTAGAATCTTTCTGTCGTTGTATACAAACAAACGCATTTAAAAGATCAGGGACTTGGCCCATGAGGAGCAAAGAATAAATAAGGCTGTTTCATTAGTGACAGATTAAATACTACATGACTATTAGAGATACCTATACTTTTGCTTAGAGACTTAAGAGCAAGTCGTGGTGCACGGTTCAGGGGAGAAGCGATGGAGCAAAGTTTCTCCAATCGCCACCAGAAGGCGCTGGCATCGCATACAAGCCGAACATAGACCAAATAACTCAAATAACCGGGTGTTTAATGAACTGTTTGAAAAAGTGCCAACCTGAATACTTGTTCTCTATGATAACCCATCCAAACTTGACCTCATTAGAGGTAAATATAAAAGTAAATAAATACTGCGGGTGGGTTGGTGCAAGACCGCACTATACTCCAGCCCGGGGTCACCCCCTCCACTCGGGACCGCACCTCACAGCAGTGGATCCACTTGAGCGATGCAAATACATTGGTTACGTGAAATAGAGTTTGAAAACAAAACAAATATATAAACTGATACTATCTATGTTGATTATTTACCTTTTTCAGATCATATGTCTCTTCTGATTCAAATTTTGGGATCAAAAGGTCAGTCGTGCAGAACTTGTCGGTTTTTAAAGTGGTCAGTATGTTTTGGAACTTATTAGAGGTAAGTTTCTTCACAACATCCGCTAGCGGTGGTGGAGCATTCTTCTGGGGTTTCGTCGTCGGCAGACCAATAATCATAGATATGTCATTTCCTTTGTAAGGTAAGGAGATAAACTTGGCTTTGAGAAAAGGGTCCGTCACTTGAAATAAATTAAATATATTAATATTTTTTATTACAAACTGTTTACATAAAATATAACACAAACCTACATTAAAGCATTAAATGAATAAATAAAAATGATTTTGATGATTTTTTAATAAACAAATTATAAAACATGAGATTCCGTTTTGTCTTTACCAGACCAAGCCCATTTGACTTTATATACTGCTTTAAAGTTTTGGTCAATTAACATAATTTCTAAATTCACTATGCCCTATATCATCATACTTTAAGTAGTTCTTACTAAAACATTATTCAAAATAATATATTACCACATAAAATCAATTTTCCCAGTAGAAGGTTAGTTAGTAACTGTATTACCGTATGACTATTCGCTAAAGTACCTGATGGTTTTAACCGGGCACTCAAAGTTGTGTGCGCTTCATTATGTGGTTCACTACATCATGATTTGTGTGAATGATAAATATATTGTTGTGTTATAATCGATGGTCAAATAAAGTGACTATCAATCCCAATAACACTGGAACTACGAGGGCCGATGGGGTGGAGCCCGGAAAGAGTTATGTTAAACCTGGTCTTATCGATCACCTAGGAGCAAAGAAATGCACGTAGGAAAATTTCAACTGCGAAGGCCTTTTGGTTAGTAGAGATTTTGCGATTAGCCAGTGAGTGATATTGTTTATATACTTATAATACATTTTGTACTATATTTAAAGAAAATAAAATAAATTTGGTAATCCTAGAAAAAGTGCATGTAAATTTAGTTTAATTTCTAAATAGCATAGTGAATGAGTTTGTTGGTCTTGCACTGATCGGGGATGGTTCCTTGTTTGGTTATGATTTTATCCCTAATAAATATAAGCTTTAGGCTATAAAGTCAAAAATAAGGATTAACTCTACACATAACCATAGGTGATCTCCTGCTAATATACGAATTTCGCCACAAAGCAAGAGCACAGCCTCCCTAGGCACGGCTGAACATGCTAGTTAATTTATGTGGTACGAGTATTTTGTATTCAAGTTACATTGAAAAGCTAAATAATGCGCTCTGTCTGATAGTAAAACTGATACTTACCTGGTTAGTATAACTTATTCAGGAGCTGATACCTACCTGGCTGGTATAACTGATTCAGAAGCTGACACTTACCTGGCTGGTATAACTGATTCAGAAGCTGACACTTACCTGGATGGTATAACTGATTCAGAAGCTGACACTTACCTGGCTGGTATAACTGATTCAGAAGCTGATACTTACCAACCTGGAAAAACGAATCATCTAGTGACATGAACATCGTTTCTCTAACAGTTCCATCATGAAGTGTGAAGGGTTTTTTACTCGTTCCATCGGTTATCGGAATTGTCCAATATCCTTTGAAATATGCAGCGTTCACCTGTAAACGTGTTTTGCAGTGAACTAACCTTTAAAATAGACTTTATCATGTCAACACTTTCAAAATATCGTAATGTAATGAATATTGTATTTAAATGTTATACAAATATTTCAAAATTCATATTTTTGAAATGGGTTTTATTTGTATATTCCACAAATAAATATAAAAATTAAAATTGAAAAATTGGTACATTTATTTAAAGGTAACGTTTAAATTTCATTTACTTACCTTTAAATCCTGAAAAACGCAATGCTTTAGTAGAACAATAAAGTTTCAGAATTATTTATAAGTTAAATCACTTAATGAGTAGTTAACAAAATCACAGCAAAGTACGAACATTTGAATGGATTGAAAAATTATTAGACGTTGATAAATCTGTTGTTACTTAATTACCAATTTGTTAATTTCTTTATCACCCATTGAAAAAAGTATGAATTTTGTGTTGGAACTGCTGTATTAAATTGTTTCTACTAGTATTTAAGTGTTTTAAAACGAGGAGAATATAAAGAAACTTTCTTAGCGATCTATTATTATTTACTATGTTACTAACTTTGTTTAATTTTAATAAACGAAGTGGTTTCCATTGTGCGGGTTCCAAAAATAATATTATTTAAGTCAGTAAACAAAACACAGTTTCAATTACAGATTAAGTGCAGTTAACACACATGGTACTTACGAAAACTATTGTTGAACCAGAATTAATAGATCCTTTTTTAAGAAACTTTTTTATATTTCCTTTTGTGTTGTCTGAAACCCATTTATTAATTTCTTCATCACGATCATTTGGCGTTTTGAAGACACCGACCTTTGCACCGAACTGCGACTTCCTGTCTTTCTTCACTTTGAAATCTGGAGAGTAATAGACTCGATCAACCGAGGCCAGTGTATATTCCTTTCCTTCTGAAGTAAAGTTGAAATATTCGGCTTTAATTAATCTTTTGTCCTAAAAATATCGACATGTCAATAGGACTGATCGTGCATGTTATTCATCTTCTACACATCATATGTCAAGGAATTTTGTTTGTGATGAATTAAAAATACTTAATTATCAAAATCAAATCAGTAACCATAAAATTAAAAATGTTAAATGTTAATTTTAATTTGTCTATAGAGCGGAATTTTTAAACTGTCCTCAAACCGTTCTTATCCTGATCCTCATTTAGATTGTCTTTAAATCTTGACCATGTTATGATAAAAAGGAATTGTTAACGTTATTTAAGTTCAATAACTTTTTGTGTTGGTTCCCCTGAATCTAGCAGGGAAAAATAAATGCATAACGTTTTCTGTTTATTTGAATCGCGAAGAGAAAAGTTTTGATGATTGTTCAACAAAATAAACCAATTGTTTTGCAATTCATGCAAATCTATAAAATAAAATGTATATAATTATTTTCTAGTTTAAAATATTATTCAGGTGGTATTTGAATATAAAATCCAAGGAGTAAGCAAAATCGGTTTCAGATTAAAAGTGTATTGAAAGTAAAAAAAAAAATTCTGTGAACATCATAACTCAACTATACTCTTTTTTGATCGAAACCTTAAACTGAGGGTGCGAGTTGCCACCAAGCCTGACTTTTCAGCATTTTGCAGGTTTGACTAGTCAATCGCATCCTGAATGGCCGTTGTTACTGGAAGTCAAAACATGGTAAAAGTCCAAAAGCAGCTGTACTGTTACGTGCCGATCCGTCTACTGGCAGTGTTGCTTCAAACATTATATTTGACGTAGGTTTACCATAATTTGTTATTATTAATTAATTTCACTTACAAAATAAAAGTCTTGAATTCCAACGCTTTAATCAGCTATCTGTGTTTTATAGCAAACGTTCAATTGACTATGAAATTTACTTTTACTAGAATTTGTAGATTAAGATCTGATACATGAAAACAGTATGCCTATCATGCATAAAAAATAAATGAAATGAATAGATTCATTTTGTAAATATAAATATATTACCTACCGGTATGGAAGATTTATTAAAACGCAGAAAACTCTGCAATGACTTCTCTGTCTTGCCGGCAGAGGCAACATAGACAGTCAACAGGCCGCTGTAGATGGAGTATGGCGAGAGGAAGACGTTCTTGTTGTAGCTAGCTTTATTCGCTATCTCCTGGAAAAGCTCTAGTGAAAACTGCTGTTGGGCCTTGGTAAGAATGCCGTCATGGGCTGTCAAGCTGCCCACAGTAGAGATCAAACAAACGAGCAAAATAAGCTGTAAAAAATTAATAATGTTGAAAAACACTGAGCTAGCTAATCAATCAGCTTGTACATAGGTGTTTACAGCAATTGTACAACGTGTGTTATCCGTAATTGAACAGATTTGTTGTCTAATTTAATGTTTAATCTAAACTTCCATATTAAATCAGCTCAGTTTTTATTACAACTACCAGTATTAGTATAACAATTTTACCCTGTTCTAATTTCGGAGGTGGGGGATTCAAGCCTATATTGTAACTATACTCATGCTTTGTTATACCTTTGTAACTATACTCCTTTAACCTGGTTTTAAATAATAAATTACTACAAAAACGTATAAATTATATTTTTGAAATTAAAATTTAGATTTTAACTTTATGACCACAAAAATGGTTATTAAGTTATCTTTTTTCATCGTAAGTGCGGAAAATATTAACATAAATTATATTTAGTAAACTGAAGTCTTAAGTTAGAGTGATACCACGTTAAATGTGTGTCAGAAACCCCACTGATTGAAAAAATCTGTTGCAAAGAAAGTTTAAAAATATATTTGCGATTTTAAAAACGTGTGTAAACAAAATTTTAATAAATTAAATACCCCGTAGCAGCAAACCTGCATACTTAGCGAATTTACAATATATTTACATGTATTTTAATGCCATATAAAGCCACATACCAAGTTTCATCAATATGCATTCATAAATAAACTATATATCACATTTTAAATTTTTCTCCTAAGAATAACATGGCGGCTGAGTATACAGGTTTTGCTGAAACAAGGTACACAACAAATGGGTTTTAAAACAAATATCAATATAACTCAACTAGGTAAAGCCACATCCCAAGTTGTATTGATTTATGTTCATAATTAAGGGAGATAACATTTTTATTATTCTCCATAAGAATAACATGGGGGCTGAGTACACAGGTTTGCTGCTACGGGAACTATCGGCAAACACTTTTTTTGTGCAAATATCAATAGACCACAACGATATAAATCAATATACCAAGTATTGTCAAGATAAGTTGATAAATAAGCGATATATAAAATTTTTCTTATTCTCCATAAGAATTTCATTGGACAATGTACTGTGTTCAGCGCTTCCAATATCTCTGTAACCAATTGTCGCAGAGAAATGAAAAAAGCACTAAATTTTTCTTTTTTTAAGCATAATCTAATGGTGTAAAGTAAAATTTTATTTACTAACATATTATTTGTAAAACACTGGAAAACCCATTTTTGGGGTACAAAACCCCCCAAAAAAACCCCTTTTGATAGAGCGATCTGGCTGGTTTGGAACTTAAAGTCATAAATGTTGCTTTACATGTTTGTACCAAATTTAATCAAAATCGGACCATTTTTACGAGAGTTAGCGCACCCACGGATACATTCATACATACATACATATATATATACAGTTTTGAACGAATGGTATTTTTGGCATCTGGGGACCTCAAAACGAAAAGTTATCATGGTCCCGGGCCTAGGTCTTACCATGCCGACTACGGTAATAGCTTCTTCCCTATAGAGGAAATTCGCTAAAATTACACTAAAATGCCTAATGCTCTATGATAGTTTAAGTTTTTGGCTTAGTAAAATTTATTTAAAAATAAATTATTGGGCATTACCCACCTCCAGGATTTTTGGCGTTAAGTCAGAAGTTCTGAAAATCTCCGAGTAGAAATCCTCTTGTCAAAAACACAAACACATACAAAACACACTTGGTGGTCCGGCGCTCGGCTCGGTTATGCAATAAACATTTGTCTCAAGGACCCTAGAGAACGGGAAACGTTTTTTTGGTTTCCCGAAACGTCGGGTAGTATTAGTGGCGTTTAGTAATCGTTTTATTTGTGTGTGTTTTGTATGTGTTTGTGTTTTTGACAATAGGATTTATACTCGGAGATTTTCAGAACTTCTGACTTCACGCCAAAAATCCTAGAGGTGGGTAGTGCCCAATAATTTATTTCTAAATACATCGACCCCACCAAAAACATGTCTTTTAAAGAAAGAATAGTAAAATTTAATTTAAAAGATTTGTCAATAAATACTTTGGTATAGCATATTACAAACGACGTATGAGGATCTGCGTGACTAATTGAATTCGATTGGTTGTACTATTTTATTTTTAGCGAATTTCCCCCATGGGGAAGAAGCTATTACCGTAGGTCTCATGGTAAGACTTAAGTCCGAGACCATGATAATTTTTTTGAGGTCCCCAGATGACAAAAACACTTTTCGTTCAAATTTATATATATGTATATACATATATATTTTTTTTATGAAACTTGGTACGCGGCTTTATGCGGAACTAGCAGTTACCCGCGGGCTTCGCCCCGTTTGAATTTGTACGATCAGATGCTGTTCTATCTACAACCAAAACTCTGGAATAAATGACCATCATGGTAAACTAAAATTATGCAGTGGAAGAGCTCAGATGCGGCAATCAACTCACATGCTGATCCGAAAGTTGATGGTTTCAACATCTCGCGACGGTAGTGTTCAGGGGAGATGTAATTATCCCCTTTAACATCATGAGTTAAAATTTGGAATTTTGCCCAATTAGTCGAAACATAGTTAAAAATTTCCTGTCTTACTTGATCGCTGTAGAAATTATTATAATAAATATTATAATAAATTCAAAATTACACTAAATTGACATATGCTTTATGATAGTTTAAGTTTTTCGCTTGTTAAAATTTAACTAAAATGATTTGTCAATAAATACTTTGGTATATCATATATTACAAACTACGTATGAGGATCTGTGTGACTAATTGAATTCTATTAGTTGTACTATTTTATTTTTTTATTTACTGTCTTATACCTAACTGCAGTATGCGTAAATATGTGTTGAAGTGTATAATTGCATTCCGTCCGCCTTAAATTCAATTTCATAGCAGTAACCAAACACACCGTGCTAACCATAGCGTTACCGTGTATATTCTAAGCAAATACTCACCATGTTGACTGACGTACTGCTACAACGGTTACATACAGAATGAGAAATCCGGGATGATTCGTTAAATATATATGTTGACCGTGAGGGTCACAGACTTTGGATTAATTAAGAAAACAATTAAAAACAAGTAACTATGAAACATTTTATACGTTTTCATAAAGCAAACTCTTTGTTCTGTTAATATTATACTATTGTTGCAGATACTGAATTAGAAAGAATTAATTTTAGATAACAATATCAATATTGAAATTCTAGGTTTATTGAATACATCGTTAAAAATAAATCGAAAAATTATAAATGACCTTAACGATAACATTTATTTCATACATATTTTTAAACAGGTTATTATTAAATTTTAAATTAATATTCTACTTATATTAAACAGCGTATTAATCCCAAAGCAATGATAGAACAATGGATCTCTTTAAACTCGTTATCTTAAAGTATTATGCTCTAATTACCTTTTTATACTTGTTGAGTTTTAATTAAATCATAGTAGGGAAGTTTGAAAATACAAAAACGTAAAATATATCAGCAAATGATTTTAATATAAGAAGATTTAGTAGAAATCATCAAAAGGAGCAAAAAACTTCGTGTAAACTTTGTTCTAAATCGCTTCGCTTTCCGTCTGTCTGTTTGTATGTGATTTCGAACCGATGCAGCATATCTTTGGAACCACTTGAGGCACTGACTTGAAACTAGGCTTGTATATTATACTAGTTTTGGGTTAATTTTGCATTCAATTGGGAGTTTCTATCTTTAACCATTTCGATATAATACAAAGCGATTTAGAACAAAGTTTACTGAAGTTGTTTGCTCCTCTTGATGAGTTTGATGAGTTCTACCAAATGCTACATTCGGACCATACTATCGCGGGACACACTGTATAGTTCTTCTCTTCAAAATAGGTTATTTGTACTATATGCAACTGTATTGCTTCAAAAATATTATTATATATATTATTGTTTAAATATCTTTATTACAATATTTTACGAATATGGGTTAGTATTATCCAAATTATTATCTTAAATCTTATACATGTGTCAATTAATAAAGTACCTAATAAATAGTAATATATATATATATATATATATATATATATATATATATGTTCCATTTTATTTGCAATGGATTCTGTAGAAAATACTTTTGATAAATTGTTAATATTGCACGAATTGATGATCTCTAGGAAACTTTTGTCTTCCTCTTCCAGTAGATTTCTCCATTTTTCTCTATGGTTGGGTGGTTCTAGGAAAATGTGGGTCAAAACTACCTGGTGGTAACTATCAATGATTGGTGGGATCGGATCTGGGAATCCGGTAAAATATCTTGGGCTATAACAAGGACATCAGGCCTCAATAACAATCTCAAAATATACCTAAAGCCTAATGAAATAACTAGTTTGCTTAGTTATAAAACCATAAATTTTATAACATTGATTCGATAGATAAAAGACAAAAATATTAGTTTCATGCTGTGTTCATATGATGTTGTATAGCCTACGTGTTCTTTATTTGTGTATGCGTCTGTCAACTTATAAATTAACATGCGTTTGTAAGGAATAGTCCATACCCACGTCTTGATACTGTAGACCGACCTGTTATTTTAAGCACCATTAAGTAACAGTCCATACCCAGGTCTTGATACTGTAGACCGACCTTTTATTTTAAGCATCATTAAGTAACAGTCCATACCCAGGTCTTGATACTGTAGACCGACCTTTTATTTTAAGCATCATTAAGTAACAGTCCATACCCAGGTCTTGATACTGTAGACCGACCTTTTATTTTAAGCATCATTAAGTAACAGTCCATACCCAGGTCTTGATACTGTAGACCGACCTGTTATTTTAAAGCATCATTAAGTAACAGTCCATACCCAGGTCTTGATACTGTAGACCGACCTGTTATTTTAAAGCATCATTAAGTAACAGTCCATACCCAGGTCTTGATACTGTAGACCGACCTGTTATTTTAAAGCATCATTAAGTAACAGTCCATACCCAGGTCTTGATACTGTAGACCGACCTGTTATTTTAAAGCATCATTAAGTAACAGTCCATACCCAGGTCTTGATACCGTAGACCGACCTGTTATTTTAAGCATCATTAAGTAACAGTCCAATGAAAATTGCTTCTTTTAACATCACGCTGTTGCCAAGAAAGTTCTCAAGAGGATAATAACTAGATTGTTTACGAGGTCAGCGGTCTAACATCAGGGAGATAAATAGGTAATTATAGTCTATTGGGTTCAAGTTTCATTGGGAGTGGGGGGAGGTCTGTAAATGTATTACACTACAGCAATTTCGCTTACAAAATGGCAAATGGCAGCTGCGTCCAGATTTGAGCCTTACTAATGGTTTTGACCTAGCTCCATCTGGGAACCTTAGATAACCATTGCAATACTCTAAAGGTATTTATTTACATTTGCACTATTTACAATAATTTATGTAATTATCTGCCGATATATCTAATTTAAAGAGCTTTTTTATTGTACCTTATCAATTTGATTTAGTGTTTACGTAATTTATCGTTGCTATATAGTAAATTTGGTATAAACGTTTTGATTCAGTGACCCTTAAAATGTACGGATGGGAATTTAAGGGTGAAAGAAAGTTATTTTTTAGGTGGCTGTCGCTTCAGTGGGAACTTATAAAAAATTTTATTCAATTTTGTAAACAACTTTTTGATTAGCATATTACGTGTTGTTATTACTTACGGGATGTAATAAAAGACGTCTTTCAACACTTAAGATGTATTTACACTTACACTGATTCACATACAGACGGTAAACATATATAAAAGATGGTACAAGGCTATCGGTTTTGAACAGTCACACCGATCGTCATCAAGCCAACGAAACACTACACTTACTGGAACATAACAATTACTTTAGGAAATACGAAAACAGGTTTTAAACACTTTAGCCAATTAAAATCTTCACACTTAATATATAAAAAGTTAGCCTGATGATAACCGGTGTGACTGGTCGAAATTGATAGCCTTGTACTGTCTTTTATATATGTTTACCGTCTGTATGTGAAACAGTATAAGTGTAAATATGTGTTAAGTGTTGTAAGACGTCTTTTATAACATCCCGTAGTCAATTTCGTATTCCTTATAAAATCAATGAATATAATTCCAATGTGGTCTGAAGACTGTTGGAGTAAACTTTGTATGTACCCGTGCAAACTAACTTATACTAGATTTGTGCTTTGAGAAAGCAAACTTAACTATAACTCGAAATAACCAAAGTTGATAAACAAACCTGTGTTTTGTAAACAGAACCATGAGCTATTACCATACCTTCCATCATTAAAATACCCACACATATTGTGCTCTCAAGGAAATATATATATATATATATTATATATATTATTTTATATATATATATAAATAAAATGCTAACCCGTAGATAAGACGAATTTTGAATCCATTTCAATAACCATAAAGTATAAAATTACACAACAGTTTCCTTCAATACAATTAAACTATTGTGTTGTATCCATAAACATGTATAAAAAGTATTTTATCCATTATTACGAATTTGTTTACATGTATTATAGATTAAAATGTATGTATATAGATTATAATACATAGGTCAATACACATCTAAGATTGTTATCACTGTAATTGCAGTATGTATAATGTACTGTATTACAATGTAATTTTCTTTAGGTGTTCAATATTACGCATATTTAGAACATGTATATAGTAAAAAAGGTTCGCGTTAAAATAACCTGTTAAATGAGATTCTATAAGACAGATAACAATCCAAATGTAATAACACAGAATATGCCTTTAACAAGTTCAATTCCTTATAGTATCTATTAATTTCAAATTTAAAAAGTTATTAATCTGCTCCTTCCAACTGATATAACGAGAGCAATGATGAAAATAATACAATTATAATTAAATTTTAAACGAGTGCTCAAAATATGTCAATATTGTGTTAAGAAAAACAAACGCAAGAGAAAATACCACCTTTGCAGCAAACCTGCGTACTCAGCGAATTTCCAATGCATATATATATGGGTATAATTACTACCTAGAGCCACTCACCAAGTTTCACAAAAATACATTCATCAATAAGTTATACATAGCATTTTATTTATTCTCCATAAGAATAACATTATACTTGAGTACGCAGGTTTGCTGCAACAAGGAAGATAAGTAATGCATTGTTTTGCAATTATCAGTATAACTCAACCAGGTCAAGCTACATACCAAGTTTTATTAATTTGGTTCATAACTAAGGGAGATATAAAACTTTACTTATGATCCATATGAATAACATGGTGCGCGAGTATGCAGGTTTGCTGGGAAAAATCAAGAAAAACCTTTTTATACCACGAAGCCACATACCTAGTTTCATCAATATACATACATAAATAATCGAAATATAACTATTTATTTATTCTCCATAAGGGTAACATTGGACAACGTACTGTGTTTAGCACTTTGAATATCACTGCAACGGTTGGACGTAAAACAACAATTAAAACGCCAAAATGATTGATTTGTAGAGCTAAACTCATTGGTAGAAAGAAATGTGGAGTTTTTACTGAAATTATCTGAGGGTAATCTAAAAAACGTATTCCCATAATATTAACATGGGAAATTTTATGGACACATTTTTTGACTTTTCTCCACAACCACTAAACCTAGCCTAATGATTAAAATACTAAATTGTTTGTTTTTTAAGCTCTATAAAATAGCTATAACCAAAATCTAGTGTTTTTAAAATTTTAGGGTGAAAAGTTCAAAAAACTTTTTTTTTGAAAATTTAAATACCCATAAAACCCCCTTCCCATAGACAGATCGATCTGGTTTTCGAACTTAAAGTCATAAATGTTACTCTCCACAATTGTGCCAAATTTCATCAAAATCGGGCGCTTCTTTCAAAGATTATCGTGGTAACGGACAAATATATATATATATATATATATATATATATATATATATATATATATATATATATATATATATATATATATATATATATATATATATATATATATATATATACATATATAACTTTGAACGAGTAGTGTTTTTGGCATCTGAGGACCTCAAAACAAAAAGTTGTCATGGTCTCGGGCTTAAGTCTTACCATGCCACCTACGGTAATAGCTTCTTCCCTATAGGGGAAATTCGCTAAAACTAAGGTCTCCCTTTACCTTACTACCCAACTATTCTACCTTAGTCATTTAGTTTATTTACCTTTCTTTGTTCACCTGAAACAACAGAATTATTTTATTATTAAAACAAAACCTAGTTTAATAACTCCTTATCTTTATAAAATACGAACAATTTATTTATATGAACAAGTAAAAGTTAAAGTAGTATTGGAATACACCATAAATTAAAATAATATCAACACAATACTAAATTATTTTTACAAAATCTTACAAAATAGTATAAGAAGTTTTCGCTTGAGAGCTTTCAGCAGTTTTATACTGTTTATCCTGTTAAGAAGTTTTTCTAAAAACAATCATTATTTTGAATCAGAGCAATTTACACTTAACAATAAAATTACATACAAGTTAACTAAGAACAGTTAAATTTAATACCAAAGAAATAATGTAGCCCTTAAATTTTGTGAACAAAAAATGTATTATGTATAACCTAAATAATTTGATAAAATATTTGGTTAATTAAATTATACCATTTTCTCCTTTCCAATATTTTCTAACTTTCTTTAAGAGTAGAACTAACATACACCTACTGGAACATAAAAATTACTTTAGGAAATAAGCAAACAGGTTTTGAACCCTTTAGCCAATTAACATCTTCACACTTAATATATACAAATGATGCATGTGGTATTATTATTTACAACTCTAAAACAAGTTTCAGGCTGTACCATAGCAAGTATGAATAAATAGGTTTATAACAAATAATAAATCTGTAATACTAAAAGTAACACTGAATCGTAGAAGAGGGGAACGAACATTTAAAATTTTCTACTGAAATGGTACTTGTTGGGCTTTTAATTTACCTGATTTTATTTGATAATGCAATAAACAACCAAAAAAAAAAAAAAGATTAACCTTCTCCGAACAAAGCTAATGGGATACGATGATAGATTTTATTTAGTAAAGTTTCTCTTAAGTTTTTTTTTTATAAAGTAAATGATCAAAGACCAATTAATTTTCAAATTTTACTTATAATATAATAATCAAATACTGGCATTTGCTATACAAATGTATTTATACCTACGTATGCAGGATTATTTTTATCGATAGCTAAAAAATATTTGATAACACGGGTATTTGACGTCACTAGTATCGCTTTCTTTAAACATGTTATTTCACTTAGCTAAAATAACACTCATAGGGCTTGTATTTAACAGGTAGTGTTCCTTTGATGGAACGCAAACAATATCTGTTTGGCGCAAACAAATAGAACATAGTGATGCATCGTCGTTTCAGGTTTATCCTAAAATAATTCTTGATAATATTCTTTAATTGTTATATAAAAGCGATTTTCCAATTTTAGGATAGTTTTCGTGTTTAAAATTGGTTATGAACCGAATTTGCCACTTCGGTATCAGAATAGTTGTTGATTCGGTTAAAGAAACTTTATTAATAGCCTTGTAAATTTGGGTAATAGGATATTACTAGCAGGCAGGCAGTATATTAGGCACAATTTAGTTAAATTTGTCTTCTTATTATTCTTTATTTGACGATAATATGAACAATTTACAACAAAATTATTTCTTTAAAATATAATAATAATGATCTGGCATATCCGTTCTCTTATATATACAAAATAAAAGTTCTTCCTTTGAAATTATCATGTGTGCGAAATTAACATTGTCATCAGGCATAGGACAGCGACTTATCAGCGGAAATCCGGAACCCTTCTGCAAAAATTACCAGACTCATTAATACAAGGTATATTATAATTTATCTGAATTCAATCATTTTTCAGCATTTATGATTTCTTTAAATGTAAAAAAATTATCAAATAAACGTTACAAAGTCACAAGTTACGATTTCTTTAAATCACATAATCAGTAAAAGTACACAGTAAAATATAATCATAGCAAATTAAAAACGGAATTTAATAAAGTTATTTACAGTGTATGAAGTATTTCCAGCTGAATATACAACAACAAATTATTCCTTACATTATCACGGGAACTGCCAAAACTATTGCTGCCAAGTTCAGACTAACTACAATAACATTAACATATATAAATATTTTGGATATTAAAATAATTTGATACAGTTATTAAAACCACGCAAAGCGAGAATAACAGTTAGTAACGAGTAAAAAAACTAAAATATTACTAAATGAAAATACCCCCGTCGCAGCAAACCTGCGTACTCAGCGAATTTCCAATGCATAATATATGTCTTAATACCACATAAAGCCGCAAACCAAGTTTCATAAAAATATATTCACATATAAGCGATTTTAATTATTCTCCATAAGAATAACATTGGTAATGAGTACGTAGGTTTGCTGAAACAAGGAACAGAAACAATTGGTTTTTATGCAAATATAAATAGAACTTAACTAGGTGAAGCCACACACTAAGTTTCATCAATATTCAATCATAAATAAGCGCTATATAACATTCTAGTTATTCTCCATAAGAATGGCATTGGTAATGAGTACGTAGGTTTGCTGCAACAAGGAACAGAAAAATGGGGTTTTATATAATTACCAATACAACTCAACCAAGTGAAGCTACATACCAAGTTTTATTAATTTATGTTCATAATTAAGGGAGTCATTACATTTTACTTATTCTCCTTAAGAATAACATGGGGGCTGAGTACACAGGTTTGCGCTACGGGAATAATCAACAAAAATGATTTTTTGTGCAAATATCAATATACCAGTACTACGTGAAGCCACATAACAAGTTTCATCAACATACATTCATAAATAATCGAGATATAAAATTTTATTTATTATCCATAAGGATAACATTGGACAACGTACTGTGTTTAGCACTTTGAATATCTCTGCAACAGTTTGGCGTAGAATCACAATTTAAACACCAAAATGATTGTTTTTTGGAACTGAACAGATTGGTAAAAGCAAATATGAAGTTTACATTAAAATAAACTGAGGAAAACCCAAAAACCTTTTTCCCATAAGATTGACATGGGAGATTTTATGAGCTGGTTTTTTGGATTTTCTCTGCAACCACTTAACCTAGGTTAATAATTCAAAGTACTAAATTATTTGTTTTATTAAACTCTATAACATGGTCAAAACCAAAATTAAGTTGTGTTTTTTAATTGTAGGGTGAAAAATGCAAAATATGATTTTTGGAAAATTAGAACCCCCATAAACCCCCCTTCCCATGGTCCGATTTTTATGGTTTTCGAACTTAAAGTCATGAATGTTATTTTACACATTTGAGCAAAATTTCATCAAATCGGACGTTATATATATATATATATATATATATATATATATAAACACTATTCGTTCAAATTTATATATATGTATATATATATATATATACACATATATATAAATTTGAACGAATAGTGTTTTTGGCATCTGGGGACCTCAAAACAAAAAGTTATCATGATCTCGGGCTTAAGTCTTACCAGGAGACCTACGGTAATAGCTTCTTCCCTATAGGGGAAATTCGCTAAAAAAATCACCAAAGTTCTACTCGTAAAATCTAAATAGGATTTCTTATCGACACGAGCGGTTTTCTATGCACCGATGTTTCACAGTTAGCACGCATAGTAATTTAATTGACACTGCGTTCTGTTATTCAATTGTAAATCACCTCACAATTCGATTACAGGTGCCTCTATTGATTTGATCTCTAATCATGTTGAGTACGGTCATCATTCATCCAGCGGATGAATGTCTAAACAAAATTGCTCACCTGATTGCTAAATGGAGCCGCACTGACATATAATTTCAACCGGTGTAGGAAAAACCCGTCCTCTGGTTGGAAATTTGCTAAACCAACCTCTGAGATATTTTTCGTGGGGTGTTAGACAGAATGAAACACAAACATACATTCATCCACAGTGGATGTAATCTTTGTTTGAACTCTTAGAGGATGACCAAGACATCCAGTACGTTCACTGACCTCGCCTTAAAACTAATAATTAATCAACTAGGCACTAGTGATTCGCTGTTTAAGATTAAAAAATGTTAACTTAGAACAAAAATTATAAATATGGCTAGTGCAATTACTTATATGAACTTTGCAATTATTATGATATGAAGATGTATTAAATGAACATCTTATATTCAAACGGTAGGGGAATACATTATTATTAAATACGGAATCCTATATTTAACTGCAGGCAAGGCAAATCTACGTATGTTCATTATGCAAAAGTTATATAAAAGTAAATTATTACATAAAATGTAAAATGAAGAAATGTTGTTTTTTTGGTATTGTTTTTAGTCTGTTTAAAGGGATTTCATTTATATTAAAGATTCTTTTGGCTGTTGTTGTTGCATACTGTAGTTATTTTTGATAGCATTCTTAGTCATGTGTAATATCTGTTTATTTGTTATAATATTTGTATTAATATGTTATGGAATATAAGCATTTACTGGTAGTTTTAGCATTTTGTCATAATACATTCAACAGTAACGTTTGTAAATTGGTTTGTGTCCGTGGGAAATGAATAATAAATAATTATGTGTAATCGTAGCCTACAAGTCAAATAATAATACTATAACAAACAAAATATCTACATAATTCCTTAAATGTGCCACGCCAAAAATAATGTTCGATACAGGAAGTAAAATGAAATATGTTTACAGTCAAGGCGTCAACTGGGACGGGTTCCCCCGCTGAGGACGACGATAATTAATCAGCTGTTTAAACTCTACGAAACTCTGACAGCTGACAACAAGACCGCTGCTTCTCAGCAGCAGGACATTTTTTTAATTTGATTTCAAATAGGCAATTTTGTAATAGAATACATTTATTTTGAAATTACAGCCACGTTCAATGAATAAATATATATTTATTGAAAACTTTTTCAATCCTACAGAATGATATTTTTAATGAGTTAAGCGATTTTTCTTAATAGAAACACGAATTTATACTTGTAATGTATTTAACAAATTTGGTTCACCTTTTTTATCCGGGAGAAGTTAAGATGACGTCAGAGTAGGCGGCCATGATATATTTAGACTCAATGTTAATTATTGTTAAAAGTAACAAATCATGATATCCCATTAGTTGTGGCTAGCAAGTCGTGAACTAAATCTTAAACTAAAGGTATTACAAACAAAATGGGACCGATAAAACTAATTAAACAAACCAATTTACAAATATAAAATACTTATTATTTTTATGCGTTTTTCTATCAGACTTGGGGAAAAAGTACTTCACGAAACAAAATGTAACATTTAATCAAGGAAAAAATATAATGAACTATGTGTTTGGTCACATTGTGAAAAAATTTTTGTCACAACCATTTGTTTTGTAAAGTAATGTGTAACATAATATGGTGCAACATAGTTTTTTGATAGTTTAGAATTTGACTTTTATCCATCCTAGCAGCACCTGTGGCTCTGTCGTCCTCTTAAAAATATAAAAAGAACCCTGTTAGGATATCGTTATTGAAACTTCGTTTATACGGCTTATTACTACCCAGAAATAGTAAAATAATCTTTAAAATTTGGGAAAAACTAGATTTACCTGCAATTTTGCACGAGGCTGATATGCGATACATTTTTGAAATCGTTAAAATAGGATGAGATCTAATTCAAAGTTGTTAATTGCCAGGAGGTAACAACATACGGCTGACATCAGAGTGATACAAATTATATTAAAATTAATTTAAAACTATGATCCTAATCTTAATAGTTTTATCTATTTCTCTTCATTCTATTCCGGTCTTGTGAACTTTCTCATATTGAATAGATATTACCTTATGAAGAGCACGAGACAATGAGGCAATTAATAGTCAAGCCTGGCGAACCAACACGTGTGAGAGGTGGTCTCGTCCCTGCCGTGATGAGTCTAAATGGGTGCTTTTAATATTCAGTAGGCACTCCTCTTAAACCTAATGTACCTTGGGGTCGAGCATTGCTCATGTGAAAAGTCATAAATTTATATTGAATTTATTAATTATATTTACTACGTGCGAGTTATTTTGACAGTCCACTGGATCTTTTTGATAAGCCATTATGATTATTTTACATTTTTTTAAACACCATATGCCAAACAACAATAATGTTAAAATAAATAAACGGTATCAGGAAACTGACACATACTTTCTCCCTTTTAGCCAAACTTTAATGACAAAAATATTTGTTATTTACTAAATATAGAATATGAAGTATAGATAAATGTACAGAAAATTTTCTAAAATAGTTGTTTTCAGAAATATCCACCCAAATCCCTTTTTGGGAGGCACTATAGAGTCCGTTGCTACACACAGTGGTTTTGAGAGGGGAAATGCCCCCTTGCCCCCCCATGGTTAAATAGCAACACATTTTGAACATCATCTGTTGGTCAATGCTAACTTGACCTGCATATCAAATTTTAATGAAATTGATCAGTAAATAAGAGAGAAATAGTTATTTTTGTATTCCCCATAAGAATAACATTGGACAACGTACTGTGTTTACCGCTAAATGAAAATTTCAATTTTCTCCGCAACTAGCAATCGTAGAATAGTAATTTAAAATACTAATTTATTTAGTTTTTTGAGCTCTTTTTAATGGTGAATAGTAATATTTTTTAACATTTATGATTTTTTATGAAAAATCCAAAAAACTGAATTTTTGATTTTTTAAGTCCTGTAATTTCTGAACCCGCATTTTTGCAGAAATGCGGGTAGTGTCATTTTGTTGGAAACCTAAAGTTCTACAAACCACGAAAGTTTAATCAAAATCGTTAGAGCCGTTTTTGAGAAATTTGGATTTTTCATGTTTTTTGGCGGTTTTTGGGGGATAATTACCCTTAAAAATCAAAAATTCAAAAAAATGAAAAAAACTCCTGGAGATATCGTGGATTAGTACCTACATACCAAATTTCATAAAAATCGGCCCATAGGTTAGGGCTCTAGCTCTGTACACATCCACACAGACACACACACACACACACACACACACACACACACACACACACACACACACACACGGACACACACACACACACACAGACAGACATCACGTAAAAACCACTTTTTTGGGTTCAGGGAGCACCAAAACGAATATTTCCACTAACAACTCAAATTCGAAAATTTTTACGAAAACAATACTTTCTCCATATACTATGTATAGGGGGAGAAAGTAAAAAAGTCTAGCTAAATTTAAGTTCCTGGGGTTGAAGATTTTGCCAATGGACTTCTCAGGACCAAAATCTCCTATATTAAAATTTTAACCAAGTATCCGAGATGCATTTTAAATTCAACCACTGCTAGTTCAAGAGTTTCGGAAATAATTATACCTAATTTAAGGAAAAACTAACAATGCTTTATTAAAAGTAATTTGATACCTTTATTCCATAAATTGAAAATAGTCATTGTAGCTGCTCTCTGTATGATTTTCTTTATTTTTCCGAAGAGCATTTTTTGATGTTATTGTACTAATATATATATTTGAACTGTTAATTTATTGTATATTCATTTTGTTTACAGAAATATGCTAAAAAAACCTACATTTACACTCCTCAATCTACTTATTATAAGGAATTACTATAATCTACTGGGTTTAGCACAAATAAAACGAATAGAGGTAAAGCAAGATTAAAACTCCACACGTGTATACAAACTTGATGGACTAGCATTTTTGAAAAACGTCTAAAGTAACAAGATAAATAATTTGTAATTAATTTTTTTAAATGAAGTTTTGAAATCAAACATCTTAAATGAAGTTTTGAAATCAAACATCTTATAAGCTAAATCAGGCAAACAAAACTTTAATTTTGTATACTCATCCACCCTATCTATACTATTGTCAAATAAAAGTCGTGTCTGACTATCATCATGCTTGTTACAATTTAACTTAAACAATTTTAAACCGATTGAGCTGAAATATTTCAAAATACCCCCGTCGTAGCAAACCTGCATACTCAGCGAATTTCCAATGGCGATATAAATGTCTTAATACTACATAAAGCCACTTACCAAGTTTCATAAAAATATATTCACAAATAAGCGATATATACAATTTTAATTATTCTCCATAAGAATAACATTGGGGCTGAGTACGCAGGTTTGCTGCAACAAGGAACACAAAAAATGGGTTTTTATGCTGATGTCAATATAACTCAACTATAGGTGAAGTCGTATACCAGTTTTTATTTATTTATGTTCATAATTAAGGGAGACAGAGCATTTAATTATTATCCATAAGAATAACATGGGGGCTGAGTACGCAGGTTTGCTGCTACCGGAGAATTATGCAAAAACAATTTTTTGGAGCAAATATCAATAGACCTCAACGAGATGAAGCTGTATACCTAGTTTCGTCATTATACGTTCATAAATAAGCGAGATAAAAAAATTTTCTTTTCCTCCATAAGAATAACATTAGACAACGTACTGTGTTTAGCACTTTCAATATCTCGGTAACCAATTGACGTAGAGGAATGATCGAAATACCAAATTGTGTGTTTTTTTAAGCTGAATCGAATGGTAAAAACTAAAATTTGACTTTTTCAAAAATTATATGTAAAAAATTCAAAAAACCCATTTTTGGGGTACAAAACCCCCCCAAAATACCCCTTCGGATAGGTCGATCTGTCTGGTTTTCGAACTTAAAGTCATAAATGCTGCTTTACATATTTATACCAAATTTCGTCAAAATCGGATCATTTTTACGAGAGTTATCGTGCTCACGGACATATATATATATATATATATATATATATATATATATATATATATATATATATATATATACAGTATCGAACGAATGGTGTTTTTGGGGTCTGGGGACCTCAAAACGAAAAGTTATCATGGTCCCGGGCCTAGGTCTTACCATGCCGACTACGGTAATAGCTTCTTCCCTATAGGGGAAATTCGCTAAAATACGTTTAAAGGCCTTTTTGCGTTTAAAAATTTCTTAGGGCTTTACCTCACGCGTTTTAGCGAATTTCCCCTATAGGGAAAAAGCTATTACCGTAGGTCTCATGGTAAGTCCTAGGCCCAGGACCATGATAACATTTCGGTTTGAGGTCCTCAGATGTCAAAAACACTATTCGTTCAAATTATATATATATATATATATATATATATATATATATATATGTGTGTGTGTGTGTGTGTCCGTTAACACGATAACTTGAGTAAAAAACATCCGATTTTGATGAAATTTGGCTCAAATGTGTAAAATGACATTCATGACTTTAAGTTCGAAAACCAGAAACATCGGACCATGGGAAAGGGGTTTATGGGGGTTTTAAATTTTCCAAAAATCTTTTTTTGAATTTTTCACCCTAAAATAAAAAAAAAATTATTTTGGTTTTAACCATGTTATAGAGCTTAAAAAAACAAATGATATAGTTATTTTTAATTATTAACCTAGGTTGAGTGGTTGCGGAGAAAATCCAAGAAAGCCTACTTATAAAATCTCCCATGTTAATCTTATGGGAAAAAGGTTTATGGTTTTTCCTCTGTTCATTTTAATGTAAATTTCACATTTGCTTTTACCAATCTGTTCAGTTCCACAAAATAATAATTTTGGTGTTTAAATTCTACGCCCAACCGTTGCAGAGGTATTCAAAGTGCTATATACGTTGTACGTTGTCCAATGTTATCCTTATGGAGAATAAATAAAATTTGATATCTCGATTATTTATGAATGTATGTTGATGAAACTTGTTATGTGGCTTCACGTAGTACTGGTATATTGATATTTGCACAAAAAATCATTTTTGTTGATTATTCCCGTAGGAGCAAACCTGCGTACTCAGCCCCCATGTTATTCTTAAGGAGAATAAGTAAAATGTAATGACTCCCTTAATTATGAACATAAATTAATAAAACTTGGTATGTAGCTTCACTTGGTTGAGTTGTATTGGTAATTATATAAAACCCCATTTTTCTGTTCCTTGTTGCAGCAAACCTGTTTTCTCAGCCCCCATGTTATTCTTATGGAGAATAACTAGAATGTTATATAGCGCTTATTTATGATTGAATATTGATGAAACTTGGTATGTGGCTTCGCCTAGTTAAATTCTACTTATATTTGCATAAAAACAATTGTTTGTGTTCCTTGTTTCAGCAAACCTAGGTACTCATTACCAATGTTATTCTTATGGAGAATAATTAAAATCTCTTATATGTGAATATATTTTTAGAAACTTGATATGCGGCTTTATGTGGTATTAAGACATATATTATGCATTGGAAATTCACTGAGTACGCAGGTTTGCTGCGTCGGGGGTATTTAAATTTCAATTGTAATTTTTATGGGAATTTACTTTTATATGAAATGGATTATTAATAAATTCATTGTTAATTATTAAAAATAGTTTAAAACACACTAACACCGAATTCAACACTCATTACTGTTGGATTATATTAGTGAAGCCGGAAACTGAAGCTAATTTTAGGTAAAAAATTTTACAAATCAAAATTGTATCACAACAATCTTAAGAAATATCATAAATTTAAACTAAGTAAGAATAAAAGTAATTATACCCTTTAACTCTTACACAAGAGTGTGTAGGAACACACAATTTAGGTTCGTTTGTCATTTTGGGACTTTTGTTTGTTAACGAAAAAACATGTTATTAATATTAGGCATAGTATGCCTAACATCAAATTTGGTGGACAGTGAGTTTTGATGGCCTATTAGACAATATATAGAATAGCATTAGTCAAACTATACATAAGATTAAATGTCTTAACTAGTAAATCACAATGCCGAAACCCCGACTTCAAACGGACCACTCAGTCACAAATGGCTACCGGTATTTAAACTTATTAATATTCTATTTTAAAAACATTAAAATGATATTTAATCTGTCACAATCGGTTTTTATAGGTATTTTATCACTGCGCAGTCATTAAAGGGATCCTTAAAATGAGTTATGATCTATCATGCCTATGACAACCTCTAGACCTAAAAAACCTCCTCTATCAAACGGCCATTAACTAACGGAACCTTAATGTAACCTTAAATTAACGGCTCGTCATCTAATACACATTTCGAAACAATAACTGAGAATTTTTTGTATAATTGATATTGAAATTACGTAAGTAAAAAAAATATAATATACATATTTACGAACGATTTGCATACAATAACTTCGTGTATTCCGAAAATATAACGTTCTGTATTCAAGAATAGTACAACGAAATAGGTTCAAAGACAGAGTTAACAGTCATCAGTCTATACTGGAGGTTAAAACAAGTTAATTACACTTCCATGGAGTCGTAATAAATAGGTGTTTACTCTAAAGAACCACTTTTGTTCATCAGTCAATTCAACTGAAACACAAGACCTTTTGACGACAAACAACCAAAAAAACTCCATCTTTGAGTTGATGTTTTTTTTACCTGTCGTTAGTTATGAGTATAATTAGAGGGAAAAATATATATTGAGTCGTATATTTCAAAAACTGGCCTTGTCCACAACAAATCAAAATTGAGTTAGTGACACTATGTTATTCTACAGATAAAATCCTATTAGAGAGAACAGCAAAGAAGTTCCAACAAAATCTTATCCCACCTAAAATAAGACTTTGCTATTGAGGTTTGTTTCAAAACTGGACCTTATCCACCCTATGTCAGTTCCAAAACTAGTCTCATCCAATATTTTCCAAACCCAACCCAATCCACCACCACCACCATTACAAATTGTGAGGTAAAGTTCCAAAACTCACCCGATCAACTTAAAACTGCCTAGGCCCATACAGTCTTTACTTTTTGGATTTAAAGTAAAAATATTATGTTGTGAATATGGTATTACATTTTAAATGTGTTGTGGCAGTCCTTAAAGGTTTGGACCAGGTTCTCGACCAGTAAACCTTGGTTTCTTGGTCGTTGCAAAGTTTATAGATCTATGAAGGTGTACTATTTACCTTTATTTTATAAAATTATTATCAAGGTAAATAAATATGGGTTGCTTGGCAGAAGGTTCATTTATAGTTATAGTTTAAGCAGAGGAAGAAAACGGACTCGAGAAGAATGAAATAACACTAAGCAGCAGCTGAGGTAGCTATCATGAAACCACCTCGCTGGCATTTTAAATTCATTCGATATAAAAGGTTCTATATCTGTAAATACGAAATTCCGATCAACTATATTATAAACTGTCAACCATACAATACAAAAACAAAAACAAGTATGTGTAATTAAATTAAAGAGTTATTGAATTGTTCTTAAAACCACCTCCTACAGAAGCTATAGAGTAGTTAATCTAAAATGTTGTATTAGCTAGACATACTACAAGTATCCAGATAAAACTTATAGGCAAATTAATATTGTCATTTGCGATGACTTTCAAACGCTTAAGTTTTGGTTTTGTAGTCAATTTCTAGTGGTAATGGCAAAAGTGTTCTACCAAGTTTACTACATATTTGCATATGCAATATCTCCCCTTTCAACTAGTTGAGTGTTGGAAGGGTTATTTCAACTTTGAGCCTACAAAGTAAAGAAAACTATGAGTAAATCTTTTGGAAAAATATGTAGATAACAGTAGATTTATACGAGAGCGTTCTTG
This sequence comes from Allygus modestus, assembly GCA_963675035.1. Lineage (NCBI taxonomy): Eukaryota > Metazoa > Arthropoda > Insecta > Hemiptera > Cicadellidae > Allygus > Allygus modestus. The sequence continues at coordinate 435,465,698 of OY776111.1, read as the reverse complement.
TTCAAAGCTTGTTCAGATTTTGATTTTTACAGCAGTATTTTTGTAATTCATATACTTTATAATTTAGTTTTTCATCTTCAAAGAAAACTTTGCATTCCATTAAATGCCAAAACTTTACTAACATTTATATAAAAAAAGGCAAAATAAGTAATGAAAGATAAATGATGAGGCAACAGTGGAGTTAATATGAGCAAATGGAAAGAACATTAAATTAACGACGACACATTGCAGACGAATGACACCATTTTCACGACCACCATCAGGCTAAAAGAGATGAACAACTTAAGATACGCTTCTGGGAAAAGCTCAGATTATTCGTTATGTGAGGATTACTTTCATTCTTCAACACCTGGCTTGTTATTTGATTTGACTAAAATACTCTCTGTCTTTATAATTTATTTTCAGAAACTATTAATAGGTTCAGAGGCCACAGTTATAACTTAATATCATTATTTAATGTAACAAATGTAATACAACATATATACATTTTTAAATCCCTTGGGTGTTGAAAGAAAAAGAATAAATATCAAAATAAAAGTTACACGGAAATAGTATAGGCATAATTTATAAAAATAACTCTTTAAACACTTACTACGGTCTGAGGGATTTTCAGGTTTCTTGTATAAAGTACATCAATGTGTATATTAACCAAGTCCACATTTTCTGAACTATTAACGTTATTTTTCAGGGCTTATTATTAGTTTTAATCTACCTCTGAAAATGGAGAGCAATAATCCTGGAACAAATACAGCATTATTATTATTTTCGGGATTGAAGTCCCGAACACCATCCCTACGAACATCCTCCCAGTTGAGACAACCAACTTGTGTCTACAAACTGACTAGATTCCCTCCTGAGAATTTTTCAACGGTCGGAATAGCTTCCTGATGTCCAAAACTACTTCAGCACCTCTATATAAACTATATAAACTATGGAATGAACCTTCCTCGGAAGCAGTGGGCTTTACTAAATCGCTTTCGCTCTGGGGTGGGTAGTTGCAATTATTGGAAACTGAAATGGGGTATGACACACGATTGGACCTCATAGCTAATGACTGCCCCCTGAGCGCTTTCCCTGAAGGGTTGTCCGGGCTGCATAGATGAAGTGAACCTGGACTCACGCCATGGATTTAGCTCTGTGATGGGAGTTCCTTTATTTATGTTTTTAAATTTGTCTCTGAACTTAATTAACACAGGCAGATCATACCTAAATTTTGTATTAGTCGTAATCCCCGAGATGGCAGCTGAATAAGCCACACGATATATATATATATATATATATATATAAAATACAAAAAATTAAGTTTATGTTGTAAAGTTTAATTTTAACCAAGCTAATACGCAGTAAAATGAGTTATATACGATAGAAGCTGGGAATGTATGCTGTATAATTGGCAATTACTGTGGTAAATTTAGAGGTCTGTCAGTTCTGCTTTTTGGACAGCTTAAGTCACCTAAACCTAGACTAATAATTCAATACATTTATTTCAGAGCAGAGTTTATTTCCTGGCTTGGAGACAATTGTATCCAACGGAAACTATACAGATTTTCTCTTTTGTAAAACAATTTTTTTTTTTGTGTGAATACATTTTAATTTCTAATTTAAACGTGGATTAAGGTTCTAATGGGTCACAATTAGTTAGTTACAAAAACATTTCATAACTATAGACATCATCGAATTATTTATTTATTTAATAGATTTAGTAAGACGTGATAGTAGATTTGTGATGTTTACTAGTCCATTTTACCACATCAATAAAAACAAATACCCCCGTCGCAGCAAACCTGCGTACTCCGCGAATTTCCAATGCAAAATATAAGTCTTAATATCACATAAAGCCGCATACCAAAATTCATAAAAATATATTCAAAAATAAGCGATATATCAAATTTGAATTATTCTCTAGAACAATAACATTGGGGATGAGTACGCAGGTTTGCTGCTACAAAAAACAACAAATATAGGGTTTCTTGTAAATATCAATATTACTCAACTAGGTGAAGCCACATACCAAGTTTCATCAATATAAGTTCATAAATAAGCGATATATGCCATTTTGATTATTCTCCATAAGAATAACATGGGAGATGAGTACGCAGGTTTGCTGCAATAAGGAACACAAAAAATGGGTTTTTATGCAAATATCAATAGAACTCAACAAGGTGAACCAACATTCCAAGTTTTATTAATTTATGTTCATAATTAAGGGATACATTACATTTTACTTATTCTCCATAAGAATAACATGGGGGCTGAGGACGCAGGTTTGCTGCTACGGGAATTATTCGTAAAAATCGAGTTTTTTGTGAAAATAACAATAGACCACAGCCAGATGAAACCATATACCAAGTTTTGTTAGAATACGTTCATAAATAAGCGAGCTATATTTTTTTTCTTATTCTCCATAAGAATAGCATTGGACAACGTACTGTGTTTAGTACTTTCAATATCTCTGTAACCATTTGACGTAGAGCAATGGTCAAAACACCAAATTGTGCGTCTTTTTAAGCTGATTCCAATGAAAGAAACTAAAATTTGACTTTTTCAAAAATTATATGTAGAAATCTCAAAAAACCCATTTTTGGGGTACAAAACCCCCCCAAAATACCCCTTCGGATAGTCCGATCTGTCTGGTTTTCGAACTCAAAGTCATAAATGCTGCTTTACACGCTTATACCAAATTTCATCAAAATCGGATTATTTTTACGAGAGTTATCGCACCCACGCACACATATATATATATATATATATATATATATATATATACAGGGTGTCACAAAAAAGTGTGATGGGCTATACAGGACCTAATTCTACATGCAAAATAAGTCAAAAATGAAGAATAACATTTTTTGGATTTCGGCTTAGTTTAGCCGTAATCAGCCATTTTGTTTTTTTGGGAAAATATTTATTATTTCAAAAACCCAATGAGATATTTTTACGAAACTTGGCAAAAGTGTTTACACTAAAATAAGTAACATTTGTAAAAAAAATAATATTTTTGTACCTTTCCAAATTTCAAAATGGCGGCCATTTGAATTTTTTTATGCCAAATTTCATGAAAACCAGTACCTAAATCAAAATATTTCTAGACACAAAACTTTTTATATTTATTATAACAAATCCAACAAAACAAAAATGAATAAAATCGGTTCATAAATAAAGAAGCTGTGTTTATTTTAGTAATTACTTAATTACATTACATAAATTATTACATTACATTTAATAAATTTTAATATTAATAATAATCATTTGTTGTTTAAAACAATGGAATGAAGAGGATACACCACATGTAGGTAGGCACTTGCCCTTCATAGTAGGTGTTCAATGTGACCTCCATTGGCGATCACGCACTGCCGTAATCGTCGTCCCGTTGACTCTCGTACCCGCTCCAACACTCCAGGCATTTCTCTTATCCTCCGACATCCATCTTCAATTCTCTCCCTCAGCTGTTCAACATTGTTTACAGGCGTTGCATACACCATTGTTTTCAAATGTCCCCATGCAAAGAAATCTATGGGATTCAAGTCGGGCGATCTTGCTGGCCATGCTATCGGGCCACCACGACCGATCCACTTATTTCTGAATCGCTGGTCCAGGTAATTCCTTACTTCATTTCTGAAATGAGGAGGTGCACCGTCGTGCAAAAACCACATGTTTTGACGTGTGTTTAGGGGCAAAACGGCCCCATGGCATCATCTAAATCATTCTGAAGGAAGTGCAAATAGGTAAGTCCATTCAGCCTTGCTGGTAAAAACACTGGACCAATAAAATTATTCCCAATAATGCCCACCCAAACATTCAATGAAAAGTTATGCTGGAACCTCGACTGCACTATTGTATGAGGATTCTCGTCCGCCCATTGGTGGGTGTTATGGAAGTTCAAGATTCCATTTCGGTTAAACCCAGCTTCATCTGTAAAAAGTACTGAAGACAGGAACTGCGGACTCCTAGTACATTTATTTTCTATCTGTTGACTAAAATGCAGTCTGTTTGGGTAGTCCTCTTCTAAAAGAGCTTGAACCCGTTGGACATGGTAAGGATAAAGTAGATTGCTTTTCAAAATCCTCCATACCGTTGAGTGGTCAGCTCCCTCGGCAGATGCAATTCTTCTTGTGCTTGATGAAGGATAGTCTTCGACAGCTTGCAACACTCTTTCTTCCAATTCCAACGTTCTTGTTGTTCGAGGTCTACCTCGACCTAAAGGCGGAGTGGTAAATGAACCATACTGTGTGAGGCGGTCGTGCACTGTTAAGAACGTATTTTCACTAGGCAGTCGGCGATATGGAAAACGTTCAGAGTACAAACGTCGAGCTAGCGCTCGATTACAATCTGACAGTCCATACATTAAGTGGATATCAGCTAGTTCCGCGTTTGTAAACTCTACTGGCATTATGAGCTAGTTACGTAAACGTCTAAGCAGCAATTGGATGTGAACAAAACAGCAATAATGTGTGGCAGGTCAACAATGGATTTGTTATAACAGCTGATTAAATGCATATCAGCTGTTAATGTGGAGTAAAAAGGAGAAATAAAATTAAACAAGATTGATTAGTAGATTGATTGCCTACCTACATGTGGTGTATCCTCTTCATTCCATTGTTTTAAACAACAAATGATTATTATTAATATTAAAATTTATTAAATGTAATGTAATAATTTATGTAATGTAATTAAGTAATTTCAGTCTAAATTACTAAAATAAACACATCTTCTTTATTTATGAACCGATTTTATTCATTTTTGTTTTGTTAGATTTGTTATAATAAATATAAAAGATTTTGTGTCTTGAAACATTTTGATTTAGGTACCGGTTTTCATGAAATTTAGCATAAAAAGATTCAAATGGCCGCCATTTTGAAATTTGGAAAGGTAAAAAAATATTTTTTTTTTACAAATGTTACTTACTTTAGTGTAAACACTTTTGCCAAGTTTCGTAAAAATATCTCATTGGGTTTTTGAAATAATAAATATTTTCCCAAAAAAACAAAATGGCAGATTACGGCTAAACTAAGCCGAAATCCAAAAAATGTTATTCTTCAGTTTTGACTTATTTTTGCATGTAGAATTAGGTCCTGTAAAGCCCATCACACTTTTTTGTGACACCCTGTATATATAGATATATAGATATATATATATATATATATATATATATATATATATATATATATACATATATATATATATATACAGTTTCGAACGAATGGTGTTTTTGGGGTCTGGGGACCTCAAAACGAAAAGTTATCATGGTCCCGGGCCTAGGTCTTACCATGCCGACTACGGTAATAGCTTCTTCCCTATAGGGGAAATTCGCTAAAATAAGAACCTAACCTATAATTTTTATATGGAAGTGTCATTGAGAGTTTATATATATAACTATTCTAATTGGTTAGTATGTTTTGTACATCTGCAATACACTAAGGTGATTTTGTAATCAGAATTCCTACGAAATTTGTATAATCTGTTTATATGATTTAGGTATAAAAGTAATGGCTGATCTGTAACCATGCAAAGTCGTTTTCAATTTCCGAAACCTCCATTATGAAGGGGAAAGTTCGCCATCAAATTTAGGTTTTCTGCACATACAGACATCATGGAGATTACTTTTGACTTAAATACATTCTACACAATTTTAAAACATTACACGTGTTATGTCAGTTATAAGAACAATATAAATACAAATTCCCTCGTCAAGTCGCAGCAAACCTGCGTACTCTACGAATTTCCAATACAAATATATCGGCCTCACTGTTAGATATGAGGCATTTTACCGAGTTTTTTTTTTCACCGAGTTTTCACCGACTGGGCTGAAACTTTACACATAGGTAGATCTTGAACCCATGCAACACATAGGCCTATTCACTTCCTCAAAATCTCCTCGGGCTACGCCCCTTGAACATCCTAAGTTTCAATGTTTACATTTCAGAATAAAGTAAACATTCAGAAACTGTAATGCGAACAGCTGTGGATACTTCCATTTGACAGCTTAAAGAGCAAAAGCAAGAACAGCTGTTTCAAGCTAACTGAAATGCAAATTGCATTGACTAAAGAATGGGTAAAGAAAGCCCCTGTGTGAAGAACGTGTACGTCAGCTAGCTATTAATGAACAAATATTAATGTGGCTCCATCTGGTTGTGGTGTATTCTTATTTGCACAAAAAACAACTTTTACCGATTCTTCTTAAACCCCCGCCACCCTGATTTTTATTTTTGTCCCCCCCGATTTTATATTCTTTTGCCCCTCCCCCCCAAATTTATATTTTGCTCCCCCTCATCGATTTTATATTTTTATTTTATGCCCCCTCCATTTAAAATTGTTGCCCCCCCCGATTTTATTTTTGTTATCTCCCCCGCCGGTTTTTATTTTTAGACCCCCCCGATTTTATATTTTGCTCCCCTCCCGCCGATTTTATAATTATGCCCCCCTCCCCCTCACCCATATTCTTTATGTTTTTGTACTTGAGTTCTTTTATTTTTAAAAGCGAATACAAAGTGTTGCGTGTACCGATTTGGAGTCGCAAACCACACGCCATTTACTACCCGACAGAGTTCCTCTACTTAACAGGACCCGAACTATCTGCCAGTATATTTTGTTAACTGTGATTTAACTGTACATTAAACGAGTAAAATGAAATATTAATAATGGAAAATAATGTGGATTGTTATTTTAGTTAATCTACCATTTAAATACAACCCGTACGAAGGACGGGTACACAGCTAGTAATTACTATAATATTGATATTCAGTTAATTGCGACAATTTCAAATGAAACTTTTCAACTTTATTAAAATTGTAAAGTTAATGTAAATAGAGTATGATAAAATTAATCGTTTGACAGCAAACATATCTATTCTTAACCTTTCATAATATAATAAACTAAAAATGTATATCTTTTTCCTTTGTGTTAAATACAAGGCGAGTACAAGCAGCACCATAATAAAGAAATAATACCTTAGTCAAAACACGGCATCATTATTTTTAAAGCTTAGTTCATTAATGCGATCTTCTCCTCACTATCTTTCCATCAGTCAGATCTACCTTTGGCTACATTCTAACCTAACTTGCAATAAGGTGCGGAGCCAGGTTGATCAGAACAGTGTACGCCTACATCCAAGGCAGATTCTTGGAGCTGGTTTTTCCTGTAACACAAAAAAGATACCGTACAGTGTATGTCTATTAATGTATGTTGATCATTTATGAACAAAACCTCAAACCATTATATTTGCAATGCTTATAAATTTTCAAACATTATTAATAAATATTCCATCCAATAAAACAAAACATAAATTTGTCTTTAAAGGAAACCGGATGAGATGAGGAAAATGCTATGAAATGAGAAATCAAACAAGCGTATATCACAGACAAAACTTATGTTCTCCCTCGATCCCATGTTAATTTTATTTTTGATATTAAAATGTTATTATTTGTTGTCTACAACTTCACTTTATAATTTGTCCTGAATAATGTGAAAGGCCAGATTTAAAGATGCATTTGGGAGTCCAGGTTCTTAAATATATATTTCCCTATTACTTTAGCTCTAAAACATTTATAGTTTGCAATTTTACTGTTTTGCAATTCTCTTAATACTGCGCCTGTGAAGAATTGTTTTATAAAGTAGAAAAATTAATATGAAATTAATATGAAAAATTAAACAGGTGTATTCATTCATTGTTGCAGATTAGGAAACCCCAGCATAGCTGCTAGTCACATCTTCCACAAGCGGGAATATTACACAGGTTACCGGAAAGATAGGATATAACAGGAAAGGAAAGGGTGGGATGGGATGGCAGCCAAATCGACCCTTCAGAGGGCCAACTCCCGTGCCCCTGTGACAGCTGGGTTGAGGCTCTCAAACAGGGGACCCGCATTCTGCCCTCCAACTGGTCAACTCAACTGACAGGGTATCCATGTACAACAGCCAGGGACAATCCATTCTCAGGTTGGCAGGTGGGGACCAAACCCGGAGATTCTGTCCCTAGCCGCAGCAGATGGAGGGACCAAAGGTGAAAGGGAAGTTTGTCATAATGGACAGCCAAAATACTTACTATATGTAATGACAACTTCATTTGCTCTACCCAATGTCAGCCTCAAAACTGGTATAGACCAGTTTTAAGGTAGTCCTGGGACACTAAACAGGTGCAGGATGAGTGTTATTTAAAATCCCATTACATTATGTAAATTGTATTCGGCTCCAAAGTAATAAAAGTGTTTTATATTTTTTATCCAGGACAAAGAAAGGTTCAACAAACTTAATTACTAAGGTATAGTAATTAAAAGTACTTCATTTATTCGATCTTTGTCCCTTCATTTGAAGCGCTCTTATCAAAGGAGTAAGTAACCCTTTTAGTGTGTTCCTTGGAAAAGTATACTTATACTGATGCTTATCTTGTCTTTCCCAAGAACAAGTCGAAGAAGTCGAACACCAGAAATATCATGTGAACTTTTGCATTTACTACTTGTTTGGGACTGATCGAGTTTAAAATCAATTTTCGGAGAAAGAACATTACAGACTTATTGTATTTTCAACAATAAATAATTAATTTTATCTTGGTATTTTATGTCCTCACTATCGTTTATTACCTCAGAAATAGGGTCTGTAGTATAAAGCCCAGTAACCATTGATTAAAGCTCATTATTTTTCCTAAAAGCTGTTGTTTTAATAGCCTGTACTTTTTAAATCTGAACATCAGTTAGATTTTCTTGACCAACATACTGAAGTGCACTAACTTCAGTGCCGAGTTGAGTTAGACGAGCCTTTGTGAGAGCCATTTAATGAGAAACGTAGAGTACCTCAATGATGCCATGATCAATGTTGAATAAAGATTGGCTAGAAAATAAAGAAAGGCCTAGTAATAATATAATGTAATATTAATTCAAAAAGATATTTTTCTTAAACACATTAATGTTGGCCTATATCAACACCACATTGAGCCTACACAATGATTTGGTAGCTAATATGTTCGAAAAAGCTTCATGTACACCAAATTACTCCGTTTTTTTTTAAATACGCAAAACACACAGTAGCCTATTTTCAGAACTATGACTAAGCTATATGACAGTAGTTCAAAATCAAGCCGTTAAATAAGTTTATATTGCGAATGACAGTACTTATCCGTTGGAATTATACTAATTGTCTATAGGCCTATACCTATATTAGTTCTCAAACCTAAAACTAACCTATAAATATCAGACTTACTTTCAAAACTTGATAATTTGATATTTTTTACAGACAAATAGCCTTAATTTTAGACCTAAATAACAAAATTTACAAAAAAATCAAGTACGGAGTTGAGTAGGCCTCGTATATTTATTGCTAATAAACTCAAACCTCAAAATTACTTCAATGAGCCTAGAAAATGGAAAATAATTGTTTGGGACTGGTCGAGTTTAGACTCAATGATCGGAGAAAGAACATTACAGACACCGTGAATTTTCAAGAATAAATCATTAATTTCATCTTGATATTTTATGACCTTATATACTTTTTAATTATACAGGTCTTATTTTAATATAAAGTGAGAGTGAATATAGACAAAGAGTAAGCCTAAATTAGACTATATAAGCAGATAATATTTTTGTTCATCAGTGTATTCATGTTGAGACATAATGACTCAATACACAATAGTATCATGCAAAATGGTAAAACAGTAGAAAATAAAGTTTGTTCGCATTGGGAATCACACAGTTTCAATAATTGTACAACCTTTCAGGATCCAACACTTCAAAAGCTGATTTGAACAATTTTGCAAACTTTCATGTTCAAAATTGTAAGATATGTTCGTGAAAACTTGTGAATGTTCAACACACATTTGTTCACTTTTTTAAATACATCTTGGAAAAATTCCATGGACAGAAAACATAATCGGGGTCGAGGGAACTAATATGATGTCCAATAAAAAATGAGTTTGTAAAAAAATGAACGAGTGGACTGTATGGTAACTTAATGCAATCTACGGAATTGTCAGGAGAAAATTGATTGTACTAATAGAGATGAAATGTTGTTTCGTAGGCGTTTTATATGTGTTCAATCAATAAGTTTATTGGTAATTTACAATAGACCTGTTTGGCTTTCATCATATGTACTCCTCTTCTTTGTTACTATAATATTAATTTCCTTGGACATTAGGGGCTCCTTTTAATATATATATATATATATTGAGGTTTTCCATTATAAACCTCAATACCTATTCTTCTTGATAGCAGGCCAAATTAAAATATTTGTTAGGGAATCAGTTACTGGGGACTTAAACAAAACTGCACGTCACTTCTTTGTTACTGAACATCAGCCATCATGGTACAATACAGATGGTTTTTGAACGTTAGCTCAACAGGATTATTCAAAGGAAGAGTTCTAATTGGCTATATTTGAATTTGGAAATCTGATTGGTGGAACTGTGAAACTGCTTGCATTTACAGTGTGGTAACGTAGAAAATGAAATATATTTGTTAACTATGTAATCGGTTTTGGTGCTTTATATTGGCACCTGGGGAACCTTGAAACAAAAAGTTAGCATGGTCTCGGGCTTAAGTCTTACCATGCCACCTACGGTAATAGATTATTCCCTTTACGAGAAATTCGCTAAAACCAATAAAAACTTCAATATAACCTGAGAGTTTGAAGACACATATCTTTATATCCCTTAGTTATAACTCGTGTCGTGCTAAAAAAAGAAGCAATTGTCATATTTATTTATTTTTTAATACTCTGAGAAATCACTTCTTTCTTATTGGTTTTTATTAAAGTTCGGTAACCATATCACAAGTGTACATTGCTACTAATCATCTTAATTTTACTGCTTTGACACTATCAAAAATCACGGTGATGTCAAAGTTTTTACAGAGCTAAAATCTCATCACGAAAGTCAAATAGCATATGAGGAAACTCCAAATATAAGTAATTTCTTAATGTTTACGTAACTCCCATAAAGACTAATGAAACCTGGCAATTACGTGCTTGAATGTGTTTTGCTCTCAAGACAAATTAATTAAGACCCAGTAAATGGCATTAAAGGTTCAACGAGGTGCTTGTTTAATTGGAGTGTTTGTTAGACTGCAGTGCCACTCTGTCTGAGGCAATTTGTACTTCAGTAAAGGTGTTATACAGCATTACGTGGGTACGGTGTTGTATTGTCTATTGGATGTGGAGTAGGTTTCTAATTTATTGGGTGGTGTGCGTTCTTAGTTTTTATATATATTTTAAGTTATTATTATTTTAAGTATTATTTTAAAAAATACTGGCATATTTATTAGTTAATATTGTATTTTAAAAAGGTGAAAAGCTTTTAAAAAGAGCGATATTAGCTTCTTAGCCTGTTCTTCATCAAAGGTCAAAAGTCATGCTAAAAATGAATTTGAAAATATCTTCCGTCAGTGTCATGACGTAATATTTACACTGAAAGAATCTTTTGACTAAACATGAATCATAAAATATGTACCGTTATTCCTACATAATTAATTTTAACGTTTTAATTAAATACTTAGTTGTTTATGTGAAACTATTTGACTTACATTGAACATACTTTAACAGTGAGCTATAATAATCAAACTGAATCCGCTATGTGTATAAATTCTGCTATTTTATTCCTCATCGGTTTATTATTTTGAAATAATTAAAAATAACTAAATAAAAATGTAAAAAATTAATAATAAATTTCATTATTAAATACTACATTGTGTATTAAGAGGTAAAAGGACCTACAAGAATAGGCAAGCAATTGAATATTAAGGCTTAATGTTGCTATAAAAGGTTTTAGTTTGATGAAAAATACTACTTTAGTTAAATTTATACATATCAGTCGTATATATTTAACCTAAATAGAGCCAGTTACTAGTTTAAAAAGTAGAAGAATCCATTAGTCCTTCAAGGGCCAAAGTTTGTAGTTGATAACAAATAACATTTATAAGAAGAGAAGTTTTCAATTTGCACTCACATTTTACACCCACTCTCTAATAAACAATTTTAAAATCGTTCGTCTCAACATCATAGGTTGGTCCGATACATATATCTATTTAAAGGTGAACAAAATATTCATGAAATATTCAAATTGATAAAACTAAGTATCAGATTATGAGAATATATTAAAAAACACCTCTTAAATTAAACATTAATTCTTTTAATTACTAAACCAATTGAAGAATAAACGTAAAAAAGCTTAGCTCTTCGTTAGTTCATTTTGACTTTAGTCCACTTGAAGTAGATTAAATGAACTGACACCATGTCATCAGTTGAGACAAGAGCGTTAGAGTGCGCCAACCATCAATTTTACATTGTCTTAAAAAATTTAAAAAAAAGAGAGTTATTAGCTTAGTTGTAGAAAACGAAAAATTGTAGGTTAAACATGTAATAATCTTTCGTAATGTCAAGATATCAATTTTTGCATACAGCCTTTAATCAAATGTTTAATATACATGAATATTAAGTAAGAATAAACGTTGCCAGTCTAAAGCAAGATCATTTGTCTACTGGAGTAAAACAAACTAACAAATGTTTTGGTAAAAAGAGTGCAGTTGTAACTTATACTAGAACAAAATCACAATCTCACATTTTATTCCATTATAATGGATATCACGAAGATTATCCTAGAGAAAATAAATTATTATAGACCTAAACATATTATTTAACTTTAAATTGTTATCTACTCCGTAAAATTAAAATTTGTAAATCAAAAATATTCATCTGAAGGCTTTATAAAAGATATATGCTTTATCAGCTAAATTTGTCTGTTTTTCGCTCATGATCGCGAAGCTCCTGCCTGTTCTTTTCAATGTGTTCAAGGATCAACTTAGGATATTGTTGACTCGTAAACACTATGTGCACGCTATGTATAATTAGTTCGTATCAATACATAATACTGATTTATTCATTGCTACACAGGGGATATTTAGGGGGAATAACTGCTTGATGTTCGCTCTTGTTAATTACATGCAACCTTTTATGCTTACTTTTTTTATTTATCTATTATAGTTTATTGCTATGCATTTTTTCATTTACATTATTGCGCCATATTATTACTTTATTTTCACCGTCATTTTCCATAATTTGTTGCAAGAGTGAACAAATGCACTAATGAACTGGGCTTAGCCAACACCACTCTCTGTGGGAAACATATTATATTTGCTTATAATTTAGTCTCTGTTGTTTTTACTTTATAACTGTAACTATATATCTAGTAGTACATTATTATAACTTTATATCATTAACTAGACATTGTGAATGTATGCAGCATTCTACTTCATATTATTGTGCATGAACTTTGACCAATTGTTCTGCTATGTATTTATTACTATTTATAATGTATTGTACATATAACATAATGTTTGTAGTGATGCTACTATGTAATTGGAATCTAGCTGTGTAGGGGCGTATTAAGAACGGATTACAATTTCAATTTTAAATTCTGTAATTAGTACATTCTGCTTCCCAAACTCATGCAACGTTCTTCTCCTGTTTCTGAATTTATAACACAAATGTATGCAGGTGATGATGTAGCATATACAGGGTGATTGATATAAGTGTGCCAGCTGTTTTTCTTGAAAAGTATAAGAGATATTAAAAAAAAAGTTAAATAGCAACTTCCCTGGATTTTTGTTCTATTTAATTTTATGATTTTGGATTTTTTATTTTACACGCCATTTTTCCAATATGGAGGCAAACTTTAGTTTTTCTAATAGATGCCCATAGTTTTATTATTAAATCAGGTAAAAAATACAATTTTAAAACGTTTTTATTCTTTGTATCCTTTCACTAAACCTAATCGTTAAGTTGATTTTATTGATTTTAGTAATGAGTATCTCACCTTATGTTTAGCTCTGGAGGCTAAACAGTTAGGTTTAAGAAAGAAACACCAAATATAAAAACGTTTTAAAAATACATTTTCTACCAGATTAATTAAAAAACTAGGGCAAATCTAATTTCTAACATTTTCCCCATTTCTCCAATATGGCAACCAATTTAAATTTTTTCTTATGACTTTTCCCTAATAATATTAAATAATAGGGTGGAAAATGTAATTTTAAAACGTTTTATTCTTAGTGTTTTTTTCCTAAACCTAGCTGGTTAGCCTCCAGAGCTACTCATAAGGTGAGATACTCATTGATAAAAACAAAAAAATCACCTTAAAGGTTAGGTTTGGTAAAGAAGTACAAAGAATAAAATCGTTTTAAAATTGCATTTTTTACCTGGTTTTATGGTAAAACTGTGGGCATTCTATAAGAAAAACTAAAGTTGGCTGCCATATCGGGAAAATGACGGATAAAATAAAAATTTCAAAATCATAAAATTAAACAGAACCAAAAATCCAGGGAAGTTGCTTTTTAACTTTTTTAAATAGCTCTTCTACTTTCAAGAAAAACAGCTGGCACACTTATGTCAATCACCCAGTATATGTACTCTCTGAAGCCTAATCTACAGATGTTAGCGAGTTTAAATCGAAGCTCTAATGAATACTCGAAAGATAAATGTATATCTTAAAATAAATAAAACTGAACTGAACTGCTGGTTCCTCATTATATCTGTAACAGCAGTTCATTCTTTGTCTAGGAATCACTTTATTATTATAATGTCTAAAATACATTACGAATAAATTATTATAACTAGTACTATAAAATAAAGTACTCTATAAAGCTATGAGAAGAGTAAATACTAACGTTGTAAAAAAAACTACATTTCTAACTTAACATTTCTTAGAAAGCCATTCGATCATTTTATTAGACCCGTAGCTTTTTAGTTTGACCCCCTTCTAAAATTCCTCCTTCAAGAAAAGAGAGTCAATTTTTCAGAATTCTCTCGTACATCAAAAATATTTACCCTTTTACTATTACCTTTTTAAGGCTCATTTTATCTGACAAAGCTTTACCCTTTTATAATGAATCCTTCAATTATCAAGGTCAATCCTGCTTTACAAGCAAATCTTATATTTTATAATTAACTTATATTTACTAGCCACTCTCAATATAGCTTGTCTCTCATCAGTGCCATTTTATAATAATTCAATTTCAATGTTTCACAATATTTATTTCCCTCTAAAACTTACATTACTTTTAAACTAATCACTGAAAATTCGTACACAAAATTGTTTAGGTCTTATATCATAGTTTATATTATTTTCATATTTCATGGGTATTAATGGTTGGCAATAAAGTAAATTACACCTGTTAAAAAAATTTTAGAAAAAATTACACTTAAGAGACAGTGCAATGATTTAACCTGCCACAAAAGGGACAGATTTCCAAAGCAGAGCTGAGAGAAAACATTTAGCTCTAACATTGAAATAATATTTAAAACACAATAGGATCCAGAGGAGACGTCACAATGTTTAATGTGTCTCGTCATGGCAGATATTCCCTGAGGCTACTCCATCACTGTCATGCTGTAGGTCACGGGGATTAAACAAAATTGCGGTGTTTCGTTTTAAAGTTATTTTAGTAAAATTTTAAGTTTTCTTCAGATGTTATTTATATTCTTTACCTTGCTTTTAGTGTAAACTATCCAACATTTATCGTAATTGTTAGTAAGAATTATCTGTTATATCACCTTTCAACTGGTTTAATAATCAAACATACAAAATTAAAAGTAGTAGTCTGATGTAAAATGTGAACAATAAATAAATTATGTCATAAATCAAATTAAAAAACTTATAAATCTTTGGCTAAAATAAATTATTCCGTTTAGTATGATTAATAAGTAAGTCAACACGGTAAGGTCTGTAAAATCAGTAAGTGTACTTGGCATTGGACGTCATACACTTGGTCGATTAAATTCTTTTGGCTACAATACATGGCGACGAGTATTAGCTAGCTTATACCTACTTGCTCTCCTACTACAATCATGCAGTGTTTTACTCAGCCAGTAAACCATCATGATAAGGTCTACTGGCCCTATGAGTGTACTTGGTATTGTAGGTTGTTTAACATACAATACCATATATATATAAAATATATATTTGATCGATTATATTGTAGTGGCTACAATACATTGTAACGTAGAAGCTAGCCAACTTGGCATCTCATTCTATACATAATGCAGTTCCACTCAGCTAGTAACTCATCATGATAAGGTCTACTAGCGCTAGGAGTGTACTTGGTATTGGATGTTACACACTTGGTCGATCACATTGTAGTGGTTACAATACATTGTGAAGTAGTAGCTAGACAACTTGGCATCTCCTACTATAATAATGCAGTGTTTTACTCAGCCCCTAAACCATCATGATAAGGTCTACTGGGCCTATGAGTGTACTTGGTATTGTAGGTTGCATATTTAGTAGTATTTAGTATTTAGTAGTTTTAGGTTGGTATATTGTAGTATGCATAGTAGCTAGCCAACTTGGCATCTCATACTATACATCATGCAGTTCCACTCAGCCAGTAACCCATCATGATAAGGTCTACTGGCTCAATTATTGTACTTGGTATTTTAGGTTGCATATTTTATCGATTATATTGTAGTGGCTACAGTACATTATGACGTAGTAGCTAGCCAACTTGGCATATCCTACTATACATCATGCAGTTCCACTCAGCTAGTAACTCATCATGATAAGTTCTACTGGCGCTAGGAGTGTACTTGGTATTGGATGTTACACACTTGGTCGATCACATTGTAGTGGTTACAATACATTGTGAAGTAGTAGCTAGACAACTTGGCATCTCCTACTATAATCAGGCAGTGTTTTACTCAGCCACTAAACCATCATGATAAGGTTTACTGGGCCTATGAGTGTACTTGGTATTGTAGGTTGCATATTTAGTAGTATTTAATATTTAGTAGTTTTAGGTTGGTATATTGTAGTATGCGTAGTAGCTAGCCAACTAGGCATCTCATACTATACATCATGCAGTTCCACTCAGCCAGTAACCCATCATGATAAGGTATACTGGCCCTATGAGTGTACTTGGTATTGTAGGTTGCATATTTTATCGATTATATTATAGTGGCTACAATACATTGTGACGTAGTAGCTAGACAACTTGGCATCTCATACTTTATATAATGCAGTTCCACTCAGCTAGTAACCCATCATGATAAGGTCTACTGGCCCTATGAGTGTACTTGGTATTGTAGGTTGCATATTTTATCGATTATATTGTAGTGGCTACAGTACATTGTGTCGTAGTAGCTAGCCAACGTGGCATCTCATACTATACATCATGCAGTTCCACTCAGCTAGTAACCCATCATGATAAGGTCTACTGGCCCTATGAGTGTACTTGGTATTGTAGGTTGCATATTTTATCGATTATATTGTAGTGGCTACAGTACATTGTGACGTAGTAGCTAGTCAACTTGGCATCTCATACTTTACATAATGCAGTTCCACTCAGCTAGTAACCCATCATGATAAGTTCTACTGGCGCTAGGAGTGTACTTGGTATTGGATGTTACACACTTGGTCGATCGCATTGTAGTGGCTACAATACATTGTGACGTAGTAGCTAGCCAACTTGGCATCTCATACTGTACATCATGCAGTTCCACTCAGCTAGTAACCCATCATAATAAGGTCTACTGGCCCTATGAGTGTACTTGGTATTGTAGGTTGCATATTTTATGGATTATATTGTAGTGGCTACAGTACATTGTGACGTAGAAGCTAGCCAACTTGGCATCTCATACTATACATCATGCAGTTCCACTCAGCTAGTAACCCATCATGATAAGGTCTACTGGCCCTATGAGTGTACTTGGTATTGTAGGTTGCATATTTTATCGATTATATTGTAGTGGCTACAGTACATTGTGACGTAGTAGCTAGCCAACTTGGCATCTCATACTTTACATAATGCAGTTCCACTCAGCTAGTAACCCATCATGATAAGATCTACTAGCGCTAGGAGTGTACTTGGTATTGGATGTCACACACTTGGTCGATCACAGTGTAGTAGCTACAATACATTGTGACGTAGGCTTGGTATCTCCTACTATACTCGTACAGTGTTTTACTCAGTCAGTACATCTCTACCGTACATCAAGCAGTTCCTCTCAGCTAGTAACTCATCACGATAAGCAATACGTGTTAGTCTACATGGTATTGTAGGATATACAATTGGCCGTCACATTGAAGTGGCTAGCAATATATTGTGATGTAGTCGATGGCTAATTTGGTATTTCCTATTGTACTCTGTGAAGTGTCATTAGTTTACACTAAAACTTATTTAGAACCTTTTGTTAGAAAATTCTTAATATACGTTTATTTAATCTCTAATTCCTGAAATTGGAATTTTTAAGCTATATGTTTCTTTTCCAACATCATTTAAATACTTAGATTTTGCAATTTAAAAAATGAATTTATTGACTTGAGAATGGGTTGTTTTTTAGGAAATTTGAAAATAACTAAAACATATTATACAATAAATGTAACACATGAAACAACTAATAATGTTAGTTTATTTTCAAGATTGAATTTTAAATTTTCCCGCATATATAAGAGACGAAATATATTTATAATAAATTTAAAACACGTAGCTACAAAATAATAATTCATAGGATCACAAAAAATGTAACCCCCTCCAAATAAAAGTAAAATCCCTTATAGTTTAAAGCAAACTGTATAACTTTAATCATTTAGTTTATTGTCTATTTGTAGGTAGTAAATAAAACAAGGATCACCTATAAAACAGATGTGCTTGCAAAATTATTGACAGTTTAATGTTTGATAAGAACGTTATTGCATTCATTGTGTTTGTGCAACGAATGTTTCTGTTTAATCACGTAAACAAAACCGATACCTGTCTGTTACAACGTTAGGTTATTCTAGATTTATGATACATCATTTTCCAAAACATCATTAACATGAAAGAACACAGTTGCCCATAAAATATATGTAATGATTATGAATTATAATAAAAATATCCGTTGACCAAATTTTCAGTATTATGAGGTTGCAAATATCGAGAGTCTTAGAAGGAATTTATCATGATTTTAGAACGTTGTGTCTACTTGGATTAAAACAGCACTCAATTATGTTACATTAAGGTAATTAAGTTCTATTCAGGTCCTGGCATTTTATTTTTTATATTCTGTAGCAAAATTCTACTTTTAGGGGTAGGGTATAATGGAAAAGTTGCCTGACATTAAACCGCTTAGCTGATAAACAAACTGCTCAGTTTAAAAGATAAAGTAATTTACCCCTTCAACAATAATGGGTAATGGTTTGATCCCGTCGCTATTTGTTGACCCATTTAGATTTTCAGTAATTCCATTTGTACTTAAACGAAACCCTAAATTCACCAGGAATGTATGTAAAACACTTCACATATCATTGTATCTTTAAGTTACTTGATATATCTCAAGACTAGATTGTTTATGATACAAATCCTCAAGCCTTAGTCTAAACCTAGTATATTAAAAAAGATGATTGCAGTAATCGATTATTTAAATTTAAATTTATGTTTAGAAACCAGATAATAATTCGTTTTGTGGTTTACCTACTTTTATATTTACCTAAATGTGTAGTGTTTTATTGAAAATTACCTTCTTTAAAATGTTCCTTACATACGCCCACACAATAATATATATTATAATTGACAAAAATACTTGATACGAACTTATTCTTACAGGTGGACCAAACAGAAAAAGTAATACAAAAATTATTCAGAGGAAGGGAATTAAAAGCTCCTGAAGTAAAACACTACTTTTAATGACTACTTCAATTTGAGAAATCAATGTTACCTCTCTGAGATCTCATTAAATTTTCCCTGCAATATCAAAAGTTATAAACTCAGTTTGCTGTTCAGTGATACATTATACACTATCCATTCTGAAAACAATACATGGCATGTTTACCAATTTATGTTCATAATATTTGTAAGGTGACCTAGTTTTCACTTGTTATTGTTTTAATTTAGCGTATATAGCCTAGCCTATTTGGTAAAGCTGAAACAATCTAAAATGAGTTCAGACAGAGGTGTATATATTAGTAAAACCTAATTTTAATGTCCGTTATATACAAAAATCAGTTAAAAAATGGAGTACGCAGGTTTGCCGCGGTAACATGTTACAGGTAGTGAAGCTGTCCTGAAGATTATAGTTTGGAATTAACCTGCTACATATGCTAACACAGGTAACATCTTAATACCTAGTTTTGGTGATTAAATAATTACATTAAAACCTTTTAGGGTTATTGTTTGTTGCTTGTGGTTTTTTTGAATATCAAAAAACATATATTTCGTCTACCTAATCTATTAGAGTGGTGCGGGCTTAAGAATGTGAAAGAGTTATTATATATTCATCTCCCTAATCCGTGAACGCTACAAGCTAAACCTAGCTACGAGGAGGAGAGATTATACCCAGCTACGTTATACTTTAAATAACAAATGAATCTTATGACTAAAAGCTATTCTACTAATTCCTCTTAGTATACCAGGGAAGGTAATGACGAAGTGTTAGAGTTTTGTTAGCAAAAAACATTTGTTAGACTATAATTATCAATTGATGGCTAGTGAACATGTCATACATAAAAAATAATATTTTTAAAATAAACAAATACTGACACTTTTAAGCTTAATAACTTAGGGGCTCTTCGATTATTTCTGAGTTTCAATAATTTGGGATAAATGTATCTATTTTATCACGACAACCAACTAAAATTGTGTACAGCTGATATCCCATTTATTACTTCTACTAACAAATGAGGGTGATACATATTTGTTGGCCATAAGTACAAATTCTCATACAATTTTTTTTACAATTAAAATTACAAATGATTGTTGTGAAATGTTTTTTACAATCATACAATATAATTTAGATTGGTTACTTCAATTTCGTTAGAGTTTTTCACTGTAAATACATTGAAAAACTTATCTCCAGATAAAGTTTTACTTTAAATATCTATGTATAATAATTTCAATGTTTTAGCCATACTAGCTGTTTACCCGTCGCGGCTTCAACCTGCGCTCACTACAATAACACTCTGATTGGGCCTGATGATGACTGGTTTAACTGGTTGAAATCGATCGTTTTGTACCATCTTGAGTGTATATTTTACCGTCTTGTATGTAAGTACAGTATAGTGTAAATATACTTTGTAGTGTTGTAAGACGTATTTATGTGTATACTGTTTAGTTGTCACAACACGTTTCATGCTACTAAAACAATATTTAAAGATACATTAAAGTATTTTTAAGAAGCCTTATAAAAGTTAACTAAAGCAATAACTAAATGAAAATACAAATTAACATTTATCGTGTACACTAAACTTAAAGTTGTGTATTGATTGTGTAATAATAACTAAATTACTCATAACTTCACACATTACAATGTTGTCTGAACATCGAATCGTTTAATTGGTTGCTTCATATAGTAGTAACAAGATTTTGGCGTAAATGCAATGGTAATTTTTGGTTCTGTGATAATGTTTTTAATTCCTATGGTCCTCGTAACCAGCCTATTTTTATTTTCAAACCAGCTAACATTATTAGGCTGCATGCAGTTGATATATGACTTCCGTACTGATACTGCTATCAATAAAGTGGGTAACCATATTCAATTTACTTTAGGATTAATAACTACATATCACACACTACAAGTATATTTCGTGTATACATATTATGAGAGTGAATTCAGGAAATAATTGGCGTACATTTATTTTAATGTGTCAGGAGAACATGTTCAAATTTTTTGATTAACTTTTCCATAGTACATTCAGTGAATTAACAGATTTTGTGTTGATATTGTCATCTTAAATCAATTATTTCTTCTTCACCAATTTCAGGAATTATATAATAAACTAGAGTAAGACCCATTGAAAAATCAACGGCAATCGTAATCATTATCTAACATTAGTAATAAATCAACGACAGTTAAATCATTTAGTTCTGAACAAATAATCTCAGTAATCACAAGTGAGTCCTTAAAGAGGATTTATATTACCTTCTATACGAACCATACAATCGAGTTTGGAAGCAAGGATCTTTTTAATTAGAATAAATTAAACCATAAGTAACAAAAAACATATTGTAACTATAATTATGGCAATTCTAAAATTTAAGATCATAGTTCAAGATTTAAAAATGGGTTAATATAGCCAAAAGAATCCTCGGTTTTGCAGAATTGTTTCTATTGGTAGAGCTTAAACTCGCAGTGTATGGAAATACTCTTCACCTCAGATTCATTCCCGATTATGCATTGCAATTTTATAAATACATGTGTAGACCTAATTTATGAACTCGGAGTCTCCATCCAAATTATTCCGAATAGGACGTGCAATTTACTTCAGTTTTAGAATAGTATTACCATGACCTTTAACGGTTAATGTACCATTTGTATTTGAAACCACTTTTGACCTCTTTACTCGTACTTCAAGCACTTTATAGGAACTATAGCATAAAACTCCAAACAAATAAAATCTACAAAAATGTACTTCCAATTTCTAGCAATAAGGAAATAACAGTTTAGTCTTTGAAAAATATCATCCGTTATAGAGTAAAGCAGTGACAATGAAGACATTACTAATCCAAAAGAGTAATCAAGAATTAGGCACCGTGGTCAATTAGTTCTTTCGTTAAAACTTCTTGTAATTACTATTTATAAATAAAGTTAGCATTTTCTGTAGGAAAGTAGATAAATACATTTACATAACATTGATTTGACATTTGATGTTTTTACTGTCTATCAGCTGATCATACCATATAGAAATTTACCCTAAGGAAGATATAGGCTAGAAGGTCATCACATATAATATAACATAAAAAAAATATATATATATATATCTTACCTAAATTTATAATCATCAAGATTCCACTACACCAAACATCCGAATTAAAACGCATTGCAAGGCATGTTCGTATAATAACGATAGTTAGCTTGCACTTGGTTATATCATTTTAATTTATTAATCAATATAATTATTACAAACTAATAATTATTATCTAATTCCACCAGCCTTATTTATCAGAAATTATATTCTTATTATATAATGATCACTATCCTCACCAGAATAAACGGGCGGCCGGCATGCAGTTTACTTGATACCTACGTGTTAACTCCAATATTTAGTTAGAGCTCAGTGTTTGCGACCTTTCTACCAACGATGATTATATTAAACCTAAGCAAGTGTTTATTCAAATAACTAAATTATTAGTATTTTACAAAATCATAGTGTTTAAATCAATATAACTCTTTGTACTATTGTCAACGTTGGTTAATAGGCATAGAGAGAACTGACGTAAACAGTAAATATTAATTTAACATATCTCCAATTATTGAGAATAGTCAAAAATAAATAACGCACTTCATCTCAATTGCTTGAGGATAAATAGACTACAGTTATTGAGTTGCGAATTTTCTATAAATTACTTAAACTACTTCTTGTGTTAACATTTATTTAACATTATTTTAAACAGTGGTTTCAATCGTAAACTGTCATAAATAGTATACTGTTTGCTTATATCAATCAACTAATTGAAACCGGTTATTTTTAAATACGCTTTACTATTACAGAATCATCATAAGACAAATAGTAAAACTATAGCATACTGGCCAGTAAAATACTAAAAACCATATGGTTGATGTAATTTTGTATTATAAAAATAAGCTGCTTCCTTTAAACAGAAAATCTCTTTTTAAATATAGCTAGACTTATTTGTTTATTACAACCAACTACAGAATGTGGCATTAAAAACATATGTTTCTTCGTATCGTATCATATCGTTAAATGGATGCAGTCACTACAATAGTTGCACGTTTATACCAATAGATCCAATTTACAAATTTTAAGTGTGGTGCGAACATTTTCATCATTGCTCTCATTGCTCACCTCCATTCTTCTCGGGCCTCCGCTACGCTTTATCGTCACAACACTTTTCTGAGACCTCTTCCACATCTCCAACCCACTGTCCTTAGGACTTCTCTTTTTTTCCTTCTACCCGGGTTTCCGTCAGAGACTCTATTCACTGTTCTGTCATTCTTTACATGTGTTCAAACTTCAGAGCTGCTCATTTGTTCAACACATTATTTCCATTTATCGCACTCTGGGGGGCACATTTTTTGACGTATTTAAAATTGTTAGTAGTTTTAAAACACATACTTTTTAAAATCTTTCCACATAGACAGAGGTTGTCAATTGACAACTCTACTCTGGGCCACGTAACGCTGAGTAAACCCCTGTACTGAAGTACAAATTGCCCAGACAGAGTTGGGCTGATGAAGCCTCAGAAACACACTAATTAAACAAGCGTCTCCTGGAGCGTTTACTGACAATTACTGCGCGTTAATTAAATGCTAAACCTAACAGCAATACACGTTTAGGAGTTTCATGACAGTTACAAAAACGTTATTAACTTACCTGTAATTGATATAATTGTGATTCCTTCATTTTATTTTATTTGCGTTGTATGACAGTACGTGCAAAATACCATTAAACTGAAAGTTAGTTATTCCCAAAGTTATAGGAGTTATATAACTAGTTTTAATAATAGGGACAATTTGGTTAAGTGTTATTCAGAGAACATTATTAGGTGATTAATTAGGTACTTATTTATTTTAAGCTTATAAGTTTATGAATTCACGTTTACAAACTATTTAAACTCAAGGTATTTTACCGCTGTTTTAAAGTGTTTAATTTATTTCCATTTTAGTTAACATTACCAAATCACTTGCTTTTTGTTTGGTAAAATAACAAATTGAGACTATGCGATTAGCAAGCTGTGAAAATGATGAGAATTTAAGACAATGTAAAATGTATCTATATTTTATTTTACCTTGTAATTTAAGAATGTATTTAATTGAAATAAATAAATTGTTAATTTAGGTTAGATAAATTGTTAGGTAAATTTATTGTAAAATCAGTCACAATACTTTGTAATGATTTAGTGATAATGTTTTAGATCAATTTGATTTGATTTGTTTAATGTTATTGGTGAAATAATAAATTTAAAATTAGACTGTAAAGATTGCATGTTCTAATTATTTTTTATAAACTGTTTCACCTGTACAGTAATGAATGTACAGTAGAACCTCGATAACACGACTCTCAAGGGGATCTCTAAAATAGTCTTCTTATCGAGGTGCACTTGTAATTGAGGGTCGTGCTATCAAGGTGGTTTTCACAACAAGACGTGTTATCGAGGTCACAGACTTTTTGCAATACCAAGCACATTTGTTATGAAACATTTCTAATAAGTTGTGTTTTAAGTCGAAAATTACTGTATAAATCAGTCATAAATAAAAGAACAAACGTACAAGTAAAACAAACTTCTTTATTATTACGACAGTAAGAAAAAAATCAACAGACTCAGTTCACTAAAGTACTGTATAGAGTTAATAAGCTCGAAATACAGTAAACCTTAACCTATTGTGAAATACGCAATAAAATACTGTAGGCCCCTAATGTTAGAAAGTGAAAATCTACATATTGTTTCAACTAAAAATACAACACAAAATCAAGTTTTTCTCATAAACTAAAACAGTAAAATTTTACTAAAAAGTCAATAACAAAGTTAAAAACTATAATGAAAAGTCAGGTCTTCAAGTCAGGTCTTCAAGTCAGGTTTTGGTCTTCAAGTCAGGTCTTCTATAACTCAACTAGTCAATAAATGTACAGTGGGTACAGTAACAATTTAATCAAAGTTACATTATATAAAACATTTTAGTTTTTCCCGTGAAAGACATCTTCTGACCCGTGATAGACAAGGAAAGGCCGGAATGGCAAGGGGGTGGGGAAGGGGTTTTCTTGTTGAGACCTGAGCCCAAGACGTTGTTGTTTACTTCAAAACATCCGTTCTAACCGTGGGAACTATGCGTGAGAAAGGTTTAGTCGTGCTATAAAGGTTCCATAACGCAAAACGGCGCGCTATTGAGGTTAGAGTCGTGTAATAAAGGTTCACTTGCCCAAAGAAGCGTGTTATTGAGGTGGGTGTCGTGCTATAGAGGTTCAGTTATTTGAAAAGACGCGCTATAGAGGTTTATTTATTAGTAATATGAAATTATAAAAAGACGTGCTATCGAGGTATTTATTTTAAAATGAGTCGTGTTATAGAGGTATTTATAACATTGAGCGTTATGGGAGATTCACGGGGATTAGAAAATCAGACTCACTATCGAGGTTTTTGTCTTATCGAGGGTCGTCGTAGTGAGGTTCTACTGTATTTATTTTGCAAATTCATCATTATCTTCCCATAAATTTCCCTGCCTCACGGAGAATGTTAAAATCTCTTAGGGAAATAACGTAACAGAGGGAGATACAGCTTTGTAGAGTATGCAAGGCTGAATCTGAGAGCACAAAGTGTTCACTGATGTAGAAGTTATAAGACTAAAGCTTTTGACAATGAGGCTTGGTAATGTCACTGAGCTTGTTGCCACTCTCTGTTGCAGAGATAACTCTCTCTATCTCTCTCTCTCTCTCTCTCTCTCTCTTGTTGTTTTATAATATATAAATGTATATAAACCGGAACCAAAACCTTGTACTATAATTTTCTTAATCAACAGTGCTGACATTAATTAACATTTTAATCAGCCAAACATTGCCAAAACTGTAATTCAAAAGCTTGGTGCCCACTCTTCACCTACCATTATAAGGGCCCCCCTATAAAAGTATGGTCAATGCCTTGTTTCTAGATAATCCGTTGCGGGCAGATTATTAGAGGTCAACCCACTTCTTAGCAGTGAAGAGCTGGGGACGGCAGTTCTCTCCTCGAGCTGCAGATCCATTCCCTGACCTCTGCCGTGGAAGCTGCCCCCCGAGGCCCCGGTGGTCCTGGTGTCTCGGTTGTCCCGGTGAGGTCTGTAACACGTCACTGCCGGTGATGCACAAGTTCAATATCCAGCCTAGATATTTATACAAGAGATCCACTTACGACAGCCTACTAAGATCTAAGATGTCAGAGGAACATATTTTGATTTGGTACACCGTTGATTTGGTACAACGAAGAGCCGGCCCAGCTAAAGCTGAACCAAGTGATGCGCGTTCTAAACCACCGGATGGCTGATTTTATCCTTGCAATCGATTTGACCGGAGATCTTGATTATTACCAAGTAGATATGTACCATTGTTCACTGTGATTGGAGAATGTTAAAGTTCAGACCACACATAATGCCTAATACAACGGGATTGTGAAGGAAAATAAGATTAGTTGGAGGGACCAGACCTTGTGTACGGCGGAGGATCACATCCTCGAACCATAAATGTCTGAAAAGTCATTCTGGTTGTCGAAGGACTCACTGCTCTCAATTTCTTCCAAGTGGAGAGTTAAGGAAGGCTATTTAAAAGCTATTTTTCAACTTACACACGATAGTCAACTGTAACACGATGATCAAGGCCTGTTCTCGAGACTCCATATATTGCTAGGACATTTAAAAATTTGCAGTTTCTTCCGCTGCCGAAAGGACACGCTTGGGGGATTTAACACAGCTATGTATGCTGACGGTGGTTCCGGTATACATAAATACGATGGAGGGAGAGAACAAATGGAATTCCATGTCATGGTAATTCAAGAGAACCCTTCATACAAATAATCCATATTTTGACGGCGAAGTGGGCTAAAACGAAAGCAAGTTATGTTGGCAATAAAACAGATAGCTCCGAGGGCATCCGTCTAAAGTAGGCCTAGCCTGATCCTAAGTGATCAAAAGTTCCCAAGTTGTAGTCCGCAAGAACAGAGGAGGTATTTTTTTATATTTCATCACCAACGGCATTCTTGTTATAGAGTACACAAACGCTTTTAGGAAAAGCGGTCCAAACCTCTCAATTTTTTGTGGACACCCACGGATTTAAACCCCTTGAACCAAAGTCCAAGACGCTAACCGTTAGGCTAGCGAGTAGACTATGCTTGGTTTCTTAGTAAGTAGACTAAGCTGTTTAAAAATGCTACAATTCAAGCTGGTCACCTGTTAACACTGAGTGTTTTTTCCGCTTCTCCCTCTCAAAAAAAGGAAAGAAATACCAAAATACGTTTCTCAAGTAATTTAAACGTGCCTAAGCTATATTTCGCTATTATTTACATGAAACCAATTACTATCAAATTAGTAATAAATTATTTCTAAACGATATCTTACTAATTAGGTAACAATTAAACATCAAAATATTGAGTAAAAGGTATATCAGATAGCAATTGTAATGGTAATCGTATTTTGCGTCTGATTAGAATTTTACATCTGATTGGGTTATTTTATGACTTATTGAAAAAAAGTTAATATTTAATGATTTGGAGGTCAGTAATGTTATATGAAATTAGAAGGGAAGTATTTTAGATTCACACAGTCAAACGTCAAGTTAGGCGATGTAGGGAGAGGAAGCCTCATGTAATGAAACATCTCAGCTATTCCAAGGGGTGTATCTTGTGTAATTCATCTCTTTTAGCCTGATGTCACTTGTGAAAATGGAAGTCATTTGACTAAATCATGGAGTTATTAATTTAATGCACTCTTCTCTGTTGATATTGCCTTTACCCTCTCTTATTAGTGAATTTCCTTTGGAAAGTGAACTATTAGCATGACCCGCACGGTGAAACTTATGCCCGGGATCACCATAGAAGTTCCTAACGTGACCCCCTGAACACGTTTTGGGGGGTCGTTCAAAATTTTATACATATAGTTTATATATATATATATAGTTTATATATATAATATATATAGACATATATATATATACATGAGTTTGCAGTCTAGAGGTAGCATTTTTTCTCCGATTTACTTCAAATTTGGTAGGGACGTTCCTTTCTGTAATCAGTTTGACAAGTTCGTTGGGAAAAACAATCGGAAAACCCTAAACCCCTTTTTTTGGGATTAATCTTTCAAATTTTTTGTTTTTGGGCCCGAAAAGGGTCATAAAAGCCCCAGATGTAAAATCAATGCACGTAAAAAGATGGGAATTAGTGAGGCAAAAGTTTTAAGCCATCTCTCGTCATTCTAGCATAAATATTTACCGAGTTATTAAAGAAAATGAGTATCGACTAAACACAGTACGTTGTCTTATGGGGGTTTTACACTAAAAAAGCCTATTATTCCTTTGTTAGAGTACTTTTATCATCCCCAGCAACCTCACGCCTACTTTCAAGCCTGTCTGGACCTTCTCCTAACCTTATAATGCGCAAAATTGTATTCCCAGCTTTGCAAGTAAATGAAATCAGGAGAATCAAAACAGCCAAAAAATCAATGTTTTCAGATTTCAATAAAAATTGGACAAATGTATGTTTTTACACTTATTTTGAGTTTTACAAGTTGTTATGTGGAAATTCACTTCCCTCACGTCAGCGTGCTGCGTGCGAACTCGTTTAATATTTAATCTTCCTGGCCTTCACTTACAGTAATTACATTTGACATAATTTTATTACATTTTCTCTAACTTATGTTTTTAGATGTTACTTAGAGGTATTTAACCCAAATTTCACGGCTTCTGTTGTTTTATCATGAAAATACAATTTCAGGGTTGTACTATTTTTAAAATATGTTGCTACTATCTTAAGCCTTTGTTGGGGCTAGATTTATGTATTACTAAAATCAAATAAAAAATGTTATGCATAATAAGAATTAATTCATAGTGGGTTATCACGTTAACATAATCTGCTCTGACATAACATCTCAATGACAAATTTCCTTTCTCGTGTGTGATTGAGATGTATTATTATCACAGTACCTATAAGTAAATAGGCACATAACAAATTAACTCTAATAGTAATGCCCAAGAGGTTTTTGGCTGTTTTTTTTTTAATTTCATGTTTATCATAATCCACTAGAATGCCATTGCTACAATTGCAAATTATCTTGCAATCAACTTTGAATTTATGAATGAGTGAGGCGCACGAAACACTCGCAGAGCTCATGCGAACTCATGCGGTTTTGCAGAGTCACTGTAGACGGTGGATTTGATTAAATTCCAGGTTAACCAATAGAGCTGACATGGGTCAAATAGGATTTGCGGTGTAAACCAAATATCTATTGGAACTGATAATCGACCTACTTCTGTCTGTTGTGATGAGTCCTATTCAGTTCACGTAATTTCTATATTATAATACATATTATCTTTGCATTAAAGACAAGTATTTGGGTTTTAGATAATACCCCCGTTGCAGCAAACCTGCACACTCATCGAATTTCAAATGGTACTTCACTAAACATTAGGACTGAGTATGCAGTTTTGCTGAATCAAGGACCACAAAATCTTGTTGATATGCAAATACCAACGGATCACCTCCAGATGAACCTACATACCAAGTTTTATCAATTTATGTCCATAAACAAGTAATATATCACATGTTTATTATTCTCCATAAGAATAACATCATAGCTGCTGAGTACGCAGGTTTTCTGCCAAGGGGACCACAAAAAATGAGTTTTGTATGCACATTGCATTAAAGCCCAACCATGTAAAGCCACATACCAAGTTTCATTAATATATGTTCATTAATAAGCGAGATATACAATTTTACTTATTCTCCACAAGATTAACATTAGACAACGTACTGTGTTTAGCACTCTCAATATCTCGGTAACCAATTAACGTAGATCGATGATGAAAATACCAAATGGTTTTTTTTAGGTGAATTTAATGGTGTAACCACAATTTGGGTTTAAAAATAATTATATTTAAAAATTTCAAAAAACTATTTTTGATGTACAAAACCCCCCTTAAAGTAGAACGACCTGTCTGGTTCTCGAACTCATGAAAACATATGCTGCCTTACACGTTTATAACAAATTTCATCAAGATCGGACCATTTTTATGAAAGTTATAGTGCCTACGGACACACACACACACACACATATACACACAAACACACACACACACACACACACATATATATATATATATATATATATATATATATATATATATACCTATATTCAATTTCCTTCCTCGTGTGTGATTGACATGTATTATCATCACAATACTTACAAGTAGATAGGCACATAACAGTTCACTTCTAAAAGTAATGCCGAAGAGGTTTTTGAAATTTCATGGTTATTATAATTTATTAAAATACCATTGCTCCAAACCTAACTTATCTAGCAATCAATTTTGAATTTTTGAATGAGACAGGCGCACAAAAACCCAGCTCTGGCTCATCAACACTACCCATTAAGCATCGCAAATGAGAGTTTACAGTAAATCTTTCACAGTCTCAGCTTGTCGCCTCTTTAACTCTTTGCCCCGACCTCGGCTGCCGGTGCCGCTGAAGGAATATTACCACCTTTGGATGACCGTTTCGTGGCGGGACGGTGTGCGATACGCCAGGGTATAGCAAGGTGTGAATAAGGGTGTGCATATATTTCGTTTATTTATTACATTATAAAGAATGTAAATTAAATATGTAACTTTCTATTATGAAGTGGTAGCTTGGAGTGGGTTTAGATTATATATATAAATAAGTAATAAGTAAAGCACGCATTTGATTTCGCATGTAAATATCGTTTAATAAATTGGAAAATGTAAATTAACTGAACAGAACATAATACATTTCAAAACTAGTAACCACAAGGATAACACAATGTAAACAATAACCATATGATTGAATAAACATTTGAAATAGTCATCTGCTAACATACAGTTATTTAGTCACCACATTTTCCTTTTTGTAATTAATTAAGTCTCTGTAGTTTATTTTATTTTCTTTCTACAGCAATTTGTATATAATTTTAAGACATTAATCTAGTTAGAGGTCAACTTTAAGAACAGACCATGTAGTCCTAAGTTCTGTTCAATAAAGAAGTATCTTCATTTCATTTCATTTTGCTAGGCAAATGTATTTTGTTTTGTTAAAATAATAATAAATACACTTTATTAAACAGAATAACAATTTCCCAGTAATCAGAACTGTCTCTTTTAAACAACGTACATTCATTCAAAATAGCATTACATTTTATAATTACATGAAATTTGTGGGCTTTCAGGCAAAATAAATTACTTCTTGTAACGTAAGCTGAGTATTGTAAAATAATTATGACCTGAAAATTGTGAGGTTGAAAACCTGAATATTATGAAAACGTCAGCTGAAAATTTAGTTACGTTTCCTGTTAATTAACACTTAACCGGCGTAGGGATGTGGCTTAACCAAGGAAGGGTTGCAGGCCTCGGCGATACCAAGGGTAGGTTGATTTACTGTACCTCTCTCAAAAATGTCAGATCATGCATACTTGTGAAGAAAGGTATGGACTGCCTAACCCTCACTGAATTCTGTTCTAGAGATCTCACTGTGGTGTCTATAACCTGGAGTTATGAAGGCAAGGAATGGAGCACAATTGCAGGCTTGGTTTACTTGCTACGACTCCGGGGAACTTCCTCCATCGAGAAAACTCGAACTTTTGGTGGATTCATCCTGCGTTGGCGGACAACAACTCCTTTTAGGTTGTGTCGAAAACGCTCTTCACACAGTCGTATGGGGAAGCACCGACACGAATCCAAGAGGTGAGGCTCTTTTTCAGTTTCTCATATCGAAGAATCTTTATGTCTGTAATGGCGGAAACCGTCCGACGTTCGTTACACGAAATCGAAGTGAGGTTATTAATATTACTTTTTGTTCAGAAGCAGTCCTTAGGGTCATTGACAATTGGCACGTAAGCCACGAGGCCTCCTTGTCTGACCACAGGTACATCTGGTTTAACCTGCAAAGTGAGGGCGACTCGCCCTGCTATCGAGATCCCAGGATAACAGATTGGGCACTGTATAAGTCTGACCTCCTGTCTCAACTGGGATCATTAGGTAGGAGGGTCAGCTGCATTGCAGACATGGACCAGATTGCTTATGATCTTCAGAACGCAATCTTAAGCTGCTTTCAGGACAATTGCGGCGGGGAAAGAGTCGCACTAATACTAAGTGGTGGACTGATGACCTTGACCGCGAAAGGACGGTTGTTAGGAAGCTTCATAACCATTGCAAACGGAGCCGTATCTGGGAGCCATACTATAAGGCACTCACAGAATATAGCCTTGCAATCAAAAAAGCCAAAGAGAACTCTTGGAGACAGTTTACACAGGAGGTAAACAGTCTCAGCGCAGCAACAAGACTGCAGCGTGTTTTAGCTTCAAGCCCAATTGGCCTCCTGGGATCCCTGAGGTCACCAGGGGGACAATATACCACTGGAATTGATGGAAGTCTCAAACCTCTCCTTGAGACTCACTTTCCGGATTGAATTTTTGAGAGTGACTGTTTAGGCATGTCCGGCAACAGCGAAAGGGGCTAATGGCCAAGAGCTGATCGCGGAAGCTGGACTTTAGCCAGACGAATTGTCACACTTTCCAAAGTTAAATGGGCCATCAGCAAGTTTAGCCCTTTCAAATCTCCTGGGGGGACGGTGTCATACCGGCAATGTTACAGCAAGGACCGGAAGCTCTCTTGGTCCTCCTGTGCGAACTCTTCAGAGCAAGTCTGGCTTATGGGTACATCCCCCAAGCCTGGTGCCTCAGTAGGGTGGTCTTCATTCCCAAGAGAGGAAGAGCAGACTACTCAACTGCAAAATCATTTCGTCCCATAAATCTCTCATCATTTCTCTTGAAGACGCTGAAGAGACTAGTAGAAAGACATCTAAGAAAGGGAGTGCTTCCAGGTATTCCTCTTCATCGAAACCAGCATGCCTATCAGCCCAGTAAGTCCTGCGAAACAGCCCTGCATCAACTTGTGAGCAGGGTGGAGGACAACCGTGCTGCTAAGGAAATCGCTCTAGGAACCTTCATGGATATTGAAGGTGCCTTTGACAATGTTACTTACACGGCCATGCTCCGGGCGGTGCGTGGGCGTGGTCTTGAGTCTACTATATGTAGGTCGATTGAGACCATGCTCTGCTCCAGGTGGATTAGAGCCGATCTTCAAGGTGAATCGATAGTGATAGTACCCACGAAGGGTTGTTCGCAGGGAGGTGTGCTTTTGCTTCTTCTGTGGAACCTGGTGGTGGACGGTCTCCTTCGTGAGCTCACTGGCAGAGGCGTCTTTGTCCAGGGCTATGCAGATTACATAGTCCTAATGGTACAGGGAAGGTTAACGAATATTGTTGCTGATGTCATGAATGTCAATCTTCAATATGTCAATGTCCGGTGTCTTGGATAGGGGCTAAGCATAAACCCCTGAAAGACAGTAGTTGTTCCGGTCACAAGGAAAAATAACCTGGAGTCTCTTTCCCGGCTGAGACTTGGACTAACACGGCTTGAAATATCAGGTACAGTCAAATACCTGGGGCTGACAATTGGTTCTAAAGGCGAAATGGGTGCTCATGACGTCCAGGAGATTTGCAGGCTCCACGCGGGGGATCAAGCCTCACATATCGCTGTGGCTGTACAAGGCAGTAATAAGGCCTCAAGTCACATATGGATGGTAGTCTGGTGGACAAAGGTGAACCAGACTACAGCCATAGCCAAACTCACAAGTTTACAAAGGTTTGGCACGCTTGTAGTCACTGGAGCTTTCAGGAGCAGCCGGTCAGCAGCTCTCGAAGTTGCTCTTGGATTACTGCCTTTGGATATCTTCATCATGGCAGAAGCACGGAAATCAGCCTATCGATTGAAATTTGCAGGCCAATGGAGGGAAGACCTGTCTGGAACAGGCCATTGCACCATCACAAAGCTGTTGCTCAAAGCCCTGTGCTTGATATGACATCAGATGTCATAAGTACGGAGATGGTTTTCACTAAACCTTTTTCTGTTGGATTCTGCTCCAGAGAAGATTGAAAATCTTAGGAAGGACCCTATTACAGGAAAGGCAGCCTTGTCTGGAACACGGACGGCTCTCTCTTTGAATGAAAATCTGGCTACGGGGTGTATAGTGAATCACCTAGAACAGAACTCTGTGCAAGTCTGGGACAAAACTGTACTATTTTTCAAGCAGAAATTTGTGGCATCATGGTTTGTGCCCATCTAGGCATTGCCAGATGCTATTGTGACAAGCATATAGTAATCTTGTCAGATTGTCAAGCTGTCCTCAAGGCTCTTGACTCCTACGAAATCAAGTCAAAATTAGTGTGGGAATGTTACAACACACTCAGCAAACTCGCAACACGCAACTCGGTGCATCTTGGTTGGGTACCTGGCCATGTAGGCATAGGTGGCAATGAGTGTGCAGATAAGCTTGCTAAAAGAGGTTCCGGTATGTCATTATTTAGTAAAGAGCCAAGCTGTGGCATAAGCAAAACAACTGCTTTTCACACAATAAACAAATGGTCCAGGGATTTACATCGCCAGCACTGGCAAGGTTACACTGGTCAAACACTTGGCAAAAGGCTGCTAGCAGACACTAGCTCTTACTTCAGTAACTGGTTGGTGAGGTTGGGCAGAGGACGGGTTAAGCAGTTGATTGCTGTGATAACTGGACACAGCCACTTCAGGAAACATCTCCACACTCTCGGACTCAGAAATGAATGTCAGGTGTGTAGGTTTTGCAATCAGTCTGAAGAGACTGCAAAGCACATCATACTGGATTGCGAGAGACTCAGGGTAAGGAGAAGGGCTCTGTTTGGTTGTAAGCAACCAGGTGATGAAAGGGACGTTAGTGATGGTAAAAAACTCCTGGATCTCGTAAAGGGAACGGGCATTGGTTTGCCGAACTAACGCACATTGGTGTGCCGAACGGGACACACAATAAGCTTCGGTCGATGTTTGAGGATCTTTGAATCTTTGGATCTCTGAATCCGTCCCTTCAAAAACACATAAAAATAAATACTAAACACTTTGCTTGTGTTACTTTTTATAAATATCCTACTGAAGTGAAAATTTCCCCAGATAGAGTGCCACTGTTTTAGTCTCAAAACACACTAATTTAACAAACAAATATTTGAGCCTTTACTGGCAATTACTGAGCAGTAATTTATTTATATTCTTGATGGAAACAAAACATTTAATGATGCCTGCCAGTGTCAGGTTTCACTGAAGTTTATAAGGGGTTTTACCTGACCAAGTTATTAAAATTTCCTTATGTATTTTACTTTATCTACATAATGAGATCATATTGTTTCCGTAAAAATTCTTGTTATCTAATTTATTGCAGGAAGTGTCTTCCTGATCCCCAAAAAGTTGTTTTAGTGCTACAGTCTGTCTGTCTGTCTATGTGGGACCAGATTTTGAGATCACATTAATTAATTTATATTAATGAAATTTGTCCCGCAAGTATAATCCCACGGTAGCTACCGCTTGTTTAGTTATTTATTCAAAGTAATGTTCGTGTAACCTTCTGGCCAAGGTTTGTTGTTAGAGTTTTCAGGTCTCACTAGTGCCTCTGATATGACCTATCGCTTACTTAAGTAGCCGTGACCAACTGCTTAACGTGTCTTTCGAAGCACGGTGGCATTATGAGTTTCAAAGGTCGGATGGATTTTACCGGGATTTGAACGAGGCTCTTTTGGGTGGTAGGCCGGTACTCAACCCACTCAGCTATGACTGCTCATTTATTTAATTATTTTAAAGAATAATGTTACCGAAAAATTCTATAAACACTTAAATATAAAATTAAAATAAATTAATTTGTATTAACACATACTGTTTTATTGATGCTTATTTCGTAGCATTATTAAGTAATGAAGGATAGGAAAAGTTAATAGTACAGTTAGCTTAATAATAGTTGCACTACTGTAATCGTTATGTCAACCATGGATTATTTGATAATGAATTTGACTGTCTAAACAGCTACGGCTAGTTGATAACGGTGATCTTTTGACATAAGACCCATAAGTACAGTTAGTGAGATATTAGTTGCACTACTGTAATCGTTTTGTCAGCCTTGGATTATTTGATCGTCAAAACAGCTACGGCTAGTTTATAACGGTGATCTTTTGACATAAGACCCACAAGTACAGTTAGTGAGATATTAGTTGCACTACTGTAACTGTTTTGTCAACCATGGATTATTTGATCGTCGAAACAGCTACGGCTAGTTGATAACGGTGATCTTTTGACATAAGACCCACAAGTACGGTTAGTGAGATATTACAAATTAAAAGAAACTGGATGCCACAGAAATGTGTCTACATTTTTAAAGTTAATTTTAAAATTGGCCTATTTTTAATTTCTTAGATTTAAAATTACATGTTGTTATTTATTTCTTACTGGAACATGTTAATATATTCACTGTAAACTGCTTTTAATGTTATGTACGATAAAACTAAAGAAGATCTTCCATTACTAATTTTAATTTGTTTTCTACGATTCAGATTAATAAAAATATATTTATATAAACATAATAATAAATATTGCTTAAACGAGTGATATACAAATTAAGTTTTATAAATAAATAAATAAAATAAAAAGGCCTTTATTCAGGAAGCTTTTCTCTTACATGATAGCTGTTTTACAGAATAACTCTTGTCATACATATTTAATACAATGCCTTAAAATATACAAAAAAATTGCTTAATTTATACATAAATGACATTAAAATACATATTCTGTCATTTAGTATAGAATATTCAATATCACAAGCAATTTAACTTGACAAATGTCCATTAGAAGGAACTTTATTTGAGTCCACAAAAGTGGTTTCTTCAGACGTGTGTTTTTCAGTAGAATTTACTCTCGATTCAGCTACATATACTTTACCTGCCATTGTAAAAACAACCGACTAGTTGTCCTGGGAGCTACTTATGTTAACTATCTCCTTGTCTTGTAAGCCAAAAAGGGAAATGTTAAAATCCAATAAAACTGTAAATTGAACAATCATCTGTTAAATAGGCGTTAACATAACTCTAATAATAATAATAATAATGAAAATGTATTTACATAATTCAATAAAAAAATCTTGTGGGATTCAATGCCATACATGGAGGGCTTTTATAATGGTTATTACCAAAGATTTAATCTCCAAGCCCCTGAAGTCAAATTGTTATTAATATAATTTACAATGATTGACTCATTGATTATGGGTTACATTTCAATTTCACGTTGTACCAGTATTGCATCATATATGCTAAACGATACGATAACATATTGAATGTGCCTTTAAAAACCTATATTGAAATTAATAGAGTGAGGAGGTAGGTTTGACACTACGGCAAGACTTTTTTGCTTGCTTTCATAACGGGAGGGATGAGGGGGTAGGTTCGATTTTACGGTAGTACATTTATTGCCTGCTCTCACGGCGGAAAGGTAAATGGGGAAGATAGGAATTTTTGGTTTTAACCAAATTTACATCGTAGTGCTGGGAAGGAAGGGTTAGGGGTTGTTAATTTGTGGGGTTTAAATATATGGTTTTGGATTATTTTGAGGTTTATTCTGGTAGGTTGATGAGGTGGTAGATTGTGAGATAAGGGCTATCGTGAAGTAAAGATAAAAGAACGAGTGAAGGATATCAGAGATTCGGGCACATTGAGGTATGTGGAATTGAGATAGTGTAGCAAGTCGCGTAATGGGGGATGGGGTGGGGTGATGGAGTGGAGTGGGGTTCGTAGACTGTTTCGTTTTTGGACCAACGTGGGATATAGGAGGCAAGGCGTAGTGCTCATCTCTCAGTAGCCTAGATTCTTGGAAAGCAGTGACCAGGGGCGGACAGTAGAAGTGGGTGGTGTAGGTGAGGATAGGATGTTGGAAGAATTGAATCGGGTGTGGGTAGTGGTTGCGGTTGTTAGGATTTTAGGGTCACGGAGACGGATGTTGAATTTTTGTTTCTCTTAGGTGCGGGATGAAGTATGGAGTCCATGGTAAAACCTAGGTAGAAGTAGATGTAGCGGACAATACAGCCGTCCTTGGCTGCCTTGAAGCCACAGCCATGTTCTGTGAGGTAGTTGACCCTTCCCGAGTATCTGGTCGGGAAATATCTATTCCAACAGTACCCGTGCCTCACGAATTGTTGGATCCCTGAGCACGATGGGCACTGCCCATCATGACTTCATCATGACTTCCCTAGAGGCAAAAGTGGCATCTCTGTATTTGGTGTTTTCATGATTCTAAAATATTTATTTAGATTTGTCTGTCCATCTATAATTTGTAGCCATTTCTTTAGTTTTTCAAGGAACACTCATACCCATTCACAGTATTTTTGTTCTAGGCTTTATATCGAAAAAAGATGGAAAACTTGGAATAAATTTATATATTTATTATTGGTTTATTTGGACTTTACCTATCGCTTTTAGTGTTTAAAACTATATATTTATTATTGATTTATTTGGACTTTACCTATCGCTTTTAGTGTTTAAAACTACACTACACTTCGGGAGGTAAGGAAACTCCTCCCATTATCTAGTGAGCCCTACTTACATCTAAATATCAAGTTCTTACACCTAATTCACCAATTCTTTTTTATTTTCTTAATATTTTTCTTTTACATTTTAACTTAAACAAACACAAAACTAACAAATACAGAAACAAAAAACCAAATACAATACACTAACACAACGTTTATATACACGAACAAATGTAAAACTGACAATACATTACCTGTTCTGCATCGTTGCTTCCAAGCTGACAGTAAATAGGTCGACTTCACACTAGCGTCCACTTACTACCGGACCACGCACTCAACTGGAGCCACGCAGACCACCCTCAGACACGATCAAAGATGCAATAGTTGTATATATATATTATTATTTATAAACGCATCAGTTCATGAATATGCAGTTGATATATATATATATAACGTAATAGCTGGCCCAACAGACCTTGTCCTGCCCTAATGTCGTTGAATTTGTTTTAGGTCAAATACTTGTTCATTTTTAAGAAGAGCTCGTTCGCTTTGCTAACTCGCCTTACGGAAGAGCTCATTCGTTACGCTCACTCGCCTATCAAAAAAGGAGTTTGAGTTGCCATTCAACTAGTTTTATTTACATAATGATCGTATGTTTATGCCTTTCAAGTATGTTTACAGCTGTTTGGTTTAACTAACTGAATTTTGGTCAAATCAATGGGAGCTTTGAAAGCCAGTGGGACAGAGCTCTTAGGTCGGATTAAAAATTTTCTTTTATAAGAACTTTGTCCTGACAATAAAGAACACAACAAAAATAACAATTGTTCAATTTGGTGCACTCATTCTCAAGTGATGGCGTGACCAAGGGAAATAGGAGTTCATTTTTATATATTAAGATTATAGTAAGTATCTAAACTATAGTAACGCATATAACAAATGATTATAATATTACGACTTTGCTGGAGATATTATGCTATTAATTATTTACTATTTATATAATAATTTAAATGTCGGATAATTTTTTTGTTTAATCCTGTCATTCTTTCTTTGTAAAAATTGTTATTGCAAATACCTTTCTAAAGAAGGCGATGAATACCTTTATTATTGAGAGTTTTTAAATTGAATAATATTCCACCCTTACCCTTGTTTATCTACTTCAACCACCCTGTATAACCATACCCTAGCCAATCATAAATGGTGACTGTCAACTGCACTTGGCATAACTAATATCACAATTAATCAACCCCCTGACCTCAGGAGTACATGGTTGATGACCATTTGGCAACATAACTACACCATATATTACAATTGGACATACTACATACTAAGTGTACAGCGTGTAGTTACTAGAATATGAAGTAAGTCCAAGTTGATTTTAATGGCTGAAAAATGACATTAATTATATAGTTGTAACCTGGGTCGCAAATAAAATCTTAATTACATTAGTCAATAACTTTTTCTTGCGATCGTTTCTTATACAAAGGTTTAGTTTAAATTAATTTTGATGACAGAGGTCACAGCTCATTTTGTTTTGTTTCAACGATGAAAATACTACAAACTGCACTGAACATTGCTAAATAAGTTTGCACAAAAGTATTATTTAGTTCTTAGTAGATTGAAGAAGAGTTAAATACCTGTTACATAATAGTATGTATATCAATACAATATTTTACCGGGAAAAGAAGAATAAGAGAAGTTGGTTGCAGGTAAAAATATTGCAAATAGTGAGCAATACAGTAATTTTTTTAATTCAATAATTTTCACACAGATCGTAAACTCAGTTACAAATTTGAAACACGTTCATAATTTTCCGTTAGTATAATAGTTGTTATTTAATATATAAATATCATACAAAAATCTTCCAATTCCAAAAATGTTATGAGTTAATGGGTAGTTAAATTTATGAACTGTAGATACAATACACATGAATGCTAATCTTAGAGGTAACGGAAAAAATACAAAAAGATAAAAACTCCTCAGACGAAAAGAGCTACAACATATAAACGGTGTATTGGACAAAACTGGCAATATCACCTTTGTTATTGGCAACCAATGTTCCTACGATACGTGTCCCCCACTGAAAAGAGTTCAACAAATGCAAGGAAAATACTTTGCCAAAACCTCTATTTTATTTGTAACTATCATAACATAACTGCTTGAAAATATTAAATGTCCAAGTTTAGCAATAAATAATTAAATGTATAAACCTTACTGATATTAAACAGAACACTCGGAAGGTTTTAGGTTAAAATCTTGGAGTAGTGGTGAACTGAGAAAGAGACCCCGTAATCAGCGCTTTTTTCCCATGTTATTCTTATGGGGATCAGTTTTTGCACCGACGCCCGATCCCGCCTTACACAAGTTTCCTTGTTAGCCTATAATAATGTCCAACCCTTGCCTATATTAAATATATTTTCCCAATCCCCATCCCTCCTCTATATTTATTAAAATTAATTTTCAAATTCAGGCTAAAAAACTATCTTTAGTGTTTATGGTCTGATTTGTCTGCAATTTGGATATGTTATTGTCCTAGGCAAGTGTTTTAATAAATTCCACTTACATTTCCCAAATTCACTATAACAGTAAAATTAAAAAATATTTTTTGAAAAATACTATAGTGCCAATTGCCACCTTCTTTATTAACTGTTCGATTTGTCTTCAATTTGGATATGTTATTGTCCTAGGCAAGTGGTTTAATAAATTCCACTTACATATCCCAAATTCACTATAACGGTCAAATTAAAAAATATTTTTTGAAAAATACTATAGTGCCAATTGCCACCTTCTTTATTAACTGTCCGATTTGTCTTCAATTTGGATATGTTATTGACCTAGGCAAGTGTTTTAATAAATTCCACTTACATATCCCAAATTCACTATTACGGTCAAATTAAAAAATATTTTTGAAAAATACTGCCAATTGCCAACTTCTTTATTTACTGTCCGATTTCTTTAAAACTTGGATATGTTATTGTCCTAGGCAAGTGTTTTAATAAATTCCACTTACATTTCCCAAATTCACTATTACGGTCAAATAAAAAAATATTTTTGAAAAATACTGCCAATTGCCAACTTCTTTATTTACTGTCCGATTTGTTTAAAATTTAGATATGTTATTGTCGTAGGCAAGTGTTTTAATAAATTACACTTACATTTCCCAAATTCACTATTACAGTCAAATTAAAAAATATTTTTGAAAAATACTGCCAATTGCCAACTTCTTTATTTACTGTCCGATTTGTTTAAAATTTGGATATGTTATTGTTGTAGGCTAATGTATATGCACCATCCACATTTTACAAATATTGCGGTTAAATTTTAAAAAATTTGGAAAAATACTGCCAATTGGCAACTTCTTTATTTATGGTCTGATTTGTTTAAAATTTATATATGTCATTATTCTAGGCTAGTGTATATGTACCATCCACATTTGACAAATTAACTATAATGGTCAAATTAAAAAAATATTTTGAAAAATATACTAACAATTTCAAACTTCTTTATTTACTGTCTGATTTATTTTCGGATATGTTATAGCTCTTATATAGGTAACAAGACCACACTACCACACGTTCCACTACCCCCTATATTACAGTATTTTGTCTTTTTTGTTTGTTTATTTTGCTGTAATCCCAAAA
Organism: Allygus modestus; assembly: GCA_963675035.1. Taxonomy (NCBI): domain Eukaryota; kingdom Metazoa; phylum Arthropoda; class Insecta; order Hemiptera; family Cicadellidae; genus Allygus; species Allygus modestus. Next base: position 435,423,041 of record OY776111.1, on the reverse strand, counting down.
CTGACTTTGCTGTTTATTGTCCGATTTGCCTACACTTTGGATATTGTCCTAAGCATTTATTGTCTGATTTATTTTTGGATATGTTATAGCCCCCAACTATTATATCTAAAATTACAATATTATTTCCACCTATAATACAGCTGATGTGTTGTTTGTTTTGCCGCAACCTAAAAACTAACATTGGTATTTGTGTTTTTACAAAACTATATTTTGTAAATTACTACCAATAACTCCTTTATTTACTTTTCGACTTGTTATATCCCCTTATATCTAAATTTACCGTATATTTTTTCCCTTTTAGTGCTGTTTTGTCGTAACCAAACTTTGGATATGACTGCAATATATTACTGGCCATTGCATAAGTAAATACCCCATTTCCAAATTCACTATTACGGTTGGATTAAAAAAAATAAATACAAGCTTATTATATACATCCAGCTGTTATATTTGCCACATTTCCAATATTGTTGTGACCCTCTCAACTACCTCTCATTGTAATATAATAAGTAATCCACAAAATATTTATGGTCAGAACTGCCTAAATTTTGGATATGTTTTAAGCCAATGCGATAACAAAAATAAATTTTTAAAACCCAAAACAACTAAACACAAAACACTAATCTTTCTTTGTGCTTGTTTGGAGTAGTCTTTATTTTATCCAACTTAATTTTAATTTTGTAGTTAAAATCAAACTTCCCACATTCTAGCTCCCTTTCCAGCCAGTGGTTGGAGACATAAAGGTTACGATTATTTTCAAACTGTATAATATATCTTTTTCTACCCCTATGTTGGACTTGTTTAATAGCGCTTATTAATAATTCCGCACCATATTCCAAATCCTCCAGTCTACTACATTCTTTAAATTTAACATTGCCTTTAATATCTTGCATCTCTATGTCTTCTTGTCCAACATCATCCCAATCATTGTTACGGAAACTTAGGTTTTCTATTTTTGGAAAGGAATTGCCATAAAATGTTGCGGTTCCGTTAGTGTTAAAGCTTGCAAGTGGCTCGTTGGTAGGTAGATAAATAATGTCCAAATCACCACTGTATGGCAACACGCTATAACCTTGCCTATTCTTATTTATCTCTATAAATACAGTTTTACAGACACCTTTAACATAGTATACACCCCTCCGTCCATCCTTTTCTGCCAACACTCCCACAAACTTGTTGTTTACTACAAACGCATACACTATATAATGTCCATAATGCTCTAGATCCTCCCAACGTCGCAGGAAGTAATCTTTTAATTTATCCTCTCTTTCCCTTCTTTCTTGTTCTTTAGCCAACTGTGCTTTGTATTCCTCTGCAACAGTATTTTCCACATATTCCAATTTACGCTTATTACTGTCAATGTCTTCTAATTCCAATTTCCTCTTTTTGGAACAACTCTCTAAGAAAGGCTTGGAAAGTGGCTCTATTTAATGGTGTATGGGTACAGTTTATTGGTCCGGCTTCTTAAAACGTAGGGAGTAAGGTTAGGACTTTCCACTAAGCCTAATTCTTCTAAATTGATGTGTTTAGGTATAGTGGAGAAAGGTGTATTTGATTTTGTAAAACATGTGCCCCCAGATTTGATGTAACACTTATGCTTTACACTTATGGCATCAGGAAACTCCTCTATTACCTCTACATAGTTAGTTGGTAAACAGTTAAAGCTAAATGCAGATAGAGCATACTTTATTAACTTTTCCCTTTGTGTACTATCTTTTGGCAGTTTTAGTTGTACTCCAGTTATCTTCTTCGTATTACTATTACCCCAATATGCGTATTGTAATAAATCGTTAAACACTAAACAACAACTGTTTTGTAATTGATTGGCAACTTTCACCCACATCTTATGCAGAGGTACAGCATAGAATGGAGCATTTTGAAAGTACCGTTTGTTGTCTTCTATTAGACTTAAACAATCTCTTAAAGGTTCAAACCCTTTACCAAAACCTCTACAATAGTTATAGATTGTTGCCTCTAACCTTGTTATTCCATTCTCTCTAGCTAGTTTAGACGAGAACGTTTCTTTTAGTCTTGCATCTGGACAGTTTACAAAGTTTATTATATGGTTTCCTATACTTTTAATTACTCCAGGGCTTGTAATCTGGCATATAAATTTATTATATATTTTTACCCTGCTATTTACATTAAACCATGTTAAACAGTCTTTACTAACATTATCTACAATAACATTATATCCATTCTTGTACGCCCCTTGGTAGCAAAAGTTAAAGTTTTCTGTAAGATATTGGCACATTTCCTCTTTATTAAATATTCCAGCCAAATCTAGTGTTATATCGAAATCCATAAGATAGTACATTTCTTTTTCCAGATCTTGCAGTATCTTTGGAAGGTCTTCCAACAAATCCTTAATTTTAACATTTGCAAGCTCTATTTTATAGGGAATTGCTATAGGATCATCGTACTTTTGTTTAATTTGGTCAATATCTTTCTTTATTATTTGTAACACACCCTCGCTTTGGACCCCAGAGGACCTCTCCAAGGAGAATGGTAGTTTGGCCACAACACCATGTCGAGCTAAAGAGAACTTTTTAAATATTCCTCGTAAGTAGCTATTAAACGAGCCACATATTTCCTTCTTAACTTTAAATTTATTCCGAACATCCCCATCACAATCCGTAACATTGGTTATCTTAACTAACATTATGTTATCACAAAACGCATCCGTTATAGATGTTAAGTTATTTAATTTTGGTTCGCCCTCGCAATAGTTTATATTACCTATGCCTGTAAGAAGGTTATTATTACGGAGATTTTTTAATAAAAACCATATACCGAATCTTTCGTTAGTAGGTTTAATACAATTTCCCAATAAATGGCTAACAGAGTACATTTCTTTTATACAAAAAAAGTAGCGGAAACATGTAAACAGGACAGATTACACTATAGGCATATATGTGTTGTAAATATATGGATATTGTATATAAACATAGGCGAGCGGTAAGTGTAACATGTACGTGGACACCCATATGCAAATATGGAATACCCACCATTAATATAATTCCAAATTCGACTAAATAAGTTTATAGTCTCAATATAATTAACATATTAACTAACGGTGCCATCCCCCATTAGTACCCAAATTGTCGAAATTCTATAATTCTATTCTTAGTCCTTGTATTAGGTTTTGTACTATTAAACCCTACATCCTGTGCAGTAGAGTAATATATGTATTTAATACAGATACGCACATTCTACAAGACCTGTACATAGATCTGTTGTATAAGCAGCAGAATAGACGTCTCACCCATTGTGTTGTTGTAAAGTAAAACATAAATGTGCTGGATACAACCGGCCAGATATTAGACAGGAAATGTGTTGGAAGTGTATTGCCAAAGACAAACACCACATAGTGCAGCATGTAATCAATCCATTACTATTTAGACAAATGTATAAGGTCAGTATTGGTACAACATCCGATATATTAGCCAAACCCAATCCAAACATTGTGTCCTCAAAATGTGTTAAATTTGTTTATATTACACATATTTCTTACACAATTTACAAACTATTTTTTGTGTCAGTTGACAGAACCTGTAAAGTTGTGTAAAATGGCTGTAAACCAGTATCTGTGCCTGTGTCGTAATGTGTTGGAGTGTGTTATTGTGTCTCTGCATTTGTGTTGTTTTATAAACTTTAAATATTACTATGTCCTTATACTCTTACTATTTCTGTTACTATAATATTATTTTTTTACTGTTTGTTTTCCAAGTTTTATTGTGGGTTTGGCTAATATATCGGATGTTGTACCAATACTGACGTTTGTCTAAATAGTAATGGATTGCTTACATGCTGCACTATGTGGTGTTTGTCTTTGGCAATACACTTCCAACACATTTCCTGTCTAATATCTGGCCAGTTGTATCCAGCACAATTTACATTTATGTTTTACTTTACAGAACACATTGGGTGAGACGTCTATTTTGCTGCTTATACAACAGATGTACAGGTCTTGTAGAATGTGCGTATCTGTATTAAACACATATATTACTCTACTGCACAGGATAAGAATGTAGGGTTTAATAGTACAAAACCTAATACAAGGACTAAGAATAGAATTATAGAATTTCGACAATTTGGGTACTAATGCGGGATGGCACCGTTAGTTAATATGTTAATTATATTGAGACTATAAACTTATTTAGTCGAATTTGGAATTATATTAATAGTGGGTATTCCATATTTGCATATGGGTGTCCACATACATGTTACACTTACCGCTCGCCTATGTTTATATACAATATCCATATATTTACAACACATATATACCTATAGTGTAATCTGTCCTGTTTACATGTTTCCGCTACTTTTTTGTATAAAAAGAAATGTACTCTGTTAGCCATTTATTGGGAAATTGTATTAAACCTACTGACGAAAGATTCGGTATATGGTTTTTATTAGAAAATCTACGTAATAATAACCTTCTTACAGACATAGGTAATATAAACTATTGCGAGGGCGAACCAAAATTAAATAACTTAACATCTATAACGGATGCGTTTTGTGATAACATAATGTTAGTTAAGATAACCAATGTTACGGATTGTGATGGGGACGTTCGGAATAAATTTAAAGTTAAGAAGGAAATATGTGGCTCGTTTAATAGCTACTTACGAGGAATATTTAAAAAGTTCTCTTTAGCTCGACATGGTGTTGTGGCCAAACTACCATTCTCCTTGGAGAGGTCCTCTGGGGTCCAAAGCGAGGGTGTGTTACAAATAATAAAGAAAGATATTGACCAAATTAAACAAAAGTATGATGATCCTATAGCAATTCCCTATAAAATAGAGCTTGCAAATGTTAAAATTAAGGATTTGTTGGAAGATCTTCCAAAGATACTGCAAGATCTGGAAAAAGAAATGTACTATCTTATGGATTTCGATATAACACTAGATTTGGCTGGAATATTTAATAAAGAGGAAATGTGCCAATATCTTACAGAAAACTTTAACTTTTGCTACCAAGGGGCGTACAAGAATGGATATAATGTTATTGTAGATAATGTTAGTAAAGACTGTTTAACATGGTTTAATGTAAATAGCAGGGTAAAAATATATAATAAATTTATATGCCAGATTACAAGCCCTGGAGTAATTAAAAGTATAGGAAACCATATAATAAACTTTGTAAACTGTCCAGATGCGAGACTAAAAGAAACGTTCTCGTCTAAACTAGCTAGACAGAATGGAATAACAAGGTTAGAGGCAACAATCTATAACTATTGTAGAGGTTTTGGTAAAGGGTTTGAACCTTTAAGAGATTGTTTAAGTCTAATAGAAGACAACAAACGGTACTTTCAAAATGCTCCATTCTATGCTGTACCTCTGCATAAGATGTGGGTGAAAGTTGCCAATCAATTACAAAACAGTTGTTGTTTAGTGTTTAACGATTTATTACAATACGCATATTGGGGTAATAGTAATACGAAGAAGATAACTGGAGTACAACTAAAACTGCCAAAAGATAGTACACAAAGGGAAAAGTTAATAAAGTATGCTCTATCTGCATTTAGCTTTAACTGTTTACCAACTAACTATGTAGAGGTAATAGAGGAGTTTCCTGATGCCATAAGTGTAAAGCATAAGTGTTACATCAAATCTGGGGGCACATGTTTTACAAAATCAAATACACCTTTCTCCACTATACCTAAACACATCAATTTAGAAGAATTAGGCTTAGTGGAAAGTCCTAACCTTACTCCCTACGTTTTAAGAAGCCGGACCAATAAACTGTACCCATACACCATTAAAGAAATAGAGCCACTTTCCAAGCCTTTCTTAGAGAGTTGTTCCAAAAAGAGGAAATTGGAATTAGAAGACATTGACAGTAATAAGCGTAAATTGGAATATGTGGAAAATACTGTTGCAGAGGAATACAAAGCACAGTTGGCTAAAGAACAAGAAAGAAGGGAAAGAGAGGATAAATTAAAAGATTACTTCCTGCGACGTTGGGAGGATCTAGAGCATTATGGACATTATATAGTGTATGCGTTTGTAGTAAACAACAAGTTTGTGGGAGTGTTGGCAGAAAAGGATGGACGGAGGGGTGTATACTATGTTAAAGGTGTCTGTAAAACTGTATTTATAGAGATAAATAAGAATAGGCAAGGTTATAGCGTGTTGCCATACAGTGGTGATTTGGACATTATTTATCTACCTACCAACGAGCCACTTGCAAGCTTTAACACTAACGGAACCGCAACATTTTATGGCAATTCCTTTCCAAAAATAGAAAACCTAAGTTTCCGTAACAATGATTGGGATGATGTTGGACAAGAAGACATAGAGATGCAAGATATTAAAGGCAATGTTAAATTTAAAGAATGTAGTAGACTGGAGGATTTGGAATATGGTGCGGAATTATTAATAAGCGCTATTAAACAAGTCCAACATAGGGGTAGAAAAAGATATATTATACAGTTTGAAAATATTCGTAACCTTTATGTCTCCAACCACTGGCTGGAAAGGGAGCTAGAATGTGGGAAGTTTGATTTTAACTACAAAATTAAAATTAAGTTGGATAAAATAAAGACTACTCCAAACAAGCACAAAGAAAGATTAGTGTTTTGTGTTTAGTTGTTTTGGGTTTTAAAAATTTATTTTTGTTATCGCATTGGCTTAAAACATATCCAAAATTTAGGCAGTTCTGACCATAAATATTTTGTGGATTACTTATTATATTACAATGAGAGGTAGTTGAGAGGGTCACAACAATATTGGAAATGTGGCAAATATAACAGCTGGATGTATATAATAAGCTTGTATTTATTTTTTTTAATCCAACCGTAATAGTGAATTTGGAAATGGGGTATTTACTTATGCAATGGCCAGTAATATATTGCAGTCATATCCAAAGTTTGGTTACGACAAAACAGCACTAAAAGGGAAAAAATATACGGTAAATTTAGATATAAGGGGATATAACAAGTCGAAAAGTAAATAAAGGAGTTATTGGTAGTAATTTACAAAATATAGTTTTGTAAAAACACAAATACCAATGTTAGTTTTTAGGTTGCGGCAAAACAAACAACACATCAGCTGTATTATAGGTGGAAATAATATTGTAATTTTAGATATAATAGTTGGGGGCTATAACATATCCAAAAATAAATCAGACAATAAATGCTTAGGACAATATCCAAAGTGTAGGCAAATCGGACAATAAACAGCAAAGTCAGTTTTGGGATTACAGCAAAATAAACAAACAAAAAAGACAAAATACTGTATTATAGGGGGTAGTGGAACGTGTGGTAGTGTGGTCTTGTTACCTATATAAGAGCTATAACATATCCGAAAATAAATCAGACAGTAAATAAAGAAGTTTGAAATTGTTAGTATATTTTTCAAAATATTTTTTTAATTTGACCATTATAGTTAATTTGTCAAATGTGGATGGTACATATACACTAGCCTAGAATAATGACATATATAAATTTTAAACAAATCAGACCATAAATAAAGAAGTTGCCAATTGGCAGTATTTTTCCAAATTTTTTAAAATTTAACCGCAATATTTGTAAAATGTGGATGGTGCATATACATTAGCCTACAACAATAACATATCCAAATTTTAAACAAATCGGACAGTAAATAAAGAAGTTGGCAATTGGCAGTATTTTTCAAAAATATTTTTTAATTTGACTGTAATAGTGAATTTGGGAAATGTAAGTGTAATTTATTAAAACACTTGCCTACGACAATAACATATCTAAATTTTAAACAAATCGGACAGTAAATAAAGAAGTTGGCAATTGGCAGTATTTTTCAAAAATATTTTTTTATTTGACCGTAATAGTGAATTTGGGAAATGTAAGTGGAATTTATTAAAACACTTGCCTAGGACAATAACATATCCAAGTTTTAAAGAAATCGGACAGTAAATAAAGAAGTTGGCAATTGGCAGTATTTTTCAAAAATATTTTTTAATTTGACCGTAATAGTGAATTTGGGATATGTAAGTGGAATTTATTAAAACACTTGCCTAGGTCAATAACATATCCAAATTTTAAATAAATCGGACAGTAAATAAAGAAGTTGGCAATTGGCAGTATTTTTCAAAAATATTTTTTAATTTGACCGTAATAGTGAATTTGGGATATGTAAGTGGAATTTATTAAACCACTTGCCTAGGACAATAACATATCCAAATTGAAGACAAATCGAACAGTTAATAAAGAAGGTGGCAATTGGCACTATAGTATTTTTCAAAAAATATTTTTTAATTTTACTGTTATAGTGAATTTGGGAAATGTAAGTGGAATTTATTAAAACACTTGCCTAGGACAATAACATATCCAAATTGCAGACAAATCAGACCATAAACACTAAAGATAGTTTTTTAGCCTGAATTTGAAAATTAATTTTAATAAATATAGAGGGGGGATGGGGATTGGGAAAATATATTTAATATAGGCAAGGGTTGGACATTAGTATAGGCTAACAAGGAAACTTGTGTAAGGCGGGATCGGGCGTCGGTGCAAAAACTGATCCCCATAAGAATAACATGGGAAAAAAGCGCCGATTACGGGGTCTCTTTCTCAGTTCACCACTACTTCTTGGATTATTCCTTGGAACATCAGGAACGCAATTTTATATATAAATTGAGTCTTGGATAGATATATTTGTATACACTCTTTTAAGTATTTAATTAAAGCTTGTTCCTTGTGAGTTTTTATAATAATTTGTATATAATATAATAATTTATATTATCTTCAAAACAGACAACTTATAAAGCCTAAACTAATACTAACAGGCACTAAAGCGCAAGCTGACGTCTACAAGGATTAGATTATTAAAGTGCCGGTGAACGGTGATGGTGTCAAAACGGTGTTAAATGGATTATGATGAGCACCATCCATCATTTTCAAAGTGTTAGAATACTTAACAAATTAAAAGGGCCAAATTTTTTAGCTGTAATTGATCTATTTAGTATAACAAAATTAAACATATAACTAGTTTTAAAACTCATATACACATGTTCTTAACGATTGAAAAATTCAATTCTGTATTTATAAGATTAAAAACCTTAATACACAATTCACGTTTACCCTCTAAAGGTAATTTTATTGGGTGTTGATCGTTAGGTTGAATTCTGTTACGAGGGATCAGTTGTTAGTTGATCTACATTTGTTAGTGTATTTTAAGAAATGTATTACAAATTAATGTTTTTTTCTTATTATACGCTATAAAATAAGAATATTTAAGTTATGCAAATATCATGTTACACGAGATCTTATTAAAGCCTTATAAATAAATAAAAATTGTAACTAAAATGTTCTAAGATAAAGATAATTATATTCTTTTTTACCATATTTTACTATTGCTCGCCCTAAAATGTTCGGGAGCTAATGTCCTGTTTTCTAACTTTGTTGCTGAAAAAAAACAATTTTTTTCTAAAAATGCAAATTCACCTGGTTTTAAATTTGTGGGTGTAAGAAATAATGTTCCAACATATATTCAGGCAATTTAATCAGATCTTTAATTTGTATTAAGACTCAACGGAGTGATAGTGAACTGATGTAACTAAAACTAAAATGGCTATTGCGTTCGGGGAATAACTTTTAGTGTTTTCACTCATTTTAAATGTGTCCGTCATGTCCGTGTCTCCGCGTGTGTTTAAATGCACTTTTATGTGATGACGACCTTCAAATGAAGTGACATACATTCTTTTCGGCCTGAAGATGACTTCAATTAAGTAATTCGAAAATAGTTGCTCCTACAACAAATTTGATTACTCGTTAGCAGGTATTTAACCATTTTAGAATTTCTCAGTAATCCAGAGGCTAAACATTAAAAATGAAAATGTAATTAAAAAGTAAAAAAAATATATACAGCGTTGTTTAGAATGTTTGCTTTTTTTATCACAATATTGACAAACGTTACAAGCCAGTAAAATGAACACTGGATGTTATCTTTCAGTTTCGATGTGATAAAACTATTAGCTTCGACCGACCTGGCTTTTATATTGTTATCAAGCGGTTCAATCTACCTATTAACCGAGCCATGTTATCGATCTGTAAAGCACAACTGACGAATTGTTTCAATGACAACGGAATAAATAATATGAATGAAATTCTCAACAAAACTGAACAACTGACATACAATCTATGACAAATAGAAATTCATGTGAAGGTTGTATTTGTTTTTTTTTAATAAAGTACTTATTGCGTGGTAATTAAATTCATTACGACTGTTTCACTTTGTCTTCGAGCGAATTTCCCCTTTGTACCGAAGAAGCTACTATCGTAGTCGGCATTGTAAGATAGAGACCCGGGACTATGATAACTTTTCGTTTTAAGGTCTCCATATGCCAAAACACTATTCGTTAAAAACTATATATATATATATATATATATATATATATATATATATATATATATATATATATATATATATATATATATATATATATATATATATATGTATATATAGGTATATATTTACATTCGATTTTGATGAAAGTTTGTACAAACGTATAAAGAAACATTTATGACTTTAGGTTCGAAAAAAAAGATCGACCCGACCAAATAGATATTGGGAGGGGGAGGTTTGTACCCCAAAAAATGGGCTTTTTAAATTGTTTACATGTCATATTTTTAAAAGCCAAACTTTAATACCCATTAGATTCAGCTCTATACAAACAAAGTTTGATCTTTTTCTCTACGTTAATTAGTTACATAGATATTTAAAGTGCAATTCATGACACCATGAACACTCATGCACTGATTATCACCAAAAGGTTTAACTATCTCGTTCCGAAACAAACCCTTCAGAACACAAGATGTTTTTGTTGTCTTGCGAAACGACAAGTGTAAATGTAATACCCACTGTTGTGTTTGTTTGTCGAGTAATTGTGCGATGTTTGTGTTTTGTGTTGGTAGAGGTTGACAATGTTTCCACTTCAAGACTCGACAAGTGAGTGATGTGCAATAAACAAGCGTTCACTAGGGATATACTGTATTTCTGAATTAAGGGTCATATATCAATTATTTGGGATATTCTGTTGTATAGCTTCAGGATTTCAACTAACATTGGTCTTATGAGAACACAATCTTTAAATAAAAATAATAAAAAGACTTTCGTACCAACACAATATATAGCCACAGTTTAATTGGAATGCAGCCGAAGCTAGAAAGCGGTAAGATATAAATCACTGTGGCCGGACTCTGCTATGGAAAACCGCACCCTTTGATTCCGGAAGAGGATTGTAAACTATTTGAGGGTACAGTAAGGTATTGATCCGAATAAACATTGGGAACTCCACCACGAGGATTTACAAGGAACATTATAAACAAGCCTTTATAATCTATAACGGTTTTATACTTATGAACAATGTGTGTGAATATGTTGGTTAACTGTGTTTGGCTACATTAATGGCATTGGTGTTGTAGTAACGTGATATTATCTATTTATTAAAACTTGTTGATGGTAAATTATGATATGATTATTATAACGAAGATCAGATAAATAAGCTGTTATGTTCATTAGCTTCGTTCGTAATTTATTATGTAGACAATAAATATGGAAAAAGCCTTAAATTAAAGCAGTTTAAAGAGAGCTGCAGTTTAGATTGACGTAACGGTTATAAACTCAACCAATAGACTACACTAATGTCTTCGGCTATAATGAACTAGTACACTAATAAAAGATTTGTTTAGACCAATTGGATTTTCATCATTAATACACTTGCATTTGTATATAAATGTATTATTCTTGACTACCAACACATACATAACATAGGTTAGTTAAATTTGGTAAAACATATTAAAACTCCGGCCTGGTCAGTTAATAAACTACAAATTGGTTTTCTTAGATTTTATTTTTATTTTTTTCGCAAAGAAAGCTAAAATATATCTACGCATGGCACATACCCACTAAGCCTATTTGCTTGTTATTCAACAGCACCCCTACAAGGGGAGGTTGTGCAGTATGATTTCTTGAGTAAAAGGCTAGTTTAAATTTAACCTGCAGAGTTTGTCATTAAAAAAAATTATGATATTAATTTTAAAAGTATATTTTAGTATATGTAATCGTCAAAAATTTAAATTAAACGACGGATTTGCTTAACCATGCGACCTTAGTAGGAATGTTTATACCAGGAAATATTTTACTGCTGGAGAACACCCTCACAAAAATTAAGATTTGCCGTTATACTTGGAAATATTTAACATTATACTGATTGTGACTCACGTAATAACAAACTAAATAGATTGCAATAAAAATTTGAAAATGGATTCATTAATATATTATATTAGTAAAGAAAGAACTCTACTACATTTTTTAATCTTATATTAATTTAGCTAACGTATGATCGAACGACAATATGTAAAAATATCAGTAAATTCAATCATATCTGCTTATTTGTGTTTCAATTAAAAATAAGAACCGATAACTTGGCCATCAAAAGATCAGCAGTGGTAACCTGGATAAATTGGAACGAACCATACAGTGAAACATATATATATATATGTATTAAGAATTTTTAAAGGTTTAGGAATCAGTCACTGAATTATACAATAGTTTTATTTGGATCCTCGCTTACTATTAAAATATTATGTTTTGCTACTTGTCTGGAGTGAACATGTACCAATGGGCAGAAACATATTTCTCCAAATTTAAAATACCTCTTCTCACAATGATACTTGTTGTGCAAGGCGGAATTGTTGTACAGCTGATCTTTGAAGCATGTCGAACCCTCTTTAGGCACACGTCACTTTTAGGGTTATATAGCGATTTATATTTTATCTTCCTTCTGCTGGATGTTTTTGCTGGCTCATTGCTGATGGTTTCAAATCGGAAAATGATCAGGTTATGCTATGATCAAATAATAAATGTTGAGAGATTTGAATTGAATACAGGAGAAAGAAGATCTAAGGTTTTGATTATATGTCTGATGTTCAATTGTGTTACATATTACTAGGAATTATTCCCCTTCCTACGTCCCTAGCAAATTTTATCCTAAAATACGGCTTTTTCTATTTGCTGTGATAAGTTTTTTTCTGAATGTGGCAACATCATTGAGTTTCAACATGGTTTTTTTGGCACAGCTTGAAATAAACAAGTATTTAAATCACCAAATAGAACGAGATGAGTATATTGTTCGTAATAGCTTAGTACGTGGTGTAGAAGGTAATTTTGACAACGTGTTTACCTCAAGAAATCCGTGGAAGTATTCTTCAAAACTCATTGCTGCAAGTTCAACACACTAAAAATATATACTGAAATGCATTCAACATCTAAATACTTAAACATGTTGCGGAACAAAATCTAATATCTCCTGCAGTCAGTTAAAATTGGGAACATTTCATTCAGTTCACCGATATTATTGACGTTGCCATTTACCAATACAAGTGGAATAATAAACACGATTTCGTCAATATGTGGGATCATTATTCCAGTGTTAGCTATCGCCACTCCAGTATTGTTTAACTATTGGATCAAATACAAGCAAAGCTGTCACAAATCCAAGGGCAAGAAAGAGTTGTTTTACAGTTGTGATCCTTGGACCAGGAAGAAGATTGCCAGAGTTGTGCTTAGTTCTGATGATGGGTACCCAGACTCTCCTTGCGTCTTGCTCCAATGTGACTGAGCTCTCTTGTCAGATGTTGTTGACTTTGCACTCTTATCCGTAACTACATTTCTGTAGTAACTGAATAACCCAGCTCAGAGTACCAGAGAGTCACTGAGCACCAGAGGGCCCGGTGAGGAGTTGGTAGGACGGCAGCTCGCGGCAAGAACGTTTCATGAGTACATATCAACTTGTACTGTAAAGGCTCAAAACTTGACCCTTTATGCAATCAACGCACAGACCTGAGGTCCCAGAGCACAAACAAATGTTATCCTGGCCTCTGGGGAAAAATATGAACCTGCACCGTTTGTTAATTTGGTGATTATTATTTTACTGTAGTTACTAAAACTTAAAGATGGTAACGCTAATAATTCAACACTCTAAGATAGAATTCATGCTAAGTTTTATCAATTTTTATTGATGTAATCTGTATTACTTTTATTTTAAAGACCAATATGAGTTAAACTTTAACTACGCTGTATTTAATTTTTAGTATTAAAATCCCAATTTTTAGTATTAGTATTACACACCAACTTTATTATCCCCTCTTTGTAATTATACTTATATGATTTCTTTGAACAGTTTATAAAAATGTTATGATATCGGTGTGAATACTAATTGTTTGTATAATGTGTTAGTAAACTACTTTCTCTAGGGTTTATTTCCTCACAGTAATAAATATGGCCATTGTTATCTTGAAGAACGAAATAATTGTTGGTTTTTCCAAATAACCTTCATAGTACCTTATCCATTCAATACTGAAACGAGTTCGCACGCAGCACGCTGACGTAAGGGAAGTGAATTTCCACATAAAAAACTTTTAAAACTCAAAATCTGTGTAAAATCACATTCGTCCAATTTTTATTGAAATCTGAAAACATTTATTTTTTTACTGTTCTGATACTCCTGGTTTCATTTACTTGCACAGCTGGGAATACAATTTTGCGCATTATAAGGTTAGGAGAAGGTCCAGACAAGATTGAAAGTAGGCGTGAGGTTGCTGGGGACGATAAAACTCTAACAAAGGAATAACAGGCTTTTATAGTGTAAAACCCCATAAGACAACGTACTGTGTATAGTCGATATACATTTTCTTTAATACCTCAGTAAATATTTATGCTAGAATGACGAGAGAGGGCTTAAAACTTTCGCCTCTCTAATTCCCATCATTTACATCCATTGATTTTCCATATGGGGCTTCTCTAACCCTCTTTGGGCCCAAAAACTCGAAATTTGAAAGATTGATCCCCAAAAAAAGAGGTTTAGAGTTTTTCGATTGTTTTGCCCAACGAACTTGTACAACTGATTACAGAAAGGAACGTCCCTACCAAATTTGAATTAAATCGGACAAAAAATGCGACCACTAGAGTGCAAACACATACACACATATATATATATATATATATATATATATAACATTTTGAACGACCCCCCCAAAACGTGTTCAGGGGGTCATGTTAGGAACTTATATGGTGGTCCCGGGCTTAAGTTTCACTGTGCGGGTCATGCTAATAGTTCACTTTCCAAAGGCAATTCACTAATAGATAATATATGACGACAGACTAACACTAGCATACTCTTAGGAAGTGAGGAGCAATAACCGGATGTACTTTAGGCCTTTATCGCTTTAAAGGTTTCTAGCTGAGACAGGACTTCCTGAAACATAACCGTTACAAACACTTGGGCGTACCGATGAAAACCTTTAAAGGTTGTTAAGAAGGTTTATCTTTCCAATATTTCACACGTACGATTATGTAACACATAAAACAGTTACTTCGAAAAATATTTTATCCTAATAGTGCACTGACATTGATTTCTAATAAAATAAATGAATATGGTAATAAATTAAAGATATTTTTAAGTTAAATTGCTTAGTATAATTCTTAGGAAAAAGGTTGTCACTTTTAAGTTCTGAAATTCGTATGGATGTAGTATATATAAAAGTAATTATACCATGTTGTTTTATAAAATTGATTTATCCAGGTCCTAATTTTGGGCAACACTCACCTTGTTACTCTGCTCGTGCGGAGACTGATTAAGTCCAATTTTAGTTGAATTACTCAACTTCGTCAAAAGTTTTTTATTTCGAAACAAATACACACAAATACGGGCGAAATAGCCTACACATACACAGTCTCTCACACTCCCGATATTTCGCGGAACCACAAAACGTTCCGCGTCTTCAAGGAATGTTTTCCCTAGCTTGCCGCTTGCGTATTCTTTCCGAACGCCTCACTATGACTCGTTAAAGTTTTTTTTTTACATTTAGCAGGTAATTTTAACGAATTTCCCCTATAGGGAAGAAGCTATTACCATAGTCGGCATGGTAAGACCTAGGCCCAAGACCATGAATACTTTTCGTTTTAAGGTTCCCAGACCCCAAAAAAACCATTCGTTCGAAAATGTATATATATATATATGTATATATATATATATATATATATATATGTGTGTGTGTGTGTGTGTGTGTGTGTGTCCGTGAACACGATAACTCTCGTAAAAATGATCCGATTTTGATGAAACTTGGTATAAACGTGTAAAGCAACGTTGATGACTTAAATTCGAAAACCAGCCAGATCGCCTTATCCGAAGGGGTATTTTGGAGTGGTTTTGTACCCCAAAAACGGGGTTTTTGAATTTTGTACATATAATTTTTTAAACAGTCAAATTTTAGATTTTACCATTGGATTTAACTTAAAAAAACACACAATTTGGTATTTTGATCATTCCTCTACGTCAATTGGTTACCGAGATATTGAAAGTGCTAAACGCAGTACGTTGTCTAATGTTATTCTTACGGAGGAAAAGAAAAATGTTATATGCCGCTTATTTATGAAAGTATACTGACGAAACTTGGTATACGGCTTCATCTCGTTGTAGTCTATTGATATTTACTCAACAACATTTTTGCTAAAGACTCTCGTAGCAGCAAACCTGCGTGCTCAGCCCCCATGTTATTCTTATGGAGAATAATTAAATGCTCTGTCTCCCTTAATTATGAACATAAATTATTAAAAACCGGTATGCCACTTCACCTAGTTTAGTTATATTGATATTAACATAACAACCCAATTTTTGTGTTCCTTGATGCAGCAAACCTGCGTACTCAGCTCCAATGTTATTCTTATGGAGAATAATTAAAATTGTATCTTTCGCGTATTTGTAATTATATTTTTATGAAACTTGTTAAGTCGCTTTATGTATTATAGTAGTGGTGAAATACGGGGGAGGCATACTATTCGGCGCTTTTTTCCCATGTTATTCTTATGGGGAGCCGTTTTTGCACCGACACCAGCTCCCGCCTTACACAAGTTTCCTTGTTGGCCTGTACTAATACCCAACCCTTGCCTATATTAAATATATTTTCCCAATCCCCATCCCTCCTCTATATTTTTTAAAATTAATTTTCAAATTCAGGCTAAAAAACTATCTTTAGTGTTTATAGTCCGATTTGTCTGCAATTTGGATATGTTACTGTCCTAGGCAAGTATTTTAATAAATTCCACTTACATTTCCCAAATTCACTATAACGGTCAAATTAAAAAATATTTTTGAAAAATACTATAGTGCCAATTGTCACCTTCTTTATTAACTGTCCGATTTGTCTTCAATTTGGATATGTTATTGTCGTAGGCAAGTGTTTTAATAAATTACACTTACATTTCCCAAATTCACTATTACAGTCAAATTAAAAAGATATTTTTGAAAAATACTGCCAATTGCCAACTTCTTTATTAAATGTCCGATTTGTCTGCAATTTGGATATGTTATTGTCCTAGGCAAATGTTTTAATAAATTTCACTTACATATCCCAAATTCACTATTACGGTCAAATTAAAAAATATTTTTGAAAAATACTGCCAATTGCCAACTTCTTTATTTACTGTCCGATTTATTTAAAATTTGGATATGTTATTGTCCTAGGCAAGTGTTTTAATAAATTCCACTTACATATCCCAAATTCACTATTACGGTCAAATTAAAAAATATTTTTGAAAAATACTGACAATTGCCAACTTCTTTATTTACTGTCCGATTTGTTTAAAATTTGGATATGTTATTGTTGTAGGCTAGTGTATACGCACCATCCACATTTTACAAATATTGCGGTTAAATTTTAAAAACATTTGGAAAAATACTGCCAATTGGCAACTTCTTTATTTATGGTCTGATTTGTTTAAAATTTATATATGTCATTATTCTAGGCTAGTGTATATGCACCATCCACATTTGACAAATTAACTATAATGGTCAAATTAAAAAAAATATTTTGAAAAATATACTAACAATTTCAAACTTCTTTATTTACTGTCTGATTTATTTTCGGATATGTTATAGCTCTTATATAGGTAACAAGACCACACTACCACACGTTCCATTACCCCCTACAATACAGTATTTTGTCTTTTTTGTTTGTTTATTTTGCTGTAATCCCAAAACTGACTTTGCTGTTTATTGTCCGATTTGCCTACACTTTGGATATTGTCCTAAGCATTTATTGTCTGATTTATTTTTGGATATGTTATAGCCCCCCAACTATTATATCTAAAATTACAATATTATTTCCACCTATAATACAGTTGATGTGTTGTTTGTTTTGCCGCAAACTAAAAACTAACATTGGTATTTGTGTTTTTACAAAACTATATTTTGTGGTTGGATTAAAAAAAAATAAATGCAAGCTTATTATATTTGCCACAAGCTTATTATATACATCCAGCTGTTATATTTGCCACATTTCCAATATTGTTGTGACCCTCTCAACTACCTCTAATTGTAATATAATAAGTAATATATATCCACAAAATATTTATGGTCAGAACTGCCTAAATTTTGGATAGCCAATGCGATAACAAAAAATAAATTTTTAAAACCCAAAACAACTAAACACAAAACACTAATCTTTCTTTGTGCTTGTTTGGAGTAGTCTTTATTTTATCCAACTTAATTTTAATTTTGTAGTTAAAATCAAACTTCCCACATTCTAGCTCCCTTTCCAGCCAGTGGTTGGAGACATAAAGGTTACGAATATTTTCAAACTGTACAATATATCTTTTTCTACCCCTATGTTGGACTTGTTTAATAGCGCTTATTAATAACTCCGCACCATATTCCAAATCCTCCAGTCTACTACATTCTTTAAATTTAACATTGCCTTTAATATCTTGCATCTCTATGTCTTCTTGTCCAACATCATCCCACTCATTGTTACGGAAACTTAGGTTTTCTATTTTTGGAAAGGAATTGCCATAAAATGTTGCGG
This sequence comes from Allygus modestus, assembly GCA_963675035.1. Taxonomy (NCBI): domain Eukaryota; kingdom Metazoa; phylum Arthropoda; class Insecta; order Hemiptera; family Cicadellidae; genus Allygus; species Allygus modestus. The sequence goes on along the minus strand of OY776111.1, from coordinate 435,404,197 downwards.
TTCCGTTAGTGTTAAAGCTTGCAAGTGGCTCGTTGGTAGGTAGATAAATAATGTCCAAATCACCACTGTATGGCAACACGCTATAACCTTGCCTATTCTTATTTATCTCTATAAATACAGTTTTACATACACCTTTAACATAGTATACACCCCTCCGTCCATCCTTTTCTGCCAACACTCCCACAAACTTGTTGTTTACTACAAACGCATACACTATATAATGTCCATAATGCTCTAGATCCTCCCAACGTCGCAGGAAGTAATCTTTTAATTTATCCTCTCTTTCCCTTCTTTCTTGTTCTTTAGCCAACTGTGCTTTGTATTCCTCTGCAACAGTATTTTCCACATATTCCAATTTACGCTTATTACTGTCAATGTCTTCTAATTCCAATTTCCTCTTTTTGGAACAACTCTCTAAGAAAGGCTTGGAAAGTGGCTCTATTTCTTTAATAGTGTATGGGTACAGTTTATTGGTCCGGCTTCTTAAAACGTAGGGAGTAAGGTTAGGACTTTCCACTAAGCCTAATTCTTCTAAATTGATGTGTTTAGGTATAGTGGAGAAAGGTGTATTTGATTTTATAAAACATGTGCCCCCAGATTTGATGTAACACTTATGCTTTACACTTATGGCATCAGGAAACTCCTCTATTACCTCCACGTAGTTAGTTGGTAAACAGTTAAAGCTAAATGCAGATACAGCATACTTTATTAACTTTTCCCTTTGTGTACTATCTTTTGGCAGTTTTAGTTGCACTCCAGTTATCTTCTTCGTATTACTATTACCCCAATATGCGTATTGTAATAAATCGTTAAACACTAAACAACAACTGTTTTGTAATTGATTGGCAACTTTCACCCACATCTTATGCAGAGGTACAGCATAGAATGGAGCATTTTGAAAGTACCGTTTGTTGTCTTCTATTAGACTTAAACAATCTCTTAAAGGTTCAAACCCTTTACCAAAACCTCTACAATAGTTATAGATTGTTGCCTCTAACCTTGTTATTCCATTCTGTCTAGCTAGTTTAGACGAGAACGTTTCTTTTAGTCTCGCATCTGGACAGTTTACAAAGTTTATTATATGGTTTCCTATACTTTTAATTACTCCAGGGCTTGTAATCTGGCATATAAATTTATTATATATTTTTACCCTGCTATTTACATTAAACCATGTTAAACAGTCTTTACTAACATTATCTACAATAACATTATATCCATTCTTGTACGCCCCTTGGTAGCAAAAGTTAAAGTTTTCTGTAAGATATTGGCACATTTCCTCTTTATTAAATATTCCAGCCAAATCTAGTGTTATATCGAAATCCAAAAGATAGTACATTTCTTTTTCCAGATCTTGCAGTATCTTTGGAAGATCTTCCAACAAATCCTTAATTTTAACATTTGCAAGCTCTATTTTATAGGGAATTGCTATAGGATCATCATACTTTTGTTTAATTTGGTCAATATCCTTCTTTATTATTTGTAACACACCCTCGCTTTGGACCCCAGAGGACCTCTCCAAGGAGAATGGTAGTTTGGCCACAACACCATGTCGAGCTAAAGAGAACTTTTTAAATATTCCTCGTAAGTAGCTATTAAACGAGCCACATATTTCCTTCTTAACTTTAAATTTATTCCGAACGTCCCCATCACAATCCGTAACATTGGTTATCTTAACTAACATTATGTTATCGCAAAACTCATCCGTTATAGATGTTAAGTTATTTAATTTTGGTTCGCCCTCGCAATATTTTATATTACCTATGTCTGTAAGAAGGTTATTATTACGTAGATTTTCTAATAAAAACCATATACCGAATCTTTCGTTAGTAGGTTTAATACAATTTCCCAATAAATGGCTAACAGAGTACATTTCTTTTATACAAAAAAGTAGCGGAAACATGTAAACAGGACAGATTACACTATAGGCATATAGAGGTTGTAAATATATGGATATTGTATATAAACATAGGCGAGCGGTAAGTGTAACATGTAAGTAGACACCCATATGCAAATATGGAATACCCACTATTAATATAATTCCAAATTCGACTAAATAAGTTTATAGTCTCAATATAATTAACATATTAACTAACGGTGCCATCCCGCATTAGTACCCAAATTGTCGAAATTCTATAATTCTATTCTTAGTCCTTGTATAGTATTAGGTTTTGTACTATTAAACCCAACATTCTTATCCTGTGCAGTAGAGTAATATATGTATTTAATACAGATACGCACATTCTACAAGACCTATACATAGATATGTTGTATAAGCAGCAGAATAGACGTCTCATCGTGTTGTTGTAAAGTAAAACATAAATGTAAATTGTGCTGGATACAACCGGCCAGATATTAGACAGGAAATGTGTTGGAAGTGTATTGCCAAATAGTAAGACAAACACCACATAGTGCAGCATGTAATCAATCCATTACTATTTAGACAAATGTATAAGGTCAGTATTGGTACAACATCCGATATATTAGCCAAACCCAGTCCAAACATTGTGTCCTCAAAATGTTATGATTGTGTTAAATTTGTTTATATTACATATATTTCTTACACAATTTACAAACTATTTTTGTGTCAGTTGACAGAACCTGTAAAGTTGTGTAAAATGGCTGTAAACCAGTATCTGTGCCTGTGTCGTAATGTGTTGGAGTGTGTCATTTATTGTGTCTCTGCATTTGTGTTGTTTTATAAACTTTAAATATTACTGTGTCCTTATACTCTTACTATTTCTGTTACTATAATATTAATTTTTTACTCTTTGTTTTCCAAGTTTGATTGTGGGTTTGGCTAATATATCGGATGTTGTACCAATACTGACCTTATACATTTGTCTAAATAGTAATGGATTGATTACATGCTGCACTATGTGGTGTTTGTCTTACTATTTGGCAATACACTTCCAACACATTTCCTGTCTAATATCTGGCCGGTTGTATCCAGCACAATTTACATTTATGTTTTACTTTACAACAACACAATGAGACGTCTATTCTGCTGCTTATACAACATATCTATGTATAGGTCTTGTAGAATGTGCGTATCTGTATTAAATACATATATTACTCTACTGCACAGGATAAGAATGTTGGGTTTAATAGTACAAAACCTAATACTATACAAGGACTAAGAATAGAATTATAGAATTTCGACAATTTGGGTACTAATGCGGGATGGCGCCGTTAGTTAATATGTTAATTATATTGAGACTATAAACTTATTTAGTCTAATTTGGAATTATATTAATAGTGGGTATTCCATATTTGCATATGGGTGTCTACTTACATGTTACACTTACCGCTCGCCTATGTTTATATACAATATCCATATATTTACAACCTCTATATGCCTATAGTGTAATCTGTCCTGTTTACATGTTTCCGCTACTTTTTTGTATAAAAGAAATGTACTCTGTTAGCCATTTATTGGGAAATTGTATTAAACCTACTAACGAAAGATTCGGTATATGGTTTTTATTAGAAAATCTACGTAATAATAACCTTCTTACAGACATAGGTAATATAAACTATTGCGAGGGCGAACCAAAATTAAATAACTTAACATCTATAACGGATGCGTTTTGCGATAACATAATGTTAGTTAAGATAACCAATGTTACGGATTGTGATGGGGACGTTCGGAATAAATTTAAAGTTAAGAAGGAAATATGTGGCTCGTTTAATAGCTACTTACGAGGAATATTTAAAAAGTTCTCTTTAGCTCGACATGGTGTTGTGGCCAAACTACCATTCTCCTTGGAGAGGTCCTCTGGGGTCCAAAGCGAGGGTGTGTTACAAATAATAAAGAAGGATATTGACCAAATTAAACAAAAGTATGATGATCCTATAGCAATTCCCTATAAAATAGAGCTTGCAAATGTTAAAATTAAGGATTTGTTGGAAGATCTTCCAAAGATACTGCAAAATCTGGAAAAAGAAATGTACTATCTTATGGATTTCGATATAACACTAGATTTGGCTGGAATATTTAATAAAGAGGAAATGTGCCAATATCTTACAGAAAACTTTAACTTTTGCTACCAAGGGGCGTACAAGAATGGATATAATGTTATTGTAGATAATGTTAGTAAAGACTGTTTAACATGGTTTAATGTAAATAGCAGGGTAAAAATATATAATAAATTTATATGCCAGATTACAAGCCCTGGAGTAATTAAAAGTATAGGAAACCATATAATAAACTTTGTAAACTGTCCAGATGCGAGACTAAAAGAAACGTTCTCGTCTAAACTGGCTAGAGAGAATGGAATAACAAGGTTAGAGGCAACAATCTATAACTATTGTAGAGGTTTTGGTAAAGGGTTTGAACCTTTAAGAGATTGTTTAAGTCTAATAGAAGACAACAAACGGTACTTTCAAAATGCTCCATTCTATGCTGTACCTCTGCATAAGATGTGGGTGAAAGTTGCCAATCAATTACAAAACAGTTGTTGTTTAGTGTTTAACGATTTATTACAATACGCATATTGGGGTAATAGTAATACGAAGAAGATAACTGGAGTGCAACTAAAACTGCCAAAAGATAGTACACAAAGGGAAAAGTTAATAAAGTATGCTGTATCTGCATTTAGCTTTAACTGTTTACCAACTAACTACGTGGAGGTAATAGAGGAGTTTCCTGATGCCATAAGTGTAAAGCATAAGTGTTACATCAAATCTGGGGGCACATGTTTTACAAAATCAAATACACCTTTCTCCACTATACCTAAACACATCAATTTAGAAGAATTAGGCTTAGTGGAAAGTCCTAACCTTACTCCCTACGTTTTAAGAAGCCGGACCAATAAACTGTACCCATACACTATTAAAGAAATAGAGCCACTTTCCAAGCCTTTCTTAGAGAGTTGTTCCAAAAAGAGGAAATTGGAATTAGAAGACATTGACAGTAATAAGCGTAAATTGGAATATGTGGAAAATACTGTTGCAGAGGAATACAAAGCACAGTTGGCTAAAGAACAAGAAAGAAGGGAAAGAGAGGATAAATTAAAAGATTACTTCCTGCGACGTTGGGAGGATCTAGAGCATTATGGACATTATATAGTGTATGCGTTTGTAGTAAACAACAAGTTTGTGGGAGTGTTGGCAGAAAAGGATGGACGGAGGGGTGTATACTATGTTAAAGGTGTATGTAAAACTGTATTTATAGAGATAAATAAGAATAGGCAAGGTTATAGCGTGTTGCCATACAGTGGTGATTTGGACATTATTTATCTACCTACCAACGAGCCACTTGCAAGCTTTAACACTAACGGAACCGCAACATTTTATGGCAATTCCTTTCCAAAAATAGAAAACCTAAGTTTCCGTAACAATGAGTGGGATGATGTTGGACAAGAAGACATAGAGATGCAAGATATTAAAGGCAATGTTAAATTTAAAGAATGTAGTAGACTGGAGGATTTGGAATATGGTGCGGAGTTATTAATAAGCGCTATTAAACAAGTCCAACATAGGGGTAGAAAAAGATATATTGTACAGTTTGAAAATATTCGTAACCTTTATGTCTCCAACCACTGGCTGGAAAGGGAGCTAGAATGTGGGAAGTTTGATTTTAACTACAAAATTAAAATTAAGTTGGATAAAATAAAGACTACTCCAAACAAGCACAAAGAAAGATTAGTGTTTTGTGTTTAGTTGTTTTGGGTTTTAAAAATTTATTTTTTCTTATCGCATTGGCTATCCAAAATTTAGGCAGTTCTGACCATAAATATTTTGTGGATATATATTACTTATTATATTACAATGAGAGGTTGTTGAGAGGGTCACAACAATATTGGAAATGTGGCAAATATAACAGCTGGATGTATATAATAAGCTTGTGGCAAATATAATAAGCTTGCATTTTTTTTTTTTTTAATCCAACCACAAAATATAGTTTTGTAAAAACACAAATACCAATGTTAGTTTTTAGTTTGCGGCAAAACAAACAACACATCAACTGTATTATAGGTGGAAATAATATTGTAATTTTAGATATAATAGTTGGGGGCTATAACATATCCAAAAATAAATCAGACAATAAATGCTTAGGACAATATCCAAAGTGTAGGCAAATCGGACAATAAACAGCAAAGTCAGTTTTGGGATTACAGCAAAATAAACAAACAAAAAAGACAAAATACTGTATTGTAGGGGGTAATGGAACGTGTGGTGTGTGGTCTTGTTACCTATATAAGAGCTATAACATATCCGAAAATAAATCAGACAGTAAATAAAGAAGTTTGAAATTGTTAGTATATTTTTCAAAATATTTTTTTAATTTGACCATTATAGTTAATTTGTCAAATGTGGATGGTGCATATACACTAGCCTAGAATAATGACATATATAAATTTTAAACAAATCAGACCATAAATAAAGAAGTTGCCAATTGGCAGTATTTTTCCAAATGTTTTTAAAATTTAACCGCAATATTTGTAAAATGTGGATGGTGCATATACACTAGCCTACAATAACATATCCAAATTTTAAACAAATCGGACAGTAAATAAAGAAGTTGGCAATTGGCAGTATTTTTCAAAAATAATTTTTAATTTGACTGTAATAGTGAATTTGGGAAATGTAAGTGTAATTTATTAAAACACTTGCCTACGACAATAACATATCCAAGTTTTAAACAAATCGGACAGTAAATAAAGAAGTTGGCAATTGGCAGTATTTTTCAAAAATATTTTTTAATTTGACCGTAATAGTGAATTTGGGATATGTAAGTGGAATTTATTAAAACACTTGCCTAGGACAATAACATATCCAAATTTTAAATAAATCGGACAGTAAATAAAGAAGTTGGCAATTGGCAGTATTTTTCAAAAATATTTTTTAATTTGACCGTAATAGTGAATTTGGGATATGTAAGTGAAATTTATTAAAACATTTGCCTAGGACAATAACATATCCAAATTGAAGACAAATCGGACAGTTAATAAAGAAGGTGACAATTGGCACTATAGTATTTTTCAAAAATATTTTTTAATTTGACCGTTATAGTGAATTTGGGAAATGTAAGTGGAATTTATTAAAATACTTGCCTAGGACAGTAACATATCCAAATTGCAGACAAATCGGACTATAAACACTAAAGATAGTTTTTTAGCCTGAATTTGAAAATTAATTTTAAAAAATATAGAGGAGGGATGGGGATTGGGAAAATATATTTAATATAGGCAAGGGTTGGGTATTAGTACAGGCCAACAAGGAAACTTGTGTAAGGCGGGAGCTGGTGTCGGTGCAAAAACGGCTCCCCATAAGAATAACATGGGAAAAAAGCGCCGAATAGTATGCCTCCCCCGTATTTCACCACTACTTATTATTAAGACATTTATATCTCCATTGGAAATTCGCTGAGTATCCAGGTTTGCTGCGACGGGGGTATATGTTTTATCCTTGAGTAAATTTACCCGCTTACCAGGTGTTCTTAAAACCATACAGTATGCGGTACTTATATCGTTCTCCTGACGTAATCCCATTTAACAAAATCTTCAAAATAATGGCCGGGCTAAAAACATTTTGTTTTCATCGGGAACGTAAGGGTGACCGGGGAAACTGTAAAAGAATTTTTGTTTACAAAAATTGTATTTTGGGTAAGTTATTTGTCTCAGTTTAAAAATGTATAATGCTTCAGGAGCATTACAATGACAACGGAAATAACATAAGGCACAGGTGCGTAGGAGGAAGTAGGGGGTTAAGAATCCAACGTTTAAGGCGAATGAGATTTTCATATTATCCAATATTGTACGTTTGAACATAGAGTCCTTTTCTTGAAAAACTTACTTTAAATAATGTATTTAACCTAAACCTTTTAATAAACACGATTAATAACAAGCCTAATGTGGTTCAAAATTATATGAACAATAGTATATTAATGTTTAGTGTTATTGTTTCATAAATATAGAGGTATTCCTGATAAACGTAACTGAAAAAAATTCTTTAATATTGCATATATTTTAACTTAGGTGTAGTTTTTATGTTATAAGAGTGTTAAAGTATTATTGAGTTATAAAAGAGTGTCCACTGAGGCTTTCCTCTTTGAATTATTGTTTGTTTAAGTCTTCTCCTCTAACAACATAAGATAAATCTTGTGGAGTTTGAGAAGAGACGAGACTCAACATATATCCTCAAATCCCCAATTTATTGAAGTCAGGATTCTACGCCTTGATTCGTTCAATCGCCTACACGACTTTCTGAAAGGAAACTTCGACTTTTAAGGTCAAATTAAAATCTAGATGATTTTAACGTCTCAGAAAGCTTAAGAAATATTGTTTTATATGAGAAGTGACTGAGATGACATGTAAATATTGTTCAGCTAAAATTATTGTCCTCAGGGTATTATCTATTAATTTTTAGTTGAGTTGTTGCATTATACACGAGATCTTTAAACTATACTAAAACTTAATTCTTTTAGTTTGGATCCAACAATCAAACAAAAGGTGAGATTCCAGTAAAAATGGTGTTATAAACATGCAGTAGTTAAATGTATCTTGAAGTTTAAATATTATTGAAGTTTTAAATGACCTTTCTATTAGAATTATATAAGAATAGAAAATGTGGATTTTGAATATTTTAAATTATTATCACTATTATGAATGGATACAGGAAGAATTGTTTGTAACTTATATCACAATATTTATATTGCAATATTCACAAATATCACAAATACACAAATATCACAAATATCACAATATTGATTTATATCACAATCACACATTTGTATTATTTGATAACTTCGGTTGCATTTATTTTTGTATCACTATGAACTCTCACCGAAGGCTATTTCGAGTTGGAAACTAAAACAAATTTTCATTCCGGAATTTCCGGTAGCTCCTTCCGTAAGTGTTTTGACTAAAAGCACCCCTAGTGTATGCTACTGACATTCCATGCACATATTTTACCCAATAGTGCAGTAGGAAAAAAAAGGTTTTTACATGTGGCTCTACATTTTAATTGTTACACAAAATTTCGAGAACAAAGGACAAATTGAATAAACTAAATTAGTATAAAGTAACAGATTAATTTTGTAAACTTGTATTTAATCAAACGAAGTTAAAATGAAGCTTTATTGCTCTTCTATATTATAGATCACATTTAATTAAATCAAATCTTTGTATTGTCATTTAACTATACATAGACAAAGGTCCAACAAAAAAAATAAAAAGATAAAAAAGTAAGTTATTTAACATAATAACTCAAGTCAATTATTTTTTCCTAAATAAACCTGCACACTATAGTATTCGTGTTTAATAGAAAAGTCCTTTAAACCGATCTTGATATTGGTAGTAATGCTGATTTCTATTATATTAAGAGGTAGGTTATTATAAGGTTTAATGCTGGAATATAAACACTGCTTTTGGAAAAATGATGTTTTGTGACTTGGAAGTTTAAGTGATTTCAGATTTCTAAGGTTGTATGGTGAAAGATTTTGTTTCGGGAAAAGGTGGAGATTCTTTTTAACAAAAATTAGTAATCTGAAAGGAAAGTTGAGCACGTAAAATTTAACTAATCAAGAGAAGTATAGACAAGCCATTATGGCCATTGGCCAGTAATCGGAATAAAAGCCACCAACGGAACGTCCAACTCGAACATCGTATTTTATCACTGTTTTCATTCTATTCTTTTACTAAATTCCTAAAAGCAGTGCATTTACTTTCACGATGCTGGTTTTCATGGAGTAGATTCGTTAATTATCTTATAAAAGTAATAAAAGCTGAGCAATGCTTGCGTAGTTTATCCATATTCTTATAGGGTTAGTTATGCGAACATTTCTTTATATAAATTGTTAATATTTATTGAACGCAGTTAAATATGTATTTAGAAATATTTCAACTCATGTTTATTTGCCTTCAGTTTCCCTTACGTAGTATAAGCCGGTATAATACTCTATTGGTCTTGTAAGCCACATTTATCTGCTTAATCTGTGTGGGCTTAGCTTTAGCTTTAGAATATAAGAAAATAAATAATACTATTCTACATAACTCCGTCAACTATTACCATCTCCTTTATATAATTAATTACTTAACTTTCTCTTGTTTATTCTAAATAGGTTTGCAGATCAAATGTATGTTTATGGGTTATTTTAGAAGTTTTTGCAGCTTATAAATATTTAGTGTCCAACAATTCACCTGCCATGAAAAGTTACAATAACGACAAAACTATTTCTCTAGAGAGTTAAACATTTACATTGCTTCTATTTCATGTTACATTAAACTAACTTGGGGAAGAGAACTTAAACTTTTCCAGTAAAGATGCCAAGGTAAGAACTTTGTTGGCAGGCTAACTTATGGCTGAGATCTAGCTAATATTTTAATTGTTACAGATTGAAAGTTTAGAAATATGAGACTTATTTAAAGATAGAACGGTTAATTTATTTTTTTTTGTTTTTCACTCAACTCCCTTCAAGTCATTTCACATTTATAACCTTATATAACTGAAAAAATCTTCTAAAGAAAGCTGTATTAAGTTAACACTTCTATTAGAATATGTTTTAAAATTAATATTCACGAATGATTTTTTTTTATTTCTTCGCTAGTAACGAAAATAAAAAACTAGCATCACACCGGCCTAATGGAGTTAAAAATCAAAGCAAAAGAATTGTAACAGCTGTTCATAATCAATCAGAGAACTGTCAAAGTAGTACTCATGTTGTTTATGTTTATTAACATGTGATTTCCTGAAAGCAGAGATTAAAATATTTGAGTGAAGATTGAGTGAAGAGTGACATATAGAGTAGTAAAATAAATCAAAGGGACATTGACCTATAGATAACAACTGGAGTGACCTTAAAAGTGCAGAAAAGAGTGATGAACTAGTGTGAACTAGCATCACACTAGTGGTGAACTAGCATCACACCCCTTTCTACTATCAAACTCTCTCAAAATTGCTACTAGAGGAAATGACTTTATGCCAAAAGCTAAAAACATTCTTTAACGTTCAAAGGAAAGTTGATTAAAGGTCTTCTCTTTCATCCTCGTGATACTGGTGAAATACGTTCGTAGCAGTCACTCTACAAAACACCGCAATGGAAGGTAAGACATGTTATTGCATTTTAAACATCTGTATCCCTTGAACACAGATGTTGACCTCTAGTTTATTTTTGCTGAAGTTGTGGTGGTGAAAGGGACAGGTCTGTTGTTTAAAACAACTCCAAGTAAAATGCTTTGTTTAGAATTAAAACAAATATACTTTATAATTACTAATATAACACTTTTGGCAGTTTCATTCTTACTTATGTTTTTTATTTTTACCTAAACGTTTCGATGCCACTTTGGACATCTTCAACGGTAGGAAGATAGGAACCTTCCTACCGATGAAGATGTCCAAAGTGGCATCGAAACGTTTAGGTAATAATAAAAAAACATAAGTAAGAGTGAAACTTCCAAAAGCGTTATTATTAGTAATTTTAACAATGGCTTACTTAAGTTTAAGAATTGAAATATACTTTAGTTAAACAATTACAAAATATTTTAAATAATTATATTCAAATATTTTTGTTTTATTTTTACACTATAACAATTATTTTACCAACAAAGTTTATTTAATAAATGTGCAGGACTGAAAATTAATTAAGTGGTAATTTAATTTGTAGGTTATATTTTCATTATAATCAATATAATCATGTTTAGCACAATGTCTGAGTCTAAAATAATTTCTATAAATATTAGTACATGGGGGCCGAGCTTTGCTCGGGGGAAGGCCAGTCAGTTTGTTTAGATGACTTGGAGTAATATTTCGCCACTTCCCCCTACTGATAATCAGATTTGTATAACTAATTTGCCTCTTTTCTGCAGTTTTAAGGTCACTCCAGTTGTAATCTATAGGTCAATGTCCCTTTGATTTATTTTACTACTCTATATGTCACTCTTCACTCAATCTTCACTCAAATATTTTAATCTCTGCTTTCAGGAAATCACATGTTAATAAACATAAACAACATGAGTACTACTTTGACAGTTCTCTGATTGATTATGAACAGCTGTTACAATTCTTTTGCTTTGATTTTTAACTCCATTAGGCCGATGTTAATTTTTTTAAGTTTTCATTTTAGTTTTTTTACATTATTTGAATTTTCCTGGAGATGAGGCCTGTCTAGAACTTATTTTTATCCCAGAAATGAGTTATTTTGAACATTTGAAGGAAATCGTTGGAGCAGTTTTTGAGATCAGTGTCGCAAGCAAGCAAACCTTACTCATATCAGAGTATAGGATAATAGGAATTAACGAAGCAGAACAAATATGAAACACAGTCCGAGAATGTTCTGAACATTGCAGACCTGCCCCTTTCCACCTCCTTAACTAAAACAAAGAACAGTGACCTTAAACCAGTGCAACTTAACTCGTCCTATGCCCATCGGTGCTAACATGACTGAAGGGGAAGTAATTAAGTATGAAAATTCGTGCATTTCAGCCAATATTTACTTTTAAGTTTCAGTAAACTACAGAAAACTCTGAATATGGGCTTCACCTAATTTTATTAACTGCAAACTCAATGAGATTATAGAATAGTGTATAAATATAATAGCCCCGTCATAGCAAACCTGCATACTCAGCGAATTTTCAATGCAGTTATATGTTTCTCACGACCACGTAAAGCCACATACTAAATTTCATAAAATTATATTTATAAACAAGTGATATATTGCATTTAATGTATTCTCTATGCGAATAGCATTAAAGGCTGAGTACAAAGGTTTTCTGCAACAATAAAGACAATTGTTTCAGTTGTACAACTGAAAATATTAGGGATTTATTAGGAAAGACACCGGTGCGAGCAGAGCCATGTGTCATGTTAAAAACTCCGGATTTCCATTTTCTTCTTTTACCCCTCTCCACTCTGTGGAAAGTTGAATAAACCGGTTCAGTTCTTTGGACTGGGTCTGATACATAGAGCTAGTATAGATGGAGTGGTCACTCACGGCTAACGGATAGTGAAGCCGCGCCGGACTGCACTGTTGCGCGAGGAGAGGCAGCCGCCACGCCACCGGGGCCGTGCGCCGCAATACCTGATTACATGATCGAGCACATTAAATAAATAGTTTATTTGTGTGGAAACACATTCTTTTGGCAATAAAAGTAAATGAAGTGAGTGCGAGTTGAAATATTGATATAATTCTTCTAGTTTATTTTGACTTTTATACAACTCATACCACTAGAATATGGTTCAATTTTGTATTAAAAGGTTCAGCAGTTAAAAAGGATGGGTAGATGGGGGTAATCGTTAGATTATTTCATATAAGGTTCCAAATCGGCTAGGAACCTATTTAAAGTCAGCATGGGTTTAGAGTTTTCTATAGTTCTTCTGAGTAATTATTAATTCTATTAAACACAAGCTACTCAGAAATAGTTAATAATGGTTATTACCTGATCGAGCACTAAATTAGGATAATGAATAAATAGCTTATATATGTATAAAACCATTTAATGTCTAGAACTTCCAAATTTGTTGATACTAAGATAAAATTTAAAAGAAAAATGCCTCTATTAAGATATTATGGTCCCGGGCCTAGGTCCTGCCATGCCACCTACGGTAATAGCTTCTTCTCTATAGGGGGAATTCGCTAAAATCTGTATTAAAAAATAACTTGCTTTACAATAATCACTCTGCTCTACTATTATATTACTTTTTTTTAATCGGGGTAAAGCATATAAGTTAAAGTATGAAGTTTAGGTTGAATATCAAATGAAATCCAGGACTGACGATTTCCTGCTTAAAATATACATTCCAAAACATATTATATTAAACACGGTCCCATATTATTTTACTAAACTAGTATAACGAGAGCTATTAAGGAATTTTCCTCTCATGATATTCAATATATTTAAATATATTTTGGCTATTTTAATAACAATTATCATACTCAAATGCTGTTATGTGAAGAGGATATAGTATCAATGTAGTATTAACCAAACAAGCTGTATTTCACGTTCAATTATAAGTAAAACTTGTTATTAATTTCTATAATACATATTTATATTACAGTATTTTCATTTTACAACTAAAATTAGCGAGCTATAACTGTAAATTTCTTAAAACCTAATGTAAATTAAATGTGGTAATTATGTTTTAACTAGAAACCAAACAATAAATGGGAACTACTCCTGTTCACCTAAGAGCTACCAGTCAGTCTTCTCATTCTAGGTGCTCATCCTGGCAAGATAACGTCCTCCACGTGATGTGGTTACCGATACAGAAACCACTAACCGTTACAGTTACAGTGTATCTACTGTCTATAATAAGTAGCCAGCTGTTTAATCTTAAACAAGATTCATAAAATTTATTTCAAAAAACAACATTAAAAAAATATATATATATATATATATATATATATATATATATATATATATATATATATATGCGGATTTATAAATGCCTTGAGTCGTTCAAGTGCCTACACGCCCTTTTAAAGGGAGGATTAACTTGAGTGAAAATTAAGTTTTTTGTAGTTCATTTGATCGCTTTCTCTATATTATCTCTATATTTATTTTTTAATTGTTAATCTTTACATTTATTTTTACAATAACTTTAACTTCAAATGCAAAAAGCCGTTAAAAAAACTTTTTTAATTAAAATAATTACATACAAGCTTTAAAATAATGTGTTCTATCTACTACCTTTTAGATAGTTTTTTATCTTTCTTAGTTTCCCTACAAAGATCTGACGATAGGCATGAAAAATAACAAATAAGAAAATTAAAATATAAAAGGTCTCTCAAATTAAATATGTATTATTTCTGTTACTAGATTGAAAAGAGAAATACGGTTATTGCACAAGATTGTTGCAAGTGAAATATTAAATGTTTTTATTGTTATTTTTTTATTTTGTTAATTTTTATAATGACACCCGTTATTTTTCTTTTGCATGCGTTTTTCTTTTTCACAAACGAGTTTGAATATTACATATTATATTACCAAATACATCTTTTTACATATTACATTAAAATTATGCAAATAATGGAAATCTTTACTGAATTGTTTACACCCAAACTCTATCAACCCTTTAATGTAGTCATAATTTTATAGTGTATTTGTACAGTACATAAAACATTTGAAGCTGTTAGAGTAACTTATAATTATTAGTATAATGTGTAAAATAGTGTCTCTGGGTTGTATTTACTCATAGTACCTTTGTTATTTTACAGAAACAATACTTGTTTGCATATGATTGTTTTTACATATAACCTTAACTTTACTTAATCCATTCAAATATCTTCCTGAATTAATTTATGATGACAGACTAAAACGAGTATACTTTTAGGAAGTGTGGAGCCTTAACTCGAAGTAATTTATACCTTTATCACTTTGAAGGCTTCTGGCTGGGAGGGGACTTACTGAAACATAAACGTTACAAACACTTGGGCGTAGCGGTGAAACCCCTTTAGAGGCACTTAAGAAGGTTTATCATTCCAATATTTCCCGTGTGATTTTGTACCCATAAAACAGTTACTTTGGAAAATATTTTACCTTCTAGTGCATTGACATTCATTTCTAATAAAATCACCAAAAAAACTTGTAATTAATCAACTATTTAAGGTGACATGGCCTAACCTAATCATCAGACCTCAAGGTTATCACTGGTAAATTCTAAAAATAGTGTGGATGCAGCATTTTAAGAAGTAGTTTTACAATGTCGGATTGTAAAATTATCTACCATGTGATTATAAACTGATTGAAAATTACCTAGTAATTTATTTTTATGTAGTTAATATTACTATTATAGGTGCAGATATACTTCATTGTTTTGACAACATAAATAAACAAAACATTTAAACCTTTGCAATGAGTCGATATGAAGCGATGGCAATTTCAATCACATATTACCAATAAAATCCTGCTTATCTAAACGTAATGCAAGATTCATCCTTATTAATAGATACAAGATTAAAATACTAGAGGTCAGTTACAAAAATACACTATTTAAACTGATATTCAAAAATAAATGTTCCTAACATATCCCTAGCATTACCTCTGACAGCGTGTACACTCTGGCTAAGAATTTGTTCAGGGCATAAATAAATCTTACGGACAATCATCTACGTAAAACTAATAATTCCTGAAAACAGTGATTTAGTTGGACAAACCGACCTATTGAAACCTAATCAATCTCATCGCTGGTTAGCCTTAAGAAAATACGGGCAACAAACCGTTTGGGAAGAAAACTATTTATTTAACCCTTTTTTGAGGGAGGAATGTAAACTTTAGCTAACATTATTGAATCACTTATCTATTACGTTCTTTCCTAATCATGTATGTAAAATAAAAAACTTTTTCATTCACGTCCTTGAATACTACACTTTGGTTTAATTGTTTCCGTTTTTTTTTTTTTTTTTATTATTATTTGAATAGCTTACTTTAAATACCAAGTAAAGTCAATCCTATATCGGTTTTATACAGGATTGAATGACAAATTTGAACTCAATATACTCAAATTATACCACAATATATATATATATAATTTTGAACAAAAAAAATAATGAATTCTTCCATTCCATTAGTTAATACATTTATATTTATGAAGGTAATACACATTTAAACAAGTCTACTAAGTTTACTACATAAACCGTGTTACATTTTTTTTTAAATTTTCATTACGAATAATGCGTATAAATCTGTTTTTTATATATTTTTATTAATAAAAATAAGCTAAGCTCTATTAAGCATAATGAACTTTTAGTGAAATCTCAAGTTGCCTGGGAAGGGGTAAAATGAGTTATTATGGAAATGGCTTTAACAAAGACTTAAACTAAACTGTTCAAGTCTGAGTGACAATTGTTCAGTTTTATCTCTGAACAAATAATAAGGTACTTTAAAAAACTTTACCATTAAGAATAATGATACTTCTCTGTTATGTATAACATTTGTGTTTTAATATAAAATACTATTATTATCACTTTGTTGTTTATTATCTGTTTTTTGCTGAATTTTTATAGTGATTTCAAAAGTAAAACATAGATACTTACTTAGCCATCTTCCTGGATCATTAAGACAACAAATTTAGATATTGCGTTAAAACACAGTTTCAAATAAAACTAACTCGAACTATAATTCTTGATCAAATTTAGAAAGTAAACAAACATAATTCTTGTAGAATGATTCCTGTATGTTTTAAATCTTTATAAATATAGAAGTCTGGTATTTTTCCTTACCTTTGTTTATTTTATTCCATTGTTGTGATTCGTTCCGTTGTAGATTATTCGTAAAATATTTTAAGTAAAACTTACTTTCGGGCTTTGTCTAAGATGTTTTAGACTTTTCAAAAACTTTGTTAATTTATGGTCACTGTATTTTATGTAATAATTTAACACATAGATTATAAATGTATAAAGCAATAATAATATACATACAAGTATAAAATTATGTGACATAACCAAAATAAAAAAAATAATATTTATATTAAGCATGCGCAACATTAAACGTTAACATAAGATATTTATATAACACATTGTTTTTTTATTATCTCCAATCACTAGGTGGCATGGGTTTCCCAAACTGTCTAATTATTTATCATGGTTTACAGAACCTTCTTAGAAAAGTATTCCCCTTGTAACAATTTACAGAACTTTACTACTAATTGGTATTAGCGTAGTTGTACAACAAACCTCTTAATTATCATAGCATTTTAAAGCTTAACGGTGATACTGACATTCTAAGCATAGCAAAAACTTTATCGAAATTGTATTTATTTTATTTAAAGGAGGATATTAAGTTATTCGTAATATTAGTTTTAGAAACGTCGATTGATTCAGTAGACAATGACGATAAAGTGATTAGCCAAGTTTTTTTTATGTTTACTCTTTTGATAAGTTTATTTGGTGGGGCTCTACATTTTACTGTCTACACCCAAAATCTTGGTGTGGTGTTCGTGGTGACGAAAACAAATTCGTTTCGAAGCTGTAATGTTTCTCCATAAATTGTTATCAGAATGATATAAACTTATTCGCAAATTTGAGAAGGAAGAATTTGAACAACTCTTGGGCGAGCTCAAGTTAAGTGGGAAACTTTAGTAATAAAGAAGCTTATAGTTATTGGAGTCTTAAAGATTCGAGCGAAAGTATCACTATATAACCTTTTAGGCGCGACACCACCGTATACGTCCGTATTTTAAGAGTCTTCATCACCGGAAGTTGCTAGACGCCAACTTTAGGTTTTGTTCCATAAGTCCAATGTTAACTTTGTACCTACATTACTCCTCACTTGATCGTCTCATACAATTCATTTCGGTGTCAAATTAAAGGTTTCGTCGTCCTCTAGGGAAATACAATGTCAGATTCCTTAATTTGGGTATCATAATTTCATAATAAATAGTTTAATTTTGAACTGAAACATTGTACATGTTCTCATTAATTTGTAAGAAAATCCAAATTCAACTATTGTATTTCCCTATAGAACGACGAAACCTTTAATTTGATACCAAAATTAATTGTTTGTGACGATCAGGTGAGGAGTAACGGAGGCACAAAGTTAACATTGGCCTTATGGAACAAAACACCAAGATGGCGTCCGGCAACTTCCGGTGATGAAGACTCTTAAGCCAAATATTTTTTAAGGCCTTGTTACTTTTAAGACTAGTAAAAAAATATGATTTAAAAACTCAATGACTAGAGGCAGCGTGATGCAATTCAAATATTCACACAGTAACAATGATGTAAACAGTAATACACCAATGTAACTTATCTAGTCTATAAATATATAGAAGTATCTCCGATAAACTTTACTATGGAAAATATGTCTACAGAGGTTTACATACATTTTAAACTTACATAGGATTTGTTATGTTAATAAGAGTGTTAACTACAGTGTTAAGTATTACTGAGTTATGAAACAGTGTTCACTATGACTCCCATTCTTTGAATTATTGTAAAACCTTTAACTTTTGCTTCGATTTGCAAAACTTAATCTAGCAGTGAAGATAAATTATGTGGCGCTTAAACGGAAACGATACTTGATATATATATATATATATATATATATATATATATATATATATATATATATATATATATATAGACAAATTCCTAATTTATCTAAATTAAGATTGTTTACGCCTTGCTTCATTCAATAGCCTAAACGACTTTTTGAAAGAATGGGGGGTCAGAATCATAAAATACCACACCACGATTAACGTTCAAATTTAATTTTTCCAGAAACAAAACAATGCATTAATGCTTTGATTTTACAGTATTGAATTTTAAATAACAACACAATTTTATTGTTACAGATATGTCACTTTCAGATGGGTAAGGCTACAAAAGTATGTTTATACGTTCGGAAATCCTTGACAATAAGGACTCGGGCCCGAGCCAATGTTTACCCGGCGAACTAATAAAATACCCCTCTTCACCTCACGCCCACACCCTACATCTCTATTATACGGTTGGAACCCCATCTAACTCTTCAGATTATTTAGATTTGGACTGGAGATTTTAAAGCTATCATAAAGGCAAAACAGTA
The DNA here is from genome assembly GCA_963675035.1 of Allygus modestus. NCBI lineage: Eukaryota > Metazoa > Arthropoda > Insecta > Hemiptera > Cicadellidae > Allygus > Allygus modestus. The sequence goes on along the minus strand of OY776111.1, from coordinate 435,384,734 downwards.
AACTTACTTAATTCTTGTTTTTCTACATTTCGAACGATAGCAGTTGTAGTTTTGTAACCGAATAAGGCTAAAAGTTTAATAAACTTGATTCCTACTGTGTTGTTTTGATTAGAAAAGTTAAAACGAAGTTTATCGCACTTTAAGGATTTAATTGACAAATAAGTAATGTAAAGAGTATAAAAATAACTTTATCTACTTATAATTATGAATCATTTTTACAAAATTTGTTAAATATTGGACGAAGCATGAATATCCTATACAATCTACATTTCTTGTAAGGCAGTATGGAAAAATATTAGGTATTTAAAACTTCCTCTTAAAGCAGTCTTAATTTTAAAAGAAGCGTGCATCTATCCGGGTACTGTACCATGGTCTTTTGGATGGCGTTCCTATACGCAAAGCTCTAAAACCCACTAAAGTTTAATAAAAATCGTTAGAGTTGATTTTGATAAATTTGGATTTTTCATGTTTTTTTGCGGATTTTGGGGGATAATTACCCTTAAAAATTAAAAATTCCCAAAACTTCCTATTATACAGGCAAGGCAGCACGGGCAATGGCTATTAATTGGAATTAAGGGCTTTCAATTCGTAATATCGCCTAACTCGTAAATCGTATTTTATCCCCGTTTTAGAATTAGTAGGCCTAAGAGTATTGAATTTCTCTGACTAAATGCCTGGATGCTATGCAATAATTTTCACAATGCTGTTTTACATGGAGTAATTAGTTAATTAAATTAAGCAGTTAACGCTAGCTAAACAGTTTTAATTACGTTTTAACCGATTAATTAAACACAGTTAAATAATATTTTGGGAATATGTAAACTCCCGTTTAGTTGCTTGAGTTTCCCTCACGTATTGGAAGCCGCTATAATACTTTATTGGCCATTTAAATTAAATATTTTTGTTTATACATTCGTCTTGAAACTATGGAATAAAATAAAAGGATTAAGACTATTTTATACAACTATGTAAACCATTGTCATCTTCTTGATCAAATTAACTATCTACCTTTTCCTCATAATTCCAACTACGAATAGTTATGCAGTTTATATAAAGTACGTATTTAGTTATCTTCGAATATTTTGCAGCTTTGATATTTAGTGTTCTTTATTAACTAGATTAACTATATGCGTACTATAAATTATGTATATAGTTATTTCAGAATATGTTGCAGCTTTGATATTTAGTGTTCAGCAATTCTCTTCCAACGAACGGTTACATTAACGACAACAATATTTCTCTAGAGAGGTCTAAGTTTGCATTTATTCTCATTTATGTTTCATTAAACTAACTTGGGGGAGAGAATATAAACTTTTCCAGTAAATATGCCAAGGTAAGAACTTTGTTGGCAGTCTTAACATTATGGCAAAGATTCAGCAAATATTTTAAATGTTACAGATTGTATGTTACAACGTTACAACGTATGGGAATTATGGTATTTAATCATGGCACGGTGTCAATATTTGTTTTCGGTTTTGTCTCTCGATGCCCTCGAAGCAATTTCAAGTTTACAAGCATTTAATTAACAGTTTTGTTTAAAGAGTATTATAGAATAAATGCACTTGTTTTGGAGCAAAACTTATTAGATGACACTTCTTTTAGCATAAGTTTTATATTTAATACACACCAATGTTTTTTTTTCAAAATATCCTTTTACTAAAAGATATTTGTGAACTAGTATCCAACCCCTTTTTGCTATCAAACACTCTTTCAAATGTAGTAAAGGAAAGCTAAGACTAAACACATACTTCAGCGTTCAAAGGAAATGTATTAAAGATCTCCTCTTTCATCCTCGTTTTACTCGTAAAATAAGTACGCATCAGCGCATCTTTACGCAATAGAGCAGTGGAAGGTAATATAAAATTAATTTTACAATTTGATTAATCTTGACAAAGTAAATATAATTAGTCGTAGAAAAGAAGTTAAGCTAAAATATGTAATATTATTCCTAAAATAGTAAATTATATAGTATTATTTGTACATTATTGTAATTATAAATCATTATTGTTCGTAACTATGTATATATATTAAAAATAACTTTTGGGATTGAAGTGAAGACAATGACGCAAAATAAGTTTTCAAAATAACATAAATTATATATTTTAAGTTAAGTAAATTAAATTAAGATTTGTCTATGTAATACAAAAACACCGTATATTGCTAATACTAGTTACATATATAGTATTAAGATTTATGTTTATAAGAATGTATGTGTCTGCAATAGTTCCTTTAAATGTTATAATAGGAACTGAGGAAGCGGAACAAATACTTGTCCCAGTATCAGAGTTATCTGAACATTGCAGACCTGTCCCCTCCCAGCGCCAAATAAACAAAGAATCAGAAGATGAAGGAACCTCTCCCGTTGAACCCTCTTTATTTTAATTACCAACAACCTATTCTTAATATGTAAAAAATATATTTGATATCTTTTAATTGCATTGTGCAAAAAGTGTACGTTATTTCACTGAGTTATTAATAATTAAATGACAAGTTCAGGCTGGATTTGCTTGTTAAAATAGATTTGCTTGTATTAAATACATTTTAAGAGAATAGGAGAAAAGGCTAGGAGTGGTCTCTGGGAAACTCAAGATACTGTGAGTTATCTTGTTATAGTACAGATCTGAAGTGAATGAAAGTGAACGCTGTTGTAAATAAGTGCCTAACTGTGACAGTAGAGAAAATCGTTATACCTACTAATGACCTCTCTTAAAAATCAGGATAATGTGGTGATGAACAATTTGAGATTACTACAGTAGGCCTTCCTGTACAAAATCATTCTGTGGATCCGATTCTGAATAACTGAGTACATCTTAGAGAGAATCAGCCCCTGAAATATATTAGATAACGAAAATGTTTTCGTTATATGCCTGTAGTTTTAAAGGGTCTATGTTCCTATAAAATGAGGCCTCGTACTTATCTCTACGATATCTTAAAACACATACCAGTAATCAGTACACAAATATTTGATTAAGGGTAAATTATCTACTATTTCTTGGCAAAAAGTTGTTTTAACTATTAAATTTAGACCATACAACGAATTATAAGCATACATATATAACAGTTTGAGATAACTATGTCATTAACATTAAAAGTCATTTTAATATTGTTTACACACAACTTAAAATAATAACATATTTATAGACAGATAAGTGCGATATATGTTATTTGTTGCTAATTGACACTCAGCTCCTTCCAAATAGTAATGATAAGGGGCTGGCAACATCGCCACGTGGTAAGTGGCTCTGTTCTATCTGATTAATAGTCACTTATAGTCATAGGCAGATCATTATGTTTGAACCTCAGAAAATGGAAATTAGAGTAACATAAGCGTAACAAATTATAAAAAGTTTACTTTTTGCCGTGATACAAGGTTTTAATTTCATTCGAGTCACTATTTACATTTAAATTTCAGAAAAAAAAACTTGCAGAAACTATGAAAGTGAGCTTTAGCTAATTTTATTATTTAACAATTTGATACGCTTACACAATAGTGCATAAACATAACACCCCCGTCACAGCAAACCTGCATACTAAGCGAATTTCCGATGAATACATAACATAACACATTAAAACAGGATTTATAATAAATATATTCACAAACAAGTAATATTCAAAATATCAATTATTCTTCATAAGAATAACATTAGGGATGAGTACGCAAGTTTGCTGCAACAAGGAACACAAAATAATGGGTTTTTATTCAAAGATAAATAGAACTCATCTTAGTAAAGTCACATATCTAGTTTCATCCATATACATTCATAAATAAGCGATATATAATATTCAAATTATTTTCCATAAGAATTACATGGGGACCAAGTACCTAGGTTTGCTGCAAGGGGAACCATGGGCGAAATTTTTTTACAGCTAAATTTGTATTTATTTAAGGTTTACGAATAAAGGAAATATAATTGTGCATAGCTAATTTTGCGTGAAAATGTAATATTACATTTGTAAACGTGTGGTAGCAGGACTAGCAGTGCTCATACCCCTGACTCCATAGTAGCGTGTCTAAAAGGACAGGGTTGTTGTTGATCAGATCGGTTTGGTTACATAAAAAGGTTTGAAGTTTTTATTTGGTCTAATATACGAAAATAAAGTAGGATATTTTGTAAGGTTTTCTGGCATGATGGATTTTGTGGTGGAGGGATAAAAGCGCATGCAAATGAGTACACAGTTCCCAACGCCTTTGTCTTCAAGCCTTTGTTTCTCTAGAGGACTCACCGGGATTTGGGCCTCACAAGCATGAGAATACGAATGTGTTGTGTGTAATGGTAAAATGTAAGTTAAGAATTTATTTAAAAATACCCCCGTCACAGCAAACCTGCGTACTCAGCGAATTTCCAATGAATATATATGTCTTAATAACACATTATGCCTCTTACCAGAATTCATAAGAAATATATTCATAAATAAGCGATATTTAAAATATTCATTATTCTCCATTAGAATAACATTAGGGGTGAGTACGCAGGTTTGCTGCAACAAGGAACACAAAATAATGGGTTTTTATGCAAATATCAATAGAACTCATCTAAGTGAAGTCACATTCTAAGTTTCATCCATATACATTCATAAATAAGCGATATATAACATATTTATTATTATCAATAAGAATAACATGGGGACCGAGTACCTAGGTTTGCTGCTACGGGAACCATAGGCGAAAAAGTATTTTTTTGTTCAAACAACAACAAACCACAACCAGATGAAGCGATATACCAAGTTTCGTCAGTTTATGTTCATAAACAACCGAGATATAAAATTTGTCTTTTTCTCCATAAGAATAACATTGGACAACGTACTGTGTTTAGCACTTTCAATATCTCAGTAACCAATTGACGTAGAACAATGATCAAAATACCAAATTGTTTGTTTTCTTAAGTTGAATCCAACGGTGTATATTAAAATTTTATTTAAATGATTATTACATGTGAAAACTCCAAAAAACCCAATTTTGGGGTACAAAACCCCCCCAATACCCCCATTCGGATGGTGCGATTTGTCTGGTTTTTGAACTCGTTCAAATAAATGGTACTTTACACGTTTGTACCAAATTTCATTAAGATCGGACCTCTTTTACGAGAGTTATCGTGCTTACGGACACACACACACACACACATATATATATTATATATATATATATATATATATATATATATATATATATATATATATATATTTGAACGAATGGTGGTTTTGTCATCTGGGGACCTCAAAACGAAAAACATCATGGTCTCGGGCTTAAGTCTTACCATGAGACCTACGGTAATAGCTTCTTCCCTATAGGGGAAATTCGCTAAAAATATCCGGTAAAGGTCTTCATTAGGTATTTTTCTAAATAAATAAAATCACTTTCAATTTCATCAATACAATATACAGTGCATACAAGTTATTGGGTTATCCTATTTAAGTAATTAAAAACGTATATCGCCGTAGTTATATGTATTTAAAACCAAATAAATTATCCCTTAAAGAATGGTAAAATATTTTTAAATAAATTTAATCAATTTCTAGCTAATTTTGTTGCAATTATTACATTTCCCATCGTAGAGAACCAATGTAGTATTAATATGAACTATTATAGGCACATATATTGTTCTTAACATTATTCTTAATATTTCTTCTAACGATTTGCAACGCTAAATTTTAAAACAACATAAACAAATAATAAGTTCACACATTTCCATTTCAAACCATTGTTAGTAAAATTAATCCAAAATTATAAAATATAAATTATAAAAAACTATTTTACTTTTTTTAGCGAATTTCTCCTATAGGGAAGAAGCTATTACCGTAGTCGGCATGGTAAGACCTAGGCCCGGGACCATGATAACTTTTCGTTTTGAGGTCCCCAAACCCCAAAAACACCATTCGTTCGAAACTCTATATATATATATAAATATATATATATATGTGTGTCCGTGAGCACAATAACTCTCGTAAAAATCAACCGATTTTGATGAAATTTGGTATAAACGTGTAAAGCAACATTTATGACTTTAAGTTCGAAAACCAGCCAGATCGCTCTATCAGAAGGGGTATTTTGGGGGGGGTTTGTACCCCAAAAATGGGATTTTCGTAATTTTTACATATAATTTTGGAAATGGTCAAATTTTAGTTTTTTCCATTAGGTTCAGCTTAAAAAAACACGCAATTTGGTATTTTGATCATTTCTCTACGTCAATTGGTTACCGAGATATTGAAAGTGCTAAACACAGTACGTTGTCTAATGTTATTCTTATGGAGGAAAATAACAATTTTATATCTCGCTTATTTATGAACGTATACTGATGAAACTTGGTATACGGCTTCATCTGGTTGTGGACCATTGATATTTGCTCAAAAAAAACAATTTTTTACCAAAGGCTCCCATAGCAGCAAACCTGCGTACTCAGCCCCATGTTATTCTTATGGAGAATAAGTAACGTGTTATCTGCCTTCATTATGAAAATAAATTAATGAAATTTGGTATGTGGCTTTATCTACATGAGTTATATTGATATTTGTATAAAACCCCATTTTTTGTATTCCTTGCTTCAGCAAACCTGCATACTCAGCCGCCATGTTATTCTTATGGAGAATAATTAAAATATCATAAATCGTTTATTTATGAATGTATATTGATGAAACTTGGTATGTGGCTTTATGTGGTATTAAGATACATATCTATATATGCATTGGAAATTCGCTGAGTACGCAGGTATTATAATTGTGTAATTATTTAATTAAACTACCTACATTTAAACTTTGAAAATAGATCTAAAAAACTGTACGGGAATGTAAGCCTCTATTTATATGCCAAACACGTTATTTCACGTTCAACGGGATGTTTGTTTAAAATAATCGTTCCTTCCTTCTTGTCCCTAAGGCAATGTGTGACTTTATGATCAAGGTATAATATATATCGCTAAGGCAATGTGTGACTTTAAGATCAAGGTATAATATATTATCCTTCTCTTTCATCTCTGTCTTACCCGTTTAAAATGTTCATGTATAGAGTTACTTGATTTTTTTACATATTAGCATATGATAGACGGCTAAAACCTATTTAATACTCTATCAAATAATTACACAAATATACTAACTAATAGCATTAAAGGGAGTAAAGGTAGGTTGAAGAGTATAAAGGCCAATTATCTATGTGATTAGACTAATATAAATGTGTATATATTCTTTACAGTTTAACTTTAATTGGACTTAAACTCTAAACGTCGATGCCACCTTTGATGATTCCATTTATGTTTATCCTACGTTTTTCGTATCAAACTTGGTATTCACAGTTAAGTCAATTAGATATTTATCAGAAGGGACGATAGTCAATAGTCATATATAACTTTTATAATTGTATAGAATTTCTAATTATTGGATATTTTTTTAAATTAATAAAAACATATATTCAAAAACTATAATTTTTACTAGCTTGATGCAGCGGTTTGACAACATTGAGCTTAATATACATATGAATCCATATGCACCTTTTAACTAACAACCTCTAATCATTAATTAAATAAGATTACGTTACAAAATAAATTCAAGTTTATTTACGAGTTTCTCCATTTCTTAGTGTGAGTAAAAATATAAACTATCAGCTTACGTATGAATCGAATTTTCTACCCAATAAGTCAATAGAACAGTGTATGTATTTTTATGAAACCGAAGTTTGGTTAAGTTTTTATATCATAACATAAAATAAATTATAATAAACATACTTAACCTTTACTAGCTGATGTGAATATTAGACATCTAACTCCTATGATAGAGTTATTGAAATTGCTCCCTAGAATGACTGTATAGGTTAAAGATACGTATAAGTATACATAGCCAATTTTACTATCATATTTTAAAAGTCACAACGTTACAAATACTATGATTTATAGTTTTATTTTGTACTATTACATGTCTCTGTTTTGTAACAGACTACACTGTGCACACATTTGCATCATTCTAATTGATTTAATTAGTTAATTCAATAAAATGAACTATATCAGTAGAAGCAGAAAATAACTTTGAAACAATTATTTATTAGTATTACTAGCTGTTACGTGCAGGATTTGCCCCTCATATTAGTTATAACAACTATGACAGGTGTGTGTGCTGCATTCTCCTGTTATTTCGTGAAAGTACTATGAATCAAGATCAGCTGTAGACAAAAATGAATGTCCAGAAGGAATACTTGGGAACATTGTTGGGGTGTCTGGCAGAGCCCTAAAGTCAGATCAGGATGGAAACAATTTAATCTTCCATTTTATGCCTATTTTATTTCCTATTTAATCAGTGTACAACATTACAAATCTCTAGGTAAATGAGAAATAGGAAAATTCGTTATGAGTGATTGAGTGAGTAAGGGTTTTGCATTTTATAGGTATAAATTAAACTATTATAAATAAAGACATAACATAGCTACTTCTGAGACACAAAATAATTGTTGGGTCCAGTCTAAATTACATTCGTAGTTACGGAATGTTGTGTGAGCCTTGACAAAGTTGAATTACACTCCCAAGTTCAAATGATAGCGTCGCAACTGTGAATAACTCCTCTTGTTAATTAGGCTGACAAAACGTCCTTTGTTCCGTTGTATCATGTTTTATTTCAACTTGTAACAAAATGTACCATTAAATTATTTTATAAAGTCAGGATATGTGTTTTTATTAAGTGCAAGGCTGTACCATTATAATGAATTATTTTAATGGTTTTCTTGTAATCGTACCCTGACTCAACAACTAACCTGGATCCCTAACTATTGCCTAACTTTTCCCATTCTAATCATCTACTAGTTACGTGTATTTGATATGTGATGTTATTGTGCAATTGAAAGTTATTATATAATTTCATACCACGGCTTCCCATCGTCCCTAATTCCCCTATTTTAGTCTATATTACCAACTTCTGCCAATAGTTTTGGCTTTAAAACAGATTTTCTAAAATACTTTTAAAGACTTATAATACGAAAGTTGTTAGTCAATGCGTGTACATATCGTGTGTCCTTACACTCATCCAGCTTTTTTTAACCCCAGCTAACCATATAATAACAATGGGATTACGTAAATAAAAAAAATACGAGACCTCATATATAAAGGCAATAATAAAACACGTAATATCTTTATTTAAATGATATCCTCTAATAAGAATAAGGTTAGCTTGCTTGCGTCCGTGCTTGCTTGTTTGCATCTGTGTTCTTTAATACGGCTCCAACGATTTCCTTCAAATTTTGGAAATAACTTATTCCTGGGAAAAAAATAAGTTATAGACAGGTCTCATCCCCAGGAAAAAAAAAATTAACGTAAACAAACTAAAATGAAAAGTTAAAAGAATTAACATTGGACTTATGGAGTTTAAAATCAACACAAAAGAATTGTAACAGCTGTTCGTAATCAACCAGGGAGTGTCAAAGTAATACTCATGTTTGTTATAACTGTTAACATGTCGTTTCCTGAGATCAGTGACTATAACTGTTGAGTGGAGATTGCAAATAGTGGTCATAATTACAGTAAAACAAGAAAAAATTGAACTATAAATAACAACTGGAGGGACCTAAAAATGCAGGAAAGGGGCAAACAAGGTATAATGTTTAAATTATTACTTGCAAGTTTAATATTATAATTCGCGTATATTTTACCTTTACTTTTAAGATGAATCTGCATTACTAATCTTATATTAGCGCAATGCAGTGGTTAATATGAACTAATGGAATATTCTTCACATACACTTTTTTCGCATTACACTCCGAGTTGTTTTGTTTAAATTAAATTAAAATACAGCATTTTAACTATACAATATTCTCTTACAAATACAAGTAATTTGTTAAGAATAAGTTCAACTGTGCGCCATTTCCTGAGACTGCTTTCCAAGGAAGATATAAAGGTGCAAACTGCGCTGATCTATTGCATGCAGGAGTTCTTATTTTAGGGAATATTTCATAATACTGATGTTTAGGAACAAACAAGTACATGAAATTATACATAACTATTATTAAACGAAACAAAACAAAATATGTAATCTAATTCGCCAAAGTCCCGTATATTTAACTAAATATTAATTTATTGTTTTCCACTTAGTTTCTAAGAGGGATCATAAGAGTTGCGAGTTATTACAAAGCAACTGGTTAAGACTGTCAAAGAGGTGAATAAAACTTCGCAAACTTACAAGAGGTGGTTAAAGTCAGTTTGCTTTCTTTGAGTACAGGATAACGGTGTGTTTGAAAGAGAATTATTTATTCTTTATAACTGGAAGTTAAAAGTAAATTCAAACCTTTAAATATGCTTTGTCTCGAGAATTGTAGTTACAGTTGTTTTATGGAATATAATCTTTCGATTTAAATTAGTAACAGTGATATTTTGTTAGGTTTTGGAAATGTATTCGGAAATTTGGTATTAATAATTAATATAATTCACATAAAAAAAGTGAAAAAATTATTGCCTGGACTTTTTCTCCTAAGCAATTTCATACCTACTCCTGTAAATTGTATTAGCTTTAAAATTCAGAAAAGGCTTTAAACAAGAAAATTAGCAAGCTTATAGTTCAAAATTGGTGGTGTGCCAGATTGATGTGCTGGGTTAGAGGACGGAGGAAAGTTTGACAATGATGACCAAGTTATGTATCAGATAATCAGGAAATGGGTAATAGGAAACCAGTAGTTTACATCAATAATTCGCAATAAAGGACTTATTCAACTATGAAGACACGTGAATATATTTTTATGTAATGATTTAATTCTAACGGCAAAATTTTGTTTTTTCAACACAATCCAAGAGCTAAGCAGTTATTTTTAATGAGCAGAGTTTAAAGTTATCCCAATATACTGTGGAAGCCCTGGACGTATCATTGGGAACGTATCATTGGGAACGTATCATTGGGAACGTATCATTGGGAACGTATCATTGTTAAGCCCCTTGCTCAACCGTTCATTGCTTAACATCCGATATCAAATATTACATCAAAAATTCAAAATTCCTATCAGTTATAATGTTACCTGTTCACATTTATTTACAGTACGTTCTTAATTGTTCGAGGGTAACATTAATTTACAAATACGAAAACACAGAATTTTTTTATCTAAACATTAATTGGAAAGAATATATTTGGAACTGCGTAGTTGAAAACCCCAAGTTTACCGACTTAAAAATCCCTTTTTTGTTTTACTAAAAAATATGGATCAATATCTTTTGTTTATGTACTAAACAAGTGAACATCTATTTCTGAATTATTTGTTGTATACTCATTAGTATGCGATGTATTAAAAACCATAATATGCTGTAAACAAATAAACTCACTGTTCTCCCTCCTCTAACCATAATATGCTGTAAACAAATAAACTCACTGTTCTCCCTCCTCTAACCATAATATGCTGTAAACAAATAAACTCACTGTTCTCCCTCCTCTAACCATAATATGCTGTAAACAAATAAACTCACTGTTCTCCCTCCTCTAACCATAATATGCTGTAAACAAATAAACTCACTGTTCTCCCTCCTATAACCTTTACTTCAGGGTTTAGACAAGCTACGACGGTTTTAAAGATAAATTCATAATTTAGCTTGTATTTAAAATCCGTCTATTCCGAAACAGAGGATTACAATATGAAAGTATTAAATGTAAGCTATAGCGTTTTACCTTGGATACAAATTTTGGTAAGCAAATTTCTCTCATTAAAAAAAGGAAAAAAGCTAAATAGAACATTTAATTATTGTTGAATGCCTCTAGAACTGTTATATGACAATTGAAATATAGGTCACATCAGTGGCTTAGTTACAAAGCAAAGGAAATAATCATATATAGTCATTAGTTTCGGGTCAACTTAGCGTGCGTGCGTAATAGGTTTACTGCATGATCAAAAGTATATGGAATTAGACTTAGTTGAGAAATCCCAACATATACAACCGAAGTAGCTCGACTAGTTGACAAACAAAATCCCTCGTATGCTTAACGTTAAACTGCACGATCTACAGAGTGAGTTACAATAGCAGTTACAGAAATAACAACTTTTCTATCTATAAAGAGCCTATGATCATGTAACTTATATTGTATCATTTAATTAACAAATATGAGTACTCTACAAATACTCGTTAACAAATGCAATAGGTAATGGGACCCCTAACCTACGAAGCAAACTATAAATAAAAAAACGCGTCGTACCAACACAGCATATAGCCATAACTTTATTGGAATTCAGCCGAATCCAGAAAAGAGTAAAATATAAATCACACTGTGCGGCCTGTGCTATGAAAAACCACAGCTCTTTTTCCGGAAGAGTAATGTAAATTATAAAAGGGTACATGAAGGTGGTGAGCCAAATAAATATTCGGCTCTCCGCCACGAGGATTTAAAAAAACTTATCATTTATAATTCATATGTTTTATATTTATGAAAAAAGTGTTAATATACAGTAGGTTAGTGTTATTTGGCAACTTTAATGTCGTCGTTGTTGTGTAACGTAATATGTTCCAATTAATAAGACCTTTTGTAAGAAAATTTCGATATGATTATTATAACGAAGATCAGATGAAGAACCTGTTATGTTAATTAGATTCCTTAGTAATAATTGTGTCAAAGAAAGTTATGAAAACGTACCTTTAACTGTAGTTTAGACTTCCATAACTGTCAGAACTCGACCAATAGACTACACTGTTGTCTTCGACAATAAGGAACTACAACAACAACAACAAAAATGGTCTAGATAAAATTTAATATAATCATTACACTCTTGGACTTGTCTATACATGAATTAAGCTTGACTACCACCTTAAATATAACATATGTTAGATTTATTTATTAAATTCACTCAAAATCCCGGCCTGGCAAGTAAATAAGATACTTATTTGCTTTCTACGATTTCCTTTATTTTGTTTCAGCGGGACAAACGCAAAAACATGTACGCATAGTTTATTTATTCAACAACACCCAGGGGAGGAAGTGTGGTATGATTTGGTCATGTAAAATACATACAAATATAAATAAATATCCAGTAAAGCTAGCAAATTCTGTAACAAGGTGTGTTTAAATGTCTATTTTGAGATATATAACAAGCGAGGTGGCTGTACATTTAAATTCAATGACGGAAAATGCTTATTAAACTATGTAATATAACCAGGAATTTTATAAACTTTAATACGTTCTAGATAATGTTGTTGCTGAAGAAAACCCTAACAATTAAAGTTTGTCAGTATAATAGGAAAAATTTTAAATTAAAATGGTTATGACTCTAATAATAGAAAGAGACCCACTACACAAATTGAGGACATATAGTGATAATGGATAAAATAAAATATTAAAGCTGTCAAATAAATAACTCTACTAAAACTAATTATTCTATAATAATTTGGCTGAAGCATTATTGAATGTCTATTTATAATAATACCTGTCATAAATTGATACATATCTGCTTCTTTGTATTGTACTTGGAGATATTTTAAATTAATATTATTGACACTCACATAATAACAAACTAAACATATTGTGATAAACATTTATTGGAAATAGATGTACTAATATATTATATTAGTAGAGAATGAACTCTATTTCAATTGTTTATGTTGTATTAATTTAGCTAATGCATGATCGAAAGCCGACATCTAAAAATGACAGTTATAAATTGAAACATATCTGCTTATTTGTATATCAATTTATTAATGAGAATCGATAACATTTACATCGAAAGGTCAGCAGTGGTGGCCTAGATGTATTGTAACGAAACATATAGTAAAACACATAGTAACGTATTAAGAGTTTGTTTTAAACTGTTTAGAAGTCACTGATTTGATTATACAATGGTTTTATTTGGATCCTCGCTTACAATTAAAATATGTATGTTCTGCTACTTGTTGTCTGGAGTGAACATGTACCAATGGGCAGAAACAACTTTCTCCAAGTTTAAAATACCTTGTTTCACAGTAACACTTGTTTTGCAAGGCGGAATTGTTGTACAGCTGATCTTTGAGGTATGTCGAGCATTCTTCAGCCACACGTCGCTTTTAGCAAGATATGAAGAATTAGCTTTCATCTTCCTCCTGGTTGATGTTTTTGCTAGTTCATTGCTGGTGGTTTCAAACCGAAAACTGTTCAAATTATGCTTTGAAAAAATAATTCTTGTTGAGAGATTCGGATTTTTTAAAGGAGAAGGAAGATCTACGGGTTCGATTATAAGTCTGATGTTAAATTGTTTTTACCTATTAGTGGTAATTATTATCTTTCCTGCAGCTGTAGAGAGATGGATCTCAAAAGACGGCTTCTCAAAATGATTGTTTTCGCGTTTAGATTACTCCTGAACGTGGCAACATTCTTTAGCTATAACATAGTTTGTACAGCGGAGCTCGAAATAAACGAGGATTTAAACCTCCAAATAACGAGAGATGAGGATATTGTTCATGGTAGCTCAGATTGTAATGAAGAAGGTAACTTTGAAAACGTGTTTACCACAAGAAACTACGTGGAAATATCTTTCAAAGGCCAGTGCTGCAAGTTCAAGAAACTAAAAACATATTCTGAAATGCACTCAACAGCTAAATACTTAAACATTTTGCGAAACAAAGTATACTATCTTCCACAGTCAGTTCACTTTTGGAACATTTCATTCAGTTCGCCAATATTCTTGGCGTTGCGTTTTACCAATACGAGGAGTACTATAAAAATAATTTCGTCATTGTCTGGGGTTATCATGGCAATGTCAGCGATTGCAATTCCAGTGTTTTTCGAATATTGGATCAAATACAAGCAAAGCTGTCACAAATCCAAGGCCAAGAAAGAGTTGTTTGACAGTTGTGATCCTTGGACCAGGAAGAAGATTGCCAGAGTTGTGCTCAGCTCTGATGATGGGTACCCAGACTCTCCTTGCGTCTTGTTCCAATACGACTGCGCTCTCTTGTCACATGTTGTTGACATTGCACTCTTATCAGTTACTACATTTTTGTAGTAACTCAATAACCCAGTTCAGCATGTGGATGGTTTGGTTAGACTTTGGTGTAGTAGCTAAGGTGATAGGCCCTGGAACCAACCCGAAGTGTAAAAAGTATATTTGACTCTTCTTTATACAATGTTCATTACATTTTAGTATTATTGTACTAATGTTAATCGTGGTCTTTCTAATCAATATATTTTTAAATTGTATGAACGCATAATGTTGTATAAACCACCTTTGTTTCTTCTACAGATTTGTAAGACATTCATCGGAATATACAATTCTGTACTTTTGAATCTCATAATACCGATGGATTTGAATTTATTATTGATTTATTTTGACTTTACCTATCCCTTCTAGTCAGTTTTAAACTACACTACGTTTCAGGAGGTAAGGAAACTCCTACCGTTATCAGTGAACCCTACTTAAATCTCATACTTACATCTTATAGTTACACATATTTATACAGTTCTGTTTACAGGATCTTTTTGTGTGGTCAACTGTTTAAATAACCAACAGAAACTGGTAGGGTTTAGAAGTGACTTGAAAGAGGTTTCCGATATTTTACTTGATTCCATGATAGTTTACATGAAATATACATTTTCCATTATAAATCAAACACTTGATTTGATAATGTTGATGATGTAATAATTTTGACGTTTTTATTCCGTGGTTTTTTTAGTGCCACAGAAATCATAGCCCCCCTGATGAAAAATTAAAATGTATAACAAATTTATATAATGAATTTAATTACAACATAGGGAGAATTATTGTCTATAATAGGTTTAATTTTCTGCTATTTCATCGCAGTAAGGTGTTTTTAACTATTAAACTTAGACCTCACTACGATCTATGAGCATAAACTTATAAAATGTTGAGATGCACTAAGTAATTTTTATTGAAATTCATGATAATATTGTTTAAACACAACTTAAGGGGTTGTATAGACTGATTTTACGAAATATATAATTCTTGTTGAAAATGAATACTTAGCTTCTGCTAGATAGTAGCTAAGTATGCTAGGACATAAGGTGCTAGCAACAACGCCAAATGATAAGTGGTTGCTGTTGTATCTGGTTTATAATCGCTTATAGTCATCATCAACTAGGCAGGTCTATATACTTGCACATAAGAAAATTTAGATTAGAGTAATTTAAACTAACAAATTTGAAAATCTTTACTTGATACAATAAAATAATACGAGGCTTTAATTAAATCCGAGCCACTATTTACATTTAAATTTTAGAATCAAAACTTATAGAAACTCTGATTGTAAGCTCCATCTAATTTCATTGTCAAAAATTAGATAACCTTATACGATAAGTGCATAAATATAAAAACATGGTAGTTTCAAATTTAGGCTAGGTTTGGCTCCTAAGCGATTAGGTTTCCAACATATATGGCAAAAAAGAAACCATGTTAAGTAACATTGTCATGCAAAACAATACACGTGATTCCACTATAACTTGTGAAGTTGCCTGTAAACTTTAAATTGGTGGCAAAATTAAAAAAATCACATTAATATTTGTATAGTCATTAAAAGGATGTGAATTTTATCATCTCAATAACTCATAAGTATTGTAGTTTATAAGATAGTAATCGTTCAACAGTTAAAATAAACTCGCTGCACGCTATTTAAATTAAACTTTTAGGGTTACTTTTTAGATCACATTCGAAGTTCTAAAAACCAATTTGATGGTCCTCACACAAGCAAGCTTAAGTCTACAACTAAATTTGTATTTACTTAACATTTACGAATAACATAAATAAATTAGTGTATAACTACAATTGACTGATAAAGTTATATTTGTGAGTGTGGTAGCAGGACTGGCTGTTCTTATGCTACTGACTCCGTTGTAGCTTGTCTAAAAGGACAGCGTTTTGTTAATCAGTTTTAATTCAAGATTTAATTCTAAAATACCCCCATCGCAGCAAACCTTCAAACTCAGTGCATTTTTAATGCATAATATATGTCTTAATACCACATAAAGCCACATACCAAGTTTCATAAACATACATTCACGAATAAGCAATATATAAAATTGCATTATATTGGGGATTTGGGATGAGTACGCAGGTTTGGTGCAAAAAGGACAAAAAATATGGGTTTTCATGTAAATATCAATATTACTCACCTAGGTGAAGCCATATACCAAGTTTCATCGATATACATTCATAAATATGCGATATATACAATTTAGATTATTCTCCATAAGAATAACATAGAGGATGAGTACGCAGGATTGCTGCAACAAGGGAAAAAACTAATTTTTATGTAAATATAAATTAATTCAACAAGGTGAAGCCACATATCAAGTTTTATTAATTTATGTCCATATTTAAGGTGGACATTACATTTTCCTATTCTCCATAAGAATAACTTGGGGGCTGAGAACAAAGGTTTGCTGATACGGGAATTATCGGTTAAAATTGATTTTTTTGTGCAAATAAAAATAAACCACAACTATATAAAGCCAAAAACCAAGTTTCATTAGTATGCGTTCATAAATAAGCGAGATATAATTGTTTTAGCGAATTTTCACTATATAGGGAAGAAGCTATTACCGTAGGTCTCACGGTAAGACTTAAGCCCGAGACCATGACAACTTTTCATTTTGAGGTCCCCTGATGCCAAAAACACATTTCGTTCAAATTTGTATATATATATATATATATATATATATATATATATATATATATATATATATATATATATATATATATATATATATATAGTTTTCTAGGCCCCGTGATTGTGGCCCAGGCGGATACTTTTTACCTGTGATTGTGGCCCACGTGGGCCACAATTGAGGGCCACATTCGGGGTAGCAAAATACCACCAAATGTGGCCCAAGATCGCGCTGTTGCCATGTTGTTCAGTTTTAGTAGTGTGGCGAATTTTATCAGTGCGGAGTGTGTGTTGATGGTGCTCTCCCCACGTGTAACCACCATTAGCCCAGTCAATAAAGGTTTCGTGTCGCAGCTAATTTGGGGAAAGCTGAATTTCAGCAGGATGTTAGTATACTAAAAAAACACCAAGTCCCAACCCCCCCCCCCTCTTGGTCCCCCCCCCACCATAACCTTACAAGAGCAGTACCCTGGTTAAATGCTTACAGCTCAAAAACTAATGAAGTTACGGACACGTTATTTTAATTATTCTATGCTTAACGATGTTCTAAGCAAATTATCTTATATCCACTTGTAATGTAGACAGCTTAATTTCACCGTAATACTTCAATATATACAAAAAAACTGCCACTGCGAAAAACAAAAAGTAGCTTAAACTAATTGTAAATTTTTTTCCTTGGAACAGGGGATGAAATTTTGTCAACAAAACTAATAGCTTATAGATAATTTAATCAGTTTTGAAATGATGGGTCTAGTAAAGATATTTGTTCAAATGATGGTTTCATAGAGATTGATGAAACAGTAGCGGACATCGCGCTGCCGGGCCTCGAGCCGGCCGATGCCACTCGCTGCTGAGGGGCACCGCTGTATGTACTCGTATCCGTAATCTTGAATAGTTATTCAGTTTGAATGTAGATCAAATAGAACAACTTTTAATTCTAGTTTCATAAAAAAAAAAAAACAGTTTAAGTACACTTTTACCACTGATTAATAATAATAGTATTTTCAATAACTTACTAATCCCTGCACAACAAATAAAATTTATGATTACAATTTTTTCTCTTTTTAGTTGTTTATAAAGGTAATTTTCTAATATTTCGTCTGTTTGGTCCGAAGGATTGTTACAATTCTTTCTACTGCAGTGCCCACACATAGATGTGCAATCGAACCCAGCTTTATGACAGCTACAGTATGTTGTAACATACTATGGTTTACAGTTGCAATATATTAGTAGGAAAAGTTCGCTTTGAACAGGAGGATTCATCATGGGCTTAGGGATTAATATGTTGTTTTATATATACTGCCAACCCCATTATTCTGTTGGAATTTTACACCCTAACAAATTTGAATTTGGTGGTAAACCCTCAAAAGATTTTAATGAGCAGCAGTTGGTGGAAGTTTGGTGTCGGGAAAAAAGCGACCAGCGAAATATGCACAATCATTTTAAATTTAAATTTTTTTCCTTTTGATATTTATAAATAATACTAGCGGTTTCCGGCACGTTGTTCAGTGAGCTGTATACAATCTGGAGAGACTACTGCCTTGCAGTTTCTGACAGAAAGCGTGCCATATTTGAAAAGCAGCTGGAAGCACAATATCTCCCCTCTACAGTAACAACATAAGAAAATGAACACCATGTACCAAGGTACCACTATCGTTTTGTAATGTTTTGGTATATAAAGGGGAAAATTCTGCCAATGGCACGAAAATCCAACCAGCATTAATCTCTCCAATTATTCATAGAGCTCATTGGTGTTGCTACGCCTAAGAATTGTGTTTAAAAATCTTCATTCATAACATTTAGATTACAGCTCGCTACCTAAATGAGTTAACAAATGTTTACAATAATTAAATTAGTCATCTTTGAAAATCATAACATATCTTTCCTCCGTTAGAATAACATGGTAACTTTGAAGTCCGGTGGGGGAGAGGTAAGGTAAGGTAAGGGAATTTTGGCCGCTTATTTCACACATACCCTGGTTGAATTACCTCGAACGGGGGGTGGGCAGGACTCAAGGAAGTTTGGCCGCTTATTTCGCGCATTCCGTGATGGTCGCTTATTTCGCTGGTCGCTTTTTTCTGTTATTTGGAAGTTTTGCTAAATACAAATTTGACAAGAGACATTTTTGTGGTTAATTGGTTAAACTTAAAGTATCATTGAGTTTCATTAGGTTTCATTGAGGGTTTTGAGCTTTGATAAGTTGTACATGCTCAGAATAAATTGTTGAGTGTTACATTCACTGACCCATAGCAGATTAGGTGGATAAATAAAAGGTACTTTGTGTTTGAATTTGTTTTCCTTAACGATATAACATCTGAAAAGTCGTCCATAACAATGCCAGCTACGTCACTTGTTTTTCACTTTACATACGATCGTTTACGAAATTTATTCTGCAATCTTAAACGATCCGTCAATTAATCTAGGTATTTCTAAGGTGATGGAGACATGGGACGATGGAGTGATATATGTGATTCCTCCCATATCATGAAATACATTTAAGCCCCGTCTAATGATTTTACGTTAACGATAGCGTTGATGGAAACATACTGTGTAAATGAATTATTTTGTAGTACTGGGGGGCCCAGCGTAATTAAATACCTTATGTATCTGTCACTTTCATAGTATGAAGACCATTAATTATACAGCGCATCGCAGAAAGTTCCTTCAGTCAGATGTTGTGACCCATACATTCTATTCCAATATAGAGACAAAGAAGTTTGTATTGACGAAAAGGATGACCTTGGTCTTACAGCTGAAATTATTGTATGGTTAATTACAGGATGTTTTCCATATATGTCAGGGGACGAATTTCCAGCTCTTTCTTTAGTCACTGAACTCGTAAATATTGCCAATGTATCAGGGATAAATCATTTGATACAGTATACTCAGTTCCTTTTCACTTAAGTATTTTCCACAGTCGTAATTAATTTTTTCAATGTCTTCCCTAACGATTTCTGCTGCTGTTTTAATAATTCTTTTACGTTCCTCCCAGTACTTGTTTCTCTGGTTTTGTGCCATGAATGTAATACCTTGTGACTAGTTAATTTATTGAATAAATTTTCTTTTGATTTAAATTAAATTTCGTCCAAAAGTCAACAAAAAACTGTGATAATGTTCATCGGGCTCCAATGAACAAACCAAAAACTTCAAAAGTTTCTATGTCATAATAATCTTAAAAAATACCATATCGTCATTGGTAAATAAATCATTACCTTTTCTTGATTGACATCTGTTGGCTGGCTTTGATTTGTTTCAACCCGGACTGTTGGATCGATGATAAATCCTTTATTTCTTCTTCTGTTTATGGAAATGATGTCCAATCTTCTGGTTGAATCATTTTCTGCTATGCCATTTACTTCTTTATAAACTTTAAAGCTTTTTTTAGTTATTCTACAATCAATGATCCTATTTTGTGGTGACGGGCATTCCTCATGAGCTCTCCAAAATGGCACTGTCCAAGGGCATGGGGAAAACCTTCAATAATGTAATTCTTGGTGGTACAACATCGTCTACACCGGTGCCCGTCCCGGCCGTCCCTAGACCTGCATTGGATGCCTCGCACAGGAGCCACATCACCAACCATACATATTCACGTAGTATTTATACTCACTCTCCGTTAATGAAACCATTTGACTTAATAATTTATCGGTTTTCTGGCAATTAACAATATAAAATAAAATAAAACAATATCAAATCACGGCACGGCAAAGGAACATTGGGTAGGGAACACAAGCCATTGCAACATGGTATTTAACATTTTAATTTAAACAACTTAGACCGTTATTAGTTAAAATGGACAGATTGAACACGCATATGTAAGGAAGATAGTTAATATTTTAGAATAAAACCACGACCTTTGCCTACCCTTGTTCCAAAACTGCTTTAGGGCCCTCCAAATGTTGGTACTATCAAATTTGTGGGTAAAGGAATAAGTTCTAATCAGGCCTCATCCTCAGGAAAAAATAGTTATATATAAAAAGTTGTTTGAAAAAAAACATTGGGTTAGGGTTAAGATTTGTAAATAAAAACAAAAGAATCTTAACAGCTGTTCAAAAACAACCACTCAGTTGTAAAAATAACATCCACTTGGTAAAAAATCAGTATGTGATTTTAGTGAGAATAGTGATTAGAACCAATGTATACATAAATTTAATGTATATATTATTAGGTTAGGTATATATTTCTAGAAAGGTATTTCTACAAATTAAGATAGAATAATTGAATGTAAAGCGTAAATGGCCAAAATAAAACGAAACTAGCAAATGAACAAAGTAAATATGTTCGTCTTGGAGAGGAACCTTGAAGATAGTCATTCGTAAAAAAATTGCCTGGCTTTTCAAGCAAAGCTTCGTCCCCCAGGTGCTGACGAAGTGCTTTACGAAATATATCTAACATTTAAAATATAATATTGCACTTTGATCGTGAGCGAAGCCGTGACGGGCTACTAGTAAGATGATATTATTAGTGACAATTGTCAGTATTCAACAAGCACTGTAGAGAGGGCAGTAAAAACCAGTATCAATGTGCAGTCTGACTCACGTAGACAGCCAAGCGCCAGAGTACGCAATACGCTGCGCTGCTAGGCCCGGCGCGGCGGTGCTGTGTCCGCTACTGTTCATTGCTCTCTATGAAACTATCACGTTAACAAATATCTTTACTAGACCTATCATTTTAAAGCTGATTCAATTATCTATAAGTTTTGTTGAAAACATCTCATCCCATGATGCAAGAATAAACATGTACAATTAGTTGAAGTTACGTCTTGTTTTTCGCAGTTATATATTAAAGTCCTACGGCGAAATTAAGCTATCTACATAAAAAGTGCATTTAAGATAATTTTCTTAGAATATTGTCAGGCATAAAATAATGAAAAAACCACGTCCGTAACTTCATTAGATTTTGAGCTGTAAGGATTTAACCAGATTACTGCTTTTGTAAGGTTGGGGCGGGGGTGGGGGGAAAGCAAGAGGGGTGGGGATCGGGACTTTGTGTTTTTAAGTTTATATTTTGTATACTAACATCGTGCAAAAAATTAGTTTTCCCCTAATTAGTTGTGACAAAGCGTTTCTTTTACCTTTATTGACTGGGTTACAGTACAGCAGGGCGAAAACGATGTTTCAGCTGATACCTGCTAACTTAAGTGTCAATTTATACTGTTCTTACTTTACAAGGCAAGGAAACCCTTAATGTGGCCATCAATTGTGTCGTCACTATTTTTCTTATTAATAACATTCAACAGATTTGTGCAATAATAACTATTGTTGTAATGGCTATTATTAAAGTAACATTTTTAGGCATAAAGGACAGGCCAATGTTATCAGTGGCAGAAACTTTGAAACCAGTTCTGAAAAAGGTAGTTTCAGTCAGGGTAAGTTAGGTAGCTCTTATAGGTTATACGTCTGAGAACGATTCATATTTTTTAAATGCTGGTTATCATATCATCTGTAGGTCTGTGTGTAATCGTGGCCTTCAGAAGGAAACTGTAAAACAGCCCACCCTTGTCAATTAGCCATACAGCAAGAACCAAAAGATACTTAATAAAATATGTAATGGTCACGCCACTCATTGAAACATCTTCATTCAGGGGTTTCACAAGATTTTTATCGTACTAATACACCTCCCCTCATGCTACGATTATACAGGGTGTTAAAAAAAGGTGCACTGGCTATATATTTTCGGATTCTATATTCAAAATTAAGCAAGACATGTAGTGTGACATTTTTTGAAATTCCGCTCCGTTTAGCGTCAATTGGTCTGTTTGTGATTTTTAATAAATTTGGTGTATCTTTTAAAAATATAAAAGTACTGTTTTGAAACTTGGCATACGTAATGCCTATACGTAATTATGTTTTGGTATTGAATTTAAAGTTTCTATCTTTCACAGTTTCAAAATGGCGGCCATTTTGTTTCTCAAAGCTAAATATCTTATAAACCTTAATAATTAGCAAAAACCGTAATAAACAAAAAGATTTTGTCTCTTTCTCAAAATCAATGGTATAAAGATTTTGATTATCAGATGGTAAATCACTGAGTTGTTATGATTTGTATAAGTTAAAAAAATGCTTTTTTGGCATTTGTGGGCTGAAAAAGCATGTTTTAACAAGTAAAAATGCCAACAACTCAGTTATTTATTATCTGATAATCAAAATCTTTAAACTATAATTTTAGGGACAGAAATGCAAAACCTTTTGGACCCTTACGGTGTTTTGCTAATTATTAAGGTTTTTAAGATATTTAGCTTTTAAAAACAAATATGGTCGCCATTTTGAAACGGTGAAAGATATAAACTTTAGATTCAATACCAAAACATCATTAAATATAGGCATGAAGTATGCCAAGTTTCAAAACAGCACCTATAACGGTTAGAAAGATATACTAAATTTAGGAAAAAATACAAACAGACCGACTGACGCTAAATGGAGTGGAATTAAAAAAAATGTCAATCAATATTTCTTGCTTAATTTTGAGTGTAGAATCTGAAAATATACAGCCAGTGCATTTTTTTTGTAACAACCTGTAAAATAAACAATTTATTTCGTATAATCTTTTTATGTATTTACAATTATGCATACAACAATAATTATAAATTTAATAAATTGTTTAGTAAATTACCATTTTATTTAAAAGTTTACCCTAAAATAAATAAATCATTTTGGCCTTAAATGTTCAGTTCAGTAAAATCAGACTAGCTAGTTTCCAGCCTTGGAGGATGGAAGTTTGGTTATAAGAAGAAAAATAAATCTGGCAACACCGCAATTGGGCTACAATTGGTGGATTTTGTAACTTGGGCCACAATCGAATGTAAAATGATACCCGTGTGGGCCACAATAGGGGGGTTTAGATACCTTAGTATAAATGGGCCACAATTGAATGTGAATTAGCGCACTTTATAGTAGCTAAACCAATGAATGTATATACATTTGCAAATAAAATATTGTTACGAAAACCATTTTGGAGTGTGTACACAAAATTTCATAAGCACTGATTGTCTAGTTATGAAAATATATCCGTTTTTAGAGTGGGCCACAAACGATGGTTATTTGTCACCCGGGCCACAATCAAGGGATCTAGGTGAATATATATATATATATATATGCATATATATATATATATATATATATATATATATATATAAAAAGAATATACTCAAAATGAAAAGTTATCATGGTCTCGGGCTTAAGTCTTACCATGAGACCTACGGCAATAGCTTCTTCCCTATATAGTGGAAATTCGCTAAAACAATTACATCTCGCTTATTTATGAACGCATACTAATGCAACTTACTTTATACTTATACTTTATATATATATATATATGTATGTATATATATATATATATATATATATATATATATATATATACACGTGTCCGTAAGCACGATAACTCTCGTAAAAAAGTATAAATGTGTAAAGTACCATTTATTTCAACGAGTTCGAAAACCAGACGAATCTCACCATTCGAAGGGGGATTTGGGGGGGGGGTTACCCAAAAATGGGTTTTTGGGGGTTTCCACATGTAATTTTTATTTTAATCAAATTTTAATTTTTAAAATTAAATTCAGTTTAAAAAGCTAACAATTTGGTATTTTGATCATTTTCTAAGTCAATTGGTTATTGAGATGTTACAAGTGCTAAACACAGTACGTTGTGTAATGCCTTTCTTATTGAGAAAAACAAAATTATATCTCGCTTATTATGAAAATAACCTGACGAAACTTGGTATATGTCTTCATCTGGTTGTGGTTTGTTGTTTGCACAAAAAACAAAATTTTCAAGTAAGGTTCCCGTAGCAGCAAACCTAGGTACTCGGTCCCATTGTTATTCTTATAGAGAATAATTCAAATGTTATATATCGCTTGTTTATAAATGTGTATGAATGAAACTTGGTATGTGACTTTAATTAGATGAGTTCTATTGATATTTGTATAAAAACCCTTTAGTTTGTTTTCCTTGTTGCAGCAAACCTATGTACTCATCCCCGATGTTATTCTTATGAATAATAATTAAAATTGTATTTACCGCTTATTTGTGAATATATTTTTATGAAACTTGGTTGGTGGCTTTATGTGGTATTAAGACATTGGAAATTCGCTGAGTACGCAGGTTTGCTGCGACAGGGATATTCTTATTCTCCATAAGAATAGCATTGGAAAACGTACTGTTATATAAATTTGAAACCAAATAAATGAATTACTACAGAATTGTAAAATATTTATTAAATATAATTTTGTTGCACTTATTATACTTTCCATTTAATAAAAAAAAACAAAAATAACAGACACATTCACTGTTCAAAACATGAATGACTGTATACGTTAAAGATACATACATATATATATATATATATATAAGTACAATATACATAGCCAACTTTAATATCACGTTTTAAAAGTCACAGAGTTATAAATACTATAATTTCTAGTTTTATATTGTACTATTACATGTCTCTGTTTTGGAATAACATTACACTGTGCGATGTTTGATGAGAGATCTTTCCAATTAAAATATAAATTTGCAAACTGCACTGACCTATTGCATGCAGGAAATTATGTTTTGGGGAATAATTCATCATACTGTGTGGTTTAGGAACAGATTAAATTAGTACATGAAATTAGATCTAACTAATTTTAAATTATTAAACTAAACTAAATACGTATTCAAATTTCACATAGTCACATATCTTTAACTAAATAGTAAATGTTTGGGCCACTTAGTTTCCAAGATTCAATCTTGTTATATGTTGCTTGTTATTACAATGGAGCTCGTTAAGACTGTCAAAGAGGTGAATGGAACTTTGTAAACTTACAAGAGGAGTTTAAAGTAAGTTCGCTTTCTTTGAGTGTAAAATAACAGTGTGTTTTGAAGTGGATTATTCATTCTTTATAACTGAAATTAAATGAAATTCAAATTTTTAAAAACATATTGATTTGAGGATTGTAGCTTAAGTTATTTTATGTAATCTAAAAACTTTAGGAATTATATATTGAAATTTATCATTCAAAACAATGCTTGTATTATGAACGTTGGTTATTTGATTAATGATGAAATGCATTATTTGTAACAGTGATATTTTGTTATAATTATAGAAATACTGTTTATTCGGAAATTGTATATCAATAATAAATATAATTAATACTACCATGAAGTGAAACGACAACTTTTTTATGACTTTTACTGCCCAGCCATTATTTTATCCTGAGTTTGCACCTGTTAATTGTAACAGATTTAAAATCAAGAAAAGGCTTTATATAAGAAAATAGGCATGCATCTAGTTTAAAATAGGTGGTGTGCCGGACTACTGTGCCAGGTTAGAGAACGGAGGATGGTTTGACAATGATGACCAAGCTGACCTAATTACCAAGAAATATTCAATATTAAACTGTGCAATCATAAGTTATATTGATACTTAATTTTTAAATACGTAATATTTAAAATCTTGCAATACGTAAAATATAAAATAAAAATTACAATAATTACTAAGATAGAATCATCGATAAAAGTCACGAATGAAAGCTAATCATCTCTTCTGTTACTGATGACATCAGTCAGAACATGAGTCCCATCATTTATTTATTATATTTAACGTACTTTAATCTTTGAAAATGTCGCGCTTGCGGTACAAATTTCAAGCACAATTTACCCTTGACTCATTTGCACTATTAACAGAGTAAGGATTGGCTTTAGCTTGCAGTCATGAATAGTTTAGTCTTACATTTTTCTTTGACTCCTAATTAAACGGTGAAATAAATAATATCCCTACAAGTGATAAAACTTAATGATACTAAATCGTTAGTAAATTGTTTTTAATGTAATAGGGATTCAAAAATTATTCTATTTATTATTGGTAAACCTGTAGTCTACGTAACTTGAAACACAGTCACTTAGAGAATTTTACGTATCTTAACAATTTTGGCATAACATGCATATACATTTGTAGAGCAGTTCTGTTTTAATAACAGTTGTTGACTATGTATTTCTTGAATGACGCTACATTAGACGAAGACAATGCTGACTTTACGCTTCGCAGAGTTCTGAGTGATGAATGTCTTTATTGTAGGATGCGCGAGCACGTAGCAACATTCTCCCTGACAATGCGTTGTTGAAAGTAGAAGACTTTTCATTAGATTCTAAACATAAATAGCTTTTATTAGATATTACTTTGTGACGGATTTTAAAATAAAATGTTTTGCACTGCCTGCTTAAATGTTGTTGCTGAATACAATTAGGTAACCATAGTGCCATCCAGTCCCTCAGTCAGGTTGAAAACGTTTATGATAAGTTCGTAAAATGGGTTGTAGTAAGAGGTATATAGTATTTGATATGGGGTTTCCCGGCTCCAAAGATCGTGTGTAGTTCAAAGTCATGAATTTATTAAATATGTCTGTGTAGATTATTCTGCCTTAATATTATTAATACTAAAACAATGGATGTTCAGCTTAGAGATAATCCAATTAACCCGACAGACAGGTTCCACAAAATACAGTTACTTTTTTAGGTAATACATTATCACTTCAGTTGTCGTGTTACCTGTTACCAGTTACCTCAATTGATACAAAGAATTCCCTAAAAAATACTTCATAATTTAGACTGGTTTAAAAATTTAAGTTACTATAAAATTTAATTATTATTTAGAACACAATTTTGTTAAATCAGTTTGGCACTGGAAAGCACGTCAGATCCGTACTCACGTTTTTTCCTCGAGTGATTCTGGGTAATGTAATATTTGAAAAAAAAAAAAAAATGTTCCATACAAATTATTCATAATACTCTTGATGATCGTAAAATTAACTATGAAATATAATTTTTTTAGGATATACTTTATATTCAAGAAACAACAAATTAAAGTAGAAGCGATTTCAATTTTGACTATATTGTCGTTTCTATTACTTAAAATTGTGATTTTTACACTTTGAATAGAATATAAACATTCAATATTTACAAATTATGTTCATTATTAACCAAAATCAGTACATAACAACAATGTACGCTTCAACGAGCATTACTTAGGTCCACTATTAGATTTTTCAGGTCCAATTTTATCATCAAGGGACGGTTGTTGTAAAAAACGTAATAGTACTTTAGTAGTATTAATGCTTATTATAATCATTATAGGACTAGCTGTTACCCGCGGCCTCGCTCGTGATAGATTGAAACACGTTCAAAATAATAACCTGACCAGCACTACCAAATCTTTGATTAGTTTTACCATATGACATCCTTTGCCAACTGACAAACAACTACAGCTGGTAAATTCATTAATGATATGCTCCTATAAGATTTGCATTGGAACTTATAGGACCCATGGGGTGGAGTCCTGAGGTTGGATGTAGACATTATCAGGTATATAAGTTAATGTGATACGTAAACTATGTTATTGCAAAATTCTATCTTAATCGGTCTCGTAGCTTATGCGTGTTGAAACTAAAATCATCCATACATCCAAAAATTTACATTTATATTATTAGTAGGATTGTAATATAGGGTAATAATATAAGACATATTTTTTACTTCTATAAATAATATACATTTGACTACAGTAAATTTACAGTATTATTAGTGAAAGTTGCATATTTTTTGTTTATTGCACTTCCTACTGCTTGAAGTTTTTTTATAAGTGGATGTATTTAAATAGTTTGGCAATAAAAAACCTTTTATTATACGGGGCAAAAATGTACCACAAGAGTTAATAGCGAAAACAATGGTATCACGATTACAATTTTACTTTCATGTAAATCGTAATATGTAAATATCAAGTTCTACTCACACAACTTAAACGTTTAATTAGTAACAAACACTGTAGTTTAAATATACTGAGAGACGTCCATTGTCTTCTACAATCAGCTTGTAAAGTTCTTATAAAATAGAAGACGTTTAATGCTATTCAGGTTATATTATCGTAATTTTCCATTTAATTAAATATATAATACTTACGCTGTATTTAATGGTCTATCGTAAACTGGTATATATATTTATATAATATTTACAAATTATTTCTATATTTCTGTAACTCTCCATTACGCTCGAAAACAATTTGTTTAATTAGTATTTAAAAGAGTTAAACATTTCTTCCGTCGTTGTTCTCTAGCGGTGCTCAAGATAATCACAGCGAAGATGCGACGTTCCAACGCTGTTAAAGCTCGACAAGAACTTTCTTAAATGTTTTAATCGTGTGGAAAGACAACTTATCACTTAAAAACACTTCTAAAATATTTTGACAGTAAGAAAACACTTTCAAGTAATACAGAAAACCCCGTCACAGAAAACCTGCATACTCAGCGAATTTCCAATGAATATATAATATAACAAATTAAAACACTTAACAGGATTCATAAGAAATATATTCATCAACTAGCGATATTTAAAGTAATAATTATTCTCCATAAGAATAACATTGGGGATGAGTACGCAGGTTTGCTGCGACAAGGGACACAAAATAATGGGGTTCTATGAAAATATCAATAGAACTCATCTTAGTGAAGTCACATACCAAGTTTCATCCATGTCCATTTATAAATAAGCGATATATAACATTTTAATTATTTTCCATAAGAATAACATGGAGACCAACAACCAAGGTTTGCTAATACGGGAACCATATGACAAAATTCGTTTTTGTGAAAACAACAATAAACCACAACCAAATGAAGCCATATACCAAATTTCGTCAGTTTATAGAATTTAAATATTTATCAATAAGAATAGTATTAGACAACGTACTGTGTTTAGCACTTTCAATATATAAGTAACCAATTGACGTAGAGCAATGATAAAAATACCAAATTGTATTTTTTATGCTGAATTCAATAGCAAAAATTAAATTTTGATTTAAATAAATATTACATGTGGAAACCCGAATAACCCATGTTTGGGGTACAACACCACCCAAAACCCCCCTTTGGATGGTGCGATTCGTCTGGTTTTCGAACTCGTTCAAATAAGTGGTACTTTACACATTTGTACCAAATTTCATTAAGATCGGGCCTTTTTTACTAGAGTTATCGAGCTTACGGACACGTATATATATATATATATATATATATATATATATATAATACCTACATATACACATATATATACATATATATATTTACATACATACAAATTTGAATGATTGGTTTTTTTGGCATCAGGGGACCTCAAAATGAAAAGTTATCATGGTCTCGGGCTTAAGTCTTACCATGAGACCTACGGTAATAGCTTCTTCCCTATAGGGGAAGTTCGCTAAAACCACACTTATGTAACACGATTTAAGAATTGGTTCTTTTAAAAAATAAAAATGATATAACAGGGTTATTCAATTTATTTGATCTCTTTGACAGTTCCCGTTTATAACGGTGAAGTTCAAGTTTTAACGCGGGCCCGCAACCATTCCAAGAGAAAGTGAATAAAAAATGTGATTTTAAGAAAACGTGTTCAAACAACACAACGTCAACTAACAGGTAGCCAGTAGCTGTATTGACTCTGCGCTCTGTTGTGTGCTGGCTAGCGAACAATGATCGTGGTGTTTAAAATGATAATCTCCTTATTTTAAGTCAACTTTTTTAAATTTTTAATGATGATTTGCTAAATAATAGCATTAATTATACATGTACCACATCCACAGTAATATGGGCTCAATAATATAATGTGCGAGATTTTATTTTATTTTCAAGAGTTAAAAGTTATTTTTACAAAGCTTTGAGTACATAAAACTACACAATCTGATTGGAACTTAGGGTTTACAACAAAATATATATTTTTATGGCTATTCTTTAATATTATAACATTAAATAAATTTCCATTGTCAATGTTACCATAATAATAACTAAAATTTTCCAAATGCATTGATACTACAAAGAATAATACTCAAAAGATACTATAAAGAATAACAACCAAAATAAACAAAACAAAATAATTAGAATACTTAATATTTACACTTAAAAAATGTTGTCATTGTTTAAGCATATGTAACATCAAATTCATACTTCAATAAAGTAATGTTTTTAAACGACATTGGTGATGGTATATCAAAGTTTTTTTGCGTAGCAAGATATGATATAGAAAATATAATTTATAACTTGAATAAATAGTTGATTTTATTAAATAAAAAAGTAGTTAAAGTGTAAGATGACATGTCATATCATTCATTATGGTGTTTGGTACAAATTTATTATGGTTTGTATAAATCGGTGAGCTAAAACGTAAATAATAAATTCAATAACAATAGTTCGGCTATTAAAAAGTTGGACAAATATAAGCCACCGAAACTGTCAGAGTATATTTGAGTTAAAATTTAATAATCTTTTAATATTAAACTATAATAATAAGGTTTTTATTTGTGATTTTATTCTGTGTTTATGTCTGAACTACAACCTATGAATAACAATTGTAATATTTAGTATTTGAGTAGGTCCTAAGCAAAAACACAACATCAATTAATTTCAAACGAAACTTAAACATTTTTCAATTTTTAAATTTACTTACAAGTGTTAACATCTAATAATGGAAACAACTTATAATACTTGCACAATTCCCTTACAAAAAATAACCAAAAGGGCTTAATTCCTTGATCCTCTTATTTCAACAAAGTTTTTAAAATAAACCTGACACCCTAAAATGTATGTGAAATATTTGAACGAGCCAAGGAAAGTTCGTAAAAGTTGTGACAAAGTCAAGAGTCTCACATTTATACCTTTGACGCTCGTTTATATTCTTCCATGAAAGTACATTTTCTTGTCTTGCCTTAAAATTTCGAGTCTTCAGTAACAAAAGAAAGTTTTCAAAAGCCTCTTACTAATGATAGACTTTCGTAAGATAAAAAAGGCCTTAGAAAAAATAATAATGGTCGTTAATAACAATTCTAATGATTTAGTTGTATTCTGAACGTATTTATCACTTCAAGAAATTGTTTTAATGAAACACTTTACCCTAAAACTTCCCAGGAAAAGGTATGTTTTAGACGGTACATAGGCAGGATCATATGGAACTGGTCCTTAGTTAAATATTAATAACAAATTGGATTGAAGTAGTGGTCATAAATAAATAGCATTCAGCCTGTAAAAGGAAGAGTACACATTTCAATGTGACTTATTAAAGGTGTTTACAACTTACAAACTGGTTAATTTTAAATGTAATATAAATTCATTATCCATTGTTTATTAAATATACATTGTTAGAACACGCAGCATCTCAGGAATAGTGTGCGTGCGTTGGTCACAGCCACAAGGCAAACTTACAAATGCATAGAACAATTTTCAAACTGGGAATTAATTTTAAAACAATGTTTATTTTTCACCTTAAACATCGTACACTTGCGTACATTACAGTTATAAATAAAAGTGAATAATGATGCTAGTGTACTTTACAGTATCAGTGATGATGTTCAAATTCATTTAGTTTATATTTCGAATATATTTAGTATGTTAGAGTGTTAGAGACAATTATTACATACAAAATATAAATTGCGAAAAACTAAATGAATACTCACCGGTCACTAAAGGAAAAGCTAACTCACTGGTGTAGAACTACATCTAAATATCAAATAATATTACCGTTGAGAAGTTTGACTAAAAATATCTAGACCCTTTCAAAATCCAAATTATCCGCTGAAAATGCATATGATTATTGAGCAGTTTTATCAGCTAGGTAAATAGATTGATGTTATTCTGTGGCATTACCTTAGTGGTGAGTTATTTATACCAGTAAATCTTAACAAGGAACTTCTTGGATTATGCATCTGTTTTTGATATATAATTTTTAAAAGGATCCAATTTAAAGGAGCAATCATCAAGCCCAGTAAGTGCCAATCCAATTATTTTTAATGAATTGTTTTAAAAGTTGCTCTAATTTACTTAAGGCCAATTTAGAAGCCCGAAACTTATCATTGGGAAATTTCCACTTGCTTATCCGTTAAATATTTTAGCATCGTTTTAAAAGTTACGTCAAAAACTAAAAAGTCCTAAAAGTTATAATGTTATCTTTTCACGTTTATTTGAAGGATGTTATTAAATGTAAAAAATTAATCGTTTTTTATCTAAAAGATATTTTAACATCTGTATTTGGTACTGCAACAATATAAACTCAACGTTTTAGATAAAAAAACGTATAACGCCCTAATTAAATATTGTCATCAATGATTTATTGTTTTCTAAACATACAACTAGGATATATATTCCAGAACTGGTTCGTATAACCACCAATATTACATATATTAAATTTCATAGTATGCCGTAAACTCATACAACCTTTTAAAATGTATTTACAGTGTAGGTTTAAAAACTCTACGATGACTTTACAGGTAGTTACACATTTTAGCATCTTTAAATCTATCGAATCTTAAAACAGGAGACTACAGTATGTAAATGATAAATGTATACATTTGTTTTAGCCTCTACTAAACATTTTTATCAGAAATTTCTCTTAGTAAAAAAAAAGATAAAGCTAACCAGGTCACAATTATGTCCAAGCTAAATACCGGAGAAGAAGGGCTCATATAGTAACTAGTGTCACATTAACTTATCGTGTATACCCTTAAAGGTGTTAGTACAAACAAACACTTTTATAGTTAGAATAACTTTAGAAATCCCAAATCATCCAACCCATTTCACGCTCAACTATAACAAACTAGCTAGAATATTTGGCCAACAAGGTCACACATTTTTAACATGAAACTACTTGGTCTAAAGTTGTGTAAACCATAACCAGTTTTATAAACAAATTTTGATTATTTCTGGTGGATTATAGATAGCTAAAGCACGATCGATAAAACTGACCATTTTATGTAAACACTGGAATAAAAAAAATACTATAAAGTCTTTCTTAATTTCAGGTTAAGTTTTAAATGTTTCTTACTGTAGGACCAATGTGAGGGTGACTCGGAGTGAAGCGTGTAATTATTGTTGCAGGAGGGCTGAACCAGTCATTTATGTGGCAGAAGACAAAAGTTCAGAAACACCCTGTATAGGCTATTTTCCTTTCAATTTGGTAGTTTAACTGTCCGAAACTTTACCGCGCTTCACAACCAGAAAATAACGCAATACAACATGTGTTACTTGTTTCATCTTCCACATGTGAGTAAGCATGTGTTATATACAAACACTTTAATATCCTAAAAGCGCATAAAGGTCAACTTAATAAACTTGGAATAAATGTTAATAATTTAATAGTCTGTTAGACACTTGGTTCCTCTGAAAGACATAAGTTGCAGGGTTACAATTTTCAAGCCTATATACAACAAATTGGAAAGAACCGCAAAACTGAATAATACAATATTTTAATATAAAGACAATTCAAACCCATTATAATTTTTATATCATAATGGGTAATGGGAAAAATTTGTTTCTGTTAAAAAGAACAGTTATTCTGATACTAAGGGCATCAGACACGCGGCCATGAATCAATTTTCCATCTTACAGTACAACCAAGGCATAGTCACAACGGGCTGTTACTAGTGTATGTGTTAAACTCACAGCAGCGTTTTACGTGGTTAGTTACGATTAGGTTATTATAGGTATTTTATCAATTAAAAAAATGTTGCTTCATTAAAAATACACATCGCGGATCGCTATAACGCATTTTTTCCTTAAAATAAAATGTTTAACTAGTGTTGATTAAATAAAAAAAATACCTTGCTTTTGTGTCGTCAGTTTCATTTGAAGTAAAAATAGGCACAATGCAAATACTGGGGGAGATCCCATCAGTACACCTCTTCCAGTCAAAAGAAAACATTTCTTTAAGAAGGTGTCAGTTTTGATCGAATTGGTACAGAAAAATTTACAAAGATAAATTAATAAACATAGTTAATAATAGTACAGTTTTAACGTTTATACATAACGTAATTTATTTCCATAAATTTATGCATTTTAAAGTAGAAATGGGACGGAGTGGTTTTGGTTATAACAGTTTTAAATTATCAAATTAAAACTAAGTACTGAACAAATAAATGTTCTGGTTCATTATGCTAGACTGAGTTAAGCATTATTTTATACAATATATAAATAATATATATTACGTAGTTAACTTTTTTAGATCAAAATGAAAATTATGAAATAATAAATATAATTATACAACAACAAAGGGGGTCTGAGACAACTGACTGTGTTACTCAAATACCTTTTCCTCTTATGTTCTGTTCGCTGTTATACAAATACTTAACTTAGGTAAAGAAACAGCTGTTAACAATGGGTAGATAGATTGTTTATTAAAGGAATTTACATATGTTTGGACTATTAATTATGTGAAAGGGACTAACAATTATATATTACAATCATAGGGACTTTCTAAAATTTGTGTTAATAATTGAGTTACAATAATGGTGGCTTAGCTCAATTGGTATGCACAAGAGGTTCTCAGGGTGTAGTTGATCGTGCCGGCAAAATTCCATAAAACTCTTGATAATTGAGTAAATAAATATTATAAAATAAATTAGAATTGATCTATAAGCCAATGAAAAACTAATTTAATATTAATAAAAGTCTAATTAGTGATCTCTAATGAAACTAATGAAAGTCACTGTTGGTATAGTCTTTGAGATACAATAAAATTCAAAATGGCTGCCAATAAACAAAAGTTCTCTAGGCTATATTTAAAGTCCTGATATTCCCTCAAAGTTTATATATGGTAATTTTGATGTGCTGTAAAAGTAATAGCCTATTTCGAATTCAAAGTTTATGTCTAAATATTTTAGTAATTCTTGAAGTAATTTATATTGGTGAAGTCTTGAAGTTTGTAGTTAGGCCTACTAAATGAAACAATCTCACCACTTCAGCAACATATTTCTTCGCCCGGATATTATTAATTATTCTTGAGGTGGCCAAATAAGGGAAGTTACTGATCTGGGCTCCGGTGACTATAAAAATATTAGACTGTTGATGTCTAAATACTATTTTAAATAGGAAATTTAAATGAAATTTGGGACAGTGCCCTCCAAACATCTAACACAGGCCATGTCTTCTCCAGGAGTCTCCATCACCAGGTGCTTTCTCTGTTGATTGTTATAGCGTTCACAAAACTAAACACAAAACACTAATCTTGAGCCCAAAGTTACTTTCTCTGGAGGAAACACATGTTCACTTCTGGTTATAAAATGAGATCAATTTTGAATTTTAAATACTTAGGCTATATATAAAATGTGATCTGAGATAATTGTACAGGATGAATCTCTAAATTAATGAAATGATAGGTAGGCTATTGTGACTTATAATGAAATATCTATTCATGGGATTAAATGGTTAATAACTAAAGTGAAATATTCAGAGGGATGGAAAATTAAAACAATACATAATTATTATATTAAATTATATTGATACATCATTGGGAAAAAGTAACGCATGGGGACGAACAGGTATCTTAACATATTGAATAATTGAACAGGGCACATATGCAAAATATGATTATTAATTATTTACAAATGTATGAAAATGTGATGAAATTGTTTACAAAAAAAGTGAATCATTGCAATTATATAAAATAAATTAATACTTTTTTAAATACATTTTTGTAAATCCTCAACTACTCGTCTCCATAGGCTATTGGCCTGTGAGGTGAACTAAAGACAGCGAGGAACCGTAACGGCATTAGCAATCCCAAGTGTCACGGTAATGATAATATAATCTCAACCAACGGGATATTAAACCCCTATTCACAGGTCCCGCCACCGCCATAACAAGTGAATGTGTGACGTCACGGAGTTCAGTATTGAGTCTTTTGGATATGGAGGGCTTTATATCGCCTGTCAGCCATCGCATTTACACAGCCTTCAATATTACGTAACTTTATTACATCTTCTGTTGGTACTCTCATTAGCTAATTATTTGAAAAACATTCAGGTATCAAACAACATAAAGTGAATACCACAAC
This sequence comes from Allygus modestus, assembly GCA_963675035.1. NCBI lineage: Eukaryota > Metazoa > Arthropoda > Insecta > Hemiptera > Cicadellidae > Allygus > Allygus modestus. The sequence goes on along the minus strand of OY776111.1, from coordinate 435,347,377 downwards.
TTCATAGTTAATATTTACTTATTGGAAATAAGTTGATTTTGTATACTAATATTATATCAGTTAATAATTCTACCTTTTCAATTGGAATACATTTTATAAAGTATTAAAGTTTGTATGACTTTAATAACTTTTTTATTTTGTTTGAATTTGATTTAAGGGTATTTATCAAAGTAGAGTGTTTGCGTACACCGTATGAATTGAAGTTTGCACAACAATAACATCATATTTTAGAGCAACACGCGAGCTCTTGTTTTAGTGTTTACAACTTATTTAGCAAGAACAAAATTTAATAGTGATAAAATACAAGTAACGCTATGTTAATTGAAGTTGAATATTCAAGGTAGATTTGACATGTAAATTGCCAAGAGCATTTGAGTAATGAACAAAGATATTCTCTGTAACTCCTTTGCAAGTCAAACCTAAATGAGAACTACAGTCAAATCCTTTCAAGGGGCCTAATTAAACTGCTCCTTGCTTCAAGAAATAGTTTGATGTGTTATCATATTTGACTAAACAATAAATCTGCTTTAATTACAAAAATGGATTAAATGTGTGCTTACAAAATCATGACTTTATATAAACACATAACCAAGTATGTAATTACCATTAGAATAAACTTAATTTATTAGCAGCTTTACTAAGTTTGTGAAAGTAAATATCACCTAGGTAACTTATAAAAAGTTATTATTATGTAACTCTAAAGCTTTTTTTATGCATTTCTTACCTGCATCTTATATACAGAGTTATGTTAACAGGGTGACTTGCTATATTAACAGGGTTTTATATAATACTACATTAGTTTATTATGTATATATTTGTCTCCTTAATATGGCTGTAAACTATAATATATTCATTATAATTTGTGTTTGACATTGAACAGTTTTGGTATTAAATTAAATGGAATTTGTTTTAAATACAGATTATACAAATTTATTCCGTATCGTAAAATTTGTAATCTTCTATTTATATGTAAGCAACCTTACATATATGTACTACGATATCATAATCGTTAATAAAATATAAATACCCCCATCACAGCAAACCTGCGTACCCAGCGAATTTCCAATGAATGTATATGTTTCTCACTACCACATAAAGGCACTTACCAAGTTTTATAAAAATAAATTAATAAATAAGTGATCTATAGCATTTTATTTATTCTCCATAAGAATAACATAGGACTGAGTATGCAGGTTTGCTGCAACAAGGAACACAAAATATGTGTTTTTATGCAATTATCAATTTAACTCAACCAGGTGAAGCTACATACTAAGTTTTATTAATTTATGTTCATAATTAAGGGAGATATAAAACTTTACTTATTCTCCATAAGAATAACATTAGGGCTGAGTATGCAGGTTAGCTGCTACGGGGACAACCAACAAAACATTTGTTTTTTGTTCAAATATCAATATACCAGTACAACATGAAGCCACATACCAAGTTTCATCAATATACATTCATAAATAATCGAGATATCAAATTTTATTTATTCTCCATAAGGATAACATTGGACAACGTACTGTGTTTAGTACTTTGAATATCTCTGCAACGGTTGGACGTAGAATCACAATTTAAACACCTAAATGATTGTTTTGTGGAGCTGAAGTGATTGGTAAAAGCAAATGTGAAGTTTAAAGTAAAATTAACTGAGGAAAAGCCAAAAACCTTTTTCCCATAAGTTTAACATGGGAGATTTTATGAGCATGTTTTTTGGATTTTTTCCGCAACCACTAAACCTAGGTTAATAATTCAAAATACCATATTATTTGTTTTTTTAAGCTCTATAACATGGTCAAAACCAAAAATTAAGTGTTTCAAAAATTTTAGGGTGAAAAATGCAAAAAACTGATTTTTGGAAAATTTAAAACCCCCATTAACCCCCCTTCCCATAGTCCGATTTGTCTGGTTTTCGAACTTAAAGTCATAAAAGTCACTTTACACATTTGAGCCAAATTTCATCAAAATCGGACGTTTTTTACTCAAGTTATCGCATTCACGGACACATATATATATATATATATATATATATATATATATATATATATATATATATATATACATATATATAAATTTGAAAAAATAGTGTTTTAGTCATCTTGGGACCTTAAAAAAAAATTTGTCACGGTCTGGGGCTTAAGTCTTACCATGAGACCTACGGTAATAGCTTCTTCCCTATAGGGGAAATTCGCTAAAACACATTCATTTGTATAAAAGTTAGACATATTTTATTCGTACACCAAAAGTAACATATTTAAAAAATACATACATTTTTCGAAAAATTATGGCAACCTTTTAATGGTCCACAGGAAAAGTTAAAACATTACAATTTGCTGGGTTTTTAATTTCATTAGTTATAACAAGAAATTTACCTATGATAAGAAGCCACCAACATTTTTAAACAGATATAAATTCTCCATCCCTTCAACTGTAAAAATAGTAATTCAATTACAAAATGTTAATATCCGTTTAAATTTCTGGCACAGCTCTCAAGTGTGCTCGTGAATATTAGAAAACTTTGTCATTGGCAATATTGTGTTAAGTGGCAGCTTTTTGTGAGGCTTAATCTAGACTGAAGACCGTTAATTTAACTTTGCAAAGTTTGAAATTGCTAAACAATTTAAATGTTTTTAAAGAAATACATTTCATTAGGCGATGTGTAGCAAAAGGGCAAATGTGTCACAATAAAAAAGTGTATTTGTTTTTTGCATTTATTTAATACTTATCAAGTGGTTCTAGTAAAGTTTATTTATAAACAAAGATTGTAAAATCACCACCACGAGACCTATTCAGCTAAATTATTACGTTGTTAACGGATCAATAACACTCTCCCATGAAATATATGCCTCAGCTTTCGCCAGTATCCGACAACCTAACTTGTGTGCTTCACGTATTTATGAGAAACTGATAACTCTAATTTAAAAATTTAGTTTAGGTAAACTAGAATGTCTAAATAGTTTTTCATAGAAGTAATACTCAGATTTGATGCTTAATAACATTCATGCATTGCTTTTCTAAATTCGATTATCATAAAATAAATACATTCATATATTACTCAGATGAACTTGTAGTCTCCATGAATAGTACATCTTCGTTGCTAATTTGCGTATCATGTTGAATTGAGCTTGTTACTCCAGTATAAATGTAATTATGTGTTTTACCGAATTTCCCCAATAGGGAAGAAGCTATTGCCGTAGTCGACATGGTAAGACCTAGGCCCGGGACTATAATTACTTTTCGTTAACTCTCGTAAAAAATTGTCCAATTATAATGAAATTTTGTGCAACTTATAAAGCGGCATTTATGACTTAAGGTTCGAAAACCAGACAGATCGATCTATCCGAAGGGGTATTTTTGTTTTTTTTTACCCCAAAAATGGGTTTTTTTTTAATGTTGCATATAATCTTTGAAAAAGACAAATTTTATGTTCACCATTGGATTCAGCTTAACAAATTACACAATTTAATGTTTTGATCATTGCTGTACGTCAATTAGTTATGAAGATAATAAAAGTGCTAAACACAGTAAGTTGTCAAAGTTATTCTTACGGAGGGTAAAAAACATTTTTTGTCATACTGCTTCAAAAACAACTGTTTTTGACAGATGCGTTGAGATTCAAAAGTTCTTCTTTTTAGTCTTTGGATAATAACATATGTTTTGATGATCATTATCGTACTAGTACTAAAAAGATCATTGTTGATGATACTTTTGATTCGAGGTCGTCATAAATCGATTAAAATTCATTCGATTATAAATAATCGAAACATTCGTTGTTATTATCGAAACATTCATTGTTGTATTGTTATTTGAAGAACAACCGATTGATTCGAACCACAATGATTGGTTTGAAGTGATCGACTCAACAACCGATATATATGAATGAACCGAAGTTATGCATGTGCAACAGCTGATTGTTTCAAGAGACAAGCTGAAAGAAACATTTGAGGTTATGAAGACACAGTACGTAAATTTTACTTTTGTTTTTATTTAAACCTTAAGTTTTTTGGCAGTATGACGAAAAATATAGTTCGTCACTCGGATCAAAAGTGTCTTTTTAATACTCGCTCATTTCCCAGCCTCGGCTTCGCCTCGGCAGTTAAACTGGAGCTCGTATTAAAAAGATCCACTTTTGATCCTAGTGACGAAATATACTATTATATCTCGCTTAATAATGAACGTATACCGACCAAACATGGTATATGGCTTCATTTGGAAGTGGACTATTGTCATTAGCACAAGAAAATGTTTACCGATGGTTTCCGTAGCAGCAAACTTGCGTTCTCAGACCCCATGTTATTCTTACGGAGAAAAAGTAAAATATTAAAACTTGGTATGTGGCTTCACCTAGTTGGGTTGTATTCATATTTGTATAAAACCCCAGTTTGTTGTGTTCCTTGTTTCAGCAAACCTGCATACTCAGCTGCCATTTTATTCTGATGGAGAATAATTAAAATGTCATCAATTTTTTATTTATGATTGAATATTGATGAAACTTGGTATATGGCTTTATGTGGTATTAAGATATATATACATGCTTTGGAAATCCACTTAGTACGCAGGTTTGCTGATATGGGGGTATTTATGCATCCTGCCTATATTGCCAATTTAAAAACACACTATAAATAAACTATAAACTTTAGTTTAGTGTTAGCTACAGTAAACTGTATAGTTTATATATTTTCTACCTTACAGTAATTATAATTTAATTTACGGGATACCACAAAGCTCTGCTGCAGTTGGTTGAATTATACACCTAAAATGTAACTTAATTATGAATGTCAGTTTAAAGATCTTAATAATAATCATAAAGATTCTCAACACAAGTCTAGTTTGAGTTAAGTATTCACTGTTGAGCTACTGTTTAATTATTACGAAACTTTGATAATAGTCTTATTGAATTTGAATTGTTTTTTTAGCACAAAAACTACTCCTGAATTTAAAATGAGTTGGGGAGACTTCTTAAAAGTTGAGATCGCAATAAAAGCATTTTAACCATAGTTTAACTTATATCTGTAATAAACATGCAAAATATATATTTTCTTTGCAAGGGGTAATTTGTTCTTTTCTTCAATCAACCATGCCGTAAAGTACCTTGAATCATTGGCATACTTAAAACTACATTTACTACAAACTCGAATACTGATAGTACAAATTATGTTAGGTTGTCTTAGGGTTTCTTAAGACCAACCTGTCATTTTAATCCTTTAGAATATTTCAAGATTTGTTTGCTCTTATATCTTATAACATTTTCTTTAGCCAAGTATGTTAAAAAAAATTTTGTCTCTTCAGAAAACATGCTTTGACACCATGGTGGGCCGTTAACACGTTGCTTAGAGACTAACATCATTATGGTACCAAGATAGAAGCAATTACTGCAATGACATTACGTTAATGAGTTTACCTGACAACACCAACGTGTTGAAGACGAGGCGACATCTGCAATGCCTTAGTTCAGCGGTAGGACAACCATAATGCGACTTAGGTTAGTGATAGTTCAAACGTTAAACAATGTTATCGTTTTCAGTTTATTAGAGATCTAATATTATTATAATTTTTTTTCATAATTAGGTGATTAAAGAGCATTTGAATAATTTTTGCCTGTTTAGGATCAATAGCTTTTAGGCATCAATTTTAATGGTAGGTGACCTGTTGGCAAGAAAAATTGGGATAGTTGTTTACACCACATTGAATTTTTTGTTTCCATTAAAAAAATATAACTAAAATAATTCCTGTCAACAATTTTAACGAAACTAACCAGAGAACTGAAGAGTTCCTGTTCTGTGATAGATAATAATCCAATTTTTGTTTGTTTAATACATTAGAATTAACATACTAAACGCTTAACTGTTACATATTTGTAAACATATCTGTTATATATTAAAACTATTTATATGTTTCTGCAAAAATATAGTTGATATCGAGATACAAAATTTTTTACTTATGAATAAAATTACATTCATACTGATTGAAATGGAAAGAGAGAAACGTTACAACCCATTAATGAATGAAGTGGTATTATTTTTTTCCATTTGTATACGTGTCAAATATTTATGTGTGTGAGGTGTTTTCTTTTCAGTTTATTTTTGTCAAGTAACTTTAAATACAAATATGTGAAGTAGTTATTTGACAATATATATATATATATATATATATATATATATATATATATATATATATATATATATATTCCTAGATTAATAAACTTTCTGTATAACATTGAAAAATATAATTGGAAACATGTTGTAAGTGTGATGGTTTTACACCGTGTAACCGGAAGTTAGTGAAAATCACTAATCGGATTTGGAATATTAAAGTGCAGTTACTCTAAAAACTCTGACCCAAACGTAAACCCAACAAAATCAGTAAAACTAAAGCAGTAGCCTCTTGTTTATGTTCAGCTTAGCTCCATTTGTAAAGCTTACTTATGAATTTTCTGGTCAGATTTATAAATTTGTTAAACATTGATTCACACATTTCATTACAATAGTTCTTTATAACTATCCTTTGGAATTTCAAGTACTAATATAATAAATTATATGTAGGCCTACCTGTGGCTTTGAGTAGAATACAAATAATTATGATTTTTAGATTCAAAAACGTCCTACCTTATAAGACTTAGCATTTAACATTGCTATTTATATAAAAATAACTTATGAAACGTCAATATTAAAATACATCACCGAATAAATAGAAACATCAATTTAAAACAAATGACAATCGACTATTGTGTTTTAATGTATGTCGTTATAATATAGGTCTACAAAACCTATTAGTTGTAATAATATGTTATTATAATTTACTTTGTTTACTCTCAAGTAAAAATATTTGTTCAATAAATTATTAGATCTAGTTTAATAGTAACCAACAATCTGTAGAAAATTTTCAATTTTCTATATAGGCCTCGAGTAAAATTTAAATTATATTTATGGAGTATCAGTGGAAAGTAGGTTGCTTGTGGAATCAAATTATTTATCGAATAAAATCCCATAGAACAAATAGCTTTAAAAAAATTATTGTTAGTATTATCTTAAATTTTATTTTTTAGGATGGTAATTCCTGTCAATGTCAGGAATCGTCTACTTTCATAGTTTTAATGCAAGTGTAAGAATATTTGGCACTTCAGTCAATGTTTTTTAAAGCTTAAAATCATTGTAAAGCTTGGATTATAAAGTCTTCAAAATATATTAATGGAACTTAATAATATTTTTTTCATCGTTTTAAGTGTTTACTTTCCTCGTATCACATAGTTATTGTAGTTTGACACAGCGACCGAGATTTCCAATTTCTTTTTTTTCAAAACATAACCTATTGAAATAAACTACATGTATAGAATAACGTGATATAATACCACATATTAACACATAAAAGAGTATATTTTAGGAAATATATAATATTTTGTCAAATGACGTGATTAATATAAAAGAAACCAAAGAAAACTTTCCTCTTTCCGAGGAACTCAAGCTTATCTAAGTTACCAATGCAGAAGCTTGACAAGAAATAGATGAAACTCGCTACCTAAAGGATTGTCACTCATGGCGTATAATCATACGGCTTAAACATTCATCTTACAAAGACTATGTTGAAGATGTTTTCACCCTAATAATGTATTATTATTGCACATTATAACACATTTTTTAACTTCTTCATTGTATTTTACCCAAACAAATGCTAGGCTTTACAGTAGTCCAATAATGCCAAAATTTAATAAAATACGAACTAAGTGATAAAGTAAATACAAGATTACATTACTTAATATATTTTAATTTAGTGCTGTACAAAATAAGAAACGTTATTGTTTTTGAAGAGGTATTATGACATGTAAATCCTTATTATGCAACTAGACACAATTACCTTTATCCGTAAAATGACATGCAATTGTATTTATATTTTTAGAACTCCCAACATTTACTACATTTCCACTCAAGTAAGAATAGTTGTTCAATAAAATGTTAGACCCAGTATTATAGTAATTAACAGTCTGCAGAAAAATTTCAATTGTCTATATAGGCCTAGAGTTAATATGGTGTAAAGCATTGGAACATTGGTTGCTTGTGCAATTAAATTATTTATCGAATACAATCCCATAGTACATATAGCTTTTACAAAATTACTGTTGATATTACCCTTCATTTGATTTTTAAGGATTGTAATTCTTTTTAACGTCCGACTCAATATTTGTAATAAATTTAAAATAACATTTTTCATTTCAGTAAATATTTTTGAACTTTAAAATCCGTGTAAAGCTTAGATTATAAATTCTTAAAAAAATATAAATGGAACTTTATTTTGTTTCGTCGTTTTATGTGTTTAATTTCCCTGTATCACATAGTTACTTCAGTTTGACGCAGCAGCTGAATTTTTCCATTTTCTTTTAATTAAAACATATCCTGCTTGAATAAACTACATGTATAGAATAACATGATCTAATACCAAATATGTGTATACAATACGGCATATTTTAGTACACATCCATTCCTATGATTTTAAATAAATGTTTGATTAAACACATAAAAGAGTATATTTTAGGAAATATATAAAATTTTGTCAAATTACATGATTAATATAACAGAAATCCAAGAAAACTTTCCTCTTTCCGAGGAACTCAAGCTTATCTACATTACCAATGCCGAAGCGTGTGAACAAATAGATGAAACTCGCCACCTATATATGTTAAAGAAAATAATCTGATAGAGGCTCATCAACATACTTACTTCACAAGAAATGGAAATGTCAACCCTTTCATTCATCATAGCTTAAGAATTTTTGAAACAAAACCCAGCTATGATGGTGTAAAACTTTTGTTTAAGCTACCAGCAGAAATTAAAGAAATAGCTGATTTAAAAAATTTTAAATAATATTTAAATAAGACCCTGAAATCACATCTTTTAGAACAATGTTATTATAATTTACCTGATCTTTCCTAACCATTCCCATGGTCCGCTGAATAACAATTACTATAACAAATCTTTACTGCTGATTGGTCAACGTTATCGTCGAAAGGAACATCTTTTTAAGTAGTAATAAGAAGAAACTGACGGGTCCCATTCCTCTCTCGTCAACGGGACGGACAACGGAGGCAACAGATAGGTAACAGGTAACCTAAAGGATTGTCACTCATGGCTTATAATCATGCGTCTCTTAAACGTAAACTTACAAAGAGTTTGTTCAAGATGTCTTCATCCTATTATTATTATTATTATGTATTATTACTATACATTATAACACAATACTTATCTCCATAATTCTGCTAGGCTTTACAAAAGTCCAATAATACCGAAATAAAGATAATGAAAAAGTAAATAAAATTGTTTTTATGGATTTATAACTGTAATATTACCAACATTTACACTATTACTATTTTAAATAATTTATTTTAACGATTACATAAACATGATATGTGTCGCATTAAATATTTACATCAACTGTCATTTAAAGTAAAAATACAGTAGCAGGGAAACTAGTTATTTAGTTTAGGATCAAATATTGGTCAGACAAGGGTTGACAGTTGCCTGTCGATTGGCCAATTAGAAAAGGATTAGATTGGCTTAGGAAAATCCCTTGTGGCTTTAGGACTCGTAGCATTTTCTTTAACATATAAAAACGTAAACTGTTTTATTTCAACATAAAAAGGTTTTAATATTTTTTTTATAATTTGTAAACAAGTTTAGTTAGTAAACCTTTGGTTGTAACATGCTCCGGTCTAATAACTTTGTACTCTCAATTAATCATTCAAAAACTATAAAAAAAATAATGGCTTTCATAAAAAAATTGGTGGAAGTACCTATACACACTGATTTTATACACATTCGATTATTTATAAATGAAAGTATGGTAGTAAACGCGAGGTAGATTTTAGGAGTAAGAACGTTTAATACTCTCAAGTAAACTATTACTAAACACTTCAGTAAAAATAACTATAAATATCTTACTACAACCAATAGTAGGAAAATACATTCGCCTAAATCATTTTTATCTAGGTGGAAAATTAAGTTAAAAGATACTAGTAGCCTGTCGCGGCTTCGCTCGCGATTACAACGTAATATTATACTGACTTTCCCGTATAAATATTGTGTTACCGTTCCAAAGCCAACATGGCCTGTTGATTAACTGTGTTTACTCTATCCAGCTGATTGCTTAAAACTTATAGTTATTTCCCAATGTTAAGCTTATGGGAAAAAACTCAACTTTAAGGGGCCCCAGGGCCTCACTTACAAATTATTTCTCTATAAAAAAGGTTTCCTGCACAACTTCACGTTAGGTTCTTTCCAATGATACCAAAAGCATGAAAATCGGTTCAGTAGTTTAGGAAAAGTGATTGTCACAAAAAACCTGCTCGCCTATTAAATAATTATAGATTCTGTAACCTATGTATCCGAGGAAAAACTCTTCCATCTGATTATAAAATAACAGCTTTCAAACACCTACCATATAAGAGACAGTTAATTAGTTGAAATCAAACTTGCTATGTCCCAGATTTACATGAGTGGTACTTTTCTTCGTGGTCAAAATTGAATTATTTTTTTCTCCAAAAATCTATATTTCAAGAAATTAAAACCCTTTCTTTCCCAAGGATATAAGTCACCATTGAAAAAATGTTTTTGTTGGTTTTTATAGGTTTATGGGATGTAAGTAAGCATAAAACAATATTTATTATCCATTCTAAGTTTTTATAAAAAATTTACAAACATGACTCAAATTTAGATCATTGGGAATCTATGACTCAGAATGACACGGTAAGGCAACAAGACATAAAGATTGTAAAACTGTAATAAATGTTTATTTGTTACAAATAAAACAACACAGTTTGAGTATAAAATTAAAAAAATAAAGTTAAAAGCCCAAAAAAGTGTAAGATTACACTTGTTTTACTTTAAAAATATAAATGTAATGAAATATATAAAAATTGAAATACACAAAAAAGTAGAAATAAGTAAAATAATGAAACTTTTCTAAGTAAATGCCATTGTACATCGATATAAATTGTGAATAAGTACAATGTAAAACACATTATCATTTATGAGTTTTAGACTTATTGTAAATCATGAAACTTAGATTGAAAAATATCTATCCTATTCTAAATGTCATGTAGGCTACCTTTGAAGTCGGTTTAATCCCGATGGAAAGCCACAAAACAGTTCCTATTCTGACTTAAACACAGGAAGACATCACATTTTGCACATTTTGTTTGAGAGTACCTGTCTATGCACTTCTTACACCTCTTGCGCTCGGCCAAAGGAATGGGCCAGTGTTCAGTGTTGTCCAGTCTGAGCTCAGCCGAAGGTCTTGTAGGCATTGTGTATTTTCTTTTCTGGCGGTTTGGGGGTTCAGTGATGGAGGGACGACCTTTTTTTTTTGTTTTGGCTTGAAGAAGAGAGCATGCTACTTGGCTTTTAAATTTCATCAGAGGCATGGGCTTGCTGTTTGGTTCGATTAGAGATAAATCTCGCCGATAGACAAGCCATGCATTTACGACACACATGTCAAGCAAATGCATAACAATCCTCATATAGTATCTTTTGACTTTGATGTCGATTCTGTATAATTCGACAAGCATGTCATGTAGATCGACGCCCCCCATAGCTTCGTTATATTCTCTCACGATGGCTGGGCGTCGAACAGCAACTCTCTTTTTTTGCGCTGTTGACCATCTGAGGACTTCATCGACAGGTTCTGCACCTACGTATGTTGAAGCAAGGCATACCGTTTTATTATCAGCCCACTTGCAAGCAATAATGTTGTTCTCGGTGTCCAATTTTACGTCCATACTTCCTCGACCTTCCTCGATAAGTTGTTTGTCCTTTTTGAAAGGACAATGCCCAATTCTGTCAGGGCGAACAGTTCCTACTGCTAAAACTCCTACCTCTTTTAGGTGGCAGAGCAGACGATGGGAGTTGAACCAGTTGTCGACGAATACTTTGTAATTGTTATCCTTCGGCACGATATCCATTAGTCGAACAACAATGTCGCCACAGATGCCAAGTTTGCTTTCTGCAACTGTGCCTTTACCCACATATATCTCAAAATCATGAACTATGCCAGATTTTGATGCCAGTGCGAACACTTTAATTCCCCACTTGTGGGGTTTCTTTGGGTTATATTGTTTCATTTGAGACCTTCCCTTGAAAGGGATAACCAATTCATCAACAGACACCTTGGTGTCCAAAGGGATTTTTTTCATGTTATCCCTGACAGCGTCAACAAAGGGCCGGACCTTGAACAGCTTGTCATGGGCCGGATCATTACCATGTGGGAGATTGGTATTGTCATTTACATGAATGAATGATCGTATGGTTTCAAACCGATTTCGAGACATTGCCTCAGCAATCGGAGCATACCGAGAGCCCTCTGCCCAATACATTCGATAGGAAGGCATTTTGACAATGGACGACATCATATGGATGCCTAAGTACTGCTCCATTTCTGACCCAGATGTGCAAATACTATTCCCTCTCTTCTGCACCGAGTACAGATTGGTTTGCTCTACCAAATTTGTTATAATATCGTTATCAACAAACAAGCTGAAATATTCCTTTGGTAACTGAACATGGTCTGGAGGGGTTGGAATAACAATGTCTGCGTCCAATTGAGGAAACATACCATTGTTAGTAAATGTTTTCCAACGCTTGATATCTCTTTTTTTCCGCCATGCCTTCTGTGCATTTTTTGCTAGCCGGTTGAATAATGGTGTATTTTCATTCGGATATTCATCAATAACAATAGGTTGCTGGTCAGCTTCTGCAGTAGGGGGCTGAGAGCCAGCATCAGGTATTTCAGGTTCATCTGTAGATTCTTGGATCTCATCATCAATCACCTGGTTTAAATCCACTTCATACACTCCTAAAAGTCTCTCGAATTCAGCCAGTCTACCCACTAATACTTCTTCTGAGACAGCAGCATACTCGTCAATCACTTCGTCCTCTTCCTCAAGTTCTTCTATGTCGGAGACATCCCCTCGTAGCAGACGGTCAATTTCTGACCCACTAACATTGCGTCTCTCCATGCTCTGTAAAAAAACAAATTTATAAAAATAACTAAATAAATGTACTAGCTTTTGTTTAAGTCTATAATCTAATTTACTCAGCATTTTATCTTATTTTAGCTCTCATGACATCCCTAGTCCAAACCCAGGTCCTAGCATCCTGATGATTCATATTTGGATCATGATTATTTTGGACCACCAGTAGGTTAGGTTTTGTAATATTTGCTTGCAACTAGTTCCACAGCATGCTGAAACTATATCCAATACTACAGTATTTTTTCTATTACTGAATTAACTATATATCTTACCTAAAAAAATTGGTGAAAGCTCCAAATCTTCATCTAACCTCAAACTCACGACTTTCCTCCAAACCTGTTGCATTTGAACAAAACATTTGACAACTAACATGTGATTTCAATGCTGCCAACTTGAAGAAAATAAAATTCCCTACTCAATCATGATTTAAATTTAGCTCATTGGGAAACAAGGTAATGAAGAATCTCTTGTAAAAATCATGATTCAAATTTAGCTCATTGGGAAGGAAAGGGTTTTAAATGAATTAGCCTATTTGAAAACCAATTTATAACTTTAAAGAAAAAACCAGTTTCATCAAATAAATAAATGCAAGTGCTGTATTCTGCGGTCAAACTTAAGAACTCGATCAAATCATCACTATATGTTTTGTTATAAACAAATGCGAATTGGAAAAAGTTCACAGGTTTAACAACAGATAGTAGCACATTCGCTGAAATTTCAAAAGCCTCCTGGACGAAGGCTTTTTATGGGATATTTTTGAAACCCAAAAAAGGCACATCTAGAGAGAAGTAGCTTTAATTTGATACTAAATATGTATAGAAAAATTAATTTCTAGGGGTCGATATGCTACGAAGAAAAATCGAGAAATTCTTTTAATAACATATAGATGATTACATTGATGAAGAAGAAGAAATAATACCAATCTACTATTTAACATATGGTCTAACAATGTCGTGTCTCAATGCATATACTATTTATTTAATAAAAGTTGCAAAACGTTCATATCCATTGAACCTTTATAAATTGTAGTACATTAAATTACTTAGCAGAGTAATATAATACAAGAATATATGGTTGAGCAGAGAGAGCGCTAGTGTGTATCAAGGGTGTTGCGATGATACTGTGGCACGGTTAACTAACCAATAGCCAGGGGGTTCAAACAGCGATGCCTTATTAGTTTACTCAGTATGCAGCCGTCTTTGAGCTTCCATATTGATATACCTTGAAGTTACTTGATAACTCGAGCTTTAATAATTAATGCCTCGAGGGTTCAATAAGATATCATTGAAAACACACAAAGTTTTATTAATATGACTAGACTTTTAAAATGTTTTAATTACACTCTTTTTTAATAAACAAAAATACAAAATTACGAAAATTTTTACTCCTTACGTGGTATGTGAGGAAGAGGCACACTTTGTAATCCTAATAAAAAGGTTACCGAGAATATTTTACTTTAATAAAAGTATAATTTTATAATATTGTCGTGTTAACGCAGCGTTGTCTTTTTGAGTTCAACTAGTTTCCTCGAAAAGAGATTATTTTACTAAGACTGCGTTAACAAAGCATTAATTCACTAAGGATTATCTTTCAGAGAAGATACCCTTTTATATTTGCTTTGATTTAAATTGAATTATCTATATTTATAAAAAAGGATGTTGGTTTGTTTGATTGTATAAATATTTGAAGTTTATGGACTCGGACGCCCTTGGACCGTTTGCCATGAAACTTGGTATATATATATATGTAAAATGTTACGGATAATGTTTTTAAGCCATCCGTTTCGTCCTAACTCAATTGGGTCCCTCCCAAGAGGCCCAAAAGGGTTCCCATGTAAACCTTATGGAAATATATTTTTGTTTACATAAAAGCTAATGACATGTTTACTTGTACAGGTGGTCTTGGTGATATTGGTTTTAGTTGGTAATAGTCAAAGGCATGACAACGTCTGCCGGGTAACAGCTAGTCATTTATAACACATTATCGTGACAAATTTAATAGACAAATAATGTAATTTTATTGTTTCAAAATTACCAAATTGTATGAATTTCAAAGTATTATGCCGGTTTTTATATTTCTTCTGTATTTAATTTGTAGAAAGTTATATTATAATTATTTGAATGTATGACAATTACATTTTGCAAAGATATTACGGGTTATTATGATTAAGAAATGTAGACCAAATTGTTTGTCTTACATCACTTAAAGGTAAAGTCTTTTTCTGTATTCCTAACATATTATACAGGGTGTATACAAAATACAAACTCTCTGGAAATACTTTGTGTATTTGTTCCTTAGGTCTAGACAATAATAAAACACCATATAAACAATGGTTTAAAATGGCTAGTTTTCTTTCAGTCCGATTGTTTTTAATTTTTAATAGTTTTAAATTAACTCAGCTTCTATTCAAGATAAAAAGTTTAAATTCGGCTCCAGTGTGTATCTTCAAACTCACAACCAGTGTATACATTTTTATGAATTTAATTGTATCAGATTCAGGATGTCGGCCATTTAAAGCTTTTGATGTAAAACTTTTAAGAAAACTTTAAGTAGCTTTATAAAAACTTGTTACCAGTAATAGATCATTTAGAATTGTAATAATTGTAATAAAAACAAAATTACATATTTTTTGTTGAAATCGGATAGAATAAAATTGAGTTATTAGAAATTTACCAAAATAATACTTTTTTGAATACTCGTACATTGTTATTTTACATTCGGCCTTATAAAATCGAAAATAATTAGGTAAATATCTAATAACTCAGTTATTTATCATCCGATTTCAGCAAACAAGGAGTCGTTTTGTTTGTACTGCAATACTACATGTTTTATTATCGGTAACAAGTTTTAATGAGATTTCACACCAAAATATCTTAATGACCGCCTTTTTTAATCTAATACAGTTAAATTAATAAAATTGTATACACTTGTTGTGAGTCTTAATATACCCATTTGAGCTGAATTTAAACGTTCTACCTTAAATAGAAGCTGAGTTAAATGTTTAAAAAAATCTCAAATAGACCAACAGACTATCAACTTTAGACCCATGTATAAACATAAACGTATAAACGTGTTTTATTATTGTCTCGACCTAAGGAACAAATACAATAAAGTATTTCTAGGGAGTTTGTATATACCCTGTATAACGATGACCTTACATAGGGTGGTAATAGAAAGTCTGTTTCTGTTGGTTGCTCCCAGAACTCTTTGATTGGGGATGATAATCGGTAAATTATTAAGATATGTTTAAGTTAACTTTGCCTTAAACTACCTGCCATCGTTCACGGTTTCACCCGGGAATACGACAGTTGTGTGCACTGCATTCTGTGGTTGACCTGTGTAACTACTACGAATCATAATCAACTGATAGAGGTTTCGCTTGTAGGACTGTAGAAATAAAATATTAAAGCCGGTCCTCGGCCAGACTTTTACCTCCTTAATTTTGGAACTTTAATTAATTTTATTACTTTTTTATAGTAATATTGTATTTTGTAAAAGGGAATAAGGATTGGAGAATATCAATATGGGATTTAAAATCTATCTAAGCTATAGTAAGTTTTAGTAATTAAGGTAGGGGGATCTAAAATAATCACCAAATAAACAAAAATTGCAAGTCTATATTTGTATTTTTTAATTATTAACTATTTTCTAGCCTCTAACATGTTAGTTTGTGCACATGAATCTCATGCCTGTTAGTAGATTGCACAAAAATCAAATCGTGAACCATTGCAGGAATACCAACAGTTCCTATTAGTTGAAATGTACTCTTGAAACGTTCCAGCCAGGACCAGCATGCGGCCACTGTCGTGGTTCAGGGTCCATCACATTGGCCACTACACTAACACCTCACCAAACCATCTACCTGCTGATCTGGGTTATTTAGTTACTAAAAAAAGTAGTAACTGATAAGAGTGCAACGTCAACAACATCTGACAAGAGAGCGCAGTCGTATTGGAACAAGACGCAAGGAGAGTCTGGGTACCCGTCATCAGAACTGAGCACAACTCTGGCAATCTTCTTCCTGGTCCAAGGATCACAACTGTCAAACAACTCTTTCTTGTCCATGGATTTGTGACAGCTTTGCTTGTATTTGATCCAATATTCGAAAAACACTGGAATTAAAATCGCTGACATTGACATAATAACCCCAGACAATGACGAAATTATGTTTATAGTGCTACTCGTATTGGTAAAACGCAACGCCAAGAATATTGGCGAACTGAATGAAATGTTCCAAAAGTGAACTGACTGTGGAAGATAGTATACTTTGTTTCGCAGAATGTTTAAGTATTTAGCTGTTGAGTGCATTTCAGTATATGTATTGAGACTGTCGTACTTGCAGCACTGGCCTTTAAAAGATATTTGCACGTAGTTTCTTGTAGTAATCATATTTTCAAAGTTACCTTCTTCATAATCTACTGAACTGCTATGAACAATAACCTCATCTGTTGTTATTTCGTGATTTAAATACTCGTTTATTTTGAGCTGTGCTGTACAAACCATGTTGAAAATAAAGAATGTTGCTACACTCAAGAATGATCTGATCGCGAGAACAATCAATTTAAGAATCGGTATATAGAAGAAGCCGTCTTTTGGGATACTTAATGCTACAGCTCTAGAATAAATATTAATTCCCAGCAAAAGATAAAGGCAATTAATTCAACGTCAGACCTATAATCGAAACCGTAGAACTTTTTTCTCCTTTAACAAACCCGAATCTCTAAACAAGAATTATTTTGTCAAAGCACAATTTGACCAGCTTTTGGTTTAAAATCACCAGCAATGAACTAGCAAAACCATCCAACAGGAGGAAGATCAATGTTATTTCACCATATCTTGCTAAAAGTGACGTGTGACTGAAGAATGTTCGACATACCTCAAAGATCAGCTGTACAACAATTCCACCTTGCGCAACAATTGTTACTGTGAAAAAAGGTATTTTTAACTTGAAGAAAGATGTTTCTGCCCATTGGTACATGCTCACTCCAGACAACAAGTAGCAGAACATACATATTTTAATAGTAAGTGAGGATTCAAATATAACCATGGTTAAATTAAATCACCGACTTATGAAACCTCTAAAAAACCTCTTACTACTTAATATGTGTTTCACAATATGGTTCGTTACAATACATCCAGGTCACCACTGCTGACCTTTTGATGTAAAATTTATCGATTCTCATTAATAATTGAAACAATCATAATCGGATATGTATCAATTTATGACAGACATTATTAGAAGTAGACATTCAATAATGCATCAGCAAAATTAATATAAAATAAGCAATTGTAGTAGAGTTATTTATTTGACAGCTTTAATATGTTATTAAATCCATTCCCACTGAATGTTTACCTCAATTTGTTTAATATGTTTTATTATTACTTGAGTCATATTCATTTTCATTTCAAAGAGTTCCTAGTATACTGACATACTTTAATTTGCTTGAGGGATTTCTCCATCAATAACATTATCTATAACGTATTCAAATTATAACATCCCTGCTAATATTACATATATCTAAGCGATTTCCTTCATTAAATTCAAATGAACAACTGATTCGATTGTTCCGCACTTCTTGACTCGTTCAAAAAGTCCTAAAGTTGCAAACACCGCATTATTTGAGATAAAGGCTCAGAGCCCGTTCCGGAACGCGTTCCTGGTATACCAAGCAGTAAAACATGCTTGAGATGCCTCGTGTGCGCTGTGAGTCCGCTCGTAAGGGGTTTTCTTATTTTGCCCCAAAAGTCACCCAGGATCGGCCATGAATTGTTCAGTCAAAATAATTTTAAAAGAAGATTGTGCAATGCGTATTAAGTGAACAGATTTAAAATATTTTGTTTTTAGTCTGGTCAATTTTTTTGTTTTAAGCCATGTAATATTGCAGAACATTATTAGATTATTTTTGTTGTAAATAGCTTTGTGAAAACAGCTGTACGGGATTCCAGTTTTTTGAAAACCATGTGTAAGTTCAGGAAAACGCTCCAAATAAACCATTTTATTGATTTATCTTGACCATTTTTTATATTCGTGGACTAGTTCTTTATTGTCCAAGACAATACTAGTGATAATAGTCTAATGGTTTAGTTCTGACCGTTATGCAAGTTTAAACTACAGTTCCTCTACATTCAATTCATATAAGGCACGTTTTGATAACTTATTTCGGCATAATTACGAACGGAGCTAATTAACATGATTGGTTCTTCATCTGATCTTCGTTATAATAATAATGTCGGAATTTCCCAACAAAAGGTATTATTAAATGGAAACTATAACGTTACTGCAACACCGTCGACATTAATTAACGTTGCCAAATACCGTTAACAAACTCTATATTAACACATTGTTCATAAGTATAAACAAATATGAACTATAAGTGCTAAGTTATTTTGTATCGTCATGGTGAAGTTCCAAATGTTTATTTGGATCTCTATCTTCCTGTACCCTTTCATAATTTACTTTACTCTTCCGGAAAAGAGGGGTGGTTTTCCATAGCACAGGCCGCCTAGAGGGATTTATATTTGATTGTTTTCTGGATTCGGCTGAATTCCAATAACCTTATGGCAGTATGCTGTGTTAGTACGACACGATTTTTTATTTATGGTTTGGTTCTTTGGTTTTATCTTCGATTGTTAGGGGTCCCATTACCTAATGTACTTTTTTAAGAGTTTTTATGGAATACTCTTGTTTATGAATTGAATGATACCATATGAGTCACATGGTCAAAGGCCCGTTATGGATAGAAAACTTGTTATTTCTGTAACTACTAATGTTTTACTCACTTTATAGATCATGCAGTTTAACATTAAGTTTACGATGGATTCTGTTTTTCAACTAGTCGAGCTACTTCGGTTGTATAAGCTGGGATTTCTCAACTAACTCTTATTACATACACGTTTGTTTGTGCAGTAAACCTAATAGATACTTGCTACTTGGTAAACCTAATAGGGACTTGCTACTTGGTAAACCTAATAGGGACTTGCTACTTGGTAAACCTAATAGGTACTTGCTACTTGGTAAACCTAATAGGGACTTGCTACTTGGTAAACCTAATAGGGACTTGCTACTTGGTAAACCTAATAGGTACTTGGTAAACCTAATAGGTACTTGCTACTTGGTAAACCTAATAGGTACTTGCTACTTGGTAAACCTAATAGGGACTTGCTACTTGGTAAACCTAATAGGGACTTGCTACTTGGTAAAACTAATAGGGACTTGCTACTTGGTAAACCTAATAGGTACTTGCTACTTGGTAAACCTAATAGGGACTTACTACTTGGTAAACCTAATAGGGACTTGCTACTTGGTAAACATAATAGGTACTTGGTACTTGGTAAACCTAATAGGTACTTGCTACTTGGTAAACCTAATAGGTACTTGCTACTTGGTAAACCTAATAGGGACATGCTACTTGGTAAACCTAATAGGGACTTGCTACTTGGTAAACCTAATAGGGACTTGCTACTTGGTAAACCTAATAGGGACTTGCTACTTGGTAAACCTAATAGGTACTTGCTACTTGGTAAACCTAATAGGGACTTGCTACTTGGTAAACCTAATAGGGACTTGCTACTTGGTAAACCTAATAGGTACTTGCTACTTGGTAAACCTAATAGGGACTTGCTACTTGGTAAACCTAATAGGGACTTGCTACTTGGTAAACCTAATAGGTACTTGGTACTTGGTAAACCTAATAGGTACTTGGTACTTGGTAAACCTAATAGGTACTTGCTACTTGGTAAACCTAATAGGTGCTTGCGCTATGTTAATCCGAAACTAACGATAATGTGTGACCATTTCTTTCGATATGTACTTAGGACACTAATGTGACCTATATTTCAATTGTAAAATAATAATTTTGGAGTTATTCAACAATGAATACATTTTCTATTTATCTATTTTCCTTTTTCACTGAGAGAAATTTTTACCAACATTAGTATCCAAGGTAAAAATGCTATAATTTATACATTTACTACTTACATATTGTGATCCTCTGTTTCAGAAGCGATATATTTCAAGGACAAGCTAAAGTATGAATTTATCTTTAAAACAATCTAGCCTAACCAAACCCAATGTAAAGGTTACAGGAGATAAAACAATGAGTTTATTTGTTTACAGCATATTATGGTTTTAATACATTGTTAGCTTATAACTGCTTAGCCACTTGAATTGTCTTGATGACACAAAATTGTGCCTTTAGAATTAAATGATTATACATAAACAGATATTCACATGTCTTTATAGTTAAATAAGTCCCTTATTATGATTTGACTTGCTTGCCAGCTAGCACACTGCAGAGAGCAGAATAAATTTGCTGCGAGGCATCAATTAGCTGCCGTTGTGTTGTTAAAGTAAATTATTATAAAATCACAAATTTAATTCACTTACCTTTGGAATGGTTGCAGGCCGGCGGTAAAACTTGAACTTCACCGTTATAAACGCAAACTGTCAGAAATATAAAACAAAATTATTAGATAGATAACAGTCACAAATGGCCGGCGTAGAGTGAAAGTAGGAACAATAATTTTAAACCAACGTTTAACTTGTTAAATATCCTTTATTATATTTATTTACTGAATTAATATTTAAACTATGTTATATAAGAACTAATTGCGTTTTTTGTATAAATATTTGTTCAAGAGGTTTGAAGTGAGAAATCGTATTTTCATAGATTAAAACATTTAAGAAAGTTCTTGTCAAGCTTTAACAGCGTTGGAAGGTCGATGTAATTATCTTGAGCCCCACCTGAGACTAAACGAGAGAAACAACGTTTAGCTCTTTTAAATACTAATTAGATCAATTGTTCTTGGATCAAAAATTAAATTCTACAGTATCCTAGAGAGAAAAAAATATAATCATATTATGGAAATACTATAAAATATAATAATTTCCTTTGTATCATAAAATACTCCCGTCACAGCAAACCTGCATACTCAGCGAATTTCCAATGAATATATAACATAACACATTAAAACACTTAACAGGATTCATAAAAAATGTATTCACAAACAAGCGATCGTTAAAATATTAATTATTCACCGTAAGAATAACATTACATAAGAACACATACATACATAACATAAGAATAACATACATAACATGATTACGCAGGTTTGCTGCAACAAGGCACACAAAATAATGGGTTTTTATGCAAATATCAATAGAACTCATCTTAGTGAAGCCACATACCAAGTTTCATCCATATACATTCATAAATAAGCGATATATAACATTTTAAGTATTTTCCATAAGAATAACATGGGGACCAAGAACCTAGGTTTGCTGATACAGGAACCATAGGCGAAAAATTTTTTTTGTGCAAACAACAATAAACCACAACCAGATCAAGCCTTATACCAAATTTTGTCAGTTTATGTTCATAAATAAGCGAGATATACAATTTTCTTTTTCTCCATAAGAATAACATTAGACAACGTACTGTGTTTAGCACATTCAATATCTCGGTAACCAATTGACGTAGAGCAATGATCAAAATACCAAATTGTTTGTTTTTTTAAGCTGAATTCAATGGTATAAAGTAAAATTTGATTTAAATAAATATTACATGTGAAAACCCCAAAAAACTATTTTTGGGGTACAAAACCCCCAAAATCCCCCCTTTGGATAGTGCGATTCGTCTGGTTTTCGAACTAGTTCAAATAAATGGTACTTTACACATTTGTACCAAATTTCATTAAGATCGGACCTTTTTTACGAGAGTTATCGAGCTTACGGACACACACACATATATATATATATATATATATATATATATATATATATATATAAAAATTTGAACGAATGGTGTTTTTGGCATCTGGGGACCTCAAAATGAAAAGTTATCATGGTCTCGGGCTTAAGTCTTACCATGAGACCTACGGTAATAGCTTCTTCCCTATAGGGGAAATTCGCTAAAAGGCGTAAACATAATATATGTAATGAAATGGAAATTTATTATAAAACAGTTTGAATAATAGTTGTAAGCTTATATTTTTTCAACTTGCAGAGCAGAGTTTATATTATTTAAACTCTTATTTTTTACCACTTGTATGCAGAGCAGAAAATCAACGTATCTTAGTCTATTTTAACTGCAGTGATTGTTTACAATCAAACGTTGAAGGAACCCAAATAGAACTTTGTATTTACGTATCACGATTGACAAAAAGTTAAAATCGCAATCATTTTACAATTATCAATTTTACACGTATTTACGTTGAAGTTAATAATTATCTAAGTACAACATTGTTTGAAGTGTCAGATTACACACTTGTACTATTTTTCCCTTTTAGTAATAATACAAAGTTTTGTATTTCCAAACGATTTTAATGCAATATTAATTGTATACAGCAGTAAATTAAATACGGTAAAATATAAAGATTATACTTTACATTATTACTTTTAATCAAACAATTGTAGTATCCTCAAAGAAGTAATATTATTTCAACGATTGTTTATTGATAACGACTTTGAAGATTGAAATTTCGTTGATTTAAATACTACATGTTCAAGCGTACTTGGTTTTTACATACTGATTTAAGCTAACTAATGTTAAATTTAAATTGTGGAAATTGAAGTTTTTACTGTAGTTTGAATTTGAACATTTAAAAAAGGGAAATAAATTGGTCCAAATTAATATGTTTTCTTGGATTTGATATTCCCTGAATATATCGTGCAGGGAATTACTTGACTACAAAGTTATTTTTAGAATCATTGAGTTTTGGATAATTGTTTGTAATAAGTATTATTTACAAAACAATAATTTGGTTCAGTATTGACATTATCTAGGAAAACCAGTAGATAAAACTTAGCTTTTAATTACGATTTGATTAAGCCTGAAATTATAAGATTTTTAATTATAATTTTATTTGTAATTGATTACGTTTTGCGCGCTAAATGAGTGTTTCTCTTTTAGTCATACATTCCAGATCCATAGCCTTATTACTATTATTAAGGCATAATAATCGACACTAATAGTCATGTTGAAAATTCCATGACTTTTATGATTTTAGGGCTAGAAAACACTACATAAAATATGCTAATCCTGCATTGAAAATAATATTCAAGCTAATATTTTTCGTGTCACATAAAAATAATCAACGTTTTAATGTATCTTAGATCTAACGGTCACTTGGTAGTACGAGTAAGAATTTTCGAGTTCTGTTTCACCTCTTACGGCAACCCAGTTTACTAACTTCTTATATAAGTTAGTAAATCAACTGAGGGACTGGATTTCACATTTATTACCTAATAAATAATACGTACGTTTTGTTATTTAGTAATGTAATAATAGTGTATTTAGTAACAACATTCTAGCATTCAGAGCAATTTGATTATATATCGGAGAGTAATATCTACTAAAATGTTATTTTTTCGAAAAGCTTAACAATGAAAAGCCTTCTACTTCCAACAACGCATTGCCAGGGACAATGTTGCTAAGTGCTCTCGCATCCTGCAGTGAAGATATGCTCCTCTCAGAGGTCTGCGAAGCGTAAAGTCGTCATTGTCTTCGTCTAATGTGGCGTCATTCAGAAATACATAGTCAGCAGCTGTTATTAAAACAGTACTATTCAACAAATATATACGTTTGTTGTGCCAATATTTGCATTTAAAAACGTACAATTTTCTTAGTGTCTATTTTTAAGAGTCTTCATCACCGGAAGTTGCCGGACGCCATCTCGGTGTTTTGTTCCATAAGGCCAATGTTAATTTTGTGCCTCCGTTACTCCTCACCTGATCGTCACAAACAAATAATTTTGGTGTCAAATTAAAGGTTTCGTCGTCCTCTAGGGAAATACAATAGTCGAATTTGGATTTTCTTACTAATTAATGTTAACATGTACAATGTTTAAGTTCAAAATGAAAGTATTTATTATGAAATTATGATACCCAAATTAAGGAATTCGACATTGTATTTCCCTATAGGACGACAAAACCTTTAATTTGACACCAAAATAAATTGTATGTAATGATTAGGTGAGGAGTAATGTAGGCACAAAGTTAACATTGGCCTTATGGAAAAAAACTCAAAGATGGCGTCTAGCAACTTCCGGTGATGAAGACTCTTAAAGTTGTGTCTCCTCCAATTTTACCAATAACAAACAGAATCATTTTCGAAATCACTTAAACGTTAAATAAATATTTGCGATTTAATAAGATTAAGTTGTATTACTTTTAAGTAGACTAGTTGCCCTGTTGCTCGAATCCGAGCAGGTTTGTACCCAAGGAAATGTTACTTCAGGTAGCAAACAAATATAACAAAACATTTGATATTAAAACAGATGATAACAATGTACTTTCAATCAACAATTAGTTTAGACTTCCGCCGTCGGATAGCGCCACTGTTCCGAGAATTCAGACCTTTATTGCATTTAAGTGATGCCCTTTTTTAATATTCTTGGACGTATTGGTAAATCTACGTAAAATTACGTTTAATATGACTTCGCAAACGTTAAAATCCGTCCTGCTGTTATTGAGGTATGGCAATGAATAAAAACACTAGCGTATATAGGATGTGGTTTTCTGAGAGCAGTAAAGAATGAGTAAAAGGGAGACTGAACTATATAATAAAATCTGGAGTGACCTTAAACATGCATATAAGAGGAAAATGAGCTAGGGAAACCTGCTCATCAGATAGGGGACGAGGTGAAAGATTACCCCAAGTCATTTACACAAACTGACTGACCTTCCCCGATCAAAGATTTGGTGTGATTAAGTTTGATTACTTATAACTAGATTATTCAGTTATCCAGTTATATATTTCCCTGTGTATTTAGGTGTCAAAGAGACCTCAGGATTACACTATTCATGACTTAAAGATATAGGCAGGACTTCTCCTCATAATAGTGCAAATGAATGAAGGATAAATTGTGTTCGCAAGTTGTGTTGCAAGTGTGAAATTGTTAAAGATTAAAGTTCGTCAAATATAATAAATAAGTATAAACTGACTCATGTCTGCTATCAGTACCATAAGAGTCGATTACCTTTCATTCATGCCAATTTTCAATGTTCCAGTTTTTTTTGTAATTATTAGTTTTATTGTAATATTTTACGCATTGAAATATTGTAAATAATACGTATTTATTAAAGTGTCAATATAGATTCTGTTAGGACTGTTGACGTAGGTAAGCTTGCCTATTTCCTGGTAATCAGGTCCGTAACTTGGTCATCATTGTCATACCTTCCTCCATCCTGTATCCCGGTACACCACCAATTTTAAACTATATGCATGCCTCTTTTCTTTTGCAAAACCTTTTCTTGATTTTAAATCTGATACAATTTACAGGTGTAAACCCAGGATAAAATAATTGCTTTACATCAAAAGTTCAGACGAAGTTGTTCTTTTACTTTATTTTTGGGTCAATTATATTCATTATTAATAATACCTAATAACAGAGTATATTTCTAAAGCTGTAGCAAAATTTCAGTGTTAAAATTAATGCATTTAATCAAATAACCAGCGTTCATAATACAAAAACTGTTCTAAAAGATAAATTGCTATATATATTTTATAACGTTATTATTACATAAAATAACTGTAGCTAAAATCCTACAATCAATGTATTTTTAAAGGTTGAAATTTACTTATAACTTCTAGTTATAAAGAATAAATAGTTCTCTCCGAAATACGCTGTTATTCTATATTAACACAAAGGAAGAAAACTAACTCTTAACTCCTTGTAAGTTTTCAAAGTTTCATTCAATCTCTTTGACAGTCTTAACAAGCTACTTTTTAATAACAAGCAAGACGTAACATGATTGCATCTTGGACACTAAGTGACAAAACAACAATGTAATGCTTAGTTAAAGATTCGGAAACATGACTAAATTAAATGCCTAATCAGATACTGATGGTTGCAAGGAGGTATGATATATACACGACCTTCCGCGTTGTATTATTAATTGCGCATTATTACTATTTCTTTATCAAAAATCCCAAAAAGCATATAAGAAAAGCATATCTAATTAAGTTTCATTTAAAAATAGTTGTATTTCATATACACCCTTTTTTGCCAAATGACAGTATATCTGAAGTATTCCCCGAACTGGAAATCTTGCTTGCATAGGAATAGAATGAGGTTTGCACCTATAAATCATTTGATTTTGGTACCGGTTCTTAGCGAACATCACACAGTTAAACTAATTAATTCTTTGACATCACACAGTTTAATTAATTCTTAGTAAAATTGCTATATTTGTAAGATTAAAAAGCTAGATTGTTAATTTTACTTGAACCAAACTACACGGAGCGTAATGCGGGAATTATTGAAAAACGTAGTCTTAAAACTATCTACTGTTTTAGAGTTTATATTTGACCAATCACGTAAAGTATAAAAGTACTGTGATAATTTATTTATGAAGTCTAATGCTTCTCCCATAGAATTGCATATTTTACAAAGTTACGTTCTCGAAGTAAAACTTTACTTTCTGTCCTTAAAAAAGAATATTTAATGAGGCAAAATTTGTAGCTCCTAACCACTAGCTGTGTAGACCTTGAACAAATCTAAGGAAGGAATTGTTAGTATCTTAATAAATTGCTGTGACTAATATTTTTTACGCGAATGACAAAACGAGTTTTACGACAAGGACGATACAGAAGATCCACCCATTCATCGATAACATTGATATTAATATTGTCAATGAGTGTCAAATAAATTTAACCTTATGAAAACAGTGCATTGTGCAAATATATGATCAGTAATGCAGATTCATCAAAAAGTATAGGTAAAATATATGTAATTATTAAACTTACAACTAAACTTTTGAACACGACTCTTAATTAATCATTTTAAATTATTGTCCATCTGATGCTACGTGCACCAGACGTCTATGTGCGGTCAAAAGGTGAATTTAAATTCTTTCGGTTTCTCATCTTTTTCCCGTTACCAATGAATTAATATTACTAAAAGAGGTTCTTTATATTATTGTTAACCTGATTGAGTATTGTTTTAATAATATTATGTGTAATGAAAGCTATTGCGTGTGTATTAATACCGTTATTTATGAGGTTTTGTGATCTTTATATTTATAGTTTCTTTGCTATTCACGGTTGGATGAGGTTAACCGGAACTGAATGGTTGCAAGGATACATGATATGTACATGACGTTCCGCATTGTATTATTATTTGCGCGTTAGTACTATTTCTTTATTAAAAGTCCCAAAAAACATATAAGAAAATCAGTTTGCTGCCTAAAATATTGGTAGTCAATGTAAAGGAAACCAGGGGAATTAGTGGTGGTGAGTACCCGTGGTAAGAAATTAGATATCGATTTTCAACTGCATATTAACATCCATCATAATATAAACATAACTAGTTGTTGTTTGGATTGGGGATGGTTAAGAGTGGTTCGGGAATATTTAGGGTCCTGGTTAATACTTGAATTAGGGTACGATTAAAATAAAAACATTAAGTTAACATGTTATAATAGTACTGGCTAATAAAATCCCGCATTCATAAAGTAATGTAATAATAAATTTTGTTAAAAGTTAAAATAAAACATGATACAACGTTACAAAGGACGGTTTTCCGGCTTAATTAACAAGAGGAGTTATTCACAGTTGTGTTGCTATCATTTGATCTTGGAAGTGTAATTCAACTTTGTCAAGGCTCAGACAACATTTCGTAACTACAAATGTAATTTAGACTGGACCCAACAACTATTTTGGGTCTCGGATGTAGCTGTATTATGTTTCTACTTAGAAGAGTTTAATAATACAAATAATGTTTACTGAGTTTTTCTGCTTCTACTGAAATATATATTTTTATTAAATGGACTATTTATATCAATCACAACTATGCATTTGTTGACACATGTAATGTTACTAAAAATAGAGCCATGCAATGGTAAAATATAAAACTTAAATTGGTAAAGTATTTGTAACTTTGTGAATTTTAAAATGTATGTAAATTGTATGTATTGGCTATGTATATTGTACTTATACAGTGTGTAAAAAAAGTCCGTCCCCCCTTTAATATTTTTGTTTGTTAAAAACAAACAAATCAACTTTGGGGAACGATAATAACCTAACCCAAAGTATCTTTTGACTATATCGGAAATTTTAAGTGTCCCCCAAAAATTGGGGATTTTGGGAGCAACTCAAAATTTTCAAGTGTAAACCACGTTTGAGTGACCCCTCATTTTAAAGAGCTTAATAAAATAGGTGAATGGTGGAGGTTGGAGGTCTGTAACGTGTTTCTATCCAAAATGGCAGCTTGTCAAAGTTTTGAATACAACTCATTCTTGAAACCTGCGTCTAAGAATTTTGGAGTTTTAATTTCACCTTTGGTGACTTAAAACTGAAACGACTCTTGAAAAAATGCTATTAAATTAAGAACTGGTCTTTTTTGGTAATATTTAAAATTTTGAGAACCCGGAAAAATGGGGGATTTTGGGAGCAACTCCAAATTTCCTAATGTAAACCCCTTTTCAAGGGGTTAAATTTACTTTTAACTGTCACCCTTCGCCTAGGTTTAAAAATGTCTTTAAAAGGAGGGGTTTGCACTCAAAAGGGGTTTGTACTTCTTCATTTAATAGCATTTCTTCAAGAGTTGTTCCAGTTTTAAGTCACCAAAGGTGGAATTAAGACTCCAAAAGTCTTAGACGCCAGGTTTCAAGAATGAGTTGTATTCAAAACTTTGACCAGCTTCCATTTTGGATAGAAACACGTTAAAGACCTCCAACCTCCACCATTCGCCTATTTTTTTAAAGCGATTTAAAAAAGGGGTTACTCAAAAGAGGTTTACATTTGAAAATTTTGGGTTGCCCCCAAAATCCCTCATTTTTGCGGGACACTCAAAATTTCTGACATCGTCAAAAGATACTTTGGATTAAGTTAGTATCGTTCCCCAAAGATGATTTTTTTAACCAACAAAAGAATTAAAGGGATGGACGGACTTTTTTACACACTGTAGATGCAGTCATTATTGTGAGCAGTTTCAATAACTCTTATCAGAAGGGTTTAACGTCTAACAGACTCAACAGCTAGTACAGGTTAGGCATCTTTTTTATATAGTGGAATTCCTATAGAAAAGTGAACTATTAGCATGACCCGCACAGTGAAACTTAAGCCCGGGACCACCATAGAAGTTCCTAACGTGACCCCCTGAACATGTTTTGGGGGGTCGTTCAAAATTATATATATATATATATATATATGTGTGTGTGTGTGTGTGTGTGTGTGTGTGTGTGTGTGTATGTATGCACTCTAACGGTCACATTTTTTATCCGATTTACTTCAAATGTGTTAGGGATGCTCCTTTCTATAATCAGTTGGACAAGTTCGTTGGGAAAAACAATCGGAACACTCTAACCCCCGTTTTGGGGATTATTTTCCAAATTTCGAGTTTTTGGGCCCAAAAAGGCTCAGGAAATCCCCGGACGTAAAATTAATGCTTATATTAAGATGGGAATTAGTAAAGCGAATGATTGAGCCCTCTTTCGTCATTCTAGCATAAATATTTACCGAGTTATTAAAGAAAGTGTATATCGGCTAAACACAGTACGTTGTCTCATGGGGTTTTTACATTAGAAAAGAATGTTATTCATTTGTTGGTGTATTTATATCAACCCCAGCAACCTCGCACCTACTTTCAAGCTTTACTGGACCTTCTCCTAACCTTATAATGCGCTAAATTGCATTCCTAGCATTGCAGGTAAATGAAACCAGGAGCATCAGAACAGCCAAAAAATCAATGTTTTTAGATTTTAATACAATTGGAATAAATTTATGTTTTTACACTGGTTTTGAGTTTTAAAAGTTTTGTATGTGGAAATTCACTTCCCTCACGTCAGCGTGCAGCGTGCGAACTCGTTTAATGTTATAGTAACAAATCTTACCAAACCTCGGTCTAATTAAAATACATACACTGAGCTATTGACTTATTGGGTAGAAAATTTGATTCATTCACAAGTTGATGGTTTTTTTACTCACAGTATAATAAATGGAGAATATCGTTATTTAGTATAAGTTTTCTTTTATTACGCTGTCGTATTTAATTAAGGATTCGACGTTGTTAGTTAAAAAGTGCAAATTGTTCTACCTGTGATTATGCTTCATGTTGACAACCCACTATATAAAGCTAGTAAATAATAATTTTTTTGAATATATGCGTTCAGTCATTTTACAACAAATAATTAAAAATTCAATATAAATATAAATGTCGTACATGCATTTTTACTTAGACATAATGCTTTTCAATGTTGTCACTTTTTATGAATAGCTGATGAACTTAACTGTGAATAGAAGGTTTACTACGGAAAACGTGGGGCAAACGTTAATGGAATCGTCAAATGTGGCATCGACTTTTAGAGTTTGATTTAAGTCTGATTCAGTTTGTTGGCCTTATAAATAGATTCGTGAAAACTGAGTTTGTCTTAAACGTGTCATTAACGCGTGCCTTATAAATATTTATAAGTAAAAGTATAAAAGTATATTTCTATTTATATATTTTAACTTAAATTTATAAGTTTCTACTTGTACAGGGTTATTGATTTTGGTTTGCCAGTGGTTTTGTTTTAAAGTAACGTAGCTATAAGTTACTTCTGGCTTTTAATTATAGTTATATTTCAAATGTTTTATTGGTTTTCATTAAAAACCAGCAAGCCGAAAAAGATAAAATTGGTTAACAACAATAAATTGTTTAAGTAAAATAAATAAAAAATACACACACACACACACACACACACACACACACCCATATATATATCAGTCTAATCACAACTGTAATTAGCCTAAAACTATTGAACCTACATTTAGTCCATTTATTGCTAATATTTAGTATATTTGTGTAATTTTTTGATAGGGTATTAAATAGGGTGTTTAATTTGCATGCTGTTTTTGGCATGCTAATATGTAAATACCCCCGTAGCAGCAAATCTGCGAACTAAGCGAATTTTCAATGCATATATATGTATCTTAATACCACATAAAGCCACATACCAAGTTGCATCAAAATACAATCATAAATAAACGATTTGTGACATTTTAATTATTCTCCATAAGCATAACATGGCGGCTGAGTATGCAGGTTTGCTGAAACAAGGAACACAAAAATTTATTTTTATACAAATTTGAATATAACCCAACTAAGTGAAACCACCTAAAAAACCAATACAAAGTGTTACTGATTTATATTCATAATTAAGGGAGACATACCATTTTCCTTTTTCTCCATAAGAATAACATGGGGGCTGAGTACGCAGGTTTGCTGCTACGGGAACCATCGGTAAACATTTGTTGTGCTAATGATAATAGACCACAACCAAATTAAGCCATATAGCAAGTTTGGTCGGTATATATTCATAAATAAGCAAGATATAAAATGTTTATTATTCTCCATAAGAATAACATTGGGCAACGTTTTGTGTTTAGCACTTTTAATACCTTCGTAACCAGTTTACGTGAGCAATGATCAACGCATCAAATTTTGTTTTTTTTTAAGCTGAATCTAATGGTGAAAAATAAAATTTGCCTTTTTCAAAGATGATATGTAAAAAGTTCAAAAACCCCATTTTTGGGCTACAAAACCTCCCCAAAATACCCCTCCGGATAGTTCGATCTGTCTGGTTTTCGAATTTAAAATCATAAAAAATCTTGCTTTACATGTGTATACCGAATTTCATCAAAATCGAACAATTTTTACGAGAGTTATTGTGTTTACGGATTTATATATATATATATATATATATATATATATATATACATATATATATATATATATATATATATATATTTATATGTCTACGGTTAAATCTACAGTAGTAGTAGTAATAAATCTACAGTTTTGAACGAATGCTGTATTTGGGCTCTGGGGATCTCAAAAAGAAAAGTTACCATGGTCCCGAGCCTAGGTCTTCCCAAGCCGACTACGGTAATAGCTTCTTCCCTATAGGGAAAATTCGCTCAAACAAATATCAAGTAACGCTATAGACGAACATATTAAACTGTTAAGAAAGAGATCACAGAGAAAGATCGGAAATTACGATATACCTTGATCTTAAAGTCACACATTGTTTAAGGACGAGGAGGAAGGAAGAAATATATTAAACAAACATCCCTTTGAACGTGGAAGAACGTGTTTAGAATATAACTTGAGGCTTGCAGCCCCATACCATTTTTTAATTTATTTTTAAAGTTTAAATGCAGATATGTTATTTAAATAATGATACAATTGTAAAAATCTATGGTTAAAATGCAATTTTTACTTATATGTTGAGGTTAATTTTACTAACATGTGTTTGGAGGCTGATTGTGTATGTGCATCCTATCGTCACGTGGAGCTTACATTCAGCGTTTCTGTAAATCTTGTTTCTAAATTTTAAATGTAAATATTGGCCCAGATTTAATTAAAACCTTGTAAAATTGTATTGCATAAAGTAAAGATTTAAAAATTTGTTACATTTTAATTACTCTAATCTAAATTCCCTTAGGTACAAATATATAGGCCTGACTAGTTGATGATGAATATAAGCGGTTATAAATAATTATGGCTTTCCAAATTTTTGGACAATAGCCATAGCGTCTAAATAATTTTGATGCATATTCCGTGGTGATCCAATAAATGAAGAAGGTAATATTATTTGTTTTCCAACAGCATAATTCTGAAGACCACTTATTTTTTGTACAATGTCAGCAATATTCAGATATAGTTCAGCACTTATGTTATTTTGATTGAAACAAACATAGTTTAAACGTGTGCCCTCAATCCTACAATACACGTCCACTGTCCATTGGAGGCAGAGTTTTT
This sequence comes from Allygus modestus, assembly GCA_963675035.1. Lineage (NCBI taxonomy): Eukaryota > Metazoa > Arthropoda > Insecta > Hemiptera > Cicadellidae > Allygus > Allygus modestus. Next base: position 435,313,620 of record OY776111.1, on the reverse strand, counting down.
GTGATCTATGCAATAGGCTGAAATCTGGACGAATCGCAAGCCGATAGGATGCGTACTGCAGTAATGTAGTTTTTTTACGTTGATTTACACTGCAACGATGTTCTGTTTGGGGTTTCCATCCAAAGTCACCACATGGGAACAACTGAGGATAGGCCAATGGGTCTAAAGATGGCTCAATTACAGAAATGTTACGAACACCATTAGATCTTGAATACACTCTCAAGTTTCTCTCCCCAGGGGGTGCACCATCTTCTGACCGGAAAATAACAGCCACATCTATTTGAACGGCATCATTGTAGCGTCTCCTCTCAAACAGTTTGTCTTCCACAATATGCATAAGAATTTCAGAGTCAGATTTACAACACATATCTGCCATAGTTCTAAATGAAGATATGAAGGGATTGATGGAACAAAGATAGTCACTTAAATCACGCATCAGCAGTTGGTCGCATTTCACATTGGGTCTTTGACCCATTCTGTGAGTAATAGCTGTGTTTACGTTGTATATATAAAGTTGGGCATATTTTGGTTCAATGTTAGAGGGTATTAACGGTCCAATCCGATGGTAAAAGGAGTCGTGGATCTTAAAATTATATAGACCAACAGATGTTGATTCATCTAAGTGAGACTCAGAACTCACCATTGCAAATGCAGAGTTGTATCTAATATATATACAGCCCGATGTGTAACACACCAGACATATGAATTCTAGACCATTTCCAGACGAACAATAAACGTTATATTTAGCATGCAGGTAGCTTGTACCTTGAAACCCCCGGTAAAATTGCCAAAATATACAATTTTTTATTTTAAAACCACTAATTTTGATCTTGAAAACTGGATATTTTAACATTGGGCTTATGGAGTTTCAAATAAAAACAAAAGAAATCGTAACAGCTGTAAACAAATATCCAGTAAACTGTCAAAGCAACTTTCACATGGTAGAGTATAAACAAATTATAGAACTATTGAAAAATGAAAACATCTAGAGTGGATTTAACCATAATGAATCTAAATAGTGTACTATATAAAAAATACTTGAAGGGTCATTGACCAATAATAACAACTGGAGCGACCCCAAGCGGGGGTCTGGGGGCGGAGCCCCCAGTGAGCAAAGCGAGTTATCTTATATTATTCAAATAGTTTTTTGAACTTTTTTGTTTCTTTTATAGTCGAAGTTGATAAGATTTTCCATGAACTCAGAATGTTGATAAAGAGCTAATTTTACCTTCTCCTTGCGACAACATAAGCAGAATATATTTGTGTCCCTGTTAGTCTGTTCTGACTCGAAATTCATAGATTTGCAGTAGTGACAAATCCAATTTAATGATCCCAATTCAAAAGAGTCGGTGTTTTTCGAAGGGACTTCCAGAGCACATTTAACACCATAAAAAAAATAAGAATCCAAAAGCTCTGAAGAGCTTCTTTTGGGACTATTTAGTTAAACCTTTCGGTGATAATTAGTGCATGAGCATTATATAAACTATGTTATAACAAATAGGAACATTCGTAATGAATGTCATTACTAGGGAATAATTATTGTGTTCGAATAAAATCAAATACAGCCTGAAAATAAATTGTTTTACAATTCATAATATCAATTATTCCGATGGCATTAAAACAAATCGTCAGTTGAGCTTAATATAAAGATAACGCGGTTCAGTTGATAGGTAGATCGAACCACTAAACTGCATTTGATGGCAATAACACACGTCGGTTAAAACTGATAGTATATCACATCTAAACTGAAATATAACTCTCATTGTTCATTTTACCAACTTGTGCTGCTTGTTAATATTGTGATAACAATAACATTCAAACACTCCAAACATCAAATTATAATTTTTAATATAAAAATAACAAATCCATTCAAGAGTAAACATAATTATGAGTTTAACATTAGCAGCGCTTTGTTAGCCGAGGAATCTCATTCAAGTGAGTGCGCTTACACCAATGACGCTGCACTTGTTCCCCTATACTTGCCATGCTATTAGCAAGTACTTCTGCCATACAGCGGCCGAGATTGCCATGATAATCCCGCGTGGCAGGGAGATCCCGGCATAGCATTCTATGTCCCCCAGAAGCCCCCAGATACTTCCAGAATCCCAGAAGTTCTAGGCCCCCAGAAGAGACAAGGAGGAACCAAGGTGAAAGGGAAATTTACCTCAATGGATAGCCAAAAGAATTACCAATATTGTGACAGTTTCATTTTGTCATACCCAGTAACGATCTCTGTACTAGTATCTACCAGTCAGAGAGCCGTCGAAGGGCGTACTATAGAGGGACATAAATAGATACATTTAGAGGTTAAACGAATAAAATCGTACAAATAATTAAATATAACATCATAGTCATTGCCTGAATCTAACAGTTTTAGCTTGTAATATATAAATTGAATTTCACTCTTATCCCCATGCTACATTTTCCTATTTCTTTTCTACACTCTCACCAAGTACTTAGAAACACATTTCCTGAAATACATCAACAATTTAATTTTAACACATCTAGTTTATTCAGTTATACTCATATTCACATATATATAAACATAAATTACTACATATATACATAATATGTACACATACAAAATCCTAACATATTTGTATTCACAAATAAGTAAACAAAATTTATTACTATCCTAAAATAAGCACAACAAGCATTATTAAATACAAACATCTCTACACTAAAACACTATTTCTCAATTGCCTCCCATTATAAACAACCAGCTTCTCAGTTTGCTTTGAAATTTATTTTTATTTATTTATTTTATTATTTCTATGGGAAGTTTGTTAACAGCTTTTGGAGCAAAGAAACTGTAGACTTTTGCAAAAAATGTAATATTTGGTCTTAGGACGATTATCCTAGATGTACTTCTCAGTTTAGTTTTATATTAAAAAATTTCATCACTATCGTCAACTCGTTACGTAAACAGTTTTCAAATTTAAAAACATTAAATTAAAACATGTCTAAGGACACATTTGTATGTAATGGTTTACAGAGGAGCCTTTGTTTCTTGTGGGCCAAAGGAGTGATGTAGAAAGTTGTAATAGTTGGTGCGATCTTGTATTTAAGAATTCTGTTAACGATATCATTATTTCAGATTCTATGTTTGTTAATAGCTTGGAACCCAAGATTCCACGGAGTACGTTTTAACAGGTTTTTTTTCAGTAGCAGACGAGATTCTGCTCCCTCTAGTAGAGCTAACCATCAAGCTCCGAACTTTGAAGGAAGCAGATTTAAAACATAGTTTTCTGTAGGATTTATTAGTAATGAATTGATTTTTTACGATATTTTAAAATGTTTATTGTATGTCCTCATTCGAACGAAATTACATTGTTAAATTTAGTTTATAGAATTCTGATCATCCTAAATATGATGTAGAAAGATTTTAATCCCGAACTAGAGTGCAGAAAGCCAAGGCCTATCAGTCCAAGGGCCCTTCTCAGTTCTAGTTTAAAGATATTACAAATTAATATTTCATACAATCAGGCTACTCACCCACATTTAAGTAATCGGCTTCAATAGATTCAATATTTACAACTAAATTGGTATTTTTACAGTTGGTCATTTTTGCCTAACATTTGCAAACGATGATCTCTTGTCTTTGAATAATTTAAGTAAAATAATTACGAACTTTGTCTATTTAAGTGGTTGTGTTACGTCCTCGTGAAGACTGCAAATCAGCTTGCTTGTCCATCACAGTAACGCCTCTATCAAGATCATAGTTTTTTATGGGTCACGTAATGTCCCACAAATATTATGCAGATCGACATTTAATCACGAATCATTCATTTTATATGAATGTTTAAGGTTTTTTATTGTGATATGATTGGGGTTGTTAGACTCAGTGTGTTTGACGAAGTGTTCGAAGTTAATTTATAGTGGAACAATTTATTGCATTTGGATACTGTAAATGCGAAGGTACGAATTCAAATTAACCAATTCCATTTTCTGTGCACCAAAAACAATATTTACGGACTTAATCGTATAGAAACGAATGCATTTTGTTTAGAAAATAAACTATACAACTAACAAGTGCTAAATTTATTATTTTTAACATTCATTCGTGTTTATTATGATTACATACTGCATTCTAATATCTTATTAAATATGTCGCTTAAATCGTACAGTAATGACGAAAGTTCAAACCAAGAGCACCAAGATACTTCGAATCATAGTAACATCAGTGTCGAAGATATTTCTGACAATGATATAAAAAAAATCGAGAGAACGCTTGATAAAACAAGTTTCCTTAAAAATGTAGCATGGCACAAAGAGGTGGACGATGGCGATGTCAAAGTTATTTATGTCAATGATATGAGTAAATTCGATAGAACGCTTGATAAAACACGTTTCATTAAAATTGTAGCATGGCACAAAGAGGTGGACGATGGCAAAATGCCTTTATCTAATAGTAGTCCTTCGCCAGGTTGTATGACAAAAAACAAGCATAAGTCAATGTACAACATTCTGTGGCTGACAGTAAACGTAATTTGCGCATTTGGAAGTTATATTTACATCAAGAACGCCTATGATAATTGGCAGTCCTCTCCAGTCGTTCAGGCTCTTTCTAACAGACAAGTTCATTTCGAAGACATTGCATTTCCTGCCATAACAATTTGTTGGCCCACCACCATAAACCAAGATTACAATTTTACACGTTACGTATCACAGTGTTTGGAATGTGGAACAAGCGGATACAAAAATTGCACCACAAACTGTAGCAAGGAAGAGTTGGGCGTGCTCTCTCTGGCGCTTCAAATGTGTACTAAAGATGCTTCAAACCTCCCGTTCTCGAAGGAAATGTATGACTATTTACCTCGGACTGTAAGCGGAAATGAGTTTTATAGGTATATGGAAAAGCTAAAACCACCTTGTGAATCCGATGTGGTGACGATGGTGTGGTACGATGATATGCAAAATAAAACAAACTACACCAGATGTAAAGGGGAAATATTTCAACCGTTTTATTCCGCTCACTTAATTAACACTTTGTGCATTACTCACAATAGCATGAAACATGAGGATATATATAAGGAGAACGTTGTTACGCCTTTAAAACGGGAAAGACAATCGCGTGATGAAAAGTCCGATCCAAAGATAAGATGGTCATTCGATACCATGATGGGATTCAAAGGAGGGCGGCATACCGTACCTTTTTATGGCCTGGATGGGTTAATGGCTTCGATAAAGCAACAAAAAAGAAATGACGAAACCGTCTGCAAATATGAAGGAACACACCTTGCCTCTGTCCGAATTCATAGCCCGAATGAAATTCCTGAGTTAGGCATAGACTATACGTTAAATGGAAACATGGTTACATTAATGTCTGTAGAACCAAAGATAACCCTAGCACGAGAAGACCTGGCCCAATACCCGCCACATCAACGGGGATGCTTATTCGCCCATGAAAATTACTTGACCTTGTTTAAATTTTACACTCAGAAAAACTGTGAATACGAATGTCTTGCAAACACCTACTTAAATCTATGTGGCTGCCTACCATACAACTATATACGACATAATGATTCTGTGAAAGTATGTCTCTTTCCTTGCCCACAACCCACACGATACCGCTGCAAATGTCTACCGGATTGCAACTCTCTAACGTACGGCATAACAACTCAAAACTTGGGCATCCATGGCGACTCCCATCTTCAGGCTAGCCTAGAGGTGTTTATAATGGAGAAAACATTCTACACCACTGTCCGCTACAGCATTACAAGCCATGCAGAATTCCTGGCCTACAGTCTTGGCATCTTGGGAGGATTCCTTGGGTTAAGTATAACGTGTCTCTGGCAATTATTTTATTTGGGAGCTGCTGGACTTTGGAAAACTCTCACAACTTGGAACAACAAAATATTTTCCACAACATAATCAACAAATCTATTGTGATTAAACCTGTTCTAGTGATTTTTGTTATTAATGTGGGCTATATGGCATGTTTAATTATTTTCGAAATATTTAAATACATATCTAAGTTTTAATATTTTTTATAAAAATTCCATTCAATAAAAAGTTATTTTTCCAAACTGTTACTATAAACCATTTTTGGTTTTTGGCTTTCGGATCAGCAAAATTAGTATTAGTGGTTTAAATACCTGTTTCTACAACTAATACAGTGTTGATTAAATCATACCTGTATCATCAGCTCTTGGCGACGACAGGGAAGATAAGAGACAATGCGAGATCGGCAAGGACGTGGACAAAACAGTAGCGTTCACCCACACCTATAAGCAGTGGCAGGAAAGCTGGGAACATGATACCTGAGGACGTTGGATTCCAGACTTGGTAATAATTGTGAAAATACAGTTTTAAAACATATGTTTTAGGATATGTGAAGTATTCATATTAAATAGTGTAAAAACCATAAAAATTAACGAAATCTTTACTCAGTAACATTTTAGCTTGGTCGACTTATAGTCCTTGCTGAAGATGTTTCTGCGGTCAAAGTCTATATTTCACATAACTAATTGAAAATAAATTGGATTGCTAAGGAGAGATATATTACAAATTAAGATGTAACAGTAAATAATAAATTGTTATAGTTGTTTAAGTTTTCCGTATCTTGTAAGGTGAAAAAATAACTACTATTTGCCTCACTAAATAATACGTCTCCTGTATTTACTTAAAATAAGACGTTTAACACCATCTCAAATATGCAAAACTTCAAACCTGTGAAAATTGTATCTGCCCCTGTAAAAATCATTTAATTAATTATCTATAAACATGTGTTCAGAAAAGATTAATCTTTTATTAGTTCTCATAAACATGGGTTCTAATTTGTTTAAACCTTACTGAGTTTTTCATTCCGGTTTAAGACAGTGGAGTTCAATTTGATGTGATATGCTCTATTTGATAAAAACCCTTTGATAAAGAAAACCATTAATTATTACTTTAAAAATTAAGTTAATTTGATCCATCCAGTCCACTTGTCATTTTGTTTTGTTCTTACTTGCTTAGCAGAAAATAGTATATGGTTCTGAAGGGTTTCGTCACCAACATTTTATGTACAATTCGGTCTCAAATAGGGATAAATGATTCAAATCGAATCTTGAGATACAATACGATATAGGATCCTTATCTTATCTACACTGGCTGGCGAATGGCTCGTTGGAAGATATGCCGCTCTTATCATGACTAAACTTGACTGTTCCTCGTCACCTCTCACTGTTCCGTTTGCTGTTCACCCCCGGTTCTTCCGCACTAAACTTGACTGTTCCTCGTCACCTCTCACTGTTCCGTTTGCTGTTCACCCCTGGTTCTTCCGCACTAAACTTGCTAAATTATTCTCTCAATACAATGATGAAGTTGATCAGTAGGCTTTTAAGTGGTTTAGATATTTGCACAAATGTGTTAATCCATCTCGCAAATATGTTGAAAAATTCATTTAAAATACTTAATGTCTTCATATTATTGTTCATGTACACATTGCTCTTGTTATTTTAGTTGAAATGGTATAGATGCAATTCATTTTGAACCTTAATCATGTATTTACTGGTAAATTCTAGATTCTAAATTATAATTCATATAATTTTGGTGGTCTGTTGGTCTTGTTTGCATAAATATACATATATATATATATTTTGTTGTTGCTATAGTTGTAAGCTTTAATGTAGTCTGCAACTGCATCTAATTATGCTAGGGCATTGTTATTTATTGTTTACACTATTTTGGATTCATAGTGTAACATATTTTTGTTTTGAGCATGTGAATTGTGAAATGCTACTAGGATCTGCAGACTCGGAATCTCCACTATTAAAACGTGAGTTGCATTATATTTATATATTAATGCTGTTTTGTATTTGAGCTTGACCTGCTATGTAGCATTTTAACTGAAATAAATAATACAAATGAATGAAGATTTGGTTTTGCTGTTTTGTTTTTTCAATTTATCTTTTATATATTGCATCATAACCCGATTCTAAAATGCGATTTAAATTATAATTTTACTCTAAAATACGTTAAACCACTGCTAGCGTCTAACCGTCCCAGGACTGCCTTAAATTTGGTCTATACCAGTTTTGAGGCTGACATTGGGTACAGCAAATGAAATTGTCATTACATATGGTAAGTCTTTTGGCTGTCCATTATGACAAACTTCCCTTTACCCTTTGGTCCCTCCATTTGCAGTGGTTAGGGACAGAATCTCTGGGTTTGGTCCCTACCTGCCAACCTGAGAATGAATGGTCCCTGGCTGTTGTACATGGATACCCTGTCAGTTTAGTTGACCAGTTGGAGGGCAGAATGTGGGTCCCCTGTTTGAGAGCCTCTTCCCAGCTGTCACAGGGGCACGGGAGTTGAAGGCTACGAATACTCCATACTTCTTAAATCGATTTAGAATTTTCTGTGTTCTGTCTCCAGTGAAGTTGAATGCTGCATATCTCAAACTCTCCTTCTCTTGTTCGTTGTCCAGGGTTGTCATGCTTCGGAGCCGTTCTTGGTTCTTCATCTTCTTCAATATTTTCGTTCCCATTTCATCAATGAGTGTAGAACTGTATCCGTTGGCATGTAATATGGATTTGATTGATCTATTTGCTTTCTTCTGTTCTTTTCACTTAATGGAATCTTGTAAGCTCCATGCAGCATCGAACAAAATGAAGCGGTCTTGTGGCTTGTTGGATGTATGGACTTGCTCTTGATAGTCGTATTATTTTGCTTTGGTTTCCTGTATATTTCAAATTTCAGCTCATCTTCTTTTCTTATCAGAGTTAGATCCAGGATATTGATTTGTCCCTCTTATTCCAGTTCGCTCGTGAAAGTTAGGTTTCTGTGATGGTCATTGAATATCTACATCATATCATTTGTTTCACCGTTCTTGGTTTCGCTGAAAATTATTAGGACATCATCTACATATCCAACGTACATTACTACATCATGATCTTTTTTCAATTTTCTAATATACATTTCTCTCGATTTTGCAGGAAAACCTCTGACATTATTGTGGAAAGTGGACTTCCCATAGCTGATCCATCATTTTGTATATCAAACCTACTGTTAAATCTAAAGTAATTGCGCTTCAGAACAATTTTTACCAATTTTACAAGCTGATTTACTTAAACTTTATCCAATCCGTTTTCTATGAGCCTACACTTAATCAAATCAATCGTTTCCATGACAGGTGCATTTGTGTACAAATTAAAAATATCGAAAGAAACTAATCTACTATTACCCTTTACTTTGACGTGTTTCACTTTATCTACGAAATCGTAACTTATATTATACTTTTATTCTAATTCCCAGTCCTTATTTAATCTAGCAGACAACAACTTTGAAACATTGAATGCACGTTTAAAATTTACAAGAGGTCTATTAGGCACATATTTCTTGTGAATCTTTGGAATTCCCTTCATTACTGGAGCTTTTGAGTTCAGGATGTTCATTTGCGACCTAAATTCTTCTGTGATGACTTTAGTACACTTTTTCACGTCGTCGGATAGCTCGTTTTGGTATTTCTCCATGGGGTGCCTTTGTAGTTATTTGAATTTATATTCTCTGATAAAATGTTTCGTCTTCTTGATGTATTCTTCTTTGTTCATAATTACAACGGCATTCCTCTTGACAACTTCCAGGGCGAGTGAACTATTTTCTCCTAATTTCTTCTTAATCCCGTTACATTTATTCAGGTCTTATTTTGTCTCCCTTATCGGCATGACTCATTGTTGTGCCTGGTTGAAATCGATTGCCTTGTACCATCTGTTTTTATATTTACCGTTTTGTATGTAAGTACAGTATAAACAAAAAATATTATGAAGTGTTGTGAGATGTAGTTTTATTTTATCCTAGTAATAATTAATCAGCCTATCTTCACCATTTTCGAAATTGCAATAAAATGTCTAGACATTTTATCTTTCCATTTTGAAGTTTACAAATGATAAAAGATTTTTTTTTTCAGAATGAAAATTGCAAATTCTTACACTTGTTTATCCATAGTAAATAAGAATGAACTCGTAAGTATGAACTCGTGAAGTAGGAAGTCGTAAGATATGGACTTTTCCAAATTCTCTTATAAGTAAAATGAATGCTTAATTTCCAGATTTATTTCGGAAGTTTAATTATATAATATTGTAATAATATCATTATATCCTCTTGAATTAAAATAAACATCGGTACTTTATGATTATTATATTTATTATTAGGATTATTATTTATATCTTATATACTACTCAGATTACGGCGACATAGTATATTGTATCAAGTATTATATGTTATGTACAGGAGGGGAAAATTTGTTATTTGTTAAAAGTATGAAGACATATATAAATAGATTACATAATCTATTGAACAAAAGTATGGTACAGCGGAACGCTTCGCACAGCCCAAGTCGATACTGGTTGCTGAACTTGAAAGTCGGTATTGGTTGCTAAATTAAACTGCGTATGTGGTCATCTATTACAGACTTGGTCTGTGGATAACAAACTAGGGGGTATTGTTTTATGAATTGGCCTTATATAGTATCTTATTTTCTTTAAACCACAAATAAGTATTTTACTTGCAATTACTTTACAATATAACTACTTGAAATTTAACTTTACAATATAATTGCATACTCTAGAATTAAAATATTATTTTACGATATATTTTGATTTACTCTATTTATATACTTATCTGACCAAAATTCAGTTTGGGTCTGGAGGTTATATGCTAATCTACCTAACATCATACCACATTTTAGCTCCATCATTCCAGAATTACATATTTGTTACAAAACATAACTACATATAAATTCTAATGGGGTGGTGTCCCAAAGAACTTTCGGAACAGGAGAAGGACATGGTTTGAGTAGAATTTCAGGATCATCTGTTCTGTATTTGGTTGTGATAGTTAACATGGGAATAATAAAGGCCAAGGGGTGGAGTCTTGAATCATATTTTATTTATTTATTTATTTATTATTCCAAAGGTAACACCATTTTTACATTCAAATGTACAGTAATAAATAAGGTCACGTCAAGTATGACACTTATCTTTAGAGCTATAAATGTACAGTAATGAAATAATAAAAGTCGACATGAGATGCAAAAATCATTAACCTCAAATAATGGCGCAGATATTAGCAACAATAAACTATAAAAGTGCAATAACAAAATAATAAAGTTTAGGCAGCAGTTGACATAAAATGTAAAGATCATATCAGTAGTAATAGTACACAATTTACAGCAAGTTAAAATTTTTAACAAATTTAACAGCAGAAAGTAGTAACAGGTAGCAAAAACCAATGCTACCTGTAACAATGCAATTGTTATTTTGGTCAGGAGTATGCTTATGTCTTCTTTGAGTATATTAGCTCCCTTCCACACGAACTTCAGATCCATAATTAATTCCAGTAGTATAGGTGTATAGGTGCGAGGTGATAAACTTGATGGTAAAAGCCAGTGGGGTGGAGACCCATATGAGATTTGGAATAGGACAAGCACAGCGTTTAATTCAAAAGTATGGTCTATTTTCCAAACTTTATTTTTATTGGTTCATTCGTTGGGTGTACCATAGTTAAAATGGGAATAATAAAGGTCTGCGGAGTACTAAACAATATTTTATTCAGTCGAAGGCGTATTCTGATTTGATTTAATTAGCCATTTTCCTGCCAAACTACAGTCCTATTAGTCCAGTAGTAGACCAAAATGGTAAACATAACTTTACTGTCAGTGGGCTGGGTTCCCAAAGGAACTTTGTATTGAGGGAACAAAAAATATCGAAAGAAACTAATCTACTATTACCCTTTACTTTGACGTGTTTCACTTTATCTACGAAATCGTAACTTATATTATACTTTTATTCTAATTCCCAGTCCTTATTTAATCTAGCAGACAACAACTTTGAAACATTGAATGCACGTTTAAAATTCACAAGAGGTCTATTAGGCACATATTTCTTGTGAATCTTTGGAATTCCCTTCATTACTGGAGCTTTTGAGTTCAGGATGTTCATTTGCGACCTAAATTCTTCTGTGATGACTTTAGTACACTTTTTCACGTCGTCGGATAGCTCGTTTTGGTATTTCTCCATGGGGTGCCTTTGTAGTTATTTGAATTTATATTCTCTGATAAAATGTTTCGTCTTCTTGATGTATTCTTCTTTGTTCATAATTACAACGGCATTCCTCTTGACAACTTCCAGGGCGAGTGAACTATTTTCTCCTAATTTCTTCTTAATCCCGTTACATTTATTCAGGTCTTATTTTGTCTCCCTTATCGGCATGACTCATTGTTGTGCCTGGTTGAAATCGATTGCCTTGTACCATCTGTTTTTATATTTACCGTTTTGTATGTAAGTACAGTATAAACAAAAAATATTATGAAGTGTTGTGAGATGTAGTTTTATTTTATCCTAGTAATAATTAATCAGCCTATCTTCACCATTTTCGAAATTGCAATAAAATGTCTAGACATTTTATCTTTCCATTTTGAAGTTTACAAATGATAAAAGATTTTTTTTTTTCAGAATGAAAATTGCAAATTCTTACACTTGTTTATCCATAGTAAATAAGAATGAACTCGTAAGTATGAACTCGTGAAGTAGGAAGTCGTAAGATATGGACTTTTCCAAATTCTCTTATAAGTAAAATGAATGCTTAATTTCCAGATTTATTTCGGAAGTTTAATTATATAATATTGTAATAATATCATTATATCCTCTTGAATTAAAATAAACATCGGTACTTTATGATTATTATATTTATTATTAGGATTATTATTTATATCTTATATACTACTCAGATTACGGCGACATAGTATATTGTATCAAGTATTATATGTTATGTACAGGAGGGGAAAATTTGTTATTTGTTAAAAGTATGAAGACATATATAAATAGATTACATAATCTATTGAACAAAAGTATGGTACAGCGGAACGCTTCGCACAGCCCAAGTCGATACTGGTTGCTGAACTTGAAAGTCGGTATTGGTTGCTAAATTAAACTGCGTATGTGGTCATCTATTACAGACTTGGTCTGTGGATAACAAACTAGGGGGTATTGTTTTATGAATTGGCCTTATATAGTATCTTATTTTCTTTAAACCACAAATAAGTATTTTACTTGCAATTACTTTACAATATAACTACTTGAAATTTAACTTTACAATATAATTGCATACTCTAGAATTAAAATATTATTTTACGATATATTTTGATTTACTCTATTTATATACTTATCTGACCAAAATTCAGTTTGGGTCTGGAGGTTATATGCTAATCTACCTAACATCATACCACATTTTAGCTCCATCATTCCAGAATTACATATTTGTTACAAAACATAACTACATATAAATTCTAATGGGGTGGTGTCCCAAAGAACTTTCGGAACAGGAGAAGGACATGGTTTGAGTAGAATTTCAGGATCATCTGTTCTGTATTTGGTTGTGATAGTTAACATGGGAATAATAAAGGCCAAGGGGTGGAGTCTTGAATCATATTTTATTTATTTATTTATTTATTATTCCAAAGGTAACACCATTTTTACATTCAAATGTACAGTAATAAATAAGGTCACGTCAAGTATGACACTTATCTTTAGAGCTATAAATGTACAGTAATGAAATAATAAAAGTCGACATGAGATGCAAAAATCATTAACCTCAAATAATGGCGCAGATATTAGCAACAATAAACTATAAAAGTGCAATAACAAAATAATAAAGTTTAGGCAGCAGTTGACATAAAATGTAAAGATCATATCAGTAGTAATAGTACACAATTTACAGCAAGTTAAAATTTTTAACAAATTTAACAGCAGAAAGTAGTAACAGGTAGCAAAAACCAATGCTACCTGTAACAATGCAATTGTTATTTTGGTCAGGAGTATGCTTATGTCTTCTTTGAGTATATTAGCTCCCTTCCACACGAACTTCAGATCCATAATTAATTCCAGTAGTATAGGTGTATAGGTGCGAGGTGATAAACTTGATGGTAAAAGCCAGTGGGGTGGAGACCCATATGAGATTTGGAATAGGACAAGCACAGCGTTTAATTCAAAAGTATGGTCTATTTTCCAAACTTTATTTTTATTGGTTCATTCGTTGGGTGTACCATAGTTAAAATGGGAATAATAAAGGTCTGCGGAGTACTAAACAATATTTTATTCAGTCGAAGGCGTATTCTGATTTGATTTAATTAGCCATTTTCCTGCCAAACTACAGTCCTATTAGTCCAGTAGTAGACCAAAATGGTAAACATAACTTTACTGTCAGTGGGCTGGGTTCCCAAAGGAACTTTGTATTGAGGGAACAAAAAATACTTAATTCGGGTAAATTATTTATTTCTTTACCAAATTTCATATCAATCGTTTCATTCTTGGTTATAAGGATTAACTTGGCTATAGTAAAGGCATGTGGGGAGAAGTCCTAAAGTATAATATTTCCAAAGTTATACCTCTGAGCTATCAGCTATCTTTCTACTGAATCTTAGCTTCGGCAGTCAAGAAGTAGGTTTACGATGGCTGGAATAAGTATTTTGAAGGTTAAGGGGGCAGAGCCATAAACCATTTGCGGAACGGGGGAATAAAAATTAATTCAGCCTACCGAAACCTAAGAGGAACGGAGCATGGAGAAGTCATCGATGACGAAAATATTTATTTGAAATGGGTAGAATAAAACAAATACAAATAAATGATTCGTAATTCACAGGTTTTTGATTGTATGTTTGAAATCGCTTTGCTCGCTGAGGGCTTCGCCCCCAGAGCTCCAGTTTAGCGACTTAGGGTCACTCCAGTTGTTATATTACCTAAATTTATCGTCAATTTTTTGTTTTAGCTAAATTCCCCTATAGGGAAGAAGCTATTACCGTAGGTCTCATGGTAAGACTTAAGCCCGAGACCATGTTAACTTTTCATTTTGAGGTCCCCAGATGCCAAAAACACCATTCGTTCAAATTTTTATATATGTATATATATATATATGTGTGTGTGTGTGTGTGTGTGTGTGTGTGTGTGTGTCCGTAAGCAGGATAACTCTCGTATTCAATGTGATTTAAACTTGATATGCAGGTCAAGTTAGCTTTGAAAAACAAGGGATGTTCGAAATATGTTGCAAGTTAACCCTGTGGGAGGGGTGATGAGGGGGTATATCCCCTATTTTAACCACTGTGTATATCAAAGGATACTGTACTGCCTCCATAAAAGGGATTTTGGTGGACATTTTGAAAACAACTTATTTAGAAGATTTTATTTACATTCTACATTTACAGTTGCATTTTTCTACGAGTAGAGTTTTTGTGCCTTGTGGTGGAAATTTTTTTTATGCTGTAAAAGCGTTGAACCTTTAGTATTTTTTTGTGTATGGTTTGCTACATTTTGAACACACAGAAGCCATAACATTTTGTGACAAGTTGTGTTGGTCATCATCACAGTTTTTGCTAGTAGAAATCTTGGAGGATGAATGAATAAGGTTAAGGTGTCTCCACCGGTTGTGAAGCAAGAGCCTACAGTCGAATGATACACACCGTAGAACTTCCTCCAACGCCGCAGCACACTGCCAGTCAAATCTTGAAAACCTGCACCCCTCTGACATCATCATTTGTAAGTTGATGAAAATGGTAACATATTGTTATTTAAAAATAAGGTTACACCTTTATGTCAGAACTTACATCAGCAACAAAACCAAAAACAGGTAAGTAAATTGTGTAAACATAAACTTCTTTTCTTGTACCAGAAGATATAATTTCGATGGGCCTAGACCAATTAAAAAGCAATATTTTTGGTACACGATTTCAGTAACCAACTGCTCGTTTTATATTGTTTGATGTTAATTACGGTACCAGGATATTTAAGTATTTTAAAGGATTTGAAATGTTGTAAACATAGTAAATTATAATTTGGTAAAAAGTAAAAACAAAACGAACTAAACAGTATAAATTACATCTCTTAAGACTGTGGAAGTTTGTAAATTTATTTTCCTTAACCTCATCACTTGGTACTCCAAAAGACCTCTATATGTAAAAGTTAATACTTTAATAAGTAACAAAATATTTTATTCCAAAAGCTGTTACTAGTACTTAAACCATACAAAAAACACTTAAAGGTAAACCCTACGTCATAAATAAACCATACTACGTACATTTTTGGTTTTGTCATGTTCATAAACTCAGATTAAAGTATAAATAAGAAATTTTGAAGCACTACATGTTATTATTATAGGTGGTGTAAATTTATTTGAGTAACCTCTAAAGATATATGTGCGGTTCATTTAAATACCAATTAAAATATATTATTTAATTATTATGTAAATATTTTTGTTCGCCTACACTCGCCAACTATAATGACACTTTGATCGCTTTAAAAATATAAGTTCAAAACAAAAACGTTAAGATTTTGGTACTATAAAATCACAAATCTATTCAAGAGTAAACATAATTATGAGTTTAACATGTGCAGCGCTTTGTTAGCCGAGGAATCTCATTCAAGTGAGTGCGCTTACGCCAATGACGCTGCACTTTTACCCCTTTACTCACCATGCTATTAGCGAGTACTTCTGCCATACAGCGGCCGAGCTTGCCACGATAATCCTGCGTGGCAGGGAGATCCCGGCATAGCATTCTATGCCCCCCAGAAGCCCCCAGATAGTTCCAGAATCCCAGAAGTTCTAGGCCCCCAGAAGAGACAAGGGGTACCAAGGTGAAATGGAAATTTACCTCAATGGATAGCCAAAATGTAGACCAATATTGTGACAGTTTCATCATAGATTAAACATACTCCATGTGGTTGTGTTGTGGTATTCTTAATCTATGGTTTCATTTTGTCGTACCCAATGATGATCTCTGTACTAGTATTTACCAGTCAGAGAGGCGTCGAAGGGCATACTATAGAGGGGCATAAATAGATACATTTGGAGAATAAACAAATAAAATCGTACAAATAGTTAAATATAACTCATTGTCTTTGCCTGAATCTAAAAGTTTTAGTCTGTGATATATAAATTGAAATTCACTCTTATCCCCATGCTTCATTTTCCTACTTGTTTTCTACACACTCACCAAGTACTTAGAAACACATTTCCTGAAATACACTATCAATTTAATTTTTAACACATTTAGTTTATTCAGTTATACTCATATTCACATATATATAAACATAAATTACTACATATATACATATATGTACACATACAAAATCCTAACATATTTGTATTCATATATAAGTAATCAAAATTGATTACTATCCCAAAATAAACACAACAAGCAATATTAAATACAAACATATGTACACTAAAACACTATTTCTCAATTTCCTCCATTGCAAACAACCAGTTTCACAGTTTGCTTTGAAACTTATTTTTATTTATTTATTTTCTTATTTCTATGGGAAGTTCGTTAACAACTTTTGGAGAAAAGAAACTGGACGATATACGTAGATGTACTTCTCAGTTTAGTTTTATATTAATAATTTTCATCACTATCGTCCACTCCTTACGTAAACAGTTTTCAAATTTAAAAACATTAAATTAAAACATGTATAAGGACACATTTGTATGTAATGGTTTACAGAGGAGCCTTTGTTTCTTGTGTGCCAAGGGAGTGATGTAGAAAGTTGTAATAGTTTATGCGATCTTGTATTTAAGAATTCTGTTAACGTTTATTATTATTTCAGATTCTATGTTAGCGATAGAGAGCTTGGAACACAAGATTCCACGGAGTTCGGTTTAACAGTTTTTTGTTTTTTTTTTCAGTAGCAGGCGAGATTCTGCTCCCTCTAGTAGAGCTAACCATCAAGTTCCGAACTTTGAAGAAAGCAGATTTAGAACATAGTTTTATTTAAGAAGAAAACGCAACCTGTAGGATTTATTAGTAATGATTCTCTACGATATTTTTTAATGTTTATTTAATGGTATTTCCTCATTCGAACGAAATTATATTGTTAAATTTAGTTTATAGAAGTCTAATCATACTAAATATGATGTAGGAAAATTTAAATCCCGAACTAGAATGCAGAAGACCAAGACCTATCAGTCCAAGGGCCCTTATGAGTTCTAGTTTAAAGATATTACTAATTAATAGTTCACACAATCAGGCTACTCACCCTTATTTAAGTAATTCGCTTTAATAAATTCGACACTTATAACTAAATTGGTATTACTGTATTACAGTTTTGACAAGTTTTGTCAGTCGATGACATTTGCAAACGTAGATCTCTTGTCTTTGAATAATCAAAGTAAAATAATTACGAACTATTTCTATTTAAGTGATTGTGTTACGTCCTCGTGATGAGTGCAAATCAGCTTGCTTGTCGTTCACAGTAATGCCTATATCAAGATAATAGTTTTTTTTATGGGTCATGTAATGTCCCATATATACTATGCAGATCAATATTTCATCACGAAGCATGAAATTTAGATGAATGTTTAAGTTTTTTATTGTGAGTTTGGGTTGTTAGACTCAGTGTGTTTGATGAAGTGTTCGAAGTTAATTTATAGTGGAACAATGTTTTACATTTGGATACTGTAAATGCGAAGGTACGAATTCAAATTAACGAATTGCATTTTCTATGCACCAAAAACAATATTTACGGACTTAATCGTATTGAAAGGAATGCATTTTGTTTAGAAAATGAGCTATATAACTAACAAGTGCTTAATTTAACATACATTCTTGTTTATTACGATTACATACTGCATTTTAATCTCTTATTAAAGAAAATATGTATTATAAACCGTATAGTAATGACAAAAGTTCAACTCAAGAACACCAAGATACTTCGAATCATAGTAACATCAGTGTCGAAGTTATTTATGTCAATGATATGGATAAAATAGATAGAACGCTTGATAAAACACGCTCCCTTAAAAATGTAGCATGGCACAAAGAGGAGGACGATGGCGAAATGCCTTCATGTAATAGTAGTCCTGTGCCAGGTTGTATGATAAAAAACAAGCATAAGTTAATGTACAACATTCTGTGGGTGACAGTAAACGTAATTTGTGTCTTTGGAAGTTATATTTACATCAAGAACGCCTATGATAATTGGCAGTCCTCTCCAGTCGTTCAGGCTCTTTCTAACAAACAAGTTCATTTCGAAGATATTGCATTTCCTGCCATAACAATTTGTTGGCCCACCACAATAAACCCAGATTACAATTTTACACATTACGTATCACAGTGCTTGGATTGTGGAACAAGCGGATACAACAGTTGCACCACAAACTGTAGCAAGGAGGAGTTGGGCGTGCTCTCACTGGCGTTTCAAATGTGTACTAAAGATGCTTCAAACCTCCCGTTCTCGAAGGAAATGTATGACTATTTACCTCGGACTGTAAGCGGAAATGAGTACATGGAAAAACTAAAACCACCTTGTGAATCCGATGTGGTGACGATGGTGTGGTATGATGATATGCAAAATAAAACAAACTACACGAGATGTAAAGGGGAAATATTTCAACCGTTTTATTCCAACAACATAATTAACACTTTGTGCATTACTTACAATAGCATGAAACATGAGGATATATACAAGGAGAACGTTGTTACCCCTTTAAAACGGGAAAGACAATTGCGTGATGAGATGTCCGATCCAAAGATAAGATGGTCATTCGATACCATGATGGGATTCAAAGGAGGGCGGCATACCGTACCTTTTTATGGCCTGGAAGGGTTAATGGCTTCGATAAAGTGACAAGAAAGAAATCACAAAACCGTCTGCAAACATGATGGCACACACTTTGCTTCTGTCCGAGTTCATAGCCCGAATGAAATCCCTTTTGAGTCTGTCTTAGACTATAACTTATATCCAAACATGTTTACATTAATGTCTGTAGAACCAAAGATAACTCTAGCACGAGAAGACCTGGCCCAATACCCGCCACATCAACGGGGTTGTTTATTCGCCCATGAAAATTACTTGACCTTGTTTAAATTTTACACTCAGAACAACTGTGAATACGAATGTTTTGTAAACACCTACTTAAATCTATGTGGCTGCCTACCATACAACTAGATACGACATAATGATTCTGTGAAAGTATGTCTCTGGTCTTGCCCACGACCCACACGATACCACTGCAAATGTCTACCGGATTGCAACTCTCTAACGTACGACATAACAACTCAAAACTTGGGTATAAATGGAGACTCCTTTCAGCAGGCTAGCATAGAGGTGTTTATAATGGAGAAAACATTCTACACCACTGTCCGCTACAGCATTACAAGCCATGCAGAATTCCTGGCCTACAGTCTTGGCATCTTGGGAGGATTCCTTGGGTTAAGTATAACGTGTCTCTGGCAATTATTTTATTTGGGAGCTGCTAGACTTTGGAAAACTCTCACATCTTGGAACAACAGAATATCTTCCACAACATAATCAACAAAGCTATTGTGATTAAACATGTTCTAGTGATCACTTTTGATCAATGTTGGCTATAAGGCATGTTTCGTTTATTTTTTAAAGATCGATATACATATCTCAGTTTGAATATTTGTAAGAAAGCTTCCATTAAATAAAAAGTGATTTTCCAAACTGTTACTATGAACCATTTCTGGTTGTAGGCCTCCGGATCATCAAAATTAGTATTAGTGTTTTAAACACCTGTTTCTACAACTACAACAATGTTGATTAAATAATCCCTGTCAAGCTCTTGGTGACGATAGGGAAGATAAGAGACAATGCGAGATCTGCAAGGACGTGGACAAAACAGTAGAGTGCTCCCGCACCTACAAGCAGTGGCAGGAGAGCTGGGAACACGATACCTGAACTTGATAGGCCTATGCCAATTTTTACAGCAATAAGTTGTGTCTAACAAAAAAACAACTGTAAAGAAATTCGGATTCTCACCTTGAGCCTTATTGTAATTCATAACAGTGAAGCCCAAGTTATTTTCACGTGGCTAATGTCAATTGATAATTTGAAAGTAATAGAACCTGGGACATAAAAGTCAATTAAAACCGTTAGTAATGCTAGTTTGTTAGGTTTGTTGTTGCGTGATTTTTGTTTAAGTTGATAAATTTCAATGAGCTCTATAATGAAGTACGGTTGGTAAGTAGAAATAAAAGTTTCATTTAGATAAACTTAGAGAAATTATTACACATTTTCATAACACTGCTACTGATAGTACGGTAATAATTATTCTTTGTGTATCAAGCAAATAATTTAGAATGTTTAAAAAAGCTATAATTAATTGTTTACACTATTTACGAGTAATATGTTGATTCACTTCATTAAGAAACGAACAGTAATTCATCTTTTCCATGATTTTTAGGAAGATGACACTAAAAAATATCTTTAATATACAGTATATTATCAGTGCATACAAAAATCACAATGAATTATTATTATCTTTGATTACGTAATTAAAGGAAATACTGCATACTTTTATATTTCAAAAATTAATAAATGTAACCAGAAACTTCATAAGTAAGCTTTACAACTGGAGCTAAGCTGAACATAAACAAGAGGCTACTGCATTAGTCTTACTGATTTAGTTGGGTTTAGGTTTGGGTCAGAGTTGTTAGAGTAACTACACTTTAATATTCCAAATCCGATTAGTGATTTTTACTAACTTCCGGTTACACGGTGTATTACCATCATACTTAAAAATATATCTAATTATAATTTTCAATGCTATTCAGGAAGGCGTTGTCAATCTAGGATTATATTTAATTTGCCAAGTTATTAGATACCATTTGTATTTAAAGTTACTTAAAAAACAATGAATAGAAAACATTTCACATGCATAAATATTTGACACGTATACAACGATAAATGTAAAAACTAATACCAATATTCAATACATGTCAATATCAATACATGTATTAATGGGTTACAACGTATTTGTCTCTTTCCTTTTTGATCATTATAAATCTAATTTTATTCTTAGGTCATAAGATTAGTATTTCAATACTATATGAACTAAATGTTTGCAGAAATGTGATAATATTTTTAATCCATAACAGATATTTTTACAAATATGTATTATTTAAGCGTTTAGAATGTTAATTCTAACGTGTTAAAAAAAATTAACTTAATTATTTCTTATCAAACAACAACGGAATGTTCGTGCATCTTCTGTTTTGTGATTATTATGTTCATGTGTCTACTTTCCAATTTTCCAAAAGCGTTGAGTCATTGGAATTTTTGAAAGGAATTACTTTAAAAAATAAAAATAAAACTTAATTTGGTGTAAACAAGTCTCTCAATTTGTCTTGCCAAAAGGTCACCCACCAGTAAAACTGATACGTAAAATGTATTGATTGTAAAAAGTCAAAAATGAGTCCAACTGTTCTTTAATCACCTTATTATGAAGAAATCAAACACTACAATAATATTGCGATCCCCAAACAAATTATAACTATAACTTTGTTTTACGTTTGAACCATCACTAACCTAAGTCACATTACGGTTTTCCTACCGCTAAACTAAGGCATTGCAGATATCGCCTCGCCTTCAACACGTTACGTGTTGTCAGATAAACTCATTACCGTAATGTCATTGCAGTAATGTAATTGCTTCTATCTTGGACCGATAATGGTGTTAGTCTTTAAGTAATGTGTTAAACTAAAGACTATTTGAAAGTATAAAAGAAAAAACTAATCTCAAAATATTCTAAAGAATTAAAATGATAGGTGGTTCTTCAGAAAAGCCCAACACACCCTGAATTAATTATTTCATACTATAATTATTATTACACACTATCAGTATTAGAGTTTGTAGTAAAGTTTGTTTTATGTATGCCATTGATTCAATGTACTTTACGACATGGTTGATTCATGTTAAGAACAAATTATCATGAAAAGAAAATTTATATTTAGCATATTTATATTACAAATATCAGTTAAACGACCTTGGGCATATTTCATAGGAAAGTGATATTTGTTCTGTTAACAACGTATTAATTCTCTGAGCTGAATAGGTCTCACGGTGTTGATTTTAGTGTCTTGGCTCAGCAAAAAAAATTTACTAGAACCACTTGATAAACATACTAAGAATTACAGGAAAGAATAGCTTGTTTATTATGACACATTTTCCCTTTTGCTACACATAAGCCATTTCAGTTTCTAAGAGTTTCATTAAAAGGGGTTTAATTGTTTAACAGTTTCAAACTTCAGCCTAGATCAAGCCTCACAAAACGCTACCACTTAACAACAATATTGCTAATAACAAAGTTTTATAATATGCATGAGCATTCTTCAGAGCTGTGCCTGAAATTAAAATGGTTATTACAATTTTGCTATTTAATTACTGTTGAAGGGATGGAAATTTATATTTGTTTAAAAATGTTGGTAACTTCTTATAATTGATTGGTAGATTGTTTTTATAACCACTGAAATTCAAAACCACTAAAATTTTAATATTTTACCTTTTCCTGTTGGTCAAGGTTGGATCGTTACAGTCATGAAAGGAAGCTTTATCTATCTCGTTGCAGCTCTATCAAGGATCTTAGGATTTACTTCAAGACCTCACTAACCCCGGACCATCACATAGACTTTTTTGCTCTAGAGCATTCATATATTTTCACTCCTGATTAGAGTGTCTCGATCTGGCCTCTCAGTTAACTCGATCGTGCACATATAATAAGCTCTAGTAAGACAATTGCTTGAAAACGCCTGTGTTGTGTGAAAACTTCATCAGCAATTCCATATATATAGACTTAAAGCCATCCAGTGTAGTTTTGTGAGAATTCTGAGCTTCAGATTGGGGGATGATCTGCGGAAATTGCATAACGGGTCTGACATGGGTCTCCAGCTTCTTGAACTTAGAAGAAGTATTGCTGACCTGATTTTTTTTCTACAAACTAATGCGAGGTTTTACTGACAGCTCTGACCTGTTGGCCAGCATCGAAATTAGAGTTCCTGTCAGAACGAGGTCCTACGAGCTGTTTGCGAGAGTAGTTTAATGTTGAAAAAAAGTCTGCTGCTCTAAAACACTGGGATTTTTGCTTGAAGTTAAAATTGAGGTGTCATCTGCGAAAGCTGTAAGAATATTACCGGGTAGATATCAGATGTACAGAAGAAATAGGATAGGCCCTATAATGTGGATCCTTGCGGAACTCCAAAGGATACTGCTTTTGAGTTTAAGTAAGAACATTTTCTGATGTTTCTTGGTCAAGAAAAACAATTTGTTTTTGTGAGATAAATTTGAGAGATATGAACTAATCCAGTTTAGTGCACCTTTGATGCCTATTGCTGCTAACGTTTTTAGAAGAACTGGGTGGGAAACACAAACAACCGCCTTGGACAGGTCGATGAAATAGCCCATGGCTCTCCCACCGCTGTCCAGGGAGTCGATGCAGGAATTGATGAAAATAACCAGAGCTAACCTTGTGGACTTCTGCTTTTGGTAACCAAATTTGTTTTTTTTTTAATTGAGTGGTTGCTAAGATAATTGACCAAGGAATCGCATACTACTCTTTCCAGTATCTTAGAGATGGATGGTAGGAGCGAGATTGGGCGGTAGTTCCCAGGCACACGTGGATCATTTTTTTTAATTGTCTTGATTTGAGCAAGTTTAGCTGCGTCCGGGATTGTTTATCAGAACCAGTATAGGACCAATCAACTCAGTCTAGCACTTTTTAACGAATCTATTGAAATGCCTAAGTAGCCAGTTGACGTTTTATTTGGTAGTGGAGTTATTATTTTGGCAAACATTTTTCTTAATTAGTGGAAAACTTGTAAGCTGGGAGTTTGTTTGATTCCTACCACCACAGAAGAAACTATTTGAAAGAGAGTAAATCTGAGGAATATCAGAAATAAGTCATTAAAAATGTTTCAAACTATTTCGGCATTACTTTCAACTCTGTCATTTACTTCTAAAGTGACATTTGTTTGTGAACAATGGGGCTTGTTTCTAAGAGAGTTAACGAAGTGCCAGGATGTTTTGTTTGGATTATTTGAGATTTTTATTTTATTTTTAACAAAATTGGATTTTTCTGTGGTGATTGACTTCCTATAATTGAGCTTCTGTATGCTTTAATGATGTTTGACAGTGTTATCCTTTGTTGTGAACCATCTTGAATAAGTATCTAACAAATATATTTTCACAGTTCTGATTTCATCAGTGATCCATTTAATTTTCTAGATTGCGTCACGTTAAATTTCCGTAGAGGACAGGCTATCTCCATATGATAAGAGAAAGTCTTACGAAATTCCTCATATTGACAATTAACAGAAGGGGTTTTATGAAAACCCCTCCAATCCTCTCTGCCTAACCTTGACCTAAGTTCCTTAATACTGTAATTAGGGAAATCTCTGCTTAATTTACGTTATTTCCAGGTTGGCCTAAACTGGGACGTCGAATAACAAGGCTGAACGATCAGATATAGAAGGTTCTGTGGAAAGAATATTGCCACTAATATTGGAAATGAAAGTATCTAAGCAGCTGTCTGAATGCTCACCGATCCTACTTGGGAAGTCTACAAGAATGTTCAAGCCATAACTAGTTAAAATATAACGAAAATATTTAAATTCATGTTCATGTTGCACTGGTTCGATGTTAAAGTCACCCGCAATCACTAATTAATGGGTATCTTTGGTTTTTAAGAACAAATAATTAACTAATGATTCAAAAACCAAGTTAAAACTATTGCTGCAATTAATGGAAGGTCTGTAAATTACTGCACAAGGAGTTAAATGTTCGTTGATGGCTAATCTATTTTCTGCAATTTCAAAGATGAAAGAAGTTGAGAACTTGCTAGTGTCAGGGATGTCTTGAGAAATGTCAAAACCAAGTCCAGTGTAAATGGCTGTACCACCACCCCAACTTTCCTCAAGACAAAAGGAGCTGCATAACCTATAGTTTGCGAGAGAGATATTTTCCAAGTTTGGGAGATTTTTTCCCCCATGTTCAGTTACAAGAAACACAAGACATTGCTCATCTTCAAGAACAATTTCTATCTGATCCCTCTTTGAATCCCTCTTTGAACATTCAGATGTGCAAACTTTAAAAATTTTGTGGACTTAATGGTCTTAGTACGAGATTCCGTTTCACAAAATGTTCTGTATTAGGCCTAGGTCTATTGTCATTGTTTGTACTAAAAAACTAGATTTGATTTTCTTTGATGAATCAACTACTATTGAACAAAGAGTGTTATTGGATTTGTATTGCCTTTGTCATTTAAATGTAGGCCCTGCCCAGTTTAGTGTTGCCAGTGCAACGAGAAATTAATTGGAATATAAAACCAACCTAACCTAATACACAGTTCCTTAAGTTTAGAATTTTGATAGCGAATAAATTTGTTATAACTAATGTCATAAAGTCTGTAAGGCGTTTCAACTATCACTAAAAAGTCTCTGTCGCATGACTCACTGTTTTTATTACTAAATGCCACACTTACATCACTAACCATACTGCCCACAGACTCCTTGGAGGTATCATTGACTCCACCAAAAAATTATGTTTAATATTCCATTTTCTTTATCGAGCTTGTTTCGTTCAGTGTCCATATCTTCTTGGTATAGTGGTGCTTAGGTGCCCCCGGGAAATTTCCCGATGAGACATGAACCCCATCTTCAGTCAACTTATCCTCTAATTTCTGTTTAAGTATGCGGCCGTGACTATTGGCCATAAAATGAGCAGTTGAAAAGTTGAAATTGTGCTTATTACTACTACTAAAACTAAAACCATCAAGTCTCAGGTGTGATCTCAATTTCAATGCCAATGGAACAGTGCGAAGGCGCGCCTTGCACCGGTACCACTAATGGAGAGGTTGGGGGCCTATCCAATGTTTCGCTGTTTGCTGATTTGAGCTCTTTCAACTGGTCATTAGGATCGTTGATTTGTTGTTTTAATTCTTTGTTTTCATCAAAAAACACCTATTTAGATCCCTCACCTCTTGTAGCTCTTGGTTGAGTTTATTTATTTTACTGGGTAGATCTTGTGAGATACTATTACTTTACTACAAGATAAGATATGTACAAGAAGGGCAAACCCATGAATATTTTTTTCATTAGTTTAAAACTTGTTTTCTTTAAACCTGAAAATTGTCTCCAGGAGTGACACCAGCAGTCACAAGAATCACACTGAATTGAATCTGAATCTGTGTCAACCATTGCCAGGGTACATTGGCCACAGGCTATAAATGGGTCATTCAGGAATTTATCTTCAAGAATTTGCTTGTTATTTATTGTTTCACTTTTTTTGTTTATTTTATTGGATAATATCTTAAAAGTCATCTTTTAAAATTTAATTAATTAGCTTTCAAATGCCATTGTTTGTTTTATTGTTGATTGTAGCACTGTAAGATGAATTTTTATTACAAGTAAAAAAGGCTTTGCCGTTGATAAAATAAAAAAGCAACTGTTGATATTATTGCAATGGCTCACCATTTTATTATTGTGCAATCCACTAATAGGCGTGAGATTCATGTGCACAAACTAACATTTAAGGGGCTTTAAACTACTGACAAATCTGAATCAATACAAAAATGAACTTGCAATTTTTGTTGATTTCGTGATTATTGAATATCTCCCTATCTTAGTTACTAAACTTACTATGGCTAATATAGATTTTATGTCTCTTATTGGTTGACTCCAATCATTATTTCCTTTAACAAAATACCCTATTACTAAAAAAAGGAAATACAATTAATCAAACTTCCAAAAATATAGAGGTTTGGTCAAGAGGAGGTTCGGTTAGGCCGAGGACCGGCTTTGATATTTTATTTCTACAGTCCTATACGTTTATGGTATGTAATAAAGGACAGACGTACTACAACACTTAAAAATATATACACTTATACTGCATTCCCATAAGACGGTAAACATATATAACAAATGGTACAAGGCTATCGATTTCGATCAGTCACACCGGTCATCATTAGGCTAAACTGAATCAAGAAATATGGAGTTAATATAGCCTTCTGAACGCAAAACACTATGAACAAATCCCCAGATAGCTAAAAATATATCCAAAGTATAACAAGGGCGATAAGCAGGACCTGAACAACTACAGGCCGATTTCAAACCTTCCGACAGTCTGAAAACTTGGTACGGACAATCTAAAACCAACTTATATACCATCTGGAAACAAATAATCTTCTCGCGGTGTGTCAACACGGATTCAGGAGGGGACTTGACACAAGCACAGCCATCTTAAAACTATGTAACCACATCACAAATACTTGGGAAGAAAGTAAAGCTGCCTCAGGCCTCTTCCTGGGCTTGCAGAAAGCTCTCGACACTCTGGACTGGAGTATATTTATATAAAAATTACAGCAAATAAAAATTAAGACAATTAAATCAAGACAATGCACTAAAATTGGTTGAAAATTAACTCATTGACAGACTGCAATACGTAGAGATAGATCATCAGAAGAATAGTAAAATCACCAAAACAAAATCATCCTATAGAAAGTCACGAAAGGCATACCGCAAGGCTCCATATTAGGTCCCATGTTTTTCATCGTCTACATAAACAGACTAACAGAAAAATTTTAACAAGGGAAAAATGGATCTTATTTTCGGATGACACTACCGTCATAATTCCAACCGATCGTAATTTTAAAAACAGTAACATTTTAAATTCAACTCTCGACAGATCCACAATAGCCTACAGTGAAATAAAGTTAACTATCAACAAAACTAAATCAATCCACATAAATTTCACACCGAATAACAGAAGAAATGAAGAAGACTTGATAAACCTTGATGTACCAATCACCAATGCTACAAAATTTACTGGAATCATTACTGACCAAAATCTAAACTGGCAAAATCA
This sequence comes from Allygus modestus, assembly GCA_963675035.1. Taxonomy (NCBI): domain Eukaryota; kingdom Metazoa; phylum Arthropoda; class Insecta; order Hemiptera; family Cicadellidae; genus Allygus; species Allygus modestus. The sequence continues at coordinate 435,284,992 of OY776111.1, read as the reverse complement.
CATTGACCACTTATGTAAGAAACTTTCTTCAGCTCTTTTTATTGTCAGACGAATAAGAAAGATCACAAACCAAGACACGGCGATGATAGCCTACCACTCAATTTTTGAAACTCATCCGTGGTACGGTATCATCGCGTGGGTATCAACGTCATTACAAAATACAGAGAGAATACAGATCCTACAGAAGAAGACAATAAGAACAATAGACTTAAGCCCTTCAAACACTGCAAACCCCATTTCATGAATCTCAACATCCCAACAGTAATTTAACTATATATCCTTGAATCCTTGAAACCATTACACATGTCAAGAACTCAACTCCAGTCCTCAGACAAGACCATCACTCATACAATCCACTAAACAGAAATTACATAAACCTACCACAGCACAGGCTCCAAAAATTCAGTAATACACCATTGTACTCTGGCTCATAATTTTTCAACCTACTGCCTGATTCACTGAAATCAATTCCTGACGAAACTACATTCACCCGACAACTCAAAAAATACTTCATAGCCAGACCCTACTAAACTGTTACTGAATTCACAGAAGACCATACATACCATCACATTCGATGAAAAAAGCTCACTTCGTGAAGCCCCACCGAAGGGAAGAATTATGACGACTCCCCAATCTTCTAGATTGTGGCGAAGACACCGAATGGGAAATGGTAAATAGAATATTGTAACAAATTCGACATTCCCGGAGTTTACAAAATTAATTGTAACAACTGTGATAACTTTTTTATTGGTCAAACATTAATTTTATTAAAAGATTGAAGAACCATGTATCAGGTTGAAAGAACAGGAAACCGGAAAGATCAAACGTAGCGAAACATCTTTTAGAAAATGGTCACTTTATTGGGAAAGGAGACAAATTCCTCAAAAATAAACAAAGGAAATTAAATGAATGCATGGGAAGAATTGATTATATTTAAAGAACAATTTAAAGATATAGATAAATTGATAAATGAATAAGTTAACATTGACTCTGGAGGCACATTTAGAAACTTGTATCCGGAACTTCCGGTAACCAAAAGAATGTAAGCAGGGACGCCATTTTCGTTCTCGAATTTTTCTTATTAGCCTGAATCAAAATCGAATCAAAATCATTTTATTGCCATTAGACTATATACAAGCATAGACAACAAGTCACAATTTCTTGCATTGTGTAACAGCTTAAAATAAAATCAATAACCAAACAGAAAAATAACTAAAACATTTAAAATTAAATTACAAAATTGTCATTGAAAAAATCATGGACACTGTAATATTCCTTATTTATGAGAACAATCTTTGTCTGACGTCTAAATTTAGTAACATCTGATTTCTGTTTTATGGCGTGGAATGGAAAGCGAAACATTTTTTCTGAAGCTATAATGTGTATTTTGATTACAAGACTGAAATAACTCCTTGTTTTTTACCAACAATTTTAAACATTCCAAGATATACAAGTAAGAGAATCTCAGCATATTGTTATATGAAAAACCTCCCCTGCATGATTCAGACATTTTCATTTCAAAAATCAACCGAAGCGCCTAATTTTGACAACGAAACACTTGTTTATGCTTCTCCGTTTCGAATCCCCAAATAGCCACTCCGTAAGCCACATGGGGGAAAAACAACCATAATAAAGTGACAACAGGACTTCTCTATTTGAAAAAAGGCCAAACGACGGAGGATAAACAAACAACTGCTCAGCTTACTACAAACCTTAGTAATGTGAAAAGAAAAATTAAGACCTGATGATGACCGGTCTGACTGGTCGAAATCGATAGCCTGTTACCATATGTTATGTATGTTTACCGTCCGTAATGTGATTACAGTATAAGTGGAAGTAAATTTGTTAGTGTTGTAAGACGCATTTTATTACATCCCGTTAAATATATCTTAATTAATTTTGAGTTCTTGAACCAACAGTATTTTACGAGGTCTATTATAAAGAACAACACGGAAATAAATTTAAAATTTAAAAAACAGCAGGTTTATGATGTATCAACTAGGAATAAATATTAATTATGTATTTATTTGTTATTTAGGTTAAAGTTAACTTATACTTATCTTAATAATTTACTGATTATCATCCTCCAATCAAAGAGATCACGCGGTGTGACGAATTAAAACAGACTTTCTGTTACCACCTTATGTAAGGTCATCGTTGTATAATATGTTAGTATATAATAGTACAGTAAAAGGGATACAGTAAAAGGCTATCTATACCTTTAAGTGATCCAAGACAAATTGATTGACATTCCTTAATTAAAACAACAAATAATATTTTTACAAAATATTACTCTTATACTTTCAAATAATCACAATATAATCTTAGGGCCTTTTTCTGTAGCCTAAACACAAGCTTTGTTCTTGTACTTTCCGATCCCCAAATGGGGACACCATAGGACATGTACGGGTTAATGATATCTTATTGAGCCCTCAATGTATTAATTAGTTAGGCTCGAGCTATCAAGTAACTTCAAGGTATATCAATATGGAAGCTCAAAGACGGCTGCATACTGAGTAAACTAATAAGGCATCGCTGTTTGAACCCCCTGGCTAATGGTTAGTTAACCGTGCCACAGTATCATCGCAACAACCTTGATAGTACACGCTAACGCTCTCTCTGCTCAACCATATATTCTTGTATTATATTACTCTGCTAAGTAATTTAATGTACTACAATTTATAAAGGTTCAATGGATATGAACGTTTTGCAACTTGTATTAAATAAATAGTATATGCATTGAGACACGACATTGTTAGACCATATGTTAAATAGTAGATTTGTAGCATTTCCTCATTTTCATTAATTTAATAATATGTGTGAACTTAATTTTCCACACTAGATCAAAATGATTTATGCAAATGTATTACTCTCCAATTGACAGAAGTAAGGTTTCTATAGTTGATCTGATGGTAGTGTTTAGTAATAGTTTAAGTAATAAAAATAGTTTAGTAATAGTTTTAAGTAACTGAAGAGGCTTAAATATTGTTACTCCTAAAAATCTACCTCGTGTTTACTAGCTTACTTTCATTATCAATAATGTAATGTGTATAAAATAAGTGTGTATGAGTACTAAATATACTTCTTGTTTAAGAAATTCCTAACTGAATATATCCAAGCCACTCTTTACCTTCTAGTCTTTTGATTGTAAAATTAATACTAAAAGTTTATTAGGCCGGAACATGTCCAAACCAAAGGTTTACAAACTAAACTTGCAATTTTAAACATTATGAATACCAAGTTATAAAACCTTTTACTTTCTCCCATTATACATAGTATGTAGAGAAAGTATTGTTTTCGTCAAAATATCTGAATTTGAGTTGTTAGTGGAAATATTCATTTTGGTACTCCCTGAACCCAAAAAAGTGATTTTTAGGTGATAGCTGTCTGTCTGTCTGTCTGTCTGTCTGTCGTTCTGTCTGACTGTCTCTCTGTCTGTCTGTCTGGATGTGTACAGAGCTAGAGCCCACACTAATTGGCTGATTTTGATGAAATTTTGTATGTAGGTACGATATCACCTGGTGTTTTTTAATTTTTAGAAATTTTTTGTTTTTAAGGGCAATTATCCTCCAAAAACCGCTAAAGATCGTGAAAATCCCAATTTATCAAGATTGGCTCTAACGATTTTCATTAAACTTTGGTGGTTTGTAGAGCTTTACGTTTCCAACAAAATGTCATCACCCGCATTCCTGGAAAAATCGAGTTCAGAAATCACAGGACTTAAAACATCCAAAATTCAGTTATTTTTATTTTTCATAAAAAAATAAATGTTAAAAAAGATTAATTATCACCATTAAAAAGAGCTCAAAAACTAAATAATTTAATATATTTAATTATTATTCTTCAATAACTGGTTACGGAGAAAATTGAAATTTTTATTTAGCGGTATACGCAGCACGTTGCCCAATGTTATTCAATAATCAACATTTATTGTCAGACAGCACTACAATCATGCAAAAGACATGGTCAGGCAATATACAAGCAATTTTTCAAAATTTAGTTATAAAATAGAACAAGAAATAACAACAAGCAATAAAACCCAGCAGTAGGCCAAAGAAATAGAATAATAACCTAAATACATGCATAACAATCCATAAGTCAAAATGAGCAATTACAGTCAAAAATCAGCATTACAAGCAGTCTACGATTAAAAACAAAATTGTGCAATTCAAACTTAGGACAAACATATATAATACAAAAATACAGGTATATTAACAATAACAATAAAATGGTACATGCAAAATCCTTAAGCGTAAGTAACGAACTATGAAAACATCTGATTTGGCAAGGTTTCTAAAATTGGCCAAGCCCTAATACTTATTTTTCCTTGTACAGTATCAGACTCAAAAAACTCTCTTATATCATAAAAAGGATTCTGAGTTAGCCAATCATAGATCTTATTTCTAAAAGAACGAAAAGGTTACAGCTTTGTGTCAACATGCAGCTTGTTAAATAATTTGAGACATAAAATAGGGTAACTATTGGCACAAACACTTAATCTACTATATGGCACATCAATGAAAGACTGTTTTCTTGAATAGTATGCATGAACATCAATTCTAAGGGGGAAGTCAGCATAGTTTTTCTTGACATGCAATAAACATACTAAGATATATACAGATTGGCAACCGTCAGAACCTTATATCTAGCAAAAAGTGGTTTACAGTGCTCAAAGAAAGAAGATTTCGTAACAATCCTGATTGCCTTTTTTGCAGCAAGAGTACATTTTTAATTTAACAACTGTTTCCCCAGAGGATCAAGCCATAACTTAATATTGAGTGAAAGAAAGCATAATATGCAGACAGAACATATGTTTCAGGAACTAAATTAACAAGGTCACTTAATAAATAAATTACTCGAGCAAGTCTGTTACATACAAATTCAACATGCGGATACCAAGTCAAATTCCTATAAATAAACAAACCTACAATTTTGATATCATGCAAATTGTTCTCTGACTCATTACGTATGTGTCTGTTCCTTGGCATGCAAATTAAACTCTGGGTTTTGTCCTGATTCAAAACCAAACCATTGGCACTAAACCACAAATTAGCTTCTTTGAGAACCTGGTGAGAAATTAAATTTAATTCATTTATGTCCCAATGAGACCTCAAAAAATAGGTATCATCAGCAAACATAAATGTAACTGAATTTACTACACTACAAGGAAGGTCATTAACACCTATTATAAAAAAGGGGCCCCAGGACAGAGCCCTGAGGAACTCCAGATTTGACCATAATTCATTCAGACCACTCGCCTCCTACATCAACAAACTTAACCCAATCAGACATGTATGACGCAAAGAATTTATGAGGTGCACCACGGATGCCAAAGTACTCAAGCTTTAGCAACAGAATATTGTGATCGATACGTCTTGGTCAGCTCAAATGCAAAAAGGGAGAAAGTATGTGACAGTTTCCTGATACCGTTTATATTTGTTGAAATAAACAGTTTATATCTTAACAAAAATTCCACGAGTCCTAAAGCCACTAGGGAGTTTCCTAAGCCAATCTAATCCTTTTCTAACTGGCCATTCGACGGGCAACTGTCAACCCTTGTCTTTGACTAATATTTGCTCCTAAACTAAATAACTGGCTTCCCTCCTACCGTATTTTTACTGTAAATGCCAGTTGATGCAGATATTTAATGCCATGCAAATTTATGGTTATGTAATCGTTAAAATAAATACTTTAAAATAGTATGTAAAACATAGTATTAGTGTAAATGTTGGTAAAATTAAAATTATTAATCCATAAAAACAATTTTATTTACTTTTTTATTATCTTTATTTCGGTATTATTGGACTACTGTAAGGCCTAGCAAGTAAATACAATTATGGAGATAAGTAATGTGTTATAATGTGTAGTAATAATACAATACTAGGATGAAGACATCTTCAACAAAGTCTTTGTAAGATTACGTTTAAGCTGCATGATTATAAGCCATGAGTGACAATCCTTTAGGTAGCAAGTTTCATCTATTTCTTGACAAGCTTCTGCATTGGTAACTTAGATAAGCTTGAGTTCCTCGGAAAGAGGAAAATTTTCTTGGATTTCTGTTAAATTAATCACGTCATTTGACAAAATCTTATATCTTTCCTGAAATCTACTCTTTTATGTGTTTAGTATGTGGTATCATATCACGTTATTCCATACATGTTTTATATTTCATCAGGATATGTTTTGAACAAAAAATAAATCGGAGATCTCGGTCGCTGCGTCAAACTACAATAACTATGTGATGCGAGGAAAGTAAATACGTATAACGATGAAACAAATATTATTAAGTTACATTAATATATTTTATAAGACTTTATAATCTAAGCTTTACAAGGATTTTAAACTTTAAAAAATATTGATTGAAGTGACAAATATTCTTTAACTTTCATTAAAACTATGATGTCGTATATTGACAGGAATTACCATCCTAAAAAATAAATTTTAAGATAATAATAACAATAATTTTTTAAAGCTATCTGTTTTATGGGATTTTATTCGATCAATAATTTAATTCCACAAGCAACCAATGTACCAATGTTACTCCATAAATATAATATAAATGTTACTCTAGGCCTGTATAAAAAATTTAACATTCTCTACAGACTGTTGGTTACTATTACACTAAGTCTAACATTTTATTGTACAACAATTTTTACTTGCAAGTAAATATAGTAAATTGTAATAACATATTATTACAACTAATAGGTTTTGTAGACCTATATTATAACGACATACATTAAAATACAATAGTCGATTGTCATTTGTTTTACATTGTTGTTTCTATTTATTCGGTTATGCATTTTAATATTGACGTTTCATAAATTATTTGTATATAAATAACAATGCTATATGCTAAGTCTTATAAGGTAGGAACGAGGTTTTTGAATCTAAAAATCGTAATTATTTGTATTCTAATCAAAGCCACAGGTAGGCCTACTTATAATTTATTATATTATTACTAGAATATTCACAGGATAGTTATAAAGAACTATTGTCATGAAATGTGTAAATCAATGTTTAAAAAATTCATAAATCTGACCTGAAACTACATAAGTAAGCTTTACAACTGGAGCTAAGCTGAACATAAACAAGAGGATACTGCTTTAGTCTTACTGATTAAATTTATTTATTTATTATCTATCACAGAACAACAAACATTTGTGTGCTTCTGTTATCTGATTAGTTCCGTTAGAATTGTTGACAGGACTTATTTTAGTTATATTATTAATGGAAACGAAAAATTCAATGTGGTGTAAACAACTATCCCAATTTTTCTTGCTAGCAGGTCACCTACCATTAAAATTGATACCTAAAAGCTATTGATCCTAAAAAGGCAAAAATTATTCAAATACTCTTTAGTCACCTAGTTATGAAAAAATCAAAATTTATAATAATATTACGACCTCTAATAAACTGAAAACGACGACATTTATTTTTTGATTTATTTGGACTTTACCTATGGCTTCTAGTGTTTAAAACTACACTACGCTTCGGGAGGTAAGGAAACTCCTCGCATTATCAAGTGAAACCCTACTTACATCTAATAATCAAGTTCTTACACCTTACAAACCTACATTTTATTCTCAATCTTTTCTTTTACTTTTTAATTTCCACTAACACACTAATATAACAAATACATATACAAAAAATCAAATTCAATACACTAACCCACATTTATATACTGGAACAAATGGAAAAATGACAATACATTACCTGTTCTGCATCGTTGCCTCCAAGTTGACGGCAATAACGGGAAACGTCACACTCACGTCAACCCACCACCATAACGCGCACTCGACTAGAGGCTAGCGGTAGTGGAGGGGGAGAGCCGTTACCCCACCTACCGCCAGGGGCACGTGACGACACAGCTGTGGCTACCCACCCGTCTGTGTCGACGGGAACATGACACGGACACCAAAAACTACACGATTCCTACTAGAATGCAACACGGGCACACTTTCGATATTCTCATAGAGATTACCGCATGCCTCCAAGGTGAGCATTGGGAAATGGTCTTGCAATCAGGTGGCCGTGTTTCCTCCAAGTGCGATCACGGACGCATGTGTTGTAGCCACATTGGATGGACTCTAGACACGGGAGCATCTACTTAATTAGATGTATGTAAGTTGGGTTTCACTTGATAACAGGAGGAGTTTCCTTACCTCCCGAAACGTGTAGTTTTAAGTACTAGAAGTTATAGGTAAAGTCCAAATAAATCAAAAAATAAATTAAAATCCATCGCTATCATGAGTTTCAAAATACGATAACAATGTTTAACGTTTGAACTATCACTAACCTAAGTCGATGGTTGTCCTACCGCTGAAGTAAGGCATTGCAGATGTCGCCTCGTCTTCAACACGTTACGTGTTGTCAGGTAAACTCATTACCGTAATGTCATTGCAGTAATTGCTTCTATCTTGGTACCATAATGATGTTAGTCTCTAAGTAACGTGTTAACGGCCCACCATGATGTCAACGCATGTTTTCTGAAATAGTGTTTTTAAACTAACTTGGCTAAAGAAAATTTTATAAGATATAAGAGCAAACAAATCTTGAAATAATCTAAAGGATTAAAATGACAGTTTGGTCTTAAGAATCCCCTAAGAAACCCTAACATAATTTGTACTATAAGTATTCGAGTTTGTAGTAAATGTAGTTTTAAGTATGCCAATGATTCAAGGTACTTTACGGCATGATTGATTGAAGATAAGAAAAAATTAACCCTTGCAAAGAAAATATATATTTTGCATGTTTATTACAGATATAAGTTAAACAATGGTCAAAATGCTTTTATTGCGATCTCAACTTTTAACAAGTCTTCCCAACTCATTTTAAATTCAGGAGTAGTTTTTGTGCTAAATCAACAATTCAAATTCAAGAAGACTATTACCAAAGTTTCGTAATAATTAAACAGCAGCTCAACAGTGAATACTTAACTCAAACTAGACTTGTTTTGAGGATCTTTATTATTGTTAAGGTCTTTAAACTGACATTCATAATTAAGTTACATTTTATGTGTATAATTCAACCAACTGCAGCAGTGCTTTGTGGTACCCCGTAAATTAAATTATAATTACAGTGAGGTAGAAAATATATAAACTATACAATTTACTGTAGATAACACTAAAGTAAAGTTTATAGTTTATTTATAGTGTGTTTTTAATTGGCACTATAGGCAGGATGCATAAATACCCCCGTATTATCAAACCTGCGTACTAAGCGAATTTACAATGCATATATATGTATGTTAATACCACATAAAGCTAAATACCAAGTTTCATCAATATACAATCATAAATAAACAATTTGTGACATTTTAATTATTCTCCATAAGAATATCATGGCGGCTGAGTAAGTAGGTTCGCTGAAACAAGGAACCCAAAAATGGGGTGTTGTACAAAAATGAATATAACCCAACTAGGTGAAGCCACATACCAAGTTTTGTTGATTTATGTTCATAATTAAGGGCGACATAATATTTTACTTTTTCTCCATAAGAATAACATGGGGGCTGAGAACGCAGGTTAGTTGCTACGGGAACCATCGGTAATTTTTTTGTGGTAATGACAATAGACCACAACCAGAAGAAGCCATATACCATGTTTGGTCGGTATACGTTCATAAATAAGCGAGATATAACAATATTCTTATTCACCATAAGAATAACATTGGACAACGTATTGTGTTTAGCACTTTTAATATCTCCGTAACCAGTTGACATATAGCAATGATTAAAACATCAAATTGTGTGTGTTTTTTAAGCTGAATCCAATGGTGAAAAATAAAATTTGTTTTTCCCAAAGATTATATGCAACAAATTCAAAAAACTCATTTATGGGGTACACCCCCGACCGCCCAAAATACCCCTTCGGATAGATTTATCTGTCTGTTTTTCGAAATTAAAGTCATAAATGTTGCTTTACACGTGTGTACCGAATTTCAACCAAATCGGAAAATTTTTACGAAGTTATCGTGCTCACGGACACACACACACACACACACACACACACACACACACACACACACACACACACACATACAGTTTTGAACGAATGGTGTTTTTGGAGTCTGGGGAACTCAAAACGAAATGTTATCATGGTCCTGGGCCTAGATCTTACGATGCCGACTATGGTAATAGCTTCTTCCCTATTGGGGAAATTCGGTAAAACACATAATTACATTTATACTGGAGTAACAAGCTCAATTCAACATGATACGCATATTAGCAACGAAGATGTACTATTCATGGAGACTACAAGTTCATCTGAGTAATATATGAATGTATTTATTTTATGATAATCGAATTTAGAAAAGCAATGCATGAATGTTATTAAGCATCAAATCTGAGTATTACTTCTATGAAAAACTATTTAGACATTCTAGTTTACCTAAACTAAATTTTTAAATTAGAGTTATCAGTTTCTCATAAATACGTGAAGCACACAAGTTAGGTTGTCGGATACTGGCGAAAGCTGAGGCATATATTTCATGGGAGAGTGTTATGGTTCCGTTAACAGCGTAATAATTTAGCTGAATAGGTCTCGTGGTGGTGATTTTACAATCTTTGTTTATAAATAAACTTTACTAGAACCACTTGATAAGTATTAAATAAATGCAAAAAACAAATACACTTTTTTATTGTGACACATTTGCCCTTTTGCTAAACATCACCGAATGAAATGTCTTTCTTTAAAAATATTTAAATTTTTTAACAATTTCAAACTTTACAAAGTTAAATTAACGCTCTCAAGCCTAGATTAAACTTCACAAAAAGCTGCCACTTAACACAATATTGCTAATAACAAAGTTTTCTAATATTCACGAGCACACTTGAGAGCTGTGCCAGAAATTTAAACGGTTATTAACATTTTGTAATTGAATTACTATTTTTACTGTTGAAGGGATGGAGAATTTAATCTGTTTAAAAATGTTGGTAGCTTCTTATCATTGGTAAATTTCTGTTATAACCAATGAAATTAAAAACTAGCAAATTAATAATGTTTTAACTTTTCATGTTGGCCATTAAAAGGTTGCCATAATTTTCCTAAAAATTGATGTAGTTTTTAAATATGTAACTTTTGGTGTACGAATCAAATAGTAACTTTTATACAAATGAATGTGTTTATTTTGTTTTAGCGAATTTCCCCTATAGGGAAGAAGCTATTACCGTAGGTCTCATGGTAAGACTTAAGCCCGAGACCATGATAACTTTTTGTTTTGAGGTCCCCAGATGCCAAAAACTCTATTCGTTCAAATTCATATATATGTATATCTGTAAATTCGTATATATGCAGATATATATATTTATATATATGTGTCCGTTACCGCGATAACTTTTGAAAGAAACACCCGATTTTTATGAAATTTGGCACAAATGTGGAGAGCAGCATTTATGTCTTTAAGTTCGAAAACCAGGTCGATCGCACTATGAAGAAGGGGTTTTATGGGGGTTTATAATTTTGCAAAAATCTGTGTTTTGCAAATTTGACCCCAAATTATTAACAACACTCAATTTTGGTTGTAGCTATTTTATAGAGCTTAAAAAAAATAATATAGTATTTTGAATCATTAACCTAGGTTAAGTGGTTGCGGAGAAAATCCAAAAAAACGTGTCCCATGTTTATCTTATGGGAAAAATGTTTTTAGGTTTTTCTCAGACTTTTTTACTAAAAACTTCACATTTCTGTTTATTATTGTGTTAAGCTCAAGAAAACAAACATTTTGGTGTTTTAATCGTTGTTCTACGTCCAACCGTTGCAGAGATATTCAAATTGCTAAACACATTACGTTGTCCAATGTTATCCTTATGGAGAATAAATAAAACTCTATATCTCGATTATTTATGAATGTATATTGATGAAACTTGGTATGTGGCTTGAACTAGTTGTGGTATATTGATATTACCACAAAAAAAGTTTTTTTTATAGTCCCCGTAGCAGCAAACCTGCATACTCGGCCCCCATGTTATTCATATGGAGAATAAGTAAAGTTGTATATCTCCCTTAATTATAAACCTACATTAAGAAAACTTGGTTTGTAGCTTCACCTGGTTCAGTTGTAGTGATAATTGTAAAAAAACACATTACTTATCTTCCTCGTTGCAGCAAACCTGCGTCCTCAACCCTAATGTTATTCTTATAGAGAATAAATAAAATGCTATGTATCACTTATTTATGGATGTATTTTTGTGAAACTTGGTAAATAGCTCTATGTAGTAGTGAGTCACATATATATGCATTCGAAATTTGCTGAGTACGCAGGTTTGCTGCGACGGGGGTATTTTAAATTACGATCATGATATCGTAGTACATATATGTATATTCACTTACATATAAACAGCCGATTCAAAGGTTTACGATACGGAATAAATTTGTATAAATACCATTTAATTAAAAACCACCAATAAACAATGCAAAACACAAATTATACTGAATATATAATAGTGTACAGGCATATCAAATGGTTAAATCGATGCATAATAAATTAATGTAGTATTATATACACATCAAGTCACCCTGTTAACACAACTCTGTATATAAGGTACAGGTAATAACTGCACATATTAAAAGCTTTAGTGTAAGATAATAATAATATTTTATTAGTTCCCTAGAGGATTTTTTTTTTAACTTAGTAAAGCTGCTAATAAAGTTTATTGTAATGGTGATTACATACTTGGATATGTGTTTAAATAAAGTCATGATGTTGTAAGCACACATTTAATCCATTTTTGTAATCAAGCCAAATTTATTGTTTAGTCAAATATGATTACACATCAAACTATTTCTTGAAGCAAGGAGCAATTTAATTAGGCCCCTTGAAAGGATACGACTGTAGTTCTCATTTAGGTTTGACTTGCAAAGGAGTTACAGAGAATATCTTTGTTCATTACCGAAATGCTCTTGGCAATTTACATGTCAAATCTACCTTCAATATTCAACTTCAATTAACATAGCATTACTTGTATTTTATCACTATTAATTTATGTTCTTGCTAAATAAGTTGGAAACACTAAAACAAGAGCTCGCGTGTTGCTCTAAAATATGATGTTATTGTGCAAACTTCAATTCATACGGTGTACGCAAACATACACTACTTTGATAAACACACTTAAATAAAATTAAAACAAAATAGAAAAGTTATAAAAGACATACAAACATTAATACTTTATAACATGTATTCTAATTGAAAAGGTAGAATTATAAACTTATATAATATTAGTTTACAAAATCGACTTATTTCCAATAAGTAAATATTAACTATGAAGTTGTGGTATTCACTTTATGCTGTTTGATACCTGAATGTTTTTCAAATAATTAGCTAATGAGAGTACCAATAGAAAATGTAATAAAGTTACGTAATATTGAAGGCTATGTAAATGCGATGGCTGACAGGCGATATAAAGCCCTCTATATCCAATAGATCCACTACTGATCCCCGTAACATCACACATTCACTTGTCACAACGGTGACTGGACCTGTGAATAGGGGTTTAATATCCCGTTGGTTGAGATTATATTATCATTACCGTGACACTTGGGATTGCTAATGCCGTTACGGTCCCTCGCTGCCTTTAGTTCACCGCACAGGCCAATAGCCTATGGTGAATGGTAGTTGAGGTTTTACAAAAATGTATTTATAAAAGTATTAATTTATTTTATATAAATTTATTTTTGATCTAAACTTAGTACTCAGTTTTAATGTGATAATTTACAACTGTTCCAACCAAAACCACTCCGTCCTCTTTCTAGTAGAATTTACTTTAAAACTCATAAATTTATTAAAATAAATATGTATAAACATTAAAACTGAACTATTATTAATTATGTTTATTCATTTATGTTTGTAAATTTGTTTTTACGAATTCGACCAAAATGTACACCTTCTTAAAGAAATATTTTCTTTTGACTGGAAGAGGTTTACTGATGGGATCTCACTCCAGTATTTGCATTGTGCCTTTCTTTAATTCAAATTAAACCGACGACACAAAAGCAAGGTATTTTTTAGTTTAATCAACATTGTTAAACATTTTCTTTTAAGGAACAAATGCGTTATAGCGATCCGCGGTGTGTATTTCTAAATAATCAACATTTTATTAATTAATGAAATACCTATAATAACCTAATCGTAACTAACCACCGGAAAACGCTGACATGAGTTTAACACATTCACTAGTAACATCCCGTTGTGACTATGCCTTGGTGGAACTGTACGGTGGAAAATTGTATCATGGTCGACCTTGGTATCAGAATAACTGTTCTTTTTAACAGCAAACATTTTTTTCCTGTCATCCATTATGATATCAAAATTGTAATGTGTATATATTGTCTTCATAATAAGATATTGCATTATTTTGTTTTGCGGTTCTTTCCATTAGTTGTATTTAGGCTTAACAATTGTAATCCTGCGACATTTGTTTTCCAGAGAAACCAAGTGTATAAGAGATTATTAAATTATTAACATTCATTCCAAGTTTATTAAGTTGACCTTTATGTGCTTTTAGGATATTAAAGTGTTTTTATATAACAGGTGCATACTGACATGAGGAAAACAAAATAAGTAACACATGTTGTATTGCATTATCTTCTGGTTGTGACCTGACAAGCGCGGTAAAGTTTTGGACAGTTAAAGTTACCAAATCGAAAAGAAAAATATCCTGTACAGGGTGATTCTGAACTTTTGTCTCCTGCCACATAAATGACTGGTTCAACCCTCCTATATGAATAATTACAAGCTTCCAACCGAGTAATCCCCACATTGGGCCTACAGTAAGAAACATTTAACTTAACCTGAAATTAAGAAAGGCTACAGAGTATTTTTTTTTTATTCCAGTGTTTATATAAAAAGGTCAGTTTTATCGATCGTACTTTAGCTATCTATAATCCGCCAGAAATAATCAAAATATTTGTTTGTTATTTGTTTATAAAACTGGTTATGGTTTACACATCTTTAGACAAAGTAGTTTCATGTTAAAAATGTGTGACCTTGTTGGCCAAATATTCTAGCTAGTTTGTTATAGTTGATCGTGTAATAGGTTGGATGAGTTGGGATTTCTAAAGTTATTCTAACTATAAAAGTGTTTGTTTGTACTAACACCTTTAAGGGTATACACGATAAGTTAATGTGACACTAGTTACTATATGAGCCCTTCTTTTCCGGTATTTAGCTTGGACATAGTTTTGACCTAGTTAGCTTGTTCCTTTTTTACTTAAAGAAATCTCTGATAAAAATGTTTAGTTGAGGCTAAACAAATTTATACATTTATCATTTACATACTGTAGTCTCTTGTTTTTGGATTCGTCAGATTTAAAGCTAAGCAAAAATATGTAACTACTTTTAAAGTAATCGTAGAGTTTTTAAACCTACACTGTGAATACATTTTCAAAGGTTGTATGAGTTTACGGCATAGTATGAAATTTAATATATGTAATATTGGTGGTTATACAAACCAGTTCTGAAATATATATTCTAGTGGTATATTTAGAAAACAATCAGTTATTGATGAAAATATTTAATTAGGGCGTTATACGTTTTTTTATCTAGAAACGTGGAGTTTATATTGTTGCAGTAACAAATACAGATGTTAAAATATCTTTTAGATAGCAATTTATTTTTTCATTTAAGAACTTTCAACGTGAAAAGATAACATTATAACTTTTAGGACTTTTTAATTTTTGACGTAACATTTGAAAACGATGCTAAAACATTAAACGGCTAAGCAAGTGGAAATTTGCCAATGATAAGTTTCGGGCTTCTAAATTGGCTTTAGGTAAATTAGAACAACTTTTAAAACAATTCGTCAAGAATAATTGTATTGCCACTGACTGGGCTTGATGTTTGTTCCTTTAAAAGTGGTTCCTTTTAAAAATCATATATTCACACAGATGCATAATCCAAGAAGTTCCTTGTTAAGATTTACTGATATAACAAGGTAATGCCAAAAAATAACATCAATCTATTTACCTAGTTGATAAAACTGCTCAGTAATCATATGCATTTTCAGCGGATAATTTGGATTTTGAAAGAGTCTAGATATTTTTAGTCAAACTTCTCAACGGTAATATTATTTGATATTTACATGTAGTTTTACACCGGTGGGTTAGCTTTTCATTTAGTGACCGGTGAGTATTCATTTAGTTTTTCGTAATTTATATTTTGTATGTAATAATTGTCTCTAACACTCTAACATACTAAATATATTCGAAATATAAACTAAATGAATTTGAACATCATCACTGATACTGTAAAGTACACTAGCATCATTATTCATTTTTATTTATAACTGTAATGTACGCAAGTGTATGATGTTTTAGGTGAAAAATAATCATTGTTTTAAAATTAATTCGCCGTTTGAAAATTGTTCTATGCATTTGTAAGTTTGCCTTGTGGCTGTGACCAACGCACGCACACTATTCCTGAGATCTATTGCATGGTATAACAATGTATATTTAATAAACAATGGATAATCAATTTATATTACATTTAAAATTAACCAGTTGGTAAGTTGAAAGTACTTTGAAAAAGTCACATTGAAATGTGTACTCTTCCTTTTACAAGCTGAATGCTATTTATTTATGACCACTGCTTCAATCCAATTTGTTATTCATATTTAACTAAGGACCAGTTCCATATGATCCTGCCTATGTACAGTCTAAAACATACCTTCTCGTGGGTAGTTTTAGGGGTAAGTGTTTCATTCAAAACAGTTTCTTGAAGTGATAATACGTTCAGAATACAACTAAACAATTAGAATCGTAAACGTCCATTAAATTTTTTTCTAAGGCCTGTTTTATCTTACGTCAGTCTATCATACCATTAGTAAGAGGCTTTTGAAAAAGTTTCTTTTGTTTCTGAAAGACCGAAATTTTATGGCAAAACAAGAAAATGTACTTTCATGGAAGAATATAAACGAGCATCAAAGGTAAATGTGAGAATCTTGACTTTGTCACAACTTTTACGAACTTTCCTTGTCTCGTTCAAATATTTCACCTGCATTTTAGGCTGTCAGGTTGATTTTTAAAAACTTTGTTGAATTAATAGGACCAAGGAATTAAGCCCTTTTAGTTGTTTGTCGTAAGGGGATTGTGCTAGTATTATAAGTTTGTTCCGTTATTAAAGGATGTTAACACTTTTAAGTAAATTTTAAAATTTAAAAATGTTTAAGTTTCGTTCGAAATTAATTGATGTAGTGTTTTTTTGCTTAGGACCTACTCAAATTTTAAATATTACAATTGCTATTCATAGGTTGTAGTTCAGACATAAACATAGAGTAAATTCACAAACAAAAACCTTATTGTTACAGTTTAATATTAACAGATTATTAAATTTTTACTCAAATATACTCTGACAGTTTCGGTGGCTTATATTTGTCTAACTTTTTAATAGCCGAACTATTGTTATTGAATTTATTATTTAAGTTTTAGTTCACATATTTGTACCAAACACCATAATAAATAATATGACAAGTCATCTTACACTTTAATTACTTTTCTATTTAATCAAATCAACTATTTATTCAAGTTCTAAATTATATTTTCTATATCATATCTTGCATTTGGAAAATTTTAGTTATTTTTGTGGTAACATTAACGATGGAAATTTATTTAATGTTAAAATATTAAAGCATAGCCATAACAATATATATTTAGTTGCAAACCCTAAGTTCCAATCAGATTGTGTAGTTTTATGAACTTAAAGCTTTGTAAAAAATAATATTTCACTCTTGAAAATAAAATAAAATCTACCACATTATATTATTGAGCCTATATTACTGTGGATGTGGTAAATGTATAATGCTATTATTTAGCAAATCATCATTAAATATTTTAATAAAGTTGACTTAAAATAAGGAGATTATCATTTTAAACACCACGATCATTGTTCGCTAGCCAGCACACAACAGAGCGCAGAGTCAATACAGCTACTAGGTCCCTGTTAGTTGCCGTTGTGTTGTTTGAACACGTTTTATTAAAATCACATCTTTAATTCACTTTCTATTGGAATGGTTGCGGGCCCGCGTTAAAACTTGAACTTCACCGTTATAAACGGGAACTGTCAAAGAGATCAAATAAATTGGATAACCCTGTTTATCATTTTTATTTTTTAAAAGAACCAATTCTTAAATCGTGTTACATAAGTGTGGTTTTAGCGAACTTCCCCTATAGGGAAGAAGCTATTACCGTAGGTCTTATGGTAAGACTTAAGCCCGAGACCATGATAACTTTTGATTTTGAGGTCCCCTGATACCAAATAAACCAATCGTTCAAATTTGTATATATGAATATATATATACGTGTCCGTAAGCTCGATAAGTCTAGTAAAAAAGGCCCGATCTTAATGAAATTTGGTACAAATGTGTAAAGTACCACTTATTTGAACGAGTTCGAAAACCAGACAAATCGCACCATCCAAAGGGGGGTTTTGGGTGGTTTTGTACCCCAAACATGGGTTATTCGGGTTTCCACATGTAATATTTATTTATATAAAAATTTAATTTTTGCCATTGAATTCAGCATAAAAAATACAATTTGGTATTTTTATCATTGCTCTACGTCAATTGGTTACTGATATATTGAAAGTGCTAAACACAGTACGTTGTCTAATGTTATTCTTATTGATAAATATTTAAATTCTATAAACTGACGAAATTTGGTATATGGCTTCATTTTGTTGTGGTTTATTGTTGTTTTCACAAAAACGAATTTTGTCATATGGCTCCCGTATTAGCAAACCTTGGTTGTTGGTCTCCATGTTATTCTTATGGAAAATAATTAAAATGTTATATATCGCTTGTTAAAGAGTGGACATGGATGAAACTTGGTATGTGACTTCACTAAGATGAGTTCTATTGATATTTACATAAAACCCCATTATTTTGTGTCCCTTGTTGCAGCAAACCTGCGTACTCATCACCAATGTTATTCTTATGGAGAATAATTATTACTTTAAATATCGTTAGTTGATGAATATATTTCTTATGAATCCTGTTAAATGTTTTAACGTGTTATGTTATATATTCATTGGAAATTTGCTGAGTGTGCAGGTTTGCTGCGAAAAGGGAATTATTTAAAAGTTTTATGTTACTGCCAAAATATTTTAGAAGTGTTTTTAAGTGATAAGTTGTCTTTCCACACGATTAAAACATTTAAGAAAGTTCTTGTCGAGCTTTAACAGCGTTGGAACGTCGCATCTTCGCTGTTATTATCTTGAGCACCGCTAGAGAACAACGAGGGAAGAAATGTTTAACTCTTTTAAATACTAACTAAACAAATTGTTTTCGAGCGTAATGGAGAGTTATAGAATATAGAAATAATTTGCAAATATTATATAAATATATATACCAGTTTACGATAGACCATTAAATACAGCGTAAGTATTATATATTTAATTAAATGGAAAATTACGATAATATAACCTGAATAGCATTAAACGTCTTCTATGTTATAAGAACTTTACAAGCTGAATGCAGAAGACAATGGACGTCTCTCGGTATATTTAAACTACAGTGTTTGTTACTAATTAAACGTTTAAGAAGTGTGAGTAGAACTTGATATTTACATATTACGATTTACATGAAAGTAAAATTGTAATCGTGATACCATTGTTTTCGCTATTAACTCTTGTGGTACATTTTTGCCCCATATATTAAAAGGTTTTTTATTGCCAAACTATTTAAATACATCCACTTATAAAAAACTTCAAGCAGAAGAAGTGCAATAAACAAAAAATTTTCAACTTTCACTAATAATACTGTTAATTTACTGTAGGCAAATGTATATTTCTTATAGAAGTAAAAAATATGTCGTATATTATTACCCTATATTACAATCCTACTAATAATATAAATGTAAATTTTTGGATGTATGGATGATTTTAGTTTCAACACGCATAAGCTACGAGACCGATTAAGATAGAATTTTGCATTAACATAGTTTACGTATCACATTAACTTATATACCTGATAATGTCTACATCCAACCTCAGTACTCCACCCCATGGGTCCTGTAAGGTTCAATGCGAATCTTATAGGAGCGTATTATTAATGAATTTACCAGCTGCAGTTGTTTGTCAGTTGGCAAAGGATGTCATATGGTAAACTAATCAAAGATTTGGTAGTGCTGGTCAGGTTATTATTTTGAACGTGTTTTAATCCATCACGTGCGAGGCCGCGGGTAACAGCTAGTCCTATAATGATTATAATAAACATTAATACTACTAAAGTACTATTACGTTTTTTACAACAACTGTCCCTTGATGATAAAATTGAACCTCAAAAATCTAATAGTGGATCTAAGTAATGCTCGTTGAAGCGTGCATTGTTGTTATGTACTGATTTTGGTTAATAATGAACATAATTTGTAAATATTGAATGTTTATATTCTATTCAAAGTGTAAAAATCACAATTTTAAGTAATAGAAACGACAATATAATCAAAATAAAAATCGCTTCTACTTTAATTTGTTATTTATTGAATATAAAGTATATCCTAGAAATACTTATATTTCATAGTTAATTTTACGATCATCAAGAGTATTATGAATAATTTGTATGGAATATTTTTTTTCAAATATTGACATTACCCAGAATCACTCGAGGAAAAAACGTGAGTACGGATCTGACGTGCCTTCCAATGCCAAACTAATTTAACAAAATTGTATTCTAAATATTATTTTAATTTTATAGTAATTAAAATTTTTAACCAGTCTAAATTATGAAGTATTTTTTAGGGAATTCTTTGTATCAATTGATGTAACTGGTAGCAGATAATACGACAACTGTAGTGATAATGTCTTACCTAAAAGAGTAACTGTATTTTGTGGTTAATTGGATTATCTCTACGCTGAACATCCATTGTTTTAGTATTAATAATATTAAGGCAGAATAATCTACACAGACATATTTAATAAATTCATGACTTTGAACTACACACGATCTTTGGAGCCGCAAAACCCCATATCAAATACTATATACCTCTTACGACAACCCATTTTACGAACTTATCATAAACGTTTTAAACCTGACTGAGGGACTGGATTGCACTATAATTACCTAACTGTATTCAGCAAAAACATTTAAGCAGACAGTGCAAAACATTTTATTTTAAAATCCGTCACAAATTAGTATCTAATAAAAGCTATTTATGTTTAGAATCTTATGAAAAGTCTTTTACTTTCAACAACGCATTGTCAGGGACAATGTTGCTACGTGCTCGCGCATTATTCAATAAAGACATTCATCACTCAGACCTCTGCGAAGCGTAAGTCAGCATTGTCTTCGTCCAATGTGGCGTCGTTCAAGAAATACATAGTCATGGTTATTAAAACAGTACTGCTCTACAAATGTATATGCATGTTATGCCTAAATTGTTATTATAATATAAATGATCTAAGTGACTATGTTTCAACTTGCGTATCCTACAAGTTTACCAAAAATAAATAGAATAACTTTTGAATCACTATTACATCAAAAACTATTTACTAACGATTTAGCAATATTAAGCTTTATTACTTGTAAGGATATTATATATTTCACCGTTTAATTAGGAGTCAAAGAAAAATTTAAGACTAAACTATTCATGACTGCAAGCTAAAGCCAATCCTTACTCTGTTAATAGTGCAAATGAGTCAAGGGTAAACTGTGCTTGAAATTTTTACTGCAAGTGCGACATGTTCAAAGATTAAAGCACGTCAAATATAATAAATAAATAATCGGACTCATGTTCTGACTGATGTCATCTGTAACAGAAGAGAGCTTTCATTCGTGACGTTTATCGATGATCCTATCTTAGTCATTATTGTAATTTTTATTTTAATATTTTACGTATTGCAAGATTTTAAATATTACGTATTTAAAAATTAAATATCAATATAACTTATGATTGCACAGTTTAATATTGAATATTTCATGGTAATTAGGTCAGCTTGGTCATCATTGTCAAACCATCCTCCGTCCTCTAACCTGGCACATTAGTCCGGCACACCTCCAATTTTAAACTAGATGCATGCCTCTTTTCTTATGTAAAGCCTTTTCTTGATTTTAAATCTGTTAAAATTAACAGGTGCAAACTCAGGATAAAATAATGGTTGGGCAGTAAAAGTCATAAAACATTTGTCGTTTTTCTTTATGGTAGTGTCAATTATATTTATTATTGATATAAAATTTCCGAATAAACAGTATTTCTATAACTATAACAAAATATCACTGTTACAAATAATGCATTTCATCATTAATCAAATAACCAACGTTCATAATACAAGCATTATTTTGAAAGATAAATTTCTATATATAATTCCTAAAGTTTTTAGATTACATAAAATAACTTAAGCTACAATCATCAAATCAATACGTTTTTAAAAATTTGAATTTCATTTTTACTTCCAGTTATAAGGAATGAATAATCCTCTTCAAAACACACTGCTGTTTTACACTCAAAGAAAGCAAACTTACTCTAAACTCCTCTTGTAAGTTTACAAAGTTCCATTCACCTCTTTGACAGTCTTAACGAGCTCCATTGTAATAACAAGCAACATATAACATGATTGAATCTTGGAAACTAAGTGGCCCAAGAATTTACTATTTAGTTAAAAATATGTGACTATGGCAAATTTGAATACGTATTTAGTTTAGTTTAATTTTAAAATAGTTAGATCTAATTTCATATAATAATTTAATCTGTTCCTAAACCACACAGTATGATGAATTATTCCCCAAAACATAATTTCCTGCATGCAATAGGTCAGTGCAGTTTGCAAATATATATTTTAATTGGAAAGCTGTCCCATCAAACATCGCACAGTGTAATGTTATTCCAAAACAGAGACATGTAATTGTACAAAATAAAACTATTAATTATAGTATTTGTAACTTTGTGACTTTTAAAACATGATATTAAAATTGGCTATGAAAATTGTACGCATATATCTTTAACTTATACGGTCATTCTAGGGAGCAATTTCAATAACTCTATCAGAAGAGTTAGATGTCTAACTGTCACAGCAGCTAGTACAGGCTAGGTATGTATTTTATTTATAATTTTATAGTACAGTGTAGTACAAAACCGACCAAACTTCGGTTTGATAAAAATACACACACTGTTGTATTGACTTATTAGGTAGAAATTTTGATTCATTCATAAGTTGATGGTTTATATTTTTACTCATACTATAAGAAATGGAGAAACTCGTTATTAAACATGAGTTTTATTTTGTTGCGTACTCATATTTAATGAATGATGCGAGGTTGTTAGTTAAAAGGTGCATACGGTTTTATGTGGATATTATGCTTAATTTAGACAAACCGCTGTATCGAGATGGTCAAAATTAAAGTTTGTGAATATATATTTTCAGCCATTTTACAAGAAATAATTATAAATTCAATATAATTATAAAAGTTATATATGATCTTTGACTGTCGTAAATTCTGATAATTAGCTGATCAAGTTAATTGTGAATAGCAAGTTTACTCCGGAAAACGTACGACAAACTTTAATGGAACCATCAAAGGTGATATTGACTTTAAAGTTGTATTAACGTCTGATTCAGTTTGTTGGCCTTAATAAGAGGTTCGGGAAAACTGTGTTTGCCTTTATGTGTGATATTAACCCGCGCCTTGAAAATATTTATAAGTAAAAGTATAAAGGTAGTTTTTATTTATATAATTTAACTTATAAACAGAAGATTCTATTTATACAGTGGCATTGATTTTCGTGCGCCAGTTTTATTCGTATATTTTAAAGTACTGAAGCTATAAGTCCCTTCTGTATTTTAAATTTAGTTATATTTCAAATGTTGTATTGGTTTTCAATAAAAACTAGCAAGCCGAACAAGGTAAAATTGGGTAACAACAATATATTGCTTAGGTAAACTAAATAATTAAAAATATGCACATATATATCAGTCTGATTACAATAATAATTAACCTAGGCACTATTAAACCTACCTTTAGTCCCTTTATTGCTAATAGTTAGTATATATGTGTAAGTTTGAGTATTAAGTAAGTTTTAGACGACTATCACATGCTAATATGTAAAAAATATCAAGGAACGCTATACACGAACATATTAAACTGTTAAGAAAGAGATGAAAGAGAAAGATTGGAAATGATGATATATTATACCTTAATCTTAAAGTCACACATTTCTTTAGGGACAAGAAGAAAGGAAGGAATGTATTATTCCATTTGAACGTGGAATAACATCTTTGGTATGTGACTCGAGGCTTACAGCCCCATACCGTTTTGTTGATCTATTTTTAAGTTTAAATCTAAATTGTTTAGTTAAATAATATCAAACTTGGACAAAGATTGTATATGTATGTGTTGAGGTTAAATTTACTATCAACTAATTGGAGGATAAAAGAGTAAGACTTAACGTTTATGTAGTTGTTTTAAACTTTCGTGTTGCAAATCGTTAGAAGAAATATTAAGAGTCTTTTTTTGAACAGTAAATGTGTCTGTTTTTTGTTTTTTTTATTAAATGGAAAGTATAGTAATTGCAACAAATTTGCTAGAAAATGGTTATATTCAATAAAGATATTACAATTCTTTAGTATTTCATTTATTTGGTTTCAAATTCATATGACTAGGACGATATACGTTGGTAATTACATAAATAAAAAACATCCACCCACAAAATCTCCAACATCACCACCGGCTTTGACCTATGCTCCGATTACATCCCTCTCATCTTTGACCTAAAGATCACCCCCTACCACTACAAGTCCAATCACCACGAAGTTTTTGAGGTGACAGACTACCGGAATGCGGATTGGGACCTCTACTCCCGACACCTCACTACCACAATCACTCCACTTACTCAGCAACCACCTCCAAAAACCCCTGACGAAGAAGAAGATTTCCACTCCTCCATCACTTCCGCCATACTCGCTGCCAAAATCCTTGCCGCCCCGGTCAAACAAATCCTCCATAACCTCCTCAGACTTCCACCAGACATTCTAGGTCTCATCAAGGCCAAACGTAGTGCCCGCCAACTCCTCCTCCGAGATCCTTCCTCCCCCTACCTTCACGACACCTACAGGGCCTTAGTCGAACGCGTTAAAGTCACCATACGCTCCTTTAAGGACGCCAAGGCCCAGAAGGTGTGTTAGAAGGCAGATTCCGACTTCTCCAACAACCCCCGTAGTTTCTGGCACCTCGACAGACACTAAAACAATCCTTCGACCGCCTATACTCCCCTCCTTGTCAACGACACTGTTATCTCTGATAGTCAAGGCATGACCGATTCTTTCTGAGATACGCTCTCCTCCATCCATTATGTCCCGTCCCATTCTGACTTTGATGAGGCCCACTTCAACCACGTCAACGCCCTTGTTGCCCAACAACTTGCCACCTTCAACCCACTGGACTCCATTGCACAAGACATCCCTCGGCATGACCTCCTCCCAGTCACCACCCAGGAAATCAACCTCAAGCGCAAACACCTGCGAAACACTGCCCCTGGTCCTGACTGCATATCAGACCTCCTCCTCAAAAAAGCTCGTCCACTTCTTATCACACTCCTCGTCACCCTCTATATCTCCGTCCTCCTTCAGGCTACTCCCCAAGAATCTGGAATCACACCCATGTCATCCTTTTCGCTAAGCCCCACAAAGACCCCCGAAATCCCAAAAACTAACGCCCGTTCAGCCTCACCTCCACCCTCTACAAACTTTTAGAGAAAGTCTTCGCTTCCAGAATCCACCTCCACCTCAACTCACTCGGCCTCCTCCCCATCACCCAAGCTGGTTTCCGTCCCGGAGTCAGCATGTACGACCAGCTTCTGTGGGTCGTTATATGCCTCCAAACGAACAACGCCCTCCATCGTCCCTCAATCCTCGCTCTCATGGATGTCCAGAAAGCCTTCGACACCGCCTGGCACAACGTCCTACATGGCACGCTTCTGGACCTCCAACTCCCTGCTCCTATCATAGGTGGATATCCTCCTTCTTTGACGGCCGAACGGCCCAGTCCGATTCCATGACTTCCTCTCCTCATCTTTCACCTTGCGTGCCGGCGTTCCCCAAGGCTCAGCAATCAGTCTCCTCCTATACATCATCTACGTCCGCAACCATCCTACCCCAATTCCACATAATCCCACCGTTACCTCATGTGGCCTTGCCCAATTTGCCGAATACACCGCTTTGTGGATCTTAGAGAGATACCACAACACCTTTATCCGGAAAACCTCCCAAACCCTCCAGAATTACTTTTCCTATTGCAACAAGTGCCGCATCCTCCTTAACGCATCCAAAACCAAACTCTGCTTATTCAACTTCAACGCCCACAGCTTCTCCCACACCAAGAGAGACCCCATCTTGCTAAATAACGTCCGTCTCCCCCTCAAAACATCCTGAAACCTACCTAGGCGTCACCCTAAACTCCAGACTGTCCTTCGTCCCCCACCTCCATGAATCTAAGAGAGCAACCACCCGTCATCGCCATCGTGCCCTCCAAATTCTGAACCATCGCAGCCGTGGCTGCTCCACACCCACTCTCGCCCGTCTGTACTCCTCAGTCATCCGCCCTGTTTTGACCTACGCCCACCCGCTCCTTCTATCCGCCCCAAACAGCTTCCTTTCTATCTTCGAGGCTACTGAGAGACGCGCCCTCCGACTTGCCTCTCATCTCCCACCCTGGGCCCGTAACCAAACGACTAACGAGGCCCACTCCATCCCCAAACTCAGGGACTTCCTCCACCACCTCAATATAGACCAACCCAGCCTCTAGGTGGATTTAAGTAAGGTGTGAAATTCGGAAGGATGAACTTGAGCATGTTCTGCGTGGACTCCAGGTGACGTCACGGTGTTTATGTAATCAGCTGGTTTAGAGTGACAGCTGATGTTACTCTCGGCTAGAGCCTATCAAAAAACCAAGTTCGGGATCGGAACGTCTACCCTCCCTCAAAACACAACACCGCGGCCGCGACTAAACTTGCAGTTTCGCTCCCACTGCCACAACTCCAAATTATGCTGTTTTAATTGTAAAACTCCTTAAATATTCCTGGTCTGCATGAAACACGCTTAATAACGGTATATGTTTTATATTCCAAATACCAAAACTGCTTATTTTAAGTGATGGTAAACTAGTACCATGTTTTACTTTTGTATTGTAAAATACGAGCCTCTGTGGCACTTTTTATTTTTGTAAACTTATTACTACAAAAGTTATTTCACCCACACACGCAAAATAAAATTTAAATTTCTGTTTCCAATATAAAAACATATAAAAAATTGAAACAAATAGCTTTTTGTGCAGGTACATATGAGTTTCCGACGAAAAAATGTTTGATATCCGTAATTTAAAAATAAAAATATATCAGTTACAGTCAAACAATTATGTTTGACAACGGTACCCTATACCTATACTGCATTTTTACCCTTCCACGATTAAACCCACGGTAGGAAATTGACTAGCAATGTACATATAAACAACATAGATGGCGTCCCTCTCAACGATAACGGTATGGTGTTGATGGAGGGAGGGTAGACGTTCTGATCCCGACCTGATTTTTTGGATAGGTTATAGCCGCCGCTGAAGTTTCCTATTGTTGCAAACTCGTTCCTAAAAAAGCGTGTGACCGAATTATTCTGATTACCCCATATCCCCCATTCCTGGTCACTCGTTATAAACAAAATAAAAAAGGCCTGTGTCAGTGTGTCAATCTCTCCGCACCCCCCCCCCTTTCATGTCCACTGTAGCAGGTAAAAAAGTCCTGTTGCAGTGTATCCCTCTTTCCACCCCCGAAACTATCACCTCCCACGAGCATGAAAACTCCAACTCCTGGCCACTGTAGCTGGCAAAAATAAAATTCCTATTGCAGTGTGTCCTTCTTCTCCTCCCCCCCCAAAAGCTAACCCTATCCGACGGCTAAAGAGGGTCCAAGCGCCCTAAAACAGCCACAGTAGGCCAGGGACTTTCCCGCTCACTAGAATTTCACAAACGAACGAACAAACCGTGGTTGGCATGATAAGACCTATGCCCGGGACCATGATAACTTTTTGTTTTGAGGTCCGCAGACCCAAAAACACCATTCATCCGATACTGTAAATATATACAGGGCATTTCCAAATTAATGTTGCTAACTTTGGGATATTGTTCCTTATGTCAAAAGGAACGTAAGTCATCATATAACCAGGTGTCTATTTCTTTTGGTTTTCTGTATGTCTGTCTGCTATGTGATTGTTACTAGACAATTTATATTTTTAAAACGGCTTGAACAAATTCAACTAAATTTTGGTTAAATACTCTTCTCGTTAGGTTTTTTTAGGACCCAAAAAACGCCATTCGTTTGAAACTGTATATATATATATATATATATATATATATATATATATATATTAGTATATGTATATACATATATATATGTGTTTGTGTGTGTGTGAGTCCATGGGTGCGATAACTGTCATAAAAAGGTCCGATTTTTACAAATTTGGTACTATCGTGTAAAGCAACATTTATGACTATAAGTTGAAAAACCAGACAAATCAACCCATCTGAAGTGGTATTTTGGGGGGGTTTGTACCCCAAAAATGTTTTTTTTTTAGTTTTACATGTAATATTTTAAAAAGACTAATTTTAGTTTAACCATTGAATTTAGATTTAAAAACGCACAATTTGGAGTTTTGATCATTTATCTACGTCAATTGGTTACAGATATATTGTAACTGCTAAGCTCAGTACGTTGTCCAATACTATTATTGTGGATAATAAGAAAACAATTATACCTCTCTTATTTATGATCGCACACTAACGAAACTTGGAATTCGGCTTCATCTGGTTGTGGTCTGTTGTTATTTGCACAAAAAAGTAAAATTTTATTGATAATTCCCGTTGCATCAAACCTGCGTACTCAGCCCCCATTTTATTCTTATGGAGAATAGTAAAATGTAATGTCTCCCTTAAATATGGACATAAATAAATAAAACTTGGTTTGTGGCTTCACCTTGTTGAGTTATATTGATATTTGCATAAAAATACATTTTTATTTTCCTTGTTGCAGCAAACCATCGTACTCATCCTTCATGTTATCCTTATTAAGAATAATCTAAAAGGTATATATTGCTTATTTATGAATGTATATTGATGAAACTTGTCATGTGGCTTCACCTAGGTGAGTAATATTAATATTTACATGAAAACGCATTTTTTTGTCCTTTTTGCAGCAAACCTGCGTACTCATCCCAAATCTCCAATATAATACAATTTTATATATTGCTTATTTGTGAATGTATGTTTATGAAACTTGGTATGTGGCTTTATGTGGTATAAAGACATGTATTATGCATTGCGAATTCGCTGAGTTTGCAGGTTTGCAGCGATGGGGGTATTTTAGAATTAAATCTTGAATTAAAACTGATTAACAAAACGCTGTCCTTTTAGACAAGCTACAACGGAGTCAGTAGCATAAGAACAGCCAGTCCTGCTACCACACTCACAAATATAACATTATCAGTCAATTGTAGTTATACACTAATTTATTTATTTTATTCGTAAATATTAAGTAAATACAAATTTAGTTGTAGACTTAAGCTTACTTGTGTGAGGACCATCAAATTTGGTATTCAGAACGTCGATTGTGATCTAAAAAGTAACCCTAAAATTCGAATTTAAAAAGCGTGCAGGGAGTTTATTTTAACTGTTGAACGATTACCATCTTATAAACTACAGTACTTATGAGTTATTGAGATGATGATATTCACATCTTTTTATTGATTATACAAATATGAATATGATTTTTTTATTTTAAAGTTTACAGGCAACTTCACAAGTTATAGTGGAATCACGTGTATTGTTTTGCATGACAATGTTACTTAACATGGTTTCCTTTTTTAGCAAAATATGTCGAAAACCTAATCGCTTAGGAGCCAAAACTAGCCTCAATTTGAAACTACAATGTTTTTATGTTTATGCACTTATTGTATAAGGTTATCCAATTTTTCTCAATGAAATTAGGTGGAGCTTACATTCACAGTTTCTATGAGTCTTGTTTCTAAAATTTAAACGTAAATAGTGGCTCGGATGTAATTAAAGCCTTGTATAATGTCACTGTATAAAGTAAAGATTTTAAAATTAGTTAGTTTAAATTACTCTAATCTAAATTTTCTTATGTGCAAGTATATAGACCTGCCTAGTTGATGATGACTATAAGCGATTATAAACCAGATACAACAGCAACCACTTATCATTTGGCGTTGTTGCTAGCACCTTATGTGCTAGCATACTTAGCTACTATCTAGCAGAAGCTAAGTATTCATTTTCAAAAAGAATTATATGTTTTGTAAAATATGCCTATACAACTGCTTGAAGTTGTGTTTAAACAATATTATCATGAATTTCAATAAAAATTACTTAGTGCATCTCAACATTTTATAGTTTATGCTCGTAATTCGTAGTGAGGTTTAAGTTTAATAGTTAAAAACACCTTACTGCGATGGAATAGTAGAAAATTAAACCTATTATAGACAATAATACTCCCTATGTTGTTATTAAATTAATTATATACATTAATTTGTTATAATTTTTTATTTTTCATCAGGGGGCCTCTGTTTTCTGTGACACTACATTACCACTGAATAAAAACAGCAAAATTATTGCATCGTCAACCTGGAGTGTTTGATTTATAACAGAAAATGTATATTTCATATAAACTATCATGGAATCAAGTAAAATATCGGAAACCTCTTTCAAGTCACTTCTAAACCCTACTAGTTTCTGTTGGTTATTTAAATAGTTGACCACACAAAAAGATCCAGGATAACAGAACTGTATAAATATGTGTAACTATAAGATGTAAGTATGAGATTTAAGTAGGGTTCACTGATAACGGTAGGAGTTTCCTTACCTCCTGAAACGTAGTGTAGTTTAAAACTGACTAGAAGGGATAGGTAAAGTCAAAATAAATCAATAATAAATTCAAATCCATCGGTATTATGAGATTCAAAAGTACAGAATTGTATATTCCGATGAATGTCTTACAAATCTGTAGAAGAAACAAAGGTGGTTTATACAACATTATGCGTTCATACAATTTAAAAATATATTGATTAGAAAGACCACGATTAACATTAGTACAATAATACTAAAATGTAATGAACATTGTATAAAGAAGAGTCAAATATACTTTTTACACTTCGGGTTGGTTCCAGGGCCTATCACCTTAGCTACTACACCAAAGTCTAACCAAACCATCCACATGCTGAACTGGGTTATTGAGTTACTACAAAAATGTAGTAACTGATAAGAGTGCAATGTCAACAACATGTGACAAGAGAGCGCAGTCGTATTGGAACAAGACACAAGGAGAGTCTGGGTACCCGTCATCAGAACTGAGCACAACTCTGGCAATCTTCTTCCTGGTCCAAGGATCACAACTGTCAAACAACTCTTTCTTGGCCTTGGATTTGTGACAGCTATGCTTGTATTTAATCCAATGATTGAAAACCACTGGAATTACAATAGCTGACACTGACATGATAACCCCAGACAGTGACGAAATTATGTTTATATTGCTACTGAAATTGGTAAAAGGCACCGTTAAAAATACTGGCGCACTGAATGAGATGTTCCCAAAGTGAACTGACAGCGGAAGCGAGTAGACTTTGTTTCGCAAAATGTTTAAGTATTTAGCTGTTGAGTGCATTTCAGTATATGTTTTTAGTCTTTTGAACTTGCAGCAACGACATTTTAAAGATATTTCCACGTAGTTTCTTGTGGTAAACACGTTTTCAAATTTACATTCTTCATTACAATCTGAGCTACTATGGGCAATATCCTCATCTCTCGATAATTTAATGTTTAAATTCTCGTTTATTTCGAGCTCCGCTGTACAAACTATGTTATAACTAAAGAATGTTGCCACATCCAGGAGTAATGCAAACGCGAA
Source organism: Allygus modestus (assembly GCA_963675035.1). NCBI lineage: Eukaryota > Metazoa > Arthropoda > Insecta > Hemiptera > Cicadellidae > Allygus > Allygus modestus. The sequence goes on along the minus strand of OY776111.1, from coordinate 435,253,118 downwards.
AACAATTATTCTGAGAATCGGTACATAGAAAAAGCCGTATTTTGGGATCCATGCCGATATAGCTATAGGAAACAGAACAATTGCCAGTAATAGATAAAAACAATTTAACATCAGACTTATAATCGAACCCGTAGATCTTCCTTCCCCTTTAACAAATCCGAATCTCTCAACAAGAATTATTTTGTCAAAGCATAATTTGAACAGCTTTCGGTTTGAAACCACCAGCAATGATCCATCAAAAACATCAACCAGGAGGAAGATGAAAGCCAATTCTTCATATCTTGCTAAAAGCGACGTGTGGCTGAAGAATGTTCGACATACCTCGACGAACAGCTGTGCAACAATTCCGCCTTGCACAACAAGTGTCACTGTGAAAAAAGGTATTTTAAACTTGGAGAAAGTTGTTTCTGCCCATTGGTACATGTTCACTCCAGACATCAAGTAGCAGAACATACATATTTTAATAGTAAGCGAGGATCCAAATAAAACCATTGTAAAATCAAATCAGTGATTTCTAAAGAATTTAAAACAAACTCTTAATACGCTAATATTTGTTTCACTATATGGCTCGTTACAATACATCCAGGTCACCACTGCTGACCTTTTGATGTAAAAGTTATCGATACTCATTAATAATTGAAATACAAACAAGCAGATATGTATCAATTTGTGACAGACATTATTAGAAATAGACATTTAATAATGCATCAGCAAAATCAATAAGCAATTGTAGTAGAGTTATTGATTTGAGAGCATTAATATTTTATTTTACCCAATTCCAACCAATGTCGACCTCAATTTATATAGTGGTTCTTACTACCAACTTGAGTCATAACCAATTTAATTTCAAATATTTCCTATTATACTGACAAACTTTAATTGTATTGTTTTCTTCAGCAACAAAATTATCTAGAACGTATTCAAATTTATAACATTTCTGTTAATATTACATAGTTTAATAAGCATTGTCCGTCATTGAATTCAAATGTACATCTTAAAATATCCTAAAATGTAGATATCTTAAAATATACATTTAAATAAGTATGTTACGGAATTTCCTAACTCTACTGGTTATTTTTTTTATTTTTGTTTGTATTTTACCTGAAAAAATCATACCACATTGGGTATGGTTACTATTAAATAAAAAGCTATGCGTACATGGTGTTGATTTGTCCCGTTGAAAACAAAATTTAAAAAAAATTGTAGAACTCGAGTAAACAATTTTATTTACTTGCCAGGCCGGGATTTTGAGCGATTTGAATGAATAATGTTGTCCAACATATGTTGGTAGTCAAGCGTAATACATTTATATAAAAATCCAACAGTGTTATGATAAACTTCCATTTGATCTAAACAATTTGTTTGGTTGTGTACTAGTTCCTTATTGTCGAAGACAATAGTTTAGTCTATTGGTTGAGTTCTGACAGTTATTTAAGTCTAAACTACAGTTAAAGGTAAGTTTCCATATCTTGTTTTGACATAATAATTACTAACCAAGCTAATTAACGTAAAAGGTTTTTTATCTGATCTTCGTTATAATAATAATATCGAAATTTCCTAACGAAAGGTCTTATTAAATGGAACATATTACGTTACTACAACAACGACGATATTAAAGTTGCCAAATACCACTAACCAACTGTTTATTAAGTATAAAAAATATGTATTATAAATGCTAAGGTTTTTTATAAATTCTCGTGGTGGAGTTTCGAATGTTTATTTGGATCACCACCCTCTTGTACCCTTTTATAATTTACACTACTCTTCCGGAAAAAGAGATGTGGTTTTCCATAGCACAGGCCGCACAGAGTGATTTATATTTTACTGTTTTCTGGATTTGGCTTAATTCCAATAAGCTTATGGCTAAATGCTGTGTTGGTACGACACGTTTTTCTATTTATGGTTGGCTTCGTAGGTAAGGGGTCCCATTACCTATTGCATTTGTTAACGAGTATTTGTAGAGTACTCATATTTGTTAATTAAATGATACAATATAAGTCACATGATCATAGGCTCTTTATAGATAGAAAAGTTGTTATTTCTATAACTGCTATTGTAACTCACTCTGTAGATCATACAGTTTAACGTTAAGCATACGAGGGATTTTGTTTGTCAACTAGTCGAGCTACTTCGGTTGTATAAGTTGGGATTTCTCAACTAAGTCTAATTCCATATACTTTTGATCATGCAGTAAACCTAATACGCACGCACGCTAAGTTGACCCAAAACTAATGACTATATGTGATTATTTCCTTTGCTTTGTAACTAAGCCACTGATGTGACCTATATTTCAATTGTCATATAACAGTTCTAGAGGCATTCAGAATGAAAAAAAATGTTCTATTTAGCTTTTTTCCTTTTTTTAATGAGAGAAATTTGTTTACGAAAATTTTTATCCAAGGTAAAACTCTATAGCTTACATTTAATACTTTCATATTGTGATCCTCTGTTTCGGAATAGACGGATTTTAAATACAAGCTAAATTATGAATTTATCTTTAAAACCGTCGTAGCTTGTCTAAGCCCTTAAATAAAGGTTAGAGGATGGAGAACAGTGAGTTTATTTGTTTACAGCATATTATGGTTAGAGGAGGGAGAACAGTGAGTTTATTTGTTTACAGCATATTATGGTTTTTAATACATCGCATACTAATGAGTATACAACAAGTAATTCAGAAATAGATGTTCACTTGTTTAGTACATAAACAAAATATATTGATGCATATTTTTTATTAAAACAAAAAAGGATTTTTAAGTCGGTAAACTTGGGGTTTTCAACTACACAGTTCCAAATATATTCTTTCCAATTAATTTTTAGATAGAAAAATCCAGTGTTTTCGAACTTGTAAATTAATGTTACCCTCGAACAATTAAGAACGTACTGTAAATAAATGTGAACAGGTAACATTATAACTGATAGGACTTTTGAATTTTTGATGTAATATTTGATATCGGATGTTAAGCAATGAACGGTTAAGCAAGGGGCTTAACAATGATATGTTCCCAATGATACGTCCAGGGCTTCCACAGTATATTGGGACAACTTTAAACTCTGCTCATTAAATCATTAAAAATAACTGCTTAGCTCTTGGATTGTGTTGACGGAACAAAATTGTGCCTTAAGAGTTAAATCATTACATACAAAGATATGCACGTGTCTTCATAGTTGAATAAGTCCCTTATTGCGATTTATTGATATAAAGTACTGGTTTCTTATTACCCATTTCCTGAATATCTGATACATAACTTGGTCATCATTGTCAAACTTTCCTCTGCCCTCTAACCCAGCACATCAATCCGGCACACCACGAATTTTGAACTATATCCCTGCTTATTTTCTTGTTTAAAGCCTTTTATGAATTTTAAAGCTAATACAATTTACAGGAGTAAACTCAGGGCATGAAATTGCTTAGCAGACAATATTCTGTGTTTACTTTATTTTAATGTGAATTATATTAATTATTACTACCAAATTTCCGAAAAATTTCTAAAATCTAACAAAATATCACTGTTAATAATAATGCATTTAAATCGATTAACCAGCATTCATCAAACAGTGTTTTGAAAGATTAATTTGTTTAAAGATTATATTACATAAAACAACTGTAGCTACAATCCAGGAGACAATGCATATTTAAAGGTTTGAATTTACTTTTAACTTCCAGTTATAAAGAATAAATAATTCTCTTTCAAACACACCGTTATCCTATACTCAAAGAAAGCAAACTTACTTTAAACACCTCTTGTAAGTTTGCGAAGTTTTATTCACCTCTTTGACAGTCTTAACCAGTTACTTTGTAATAACTCGCAACTCTTATGATCCCTCTTAGAAACTAAGTGGCAGAACAATAAATTAATATTTGGTTAAATATACTGGATTTTGACGAATTAGATTACATATTTTGTTTTGTTTCGTTTAATAATAGTTAGATATAATTGAATGTACTTATTTGTTCCTAAACATCAGAATGATGATATATTCCCTAAAACAAGAACTCCTGCTTGCAATAGATCAGTGCAGTTTGCACCTTTATATCTTCCTTGGAAAGCAGTCTCAGCAATCGGCGCACAGTTTAACTTATTCTTAACAAATTACTTGTATTTGTAAGAGAATCCTGTTTAGTTAAAATGCTGTATTTAAATTTAATTTAAACAAAACAACTCGGAGTGTAATGCGAAAAAAGCGTAAGCGAAGAATACTGCATTAGATCATTTTAACCACTGCATTGCGCTAATATAAGAGTAGTAATGCAGATCCATCTTAAAAATAAAGGTAAAACATATGTAAATATTATTTAACTTGCAACTAATAATTTAAACATTATAGCTCGTTTGCCTCTTTCCTGCATTTTAAGGTCCCTCCAGTTGTTGTTTATAGCTCAATGTTCTCTTGATTTATTTCTACTATGATCACTATATATTTGCAATCCTCACTCAACAGTTTTAGTCACTGATCTCAGGGAACCACATGTTCACAATTATAAAAGACGCAGGCATTACATTAACATTTCCTTGGTTGATTATGAACAGCTGTTACAATTCTTTTTTTTGATTTTAAACTCCATAAGTCCAATTTTATTCTTTTAACTTTTCATTTTAGTTTGTTTACATTATTTGATTTTTCCTGGGGATGAGACCTGTCTATAACTTATTTTTAACCCAGGAATCAGTTATTTCCAACATTTAAAGAAAATCTTTGGAGCCGTTTTAGAGATCAGAGTTGCAAGCAAGCAAGCACGCAAGGATATGCAAGCAAACCTTACTCATATTAGAGTATATTATTTAAATAAATCTATTGCGTGTGTATTATTATCGTTATATATGAGGTCTCATATTTTTTGTATTTACATAATTCCATTGTTATTATATGGTTATCTGGGGTTAAACAAAACTGAATGAGTGCAAGAACACACGATATGTACTCGCATTGCCTACTATTACTTTGACCATTAGTACAACTTTTTTATTATAAGTCTCAAAAATCATATAAGAACATCTGTTTTAAAACCAAAACTATTGGAATAAATTGGTAATATAGAGGAAAATATGGTAATTAGGGACGCTGGGAAGCCATGGTATGAAATTACATAATAACTTTCAATTGCACAACACACATAAAATACACATAACTAGTAAATGTTTAGAATGGGGATGGTTTATTGGGGATGGAACCCAACAACTATTTTGTGTCTTGGAAGTAGCTATGTTATGTCTTTATTTATAATAGTTTAATTTATACCTATAAAAGGCAAAACCCTTACTCACTCAAACACTCATCACGAATTTTCCTACTTCCCATTTACCTAGAGATTTGAAATGTTGTACACTGATTAAATAGGAAATAAAATAGGCATAAAATGAAAGATTAAATTGTTTCCATCCTGATCTGACTTTAGGGCTCTACCAGACACCCCAACAATGTTCCCAAGTATTCCTTCTGGACATTCATTTTTGTCTACAGCTGATCTTGATTCATAGTACTTCCACGAAATAACCACAGAATGCAGCACACACAACTGTCATAGTTTTTATACATAATATGTGGGGCAAAGCCTGCACGTAACAGCTAGTAATACTAATAAATAATTGTTTCAAAGTTATTTTCTGCTCTTACTGATATAGTTAATTTCATTAAATGAGCTAATTAAATCAATTAGAATGATGCAAGTTTTGGCACAGTGTAATTTTATTACAAAACAGAGACATGTAATAGTACAAAATAAAACTATAAATTATAGATTTGTAACGTTGTGACTTTTAAAATATGATAGTAAAATTGGCTATGTATATTGTACTTATATATGTCTTTAACCTATACATCCATTCTAGGGAGCAATTTCAATAACTCTATCATAGGAGTTAGATGTATAACAGTCACAACGGTTAGTACAGGTTAGGTATGTATTTTATATACAATTGTATAGTACAGTATACTACAAAACTGACAAAACTTCGGTTTGATAATAATACATACACTAATCTATTGACTTATTGGGTAGAAAATTCGATTCATTCATAAGTTGATGGTTTATATTTTTACTCATACTATATGAAATGGAGAAACTCGTTCATAAACTTGAATTTACTTTGTTACGTAATCGTATATAATTAATGATTAGAGGTTGTTAGTGCATATATGGTTTTATATGTATATTAAGCTCAATTTTGACATACCGCTTTATCAAGCTAGTAAAAATTAAGTTTTTGAATAGATGTTTTTAGTCGTTTTACAAAAATGAAATAGTAATAAATTATATATAATTATAAAAGTTATATATGACTATTGGCATTTATATCAGCCTAATCACATCGATAATTGGCCTATATACTCTGGAACCTACCTTTACTCCCTTTACTACTAATAGTGTATTTGTGTAATTGTTTGATAGAGTATTAAATATGTTAGTCGTCTATCACTTGCTAATATGTAAAAACAAATATCAAGTAACGCCATACACGAACATATTAAACAGATAAGAAAGAGATGAAAGAGAAAGATTGGAAATGACGATATATTATACCTTGATCTTAAAGTCACACAATGCCTTAGGGACAATAAGGAAGGAAGGATTATATTAAACAAACATCCCTTTGAACGCGAAATAACGTGTATGGCATATAACTCGAGGCTTACATTCCCGTACCGTTTTTTAGATCTATTTTCAAGTTTAAATTTAGATAATTTAGTTAAATAATTACACAATTATAAAAAAGGTAAAGTAGTTGTTTTTATTTCTATTTTTATATATTTGGATTAATTTTACTAACAATGGATTGAAATGGAAATTTGTGAACTTATGTGTTTATGTTGCTTTAAAATTTAGCGTTGCAAATCTTTAGAAGAAATATTAAGAGTCATGTTTAGAACAATGTATGTGTCTATAATAGTTCCTAATAATACTACAATGGTTCTCTAGGATGGAAAATGTAATAATTGCAACAAAATTAGCTATAAATTGATTAAATTTATTTTAAAATATTTTACCATTCTTTAAAGGACAATTTATTTGGTTTTAAATTCATATAACTACGGCGAGATACGTTTTTAATTGCTTAAATAAAATAACCCCAATTACTTGTATGCACTGAATTACTGTATTGATGAAAATTGAAAGTGATTTGATTTATTTGGAAAATACCCAAGGAAGATCTTTTGCGTATATTAGTTTTAAATAAATTCTTAACGAACATTCTACCATCACACACAACATATTTGTATTCTAATGCTTGTGTAGTCCAAATCCAGCTGCGTCGTCCTTTTGAGAAATAAAGGCTTGAAGACAAAGGCGTTGGAAACTATGCGCTCATTTGCATAGATTTTATCCCTCAACCACAAAATCTATTATGCCAAAAAACCTTACAAAATATCCTTCTTTATTTGTGTATGTTTTAAATTGTTGTTCAATCGGCTATTGTTGGACAACGCATCTGTGCATAGACGTTCAAAATTATTTTGAAATAATAAATAACAACATACTTTATCCTTCTAATACAACGCTGCAGGTTATAATTGGAATCACTGCTTGTGATTTTTTAGATGTTAGTGCCTTTAAGACCAAATGAAAAGTCAAACCTTTTTATGTAACCAAACCGATCTGATCAACAACAACCCTGTCCTTTTAGACACGCTACTATGGAGTCAGGGGTATGAGAACTGTTAGTCCTGCTACCACACGTTTACAAATATAACATTACATTTTCACGCAAAATTAACTATGCACAATTATATTTCCTTTATTCGTAAACCTTAAATAAAAACAAATTTATCTGTAGACTTTAAGCTGCTGATAACTGTGTGAGGACCATGAAACTGGAATTCAGATCGTTAAATGTGATCGAAAAAGTAACCCTAAAATGTTAATTTGAAATAGTGTGCAGGGTGTTTATTGTAACTGTTAAACGATTACCATCTTAGAAACCACAATATTCTAAAGTTAGTTAAATTATAAGATTCAGACGCTTTTATTAATCATACAAATGTGGATTTTTTTAATTTTGCGATCAATTTCCAAAATAGATGCCAACTTCCCAAGTTGTAGTGGAATCACGTGTATTGCTTTGCATATCAATGATACTTAACAATGTTTCAAGACTATTGTCGTCAAATATGTCCTAACCGCTCAGGAGCTAAACCTAGGCTAAATTTGAAGCTACATTGTTTTTATGTTTATGCACTATTGTTTAAGCCTAACAAATTTTTAGTTATAAAATTAGGTAAAGCTCACATTCATAGTTGCTGCAAAACTTGTTCTGAAATTTTAATTTAAATGGTAGCTCGGATGAAATTAGAACCTTGTATAATTTCAAGGTAAAAAGTAAACTTTATATAATTTTTTACGCTTGTATTACTTACTCTGATCTCAATTTCAAACATAATGAACTGCCTAATTGATGGTGACTATAAGTGACTATTAATCAGATAGAACAGAGTCACTTATCATGTGGCGTTCTTGCCCACCCCTTAGCATTACTATCTGGCAGGAGCTGTGTTCATTTGCAACAAATAACATATACCTCTTTTATATTTGTCTATACAAATATGTTATTATTTTAAGTTGTGTATAAACAATACTGACATGATTTTTATTTTAATTACATAGTATATCTCAGTAAAGTATATATTTATACTCATAATTCGTTGTATAGTCTAAGTTTAATAGCTAAAACACCTTTTAGCGAATTTCCCCTATAGGGAAGAAGCTATTACCGTATTACCGTAGGTCTCATAGTAAGACTTAAGCCCGAGACCATGATAATTTTTTGTTTTGAGGTCCCCAGATGACAAAAACACTATTCGTTCAAATTTATATATATATATATATATATATATATATATATATATATATATATATATATATATGTGTGTGTGTCCGTGAATGCGATAACTTGAGTAAAAAACTTCCGATTTTGATGAAATTTGGCTCAAATGTGTAAAATGACATTCATAACTTTTTCGAAAACCAGAAAAATCGGACAATGGGAAGGGGGGTTTATGGGGGTTTTAAATTTTTCAAAAATCAGTTTTTTTGCATTTTTCACCCTAAAATTTTTGAACAACTTAATTTTGGTTTGACCATGTTATAGAGCTTAAAAAAGCAAATAATATAGTATTTTGAATTATTACTTAGGTTAAGTGGTTGCGGAGAAAATCAAATAAAACCTGCTCATAAAATCTCCCATGTTAATCTTATGGGAAAAAGGTTTTTGGCTTTTCCTCAGTTTATTTTAATGTAAACTTCACATTTGCTTTTACCAATCTGTTCAGTTCCACAAAACGATCATTTTGGTGTTTAAATTGTGATTCTACGCCCAACCGTTGCTGAGATATTCAAAGTGCTAAACACAGTACGTTGTCCAATGTTATCCTTATGGAGAATAAATAAAATTTGATATCTCGATTATTTATGAATGTATGTTGATGAAACTTGGTATGTGGCTTCACGTAGTACTGGTATATTGATATTTGCACAAAAAATTGATTTTTTGTTGATTATTCCCATAGCAGCAAACCTGCATACACAGCCCCCAGTCTTATGGAGAATAAGTAAAATGTAATGACTCCCTTAATTATGAACATAAATTAATGAAACCTGGTATGTAGCTTCACTTTATTGAGTTATATTGATAATTGCATAAAAACACATTTTTTTTGTTCCTCTTTGCAGCAAACCTGCTTACTCAGCCCCATGTTATTCTTATGGAGAATAACTAAAATGTTATATGGCGCTTATTTATGATTGAATATTGATGAAACTTGGTATGTGGCTTCGCCTAGTTAAATTATATTTATATTTGCATAAAAACCAATTGTTTATGTTCCTTGTTTCAGCAAACCTACGTACTCATTACCAATGTTATTCTTATGGATAATAATTAAAATCGGTTATATGTGAATATATTTTTATGAAACTTGGTATGTGGCTTTATGTGGTATTAAGACAAATATTTTGCATTTGAAATTCGCTGAGGACGCAGGTTTGCTGTGACGGGGGTATTTTCCATTTAAATAGTAGACAATTTACCCTTGATCAAATATTCGTGTACGACCCTCTGTTATGTGTTTTAAGTTATCGTAGGGTTTAGGACGAGGCCAAATTTTATAGGACTTTTAAACTACAGGTCCGTAGCAACAACATTTTCATTGTTTAATATTTATCAGGTGCTGATGTTCTCTAAGATGTATTCAGTTATTCAGAATCGGTGCCACAGAATGTTTTTCAACAGGAAGGCCTACTGTAGTAATATCAAATTGTTCATCACCACGTTACTCCTGATTTTTAGGAGAGGTCATTAGTAGGTATAACGATTTTCTCTACTATAACATTTAGACACTTACTTGAAACAGCGTTCACTTTCATTCATTTCTGATCTGTTTTATAACAAGATAACTCCTAGTATATTGAGTTTCCCAGAGACTACACCTAGCCTTTTCTCCTATTCTCTTCAAATCTACTTAATTCAAATACAAGCAACGTTTTATATCTAACCTAAACTTGTTATCGAATGCACCCATTTGCATTTATAACAAACAAATACAGTCAACTTAACACAGTTTAAGTTACAGTCAGTAACTTAAAATATTTTAAGGTAGTAAGGTGTTTGCCATACTGCCTTGCAATAAATGTAGATTGTCCATTAATAACTCAATGAAATAACGCACACATTTTTCAAAATACAATTAAAAGATGTAAAAATTAATTTTTTACTTGTTAAGAATAAGTTTTTGGTTTTTAAAATAAAGAGGGTTCAACGGGAGAGGTTCCTACATCTTCTGATTCTTTGTTTATTTGGCGCTGGGAGGGGACAGGTCTGCAATGTTCAGAAAACTCTGATACTGGGATAAGTATTTGTTCCGCTTCCTCAGTTCCTATCATAACATTTATAGGAACTATTGCAGACACACACACTGTTGTAAACATTAATATTAGTAATATATATGTAACTAATATTGACTATATACGGTTTGGGTGTACTATATAGACATATCTTAATTCAATTTGTTTAACTTAAAACGTATAATTCATATTATTAAAAAAATTTTGCGTTATTTATCCTTACATCCATCCCCTTTTTTAATATATAATTACAAATAACACTTTTTTATGATTACAATAATATAAAATAATTCTTTATAATTTACTATTGAATATAAGAATACATATTTTAACTTAAGTAGTTTTCTACGACTAATTCTATTTACTTATCAAGATTAAACAAGATTTCAAACTAATAACATATTATCTTCCACTGCACCATTAAGTAAAGATGAGCTGATACGTACTTATTTCACGAGTAAAACGAGGATGAAAGAGGAGACCTTTAATGAATTTCCTTTGAACGTTGAAGTATGTGTTTGGTCTTAGCTTTCCTTTACTACAGTTGAAAGAGAGTTCGATAGTAAAAAGGGGTTAGATCCTATTTCAAAATGTATTTTAGTAAAAGAAAAGAAAAAATAAAACACTTGTGTATTTATAATATATAAAAATCAATGTTTGTACGTCTGTTCGTCTGTTCGTCTGTTCGTCTGTCCGTTCGTATTTTATGCGCTGCCATACCGTTGTTCCCATTGCTTTGAAATTTTGAATAGTAACACAGGTTAACCCTGGGAAGGTCCATTAACCGAAGTCCTAGGATATTAGGGCTGTGCCCCACTGGAATTCAAAGTTTCAACGTTAATCTTATGTAAGAAAGATTTCTTTTGGTTTGATTAGATGATATATATATAACATAAAATATTGTAAACAGCTGTTTATCATTGTGGAAATAAAAATCCTAATTGAATGCCAACTCTCATAATGGAAATCAAAAAACTACTTGAACGGCAACTCAAACTCTTTTTCGATAGGCGAGTGAGCGAAGCGAACGAGCTAATCCGTAAGGCGAGTGATCGAAGCGAACGAGCTCATATTGAAAATGAACGAGTATTTGACGTAAAACAAATTCAATGCATCTTCTTCGGCAGCAACGTGCCGGGTACCAGCTAGTTAAATATAAAACTTATTCTAAAAGAAGTTCCATCTAATAAGTTTTGCCTCAAAACGAGTAAATTAATTGTATAATTTTCTTTAACAAAATGTGTTAATATTAAATGCTTGTAAACGTGAAATTCCTTCGAGGGCATCGAGTGACGAAACCGAAAATAAATATTGACAAGTGTCAAGATTAAATACCGGAATTCTCATACTTCTAGACATCCAATCTGTGACATTTAAAATATTTGCTGAATATTTGCCATAATGTTAAGCTTGCCAACAAAGTTCTTACCTTGGCATCTTTACTGGGAAAGTTTATATTCTCTCCCTCTACTTAGTTTAATGAAACATAAATTAGAAGAAATGCAAATTTAGACCTCTCTAGAGAAATATTGTTGTCGTTAATGTAACCGTTCGTTGCAAGTGAATTTTTGAACGCTAAATATTAAAGCTGCAAAATAATCTAACATAAACTACATACGTAGTTTATTTAAACTACTTAACAACTCGTATTTTGAATTATGAGGAAAAGTGGAAATAGGAAGAAAACTTAAATAGTTCTTTTTATGGTTATTATCAAAGATGACAATGGTTTGCGTGGTTATATATACTAGGCTTAATCCTTTGATTTTATTACATAATTTCAAGACGATGTATACAAAAAAATATGTGATTTAAAAGACCAATATCGTATTATACCGGCTTATAATACGTAAGCAACAGAAGTTATATGTTCCCGTGTTAAATTAAACACTTAAAATGTAATTAAAACTGTTTAGCTAGTAATAATTTCTTAAGTTAATTAACTAATTACGCCATGAAAGCATCATCGTGAAAATTATTATATAGCATTTAGGCATTGAGTAAGAGAAATTAAATTATCTTACTAATTTAAAACGGTGATAAAGTAGGATGTACGAGTTATAGTGAATATGTTGGGAGCCTTTAATTCCGATTACTGGCCACTGTCAAGGAAGGCCTTGCCTGTATAATAGGAAGTTTTATGATTTTTTATTTTTAGGGTTAATTATCCCCAAAAATACGCAAAAAAACATGGAAAATACAAATTTATTAAAATGAACGATTTTGATTAAACTTTAGTGGTCTGTAGAGCTTTACGTTTTCAACAAATTGACACCACCTGCAATCCTGAAAAATTTTGGGTTCAGAAATCACAGGACTTAAAACATCCAAAATTAAGTTTTTTTTGAGTTTTCATAGAAAAACCAACAATGTTAAAAAAGATTACTTATCACCATAAAAAGAGCTCAAGAAACTAAATAGTTTGGTATTTTGAATTATTGTTCTACGATTCCTGGTTGCGGAGACAATTGAAATTTTCTTTTGTAGTAAACACAGCACATTGTCTTATGTTACTCTTATGGGGAATACAAAACTTACCGTTTCTCTCTTATTTACTGATCAATTTCGTTTAAACTTGATATGCAGGTCAAGTTAGCATTAACCAACAGAGTATATTCAAAATATGTTGAAACTTAACCCTGGGGGAGGACTAGGTGGTATTTCCCCTCTCAAAAGCACTGAGTTTAGCTTCGGATTCCGTAGTGCCTCCCAAAAAGGGATTTGGGCGGATATTTCTGAAAACAACTATTTTAGAAAATGTTCTGTACATTTATCTGTTCTTGTTATTCTATATTTAGCAAATAAAAAGTAATTTAATCATTAAAGTTGGGCTAAAAGGGAGAAAGTATGTGTCAGTTTCCTGATATCGTTTATTTCTGAAAAGTTAGCTTTTACGTGTTTACTCTTTCTATCAGTACAAATAACGGTTTAATTTTTAATCTTTAAAATATAATTATTTGTTAGTAAAACAATACTGTTATTTGAGCATAAAGGAAATATTATTTTTTTAAAGAGGTGACTTTTATAAAGCGTGGCAGTAGTAGTTATTGGAATGTCATCCAAAAGACCCAGGTACAGTCCCCGGGAAAATGCACGCTTATTTTAAAACTAAGACTGCTTTACGAGGAAGTTTTAAATACCTAAAACGTTTGCCATACTGCCTTACAAGAAATGTAGATTGTATAGAAAATTCATGCTTCGTCCAATATTCAACAACTTTTTTAAAAATGATTCATAATTATAAGTAGATAAAGTTTTGACATTATTTATTTATCAAATAAATCCTTATAATGCGATAAACTTCGCTTTAACTTTTCTAATCACAACATGACAGTAGAAATCAAGTTTATTAAACTTTTAGCCTTATCCAGTTACAAAACTACAACTGTTATTGTGCGAAATGTAGAAAAATAAGAATTAAATAAGTGTACTGTTTTGCATTTATGATAGCTTTAAAAACTCCAATCCAAATCTAAAGAATCTGAAGAGTTGGACGGGGTGCCGACTGTATAATAGAGATGTAGGGTGATGGCGTGAGGTGAAGAGGGGTATTTTATTAGTTCGCCGGGTAAACATTGGCTCGGGCCCGAGTCCTCATTGGCAAGGATTTCCGAACGTATAAACATCCTTTTGTAGCCCTACCCTTCTGAAAGTTTCATATCTGTAAAAAAATTAACTGTGTTGTTATTTAAAATCCAATAAAATCAAAGAATTTTGCATTGTTTTGTTCCTGGAAAATTAAATGTGTTTGTAAATTTTGTGGTGGTATTTTATCATTCTGACTCCCCATCCTTTCAAAAATTCGTTTGGGCTATTGAATATTCAAGGCGTGATGAATCCTGTTTTTGATAAATTTGAGATTTATCGACATATATCGAGTATCGTTTCTTCTTAAACAACACAAAATTTATCTTCACTGCATTGATCAAGTTTTACATATCGTAGCAAAAGTTAAAGATTATACAATAATTCAAAGAATGGGGAGTCATAGTGAACACTGTTTCATAACTCAGTAATACTTAACACTGTAGTTAACACTCTTTTTAACATAACAAATCGCATCTATGATAAAAATATCTGCAAACCTCGGTAGTAATATATTTGATAGTAAAGTTTATCGGAGATACTGCTATATATTTATAGACTAGATAAGTAACATTGGTGTATTACTGTTTGCATCATTGTTACTGTGTGAATATTTGAATTGCTACAAGCTGCCTCTAGTCATTAAGCTATTAAAACATATATTTTTAATAGTCTTAAAAGTAACAAGGCCTTAAAAAAATATTCGCCTTAAAATACGCACGTATACGGTGGTGTCGCGCCTAAAAGGTTATATAGTGATACTTTCGCTCAAATCTTTTAGACTCCAATAACGGAAAGCTTCTTTATTACTAAAGTTTCCCACTTAACTTAAGCTCGCCAAAGAGTAGTTCAAATTCTTCCTTCTCAAATTTGCGAATAAGTTTATATCATTCTGATAACAATTCATAGAGAAAGATTACAGCTTCGAAACAAATTTGTTTCCGTCACCGCGAACACCACACCAAGATTTTGGGTGTCGACAGTAAAATGTAGAGCCTCACCAAATAAACTTATCAAAAGAGTAAACAAAAGAAAACTTGGCTAATCACTTTATCGTCATTGTCTACTGAATCAGTCGACGTTCCTAAAACTAATATTACGAATATCTTAATATCCTCCTTTAAATAAAATAAATACAATTTTGATAAAGTGTTTGCTATGCTTAGAATGTCAGTATCACCGATAAGATTTAAAATGTTATGATAATTAAGAGGTTTGTTGTACAACTACGCTAATACCAATTAGTAGTAAAGTTCTGTAAGTTGTTACAAGGAGAACACTTTTCTAAGAAGGTTCTGTAAACCATGATAAATAATTAGACTTGAATTTGAGGTTTTGGAAACCCATGCCACCTAGTGATTGGAGGTAATAAAAAAAATGTGTTATATAAATATCTTATGTTAACGTTTAATGTTGTGCATGCATAATATAAATATTCTTTTTTTTAATTTGTTATGTCACATAATTTTATACTTGTATGTATCTTATTATTGCTTTATACATTTCTAAACTATGAGTTAAACTATTACATAAAATACAGTGACCATAAATTAACCATGTTTGTGAAAAGTTGTAAAACGTCTTAGACATAGCCCGAAAGTAACTGTCACGTATAACATTTTACGATTAATCTACAACGGAACTAAACATAACAATGGAATCAAATCAACAATGGTAAGGAATATACCAGACTTCTATATTAATAAAGATTTAAAACATACAGAAATCATTCTAAAATAATTATATTTGTTTACTTTCTAAATTTAATCAAGAATTATAGTTGAAGTAACGTTTTATTTGGGACTGTATTTTTTACGCAATATCTAAATTTGT
Organism: Allygus modestus; assembly: GCA_963675035.1. Taxonomy (NCBI): domain Eukaryota; kingdom Metazoa; phylum Arthropoda; class Insecta; order Hemiptera; family Cicadellidae; genus Allygus; species Allygus modestus. The sequence goes on along the minus strand of OY776111.1, from coordinate 435,236,866 downwards.
TGTCTTAATGATCCAGGAAGATGGCTAAGTAAGTATCTATGTTTTCCTTTTTTAATAACTATCAAAATTCAGCAAAAAACAGATAATAAACAACAAAGTGATAATAATAGTATTTTATATTAAAACACAAATGTTATACATAAAAGAGAAGTGCCATTATTCTTAATGGTAAAGTTTATAAGGTACCTTATTATTTGTTCAGAGATAAAACTGAACAATTGTCACTCAGACTTGAACAGTTTAGTTTAAGTCTTTGTTACAGTCATTTCCATAATAACTAATTTCACGCCTTCCAAGGCAATTTGAGATTTCACTAAAATTCCATTATGCTTAATAGAGCTTAGCTTGTTTTTATAAATAAAAATATATAAAAAAACAGATTTATACGCATTCTTCGTAATGAAAAATTCAAACAAGAACGTAACAGGGTTTATGTAGTAAACTTAGTAGACTTGTTTAAATGTGTATTACCTTCATAAATATAAATGTATTAACTAATGGAATGGAAGGATTCATTTATATTTTGTTCAAAATTATATATATAATTTGGTATAATTTGAGTATATTGAGTTCAAATTTGTTATTCAATCCAGTACAAAACTGATATAGGATTGACTTTACTTAGTATTTAAAGTAAGCTATTCAAATAATAAAAAAAAACCGAAAGAATTAAACAAAAGTCTAGTATCCAAATTCAAGTACGTGAATGTAAAAGTTTTTTATTTTACATACATGATTAGGAAAGAACGTAATAGATATGTTAGGCTCGTCTCTGCTGTCGGCGATCTGTCCCCGGACGTCGTGGTGGGGGCGATGCTTCGAAATGAAGACTCCTGGAGAGCGGTTGCGCTTTTCGTGCAATCCGTTCTTCGGGGAAAGCGAGACGAGGGATGCTTAGGTGACCTCTAAGTTTCCCGAAACGGTGACGTGACCCGTCTGGGCGCAAGACACGCGGGCCAGTGCCGAAGTTGTCCGATAAGGGTTCCGGCCTGGTTTTTCCCCGCGGCTCCGTAGGAGGTTTAGTGGGTATACCTCGTAAGAGGGAGTCCCACACTGTTCCTTTGGGTTCGCGCATTAAGCGTTCCTCCTACGTAAAAAAAAAAAAAAATAGATATGTTAAATAAATAAGGGTTAAATGAATAGTTTTCTTCCCAAACGGTTTGTTGTCCGTGTTTTATTAAGGCTAAGCAGCGATGAGATTGATTAGGTTTCAATAGGTCGGTTTGTCCAACTAAATCACCATTTTCAGGAATTATTAGTTTTACATATATGATTGTCCGTAAGATTTATTTAAGCCCTGAACAAATTCTTAGTCAGAGGTAATGCTAGGGATATGTTAGTAACATTTATTTTTGAATATCAGTTTACGTAGTGTATTTTTTTAACTGACCTCTAGTATTTTAATCTTATATCTCTTAATAAGGATAAATCTTGAATTACGTTTAGATAATCAGGATTTTACTGGTAATATGTGATTAAAATTACCATCGCTTCGTATCGACTCATTGCAATGGTTTACATGTTCTGTTTATTTATGTCGTCAAAACAATGAAGTATATCTGCACCTATAATAGTAATAATAACTACATAACAATAAATTACTAAGTAATTTTCAATCACTTAATTTATGATCATATGGTAGATAATTTTATTAACTGACATTATAAAACTACTTTTCATAATGCTGCATCAACACTATTTTTATAATTTAACAGTGATAACCTTGAGGTCTGATTATTAGGTTAGGCCATGTCACATTAAATAGTTGATTAATTACAAGTTTTTTTGGTGATACCTTCTAGTGTCAATGCACTAGAAGGTAAAATATTTTCCAAAGTAACTGTTTTATGGGTACAAAATCACACGGGAAATATTGGAATGATAAACCTTAAGTGCCTCTAAAGGGGTTTCATTGCTACGCCCAAGTGTTTGTAACGTTTATGTTTCAGTAAGTCCCCTCCCAGCCAAAAGCCTTCAAAGTGATAAAGGCATAAATTACTTCCAGTTCTCCTCACTTCCTAAAAGTATGCTTGTTTTAGTCTGACATCATAAATTAATTCAGGAAGATCATTGAATGGTTTAAGTAAAGTTAAGGTTATATGTAAAAACAATCATAATATGCAAACAAGTATTGTTTCTGTAAGATAACAAAGGTACTATGAGTAAATACAACCCAGACACGTTATTTTACACATACTAACAAATTGTATTTACCCTAACAGCTTCAAATTGTTTGTGCACTGTACAAATACATTATAAAATTATGACTACATGGAAGTGTTGATAAAATTTGTGTGTAAGCAATTCAGTAAAGATTCCCATTATTTTGCATAATTTGTAATTAATGTTTTAAACATTATTCAAACCGTGTATGCAAAAGAAAAATAACGGGTGTCTTTATTAAAAATAAACAAAAGAAAAAATGAACAATAACAAACATTTTAATATTTCACTTGCAACAGTCTTACGCAATATATGTATTTCCCTTTTCAATCTAGTAACACAAATACATATTTAATTTGTGAGACTTTTATCTTAATTTCTTATTTGTCATTTTTCATCCCTGACGTCAGAGTCTTGTAGGTGAACTAAGAAATATAAACCAAGGAAGATTACTATCTAAAAGGAAGTAGATATAACGAATTATTTTAAAGGTTGGATCGTATAATTTCAAGTTTAAAAAAAATTTTTCTTTTTAACGGGATTTTTTTTAGTTTGACGATATTACGAAAAATTAATGTAAAAATAAATAACTTAAAAATAAATATCGAGATAACCGATCAAATGAACTACAAAAACCTAATTTTCATTAAACCATGAACATTTAAATCCCCCTTTAAAAAGTCGTGTAGGCAATTGAACGACTCGAGGCATGAAGAATTACTAATATATATATTGTTAATGTAGTTGTTTGAAATGTATTTTATGAATGTTGTTTAAGATTAAACACCTGGCTACTTATTATAGACAGTTGATACACTGTAACTGGAACGGTTAGTGGTTTCTGTATCGGTAACCACATCACGTGGAGGACGTTACCTTGCCGGGATGAGCACCTAGAATGAGAAGACTGACTGGTAGCTCTCACGTGAACAGGAGTAGTTCCCATTTATTGTTTGGTTTTTAGTTAAAACATAATTACCATATGGAATTTACATTATGTTTTAATAAATTTACAGTTATAGCTCGCTAAAAGTCGTAAAATGAAAATACTATAATATAAATATGTATTATAGAAATTCATAACACGTTTTACTTATAATTGAACGTAAAGTGCAGCTTGTTTGGATAATTATATATATATATATTAATACTATATCCTCTTCACATAGCAACATTTGAGTATGATAATTGTTTTTAAAATAGCCAAAATATCTTTAAATATATTGAATATAACGAGAGGAAAATTCCTTAATAGCTCTAGTTATACTAGTTTAGTAAAATAATAAGGGACCGTGTTTAATATAATATGTTTTGGAATGTATATTTTAGGCAGGAAGTCAGTCCTGGATTTAATTTGATATTCAACCTAAACTCGATACTTTAACTTATATGTTTCACCCCGATTTGAACAAAATGTGTTATAATAGTAGAGCAGAGTGATTATTGTAAAGCAAGTTATTTTTTAATACAGATTTTAGGGAATTCCCCCTATAGAGAAGAAGCTTTTACCGTAGGTGGCATGGCAGGACCTAGGCCCGGGACCATAATATCTTAATAGAGGCATTTTTATTTTAAAATTTATCGTGGTATCAACAAATTTGGAAGTTCTAGACATTAAATTGTTTTATACATATATAAACGATTTATTCATTATCCTAATTTAGTGCTCGATCAGGTAATAACCATTATTAACCATTTTGGAGTGGCTTGTGTTTAATAGAAATCAGAAGAACTATAGAAACTCTCAACGCAAGCTGATTATTAAATAGGTTCCTGGCCGATTTGGAACCATATAAGAAATAATCTAACGATTACCCCCATATACCCTCCTTTTTAACTGCTGAACCTTTTAATACCAAATTGAACCATATTCTAGTGGTATGAGTTGTATACAAGTCAAAATAAACTAGAAGAATTATGTCAGTCTTTCAACCCGTGCTCACTTTATTTACTTTTCTTGCCAAAAGAATGTGTTTACACACAAATAAACTATTTATTTAATGTGCTCTATCAGGTAATCATGTATTACATCGCACGGCCCCGGTGGCGTGGCGGCTGCCTCTCCTCCCGCAACAGCGCAGTCCGGCGCGGCTTCACTATCCGTTAGCCGTGCCCACTCCATCTATACTAGCTCTATGTATCAGACCCAGTCCCTAAAGAACTGAACCGGTTTATTCAACTTTCCACAGAGTTATATATGGAGAGGAGTAAAAGAAGAAAATGGAAATCGCTCTGCTTGCACCGGTGTCTTTCCTAATAAATCCCTAATATTTTCAGTTGTACAACTGAAACAATTGTCTTTATTGTTGCAGAAAACCTTTGTACTCAGCCTTTAATGCTATTCGCATAGAGAATACATTAAATGCAATATACCCCCGTCGCAGCAAACCTGCGTACTCAGCGAATTTCCAATGCAAAATATAAGTCTTAATACCACATAAAGCCGCATACCAAGTTTCATAAAAATATATTCAAAAATAAGCGATATATCAAATTTGAATTATTCTCTATAACAATAACATTGGGGATGAGTACGCAGGTTTGCTGCTACAAAAAAAACAACAAATATAGGGTTTCTTGTAAATATTACTCAACTAGGTGAAGCCACATACCAAGTTTCATCAATATAAGTTCATAAATAAGCGATTTATGCCATTTTGATTATTCTCCATAAGAATAACATGGGAGATAAGTACGCAGGTTTGCTGCAATAAGGAACACAAAAAATGTGTTTTTATGCAAATATCAATAGAACTCAACTAGGTAAACCAACATTCCAAGTTTTATTAATTTATGCTCATAATTAAGGGATACATTACATTTTACTTATTCTCCATAAGAATAACATGGGGGCTGAGGACGCAGGTTTGCTGCTACGGGAATTATTGGTAAAAATCGGGTTTTTTTTGAAAATAACAATAGACCACAACCAGATGAAACCATATACCAAGTTTTGTTAGAATACGTTCATAAATAAGCGAGCTATAATTTTTTTCTTATTCTCCATAAGAATAGCATTGGACAACGTACTGTGTTTAGCACTTTCAATATCTCTGTAACCATTTGACGTAGAGCAATGGTCAAAACACCAAATTGTGCGTCTTTTTAAGCTGATTCCAATGGAAGAAACTAAAATTTGACTTTTTCAAAAATTATATGTAGAAAACTCAAAAAACCCATTTTTGGGGTACAAAACCCCCCCCAAAATACCCCTTCGGATAGTCTGATCTGTCTGGTTTTCGAACTTAAAGTCATAAATAATGCTTTAACGCTTATACCAAATTTTGTCAAAATCGGATTATTTTTACGAGAGTTATCGCACCCACGGACATATATATATATATATATATATATATATATATATATATATATATATATACAGGGTGTTTCAAAAAGAATCATCCGATTTTAAAGGTTTATAATTTCAAAACTAATGATCATATGGACATGAGGTTAATTTCATATTAAAGGACAACTAATAAAGTTTTTTTACATACCATTTACAGGTGCTCAATATGGCCCCCTTTAGATGCACAGCATATGTCTATACGATATTCAAATTCGTCCCACACCTTAGCTAGCATATCTTGAGTGATGGATTCGATGGCTGCTCTAATGCGGTTCTTCAGTTCAACCAATGTTGTTGGAAGGGGAGGGATATAAATATTGTCTTTTACAAACCCCCACAAAAAGAAATCACAAACAGTAAGGTCCGGTGACCTTGGAGGCCAGTGACTTAACGCGGAATCATTAGGTCCAGTACGGCCGATCCATCTTTGAGGAAGCCTACCATTTAAAAACTCTCTCACATGAAGATTCCAGTGTGGTGGGGCACCGTCCTGTTGGTATATGAAGTCATCAGAATCTGTTTCCAATTGAGGGAAGAGATAGCTTTCTAACATATCGAGATATGTTATTCCCGTAACAGTGTTCTCAGCAAAGAAAAAGGGACCATACACTTTATTCCGTGAGATTGCACAAAAAACATTAACTTTTGGGGAATCTCGCTCATGCTGTACAATTTGGTGTGGTTGCTCGGTCCCCCATATTCTCACATTGTGGCGGTTAACTTTTCCACTCAAATGGAAAGTTGCCTCGTCACTAAACACTATGCGTGATACCAAATCTCGATCATCATTTTCCTCATCATCTACTGCCATCTGGCTTTGGATAAACTCACAAAACTGAACACGTCGTACTTTGTCACCTTCATGCAAAGCTTGTAGTAATTGAATCCTGTACGGTTTAAAACGCAAACGGCGGCGCAAAACACGCCATACAGATGTCGAAGGAATGTTAAGTTCCCTACCAGCACGGCGAGTGGATTTTTGCGGGCTACGGGTGAAACTCTGGCGGATGCGCTCCACGTCTTCATTGGACACACGGGGACGACCTGATGATTTGCCTTTACAGAGACAGCCTGTATCACTAAATTGCTTATACCATCTTCTTATGCTCTGGGCTGTAGGAGGATCAACACCATATGTGGTACGAAATTCACGTTGCACGGAAATCACAGACTCGCATCTAGCAAACCGTATAACACAAAACGCTTTCTGTTGTGCAGACGCCATTTTGACAACTACTGAGCTGGGCGTTGACAGAAGCGCGCTACTGCTACCTGGCGGAAACGACGTTAAACTCCAGAGCTTCCTCTTTCTAACAGTACATTGTTCGAGCACATCGGATTCACAGATGAATAGCTATGATTTTTCTAAATCGGATGATTCTTTTTGAAACACCCTTATATACAGTTTCGAACGAATGGTGTTTTTGGGGTCTGGGGACCTCAAAACGAAAAGTTATCATGGTCCCGGGCCTAGGTCTTATCATGCCGACTACGGTAATAGCTTCTTCCCTATAGGGGAAATTCGCTAGTATCACTTATTTATAAATATAATTTTATGAAATTTGGTATGTGGCTTTATGTGGTCGTGAGAAACATATAACTGCATTGAAAATTCGCTGAGTATGCAGGTTTGCTGTGACGGGGCTATTATATTTATACACTATTCTATAATCTTATCGAGTTTGCAGTTAATAAAATTAGGTGAAGCCCATGTTCAGAGTTTTCTGTAGTTTACTGAAACTTAAAAGTAAATATTGGCTGAAATGCACGAATTTGCATACTTAATTACTTCCCCTTAAGTCATGTTCGCCCTGATGAACATAGGACAAGTTAAGTTGCACTGGTTTAGGGTCACTGTTCCTTGTTTTAGTTAAGGTGGTGGAAAGGGACAGGTCCACATTGTTCAGAACATTCTCGGACTGTGTTACATATTTGTTCTGCTTCGTATTAACGTATTAATAGGAATTATCCTATTATAATATTTATAGTATCTATTTTAGACACAAGACATTGTGCTAAACATGATTATATTGCTTATAATGAAAATATCAACTAAAAATTGCAATCACTACTTAACTAATTTTCAATCCTGCACTTATTATATAAACTTTGTTGGTAAAATAATTGTATAGTGTAAAAATAAAACAAAAATATTTGGATTTAAATTTATTTTATTTAAATTATTTTGTAATTGTTTAACTAAAGTATATTTGTTATACTTTTAAACAAAGCATTTTACTTGGAGTTATTTTAAATAACGGACCTGTCCCTTTCACCACCACAACCTCAGCAAAAATAAACTAGAGGTCAACATCTGTTTTTAAGGGATACATAACAGAATATCCATCCAAGCTGTGGAAAAAAGCTCGTTAATGTCAGACAAATTAACCGTGACGTTTTCATAGGTATTTTTCTTCAGTCAATGCCCTATTAAAATACGTCACTCGTCACGTTGATTTTGCAATTCCCAGAACGCCAAATGGGTGATAATTTCGAACATTGTCCGAATGGTAACTTGTATGTAACATAAACAAACCATAATTTTAAACATATCATGCTCATTGTTTCGAACATAAATTTCGACGTGATCATCCTGATATCAATGCCCTAGAAGCGATTTGTTTTATTATTTCTTTTACCAAAGAAATGTGTTAGCATAACTGGTTTCCACAACTGATTTCCTTTACTTTGCGAAGATGGAACGAAATTTAAAATGCAATAACATGTCTTACCTTCCACTGCGGCATTGTGTAAAGATTGACTGCTCCGAAAGTATTTCACCAGTATCACGAGGATGAAAGAGAAGACCTTTAATAAACTTTCCTTTGAACGTTAAAGAATGTTTTTAGCTTTTGGCATAAAGTCATTTCCTCTAGAAGCAGTTTTGAGAGAGTTTTATTGTAGAAAGGGGTGTGATCCTAGTTCACAAATAGCTACTACTTAAAAAATTAAAAAAATTAAATAATTTGTGGATATTAATTTTAAAACATATTCTATTAGAAGTGTTAACTTAATACAGCTTTCTTTAGAAGATTTTTTCAATAACATATGGTTACAAATGTGAAATGACTTGAAGGGAGTTGAGTGACAAACCCAAAAATAAATTATTAAAACCGTTCTATCTTTAGATAATTCTCATATTTCTAAACTTTACCTAAATCTGTAAAAATTAAAATATTTGCTAGATCTTAGCCATAAGTTAGGCCTGCCAACAAAGTTCTAACCTTGGCATCTTTACTGGAAAAGTTTATGTTCTGTTCCCCAAGTTAGTTTAATGTAACATGAAATAGAAGCAATGTAAATGTAAACCTCTCTAGAGAAATAGATTTTTCGTTATTGTAACTTTTCATGGCAAGTGAATTGTTGGACACTAAATATTTATAAGCTGCAAAAACTTCTAAAATAACCCATAAACATACATTTGATCTGCAAACCTATTTAGAATAAACAAGAGAAAGTTAAGTAATTAATTATATAAAGGAGATGGTAATAGTTGACGGAGTTATTTAGAATAGTATTATTTATTTTCTTATATTCCATAACTAAAGCTAAGCCCACACAGATTAAGCAGATATATGTAGCTTACAAGACCAATAGAGTATTATACCGGCTTATACTACGTAAGGTAAACTCAAGGCAACCAAACAAGGGATTAAATATTTCCAAAAACATATTTAACTGAGTTCAATAAATATTAACAATTTATACAAAGAAAAGTCCACAAAACTAACCCAATGAGAATATGCATAACCTAACCAAACATTGCTCAGCTTTTGTTACTTTTATAAGCTAATTCACAAATCTACTCTATGTAAACCAGCATCATGAAAGTAAATGCACTGCTTTTAGGAATTTAGTAAGATAATATAAAACAGTGATAAAATACGATGTTCGAGTTGGACGTTCCGTTGGTGGCCTTTTATTCCGATTACTGGCCAATGGCCATAATGGCTTGTCTATACTTCTCTTGATTGGTTACATTTTACCTGTTCACCTTTCCTTTCAGATTACTAATTTGTCTTAAAAAGAATCTCCACCTTTTCCCGAAACAAAATCTTTCACCATACAACCTTAGAAATCTGAAATCACTTAAACTTCCAAGTCACAAAACATCATTTTTCCAAAAGCAGTGTTAATATTCCAGCATTAAACCTTATAATAACCTACCTCTTAATATAATAGAAATCAGCATTACTACCAATATCAAGATCGGTTTAAAGGACTTTTCTATTAAACACGAATACTAGTGAGCAGGTTTATTTAGGGAACAAGAATTGACTTATAGTTATTACGTTAAATAACATACTTTTTTATCTTCTTTTAGTTCTTAAGTCAATGTATACTTTTAAATGACAATACAAAGTACAGCTGTGATTATTTGAAAACATAAACTCTCTTGCAGATTCAATTACTCTTCTTTCAGAGGTCAAGTGCACATTGACTCATGCAATCTTGGACTAAAAACAGGTAACCAATAAAGAAAACATCGATAGTAATGTTTTGAACTTTGTTGTTATATTTTTCCAGTGTTTCAACCAAAGGACACAAAATAGGATGCACGTATTAACCAGGTAACGTCGTGTACGCTTGAAAACAAGTTGGCAACACTGATTAAATAGATCAGATGAATTTTGGCCCTTGGGCGAAAAACTCTACTTTCGGTGTTCAAATGACGTTCCGCAAAACAGGTGATTACAGCGTAGTATGGGGTAAAATTTGTTTTAGTTTCCAACTAGAAATAGCCTTTGGTTCTTAGTGAGACAAAAATAAATGAAACCCAAGTTATCAAATATTACAAAACCATTTAGTGATTGTGATGTAAATTATCTAAAAAAATAACCGTCTATCCATTCATAATAGTGATAATAATTTAAATTATCATAAAGTCCATATTTTATATTTTTATATATTTTTAGTAGAAAGGTAATTTAAAACTTTAATAATATTTAAACTTCAAGATACTTTTAACTACTGCATGTTTATAACGCCATTTTTACTGGAATCCCACCTTTTTTCTGATTGTTGGGTCCAAACTAAAAAGTATTAGGTTTTAGTATAGTTTAAAGATCTCGAGGCATGTATAATGCGACAACTCAACTAAAAATTAATAGATAATACCCTGAGGACAATAATTTTAGCTGAACATCATATACATATGTCATCTCAGTCACTTCTAATATGCAACAATATATCTTAAGCTTTCTGAGACGTTAAATCATCTATATTTTAGTTTGACCTTAAAAGTAAAATTCTCAGTATGTTTCAGAAAGTCGTGTAGGCGATTGAACGAATCAAGGCGTGAAGAATCCTGACTTCTATAAATTGGGGATTTGAGGATATATGTTGAGTCTCATCTCTTCTCAAACTTCACAAGGTTTATCTTACGTTGTTAGAGGAGAAGACTTAAACATTAATTCAAAAAATGGAAAGTCACATTGAACACTGGTTTATAACGCAATAATACTTTAACACTCGTATAACATAAAAACCATACCTAAGTTAAAAATACATGCAATATTAACATATTTTCTCCAGTTAAGTTTATCAGGATTCCTCTATATTCATGAAACAATAACAGCTGACATCAATATACTATTCATATAATTGTTCATATAATTTTGAACAACATTTGGATAGTTACTAGTCGTGTTCAATAAAAGGTTTAGGTTAAATACATTATTTAAATTAAGTTTTTCATGAAAAGGACTCTATGCTCAAACGTACAATATTGGATAATATAAAAATCTCATTCGCCTTAAACGTTGGATTCATAACCCATAACTTCCTCCTACGCACCTGTGCCTTATGTTATTTCCGTTGTCCTTGTAATGCTCCTGAAGCATTATACATTTTTCAACTGAGATAAATAACTTACCCAAAATCCAATTTTTGTAAACAAAAATTACTTTACAGTTTCCCCGGTCATCCTTACGTTCCCGATGAAAACAAAATGTTTTTAACCAAGCGATTATTTTGAAGATTTTGTTAAATGGGATTACGTCAGGACAACAATATAAGAACAATATAAGTACCGCATACTGTATGGTTTTAAGAACACCTGGTAAGCGGGTAAATTTACTCAGGGATAAAAAATTACCTGCTAAATGTAAAAAAAAAACTTTAACGAATTATAGTCAGGCGTTCGGAGGGAATAAGCGAGCGGCAGCTAGGGAAAACACCCCTTGAAGACGCGGAACGTTTTTGTGGTTCCGCGAAATATTGGGAGTGTGAGAGACTGTGTATGTGTTGGCTATTTCGCCCGTGTATGTGTGTATTTGTTTCGAGAAAAAAAACGTTTGACGAAGTTGAGTAATTCAACTAAAATTGGACTTAATCAGCCTCCGCACGAGCAGAGTAACAAGGGGAGTGTTGCCCAAAATTAGGACCTGGATAAATCAATTTCATAAAACAACATGGTCAAATCACGTTTAAAGATATTACACCTATACAAATTTTAGAACTAAAAGTGACAACCAACCCTTACAACCCTGAGAATAATATTAAGTCATTTACCCTAAAATCTTTAATTTATTACCTCATTTAATTATTTTATTAGAAAGCAATGTCACTGCGCTATGAGAGTAAAATATTTTTCGAAGTAACTATTTTATGTTACATAATCGTACGTGTGAAATATTGGAAAGATAAACCTTCTTAACAACCTTTAAAGGTTTTCATCGGTACGCCCAAGTGTTTGTAACGGTTATGTTTCAGGAAGTCCTGTCTCAGCTAGAAACCTTCAAAGCGATAAAGGTCTAAAGTACATCCGGTTACTGCTCCTCACTTCCTGAGGGTATGCTAGTGTTAGGCTGTCGTCATATATTATTTCAGTATTCAGTGGATAAAGTACCATGAAGGTTATTTGACAACCTTGCTAAAATTAATGTGTTTAATGTGTTTTGGGTTAGCGATATAGTTGAAAACAATTATTTCGTTCTTCAAGATAACAATGGCCATATTTTTTAAAATGAGAAAATAAACCCTAGAGAAAGTATTTTACTAAAACACTATACAAACATTTAGTATTCACACTAATAGCTTAAAATTTTAATAAACTGTTCAAACAAATCATAAAAGTATAATTACAAGGAAGGGATGATAAATTTGGAGTATAATAATTCCCATTATTTTGTAAAATTTTAATTTAGTTTTTTTAAAAGATCCATGTTTGGGGATAAACAACTTAAAAATAAATGTATTTATAAAAAGACTAGTCAAATAATGTTGCTTCGAAAACTCAAAATGAATTTGTTAACAACTACGTTAGAAATTCCAGAGCTAATAAATACTTATTAAAACTATTTAAGTGTCAAAGGACTAATAACTAATAATAATATGTTACAAAGCATGTTACAAAATCGTCAAAATAAAATTGTATCACTGTGCTGGGCTTGAGTTTTGCTATGAGAGTTGCAGTAATAGGGTATTTTGTAAAAATAAATCAATTCTACTGACGTAAAAATGCTAGCTAAAAAATTGTAATAAGCATTAATACAATTTTAATACCTATAATCAATAAAATATACAACAATTGGAATGATCAACATTAGTTTAAACTACATAAAAAGGTTAAATTCAAATCCATCGCTTTTATGAGTTTCAAAAATACAGAAAGGTTAAGTTACCTTTTTTCGTCAAAGTGATCAAAAATGGTAATCTTTGCTGCTGATGAAGTCCAGACTCGCCTCTCGCCCGTGACGCGTCGACATCGTTTGTTTTTAGCGAATTTCCCCTATAGGGAATTAGCGAATTTCCCCTGTAGGGAAGAAGCTATTACCGTAGTCGGCATGGTAAGACCTAGGCCCGGGACCGTGATAACTTTTCGTTTTGAGGTCCCCAGACCCCAAAAACACCATTCGTTCGAAACTGTATATATATGTGTGTGTGTGTGTGTGTGTGTGTGTGTCCGTGAGCACGATAACTCTCGTAAAAATTATCCGATTTTGATAAAATTTGGTATGAACGTGTAAAGCAACATTTATGACTTTAAGTTCGAAAACCAGCAAGATCGCACCATCCGAAGGGGTATTTTGGGGGGGTTTTGTACTCCAAAAATGAGTTTTTTGAATTTTGTATTTGTTTTTTTTGAAAAATTCAAATTTTAGTTTTTACCATTGGATTCAGCTTAAAAAAACACACAATTTGGTATTCTGATCATTTCTCTACGTCAATTGGTTACCGAGATATTGAAAGTGCTAAACACAGTACGTTGTCTAATGTTATTCTTATGGAGGAAAATAAACATTTTATATCTAGCTTATTTATGAACGTATACTGACGAAACTTGGTATACGGTTTCATTTGGTTGTGGACCATTGATATTTGCTCAAAAAAACGATTTTTTACCCAAGGCTCCCGTAGCAGCAAACCTGGGTACTCAGCCCCATGTTATTCTTATGGAGAATAAGTAACGTGTTATCTGCCTTCATTATGAAAATAAATTAATGAAATTTGGTATGTGGCTTTACCTACATGAGTTATATTGATGTTTGTATAAAACCCCATTTATTTGTGTTCCTTGCTTCAGCAAACCTGCATACTCAGCCGCCATGTTATTCTTATGGAGAATAATTAAAATGTCATAAATCGTTTATTTATGAATGTATATTGATGAAACTTGGTATGTGGCTTTATGTGGTATTAAGATACATATATATGCATTGGAAATTCGCTGAGTACGCAGGTTTGCTGCTACGGGGGTATTTTAAAGTTATGGTTTTGGCCAGGTATATGTTTTCGTCCGTGTTTTATGTAGTGTATACGTGTTTTAAAATAATTTCGACCTCAGATGAGTGAATACGTTCTTGTGGACTGAAGATGACGCTTTAATAGCTTTGAAATCACGTGGTAGCCAGCAAGGATTACCAATTTGTATCACTTTGACGAAACAAAAGGTAACCTTACCTTTCTTTGTAGTTCAGTATACAGTGATTCTGAGCAATAACAACAAAAATGAAATTACAAGTTTAGAAATCATTAATCAGCCTACTAACTAACACAGGAAGAAGGAGCGATGATTATTTTGATAGTTTTTAAGTCGGTAAATTTCAGGAATGGAGCATTATTTTTTTAATGACACATAACACAATCAATAAACCTTTAGAAAAAAATGACGCAGTTTTCAAAAGTCAGATGTAATAGTTCTCAAGCCTTAAGTGAATTTGTAAAATCAAAACTTGCACATCGAGCATTAAAACAGTGAATTATATTTATGTTACTAGTGATATATTTTAAGATAATAATTTCTAGTTGGAGTGAGTAGTTTGAAAGTTTTGCATGATGTTACCTATCATGTAATCAAGTATAATAACAGGGACCAACCTCACCTCACTTCTAAACCCGACTGGATACATCGGATTATTTAAACAGCTGACCACATCAACACATCTTGGTTAACATAATCGTATATTCCAATGATCATGTTACAAATCTGTAGAAGAAACAATGTCGGTTCATACCATTAAATGCATTTAAATAATTAACTCCCAGTATTCTACGATGGTAATATATAATTTGCAATATATTTAATAGACATTTATATACACGACCCTATCATTTGATCTATAAGGTCTACATTTTCAAATCTAATATACGTCTTAGGTCTATAACTAATTTTTACTGTAAAGTACTTACACTGGCAATAGTATGGTACTGTTAAGAAATATTTTATAGACTATAAAGTGATATTAATATAAGTACTATAATTAATGCTATTATCAATATTACATATATTTGAAGCATTTTAATTCATATATTACAACGACCACGATTATTCTTTCTATACAAATATTTAAATTTAAAGAAATTATTATAAATAGCAATCCAACGTAATTTTCACTGCTTTAGGACAGTTATCGATATTGGTTATTTGGATAAACTATGTTTTCATTACCTTATTTGTTCCGGGATTTTAATGCAAAAAATTAAATAGAGCTATGTTAAAGAATAAATCATATTCGTCTTTAAAATAAAAACAAGACAGTCAACATCAATAATAACATATACATTCTTAGTGAGAAATTAGTGTTACCATCTTTAAGTTTTAGTAATTATAGTAAAATAATAATCACCAAATTAATCACCAAATAATAATCATCAAACTAAAAGGTTCAGGTTCATATTTTTCCCAGAGCTTAGATCACACTATTTTGTGCACTGGGACCTTAGGTATGAGCTTTTATTGAATTAAAAATCAAATTTTGAGCCTTTGTTTGTTTGTTTGCTTATTGGGGGATTAGGAGGCCCCGGCATAGCCTCTCGGCTAAGCACGTCTCGGCCGGCTAAGCACGTCTCTCTTGGGATATTGTACAGCCACGAGAAAGAGGGAAAAGATGGATGGGAAAGGTAGTAGGATGGGGTCAATCTGCCTCGCTCCAGAAAGGGAGAGAGATCCTTACCTAGCTCCCGGGATCTGTAGGTGACAACACCCCAGGACGATTCGCCCTCTAACCCGACGTCCCCCTAAGTCCACCAGAAAGGGACCGCCATTGCAAAGAGCCTCCAACCTCTCAGGGGTCGGTTGGCCCCAGGACGGTTCGTCCCCCAGCCCGACAGACCAAAGACCGTCGGATTAGGGCCCTTCCTCCAGGCACCCATCCCAGGCTGCAAGGAAGATCCACTACTCCCTCCAAGGACTTGGACTAGACTGGGTATCCAGGCTCAACTGGGAGTCAAGCCCCAAGAAGAGACAAGGAGAAACCAAGGAAGGGAAGTTGTCACACTGCCACACTGGATAGCCAAAAGACTTACCAATATTGTGACGGCTTTATTTTTCTGTACCCAATGTGGACCTCTGTACTAGTATAGACCAGTCAGAGAGCCGTCGAGGGCTTTTGAGCCTTTACAGTACAAGTTTAAATGTACTCATGAAACGTTCTTGCCGCCAGCTGCCGTCCTACCAACTCCTCTCCGGACCCTCTGGTACTCAGTGACTAACAAATGTAGTAACTGATAAGAGTGCAACGTCAACAACATCTGACAAGAGAGCGCAGTCGTAGTGAAACAAGTCACAGGGAGAGTCTGGGTACCCGTCATCAGAACTGAGCACAACTCTGGCAATCTTCTTCCTGGTCCAAGGATCACAACTGTCAAACAACTCTTTCTTGGCCTTGGATTTGTGACAGCTTTTCTTGTATTTGATCCAATAGTTGAACAATACTGGAGTGACGATCGCTAACATTGAAATAATGATCCCACATATTGACGAAATTGTGTTTATTATGCCATTTGTATTGGTAAATGGCAACGTCAATAATATCGGCGAACTGAATGAAATGTTCCCAATTTTAACCGACTGCGGGAGATAGTAGATTTTGTTCCGCAACATGTTTAAGTATTTAGATGTTGAAAGCATTTCAGTATATTTTTTTAGTCTACTAAACTTGCAGCAATGAGTTTTGAAAGATACTTCCATAGAATTTCTTGAGGTAAACACGTTTTCTACATCACGTACTAGGCTACTACGAACAATATACTCGTCTCTTTCTAATTGATGATTTAAATACATGTTTATTTCAAGCTGTGCCAAACAAACCATGTTGAAGCTCAAAAATGTTGCCACACTCAGAAAAACGTTTATCACGTCAACAATCGTTTTAAGAAATGACATATAGAAAAAAGTAGTGGGGGTTTGTAGGTTCTGGGCCAAGTGATTTATGGCTTCCGGTCACGTGACCGGAAGCGCTGAGTCATTAAACACGTCATCTGAGCCTCAGCCAGTAACGTAGGCGGTTTTGTGACGTAATGAGGGAAAGTTTAAAGGTCAAGGTCACGGGGAGGTTATTTAAAAAAAGTACTACCTCGCACGCGTAAAATCCGATTGTGATTCGATAGTTTTAATTCGATAAAAATATCGAATGAAAACAATCGAATGAAGCAATCGAATGATACGAGTGCGAGGTAGTACTATTTCATTTATTACTTTAATGTTTACATTTCTTTTTATTTACAATAAGTTATGTTTACAATAATTTATGTTTACAATAGTTCCCCGTTGTTTGTCGTCATCGATGTTGTTGATCCGGAGTCGCGACCATCACTTCGTTTTCTGATGAAAGGCGGTAGATACTTTGACCCCTGCGCAGAGTCTATGTTGTTTGTTGCGATCAGTTGTAAAGATAAACTGTAGCCATTCGCTAGGAGAAGTCTTAACTCCTCTTTAAAAACCTCCAGGTCCGTAGAAGTTGATAGATAAATAGAGTCATAATAAATACATCGAATCTTGAGTGACATGATAATGTTATTTTGTGAAGAGCGCGGAGAGAGGATGATGTTCACCAGTCGAGAGCTGGAGGTGTACTGACTATTCACAAGCTAGCGTTGCAATCGTACTAAATGGTGGGGGTAAAAGTGTGGTGGGGCGGAGCAGATGGCGGAGCAGATGGCGGACGGCAAATGGTAGGCGGCAGATGGCAGGCGGCAGGTGACAGGCGACAAGTGCGCGGCAGATGGCAGCTGACGTGGGGAGGAAGACCTTGAATAAAATATCCATTAGTTACCCATCAAAATATTTGTGGTTCCATGTGCACCGCGCAAAAGTTGGTCTGCTCGTTGAAGTTCCTCCTCTAGTTTAGTAACCAGCCGAAAATCCGCTTCCATTTCATCCTCCTGCTCTGGACATTGCGGCTGCGCACACCACCTCTTGCAAGCATAATCATACGCGTTCTTATATTCCTCCAGGACTTGTTCATATGTCCTAGGCTGCTGGGATATAGTTTGCATCGCCGCTCCTTGCTTAACCTCGGTAGTCTCAAGAGTTGCCACCAACTCCTTCTCACTAATCGCACCTCCCCAAATAATGTTATTGCCACGGCTTATGATGTTGCTTGTTGGCTGCTGAGATGTAGTTTGCTCAACCTCGGTAGCGTCAAGAGTTGCTATCAACTCCTCCTCACAAACCGCATCTCCCCAAATATTGTCGTTGACGCTGTTCATGGTGTTGTCTGTTCCAATGATAGTATAGTAATGCAGCGTTTGAGTGTAGGTTAGGTACTTGCCCCTTCCCCCACCACATCACTTTCCCCACCACACCACTTCCCCCACCAAGTTTTTACATCGCGCACTAACTAGCGTACACGCATTAGTTAGGGTCTGACTCTTACACTGTCAAGACCGTAGCTCCTTAACTGAAAACTTCAATTAATTTGTCTCAACACTATACGTGTATAAATATTACAGTCACTATGATCTAAACTAGTGCATGTTTCCATGTGTTGCTTCTTGTGCAGCAGACAACTGGCTAAGAGTGTTTCAACCTTGGCTATTCTACGATGGAACCGCTCATTGTCCGCTAAAAGCGTAGACATTCTATCTTCATCGTCGGAGAAGTAGAAGGTGGTGGCAAGCGGGCTACTGAAGGACACCTTACTCATATTCCTGTAAAACTGTGACATGTTCAGACGTTAACACAAACTATATAAGTAGATGTTCATCCGACAAGAGCTGGAAGTATAATGATGTAGCACTAGCGAGTAGGATAGACACCTATCCCCACCACAACGTTACCTTGTCCTTCAAACAGTTGTTTTTCGCTACAGTTGCTATACCCTTGGTCGGATCTGAAGTCTGTTTGAACTAACTTGTTCGTCTGATCAATCCGCGTAGTTTGAGTACCCACTTGATATATTTTAAACCGTAAATAAAGAAGTTATGTAGGTTTGACCTCTAAAATAGTTGTTTTTTAGCTATTACTGCTATGCCCTTGATCGGATCTGAATTTTGTTTGCACCAACTTGTTCGTCTGATCAATCCGCGTAATTTGAGTACCCACTTGATATACTTTAATCCGTAAATAAAGAGGTTATTTAGGTTTAACCTCCAAGATAGTTGTTTTTAGCTATTACTGCTATACCCTTGGTCGGATTTGAATTCTGTTTTCACCAACTTGTTCGTCTGATCAATCCGCGTAATTTGAGTACCCACATGACATACTTTGCACAAACTTTATACCCCCCCCCTTTTTTTGGGTCATGTTCAAGGTCAAGGTCAAAGTCAAGGACCTTGGGACTTAGAAATTTTTACAAAGTGGGCTGCACACAAACATGAGACTAACAGTCTCCTGCCTATGTACAGGCCAAGTCCCTAACTTGAAATGCTTAGGGTGGTCCTGAAAAGGACCGTTTGTTTTCGAAGGAGATGGTGGATAAGGAGCGGTGGACAGTGTTTACTTTATTTCTTTGTAACCCACTTTACTTGACCCTTCAGCCGTACCAAAAACAAGTCGCACTCGGTCTCAGGAGGTGGCAGAGTGGACCTTGGAAGGTGGACCTTGACGTAACGGCCGGCAAAGAGGTGTTGGAGTAGGTACTCATCGCCGATCTTCCCCACAAATAAATATTCCACGTTCAACTTCAACCGGGCAAACTTGACGGTGACAGACTCCAGCGGCGATACCAACTCGGTAAGTTTCACCGTAGCCGTCCTCTTCATTATTTCCTCAACAGTTGGAGGTGGCGATGAAGGTCGAGGCGCTGAAGGGCGAGGCGGTGTCGATGGCGGAGATGCAGAAGACGTCGAAGGCCGTTGATCAAAGTAAAGTGGGTGGTTCCGAAAATTTCTTTGTATACAAGACCTAAAAGAACTAGGTCTTTTGAAACCGCTCCTTTTCTCCGAAGACTTCTTCAAAGTCTCCTTCAAACGTTGCAGTTTCTCGGGTGTGATGGGAGAAGACATAGCGCAGAGGTGTATACAGTTCGCAAGGCAAAGCTGGAATGAGGTACCAGACGGAGCAAAGCGGGTCGCCAAGTGTAACCGTGACATTTCCATATACGGGTAGAAAGCTAAAGACCGGTCTACATCCTGTTCCCCTTCCACCATGACGACACAACCCCCCCCCCCTGACGTCACGGGGCGGAGCCCCCCCATCGACCTCCCCCCTTCGACCTCCCCCCTTCCGCTTCGGTGACGTCACTTTGCCTTTATAAGCGGGAGCAGTCCGCAGTCTCGTCGCAGTAGCTTGCCGCCCGTTGTTTTGATATACGTCCCAGTGGGTTGCACTCTGCTGCAGCGTAGGTCTGTTAAGTGTGCGTTGGGCCCGACGCGCAATTAAGAGATCCGCGCCCTTGCATGTTTAGTTAGTTTATTAAGCATGTTAGATAACGCTTGTAGATTGCTGCTAGGTAATGTAGTTAGTCTAATATATATGTTAGTGTGTGGTATCGGTTTGAAGTGTTTTATTTACTTATAACATATGTACTCCCGGCCCTACAGGTCCCTCAACAACCTTGGTCAAAACTTGGGTTCGCAGCAGCCTGACGCCGGGTGTTTGGGTCTACGTCCCACCGGGTTTCAGTGATACTGTTGACCTTTGCAAAACCGACCTCGGCTGTTCTTGTAAAAGTAACGTTAACTGATTAATTTTGTTTAAATAGTTGTTGGGAAAGTCTTTATTTTAAAAGTAATGTAACTTGTTTCTTATCCTTTTCCTAACCCCTTACAAAAAGGTATGGCTCCCAAACCAACCTTATGTCATTACGGCGCGCAAACCGGTTGACATTACCCATCTTAGCCTGAGAAACGTTTGTGAAATATAAAATCAGCCTCTTGTTTAAAATCAGTCTCTTGTTTAAAATCAGTCTCTTGCTTGTTGTCTTTTGTCCCCTTCCCCAATACAGAGCGGGGAATAGATCGGTTTGTGGTCCAAGTGAGAATCACTTACCGGTCTATTCCCCGTTTTGGCAACTTGTTCGGATGACCTTGGGACTTAGAAAATTCTCGTACAGAGCGGGGAATAGATTGGTTTGTGGTCCAAGTGAAAACCACTTACTGCTCTATTCCCCGTTTCGACAACATGATCAAACGACCTTGACCCACTTCAGGACTTAGAAAGTTCTCGTATTGTAAAATATACATATATATATTTATTCGTTACAACATTAACACCCCCACCCTATATCACTTTCACTCCCCACCACTAACATTGTGTATAAAAGAGGGTCCCCCAGCCCTAGTAAAATCACTCTTCTACCTGTGCTGTTATACCTCACACCATGGCACACATTAGGAAGCAGACACGACCTCTCAAATTGAAACCTTCTGCTTCGTCTTCAGCCGCCTCTACCACTTCGTCTTCTGCGGTTCCATCCATCCTTCGGACAGCTCTGATGATAGCTAACATCGTCCCGGAGAACTGTTCACCACCACCTGCTGTGTCAACGTCTTCCACAAGTCCTTCACCTCTTCCGTCAACTTCTCGTGCTGTTTCTCCAAGTCCTTCTACATCTTCAAGTTGTTCTACATCTTCAAGGTGTTCTACATCTTCATCAAAGTCTTCCACATCTTCTGCTTCTTCATCCTCATCATCAAGGTCGAGACCAAGCCAACCAGCCACACAATCATCTTCTCCAACCAGACCTTCAGTAATCTGCACATACACTTCATCTCCTTCAGAGAAATTCAAACAACTGAAATCTGTACAAAGGATGTGCATACTTCCTGCACAACAATGCAGTTATATATTCAAAAAAGGTGCTAAAAAAGGTGATCGCTGTCATAAACGTTGTATTTTAAATGAAGGAGCGTGCAGTCTTCATTTAAAATTAAACCATAGCGCATCTCCTTCTTCACCACGTCCAACAGTAGTGAGTAGAGGCAATATGGGGAGTCTGGGACAGCTGAAAAATAATTGTTTTTAAATCAGAAGTGACGTTTGAGTGACGTGGTGATGACGTATGTGTGACGAGAGGGTGTGATGACGTCACGGCGATGACGTATTGGTGTGACGATACACATACGTCATTGGATGTGAGGTAATGTGAAAACGGGTGGATCTATATTCGTTCCGAAACTGTTAGAAATCGTGGGAGGGTTAGAAAATGAATTTTGCGATTTATGAGTGTCAAAGATTGAAAAATCTGGTAATTAAATTTGGCCAGTCTATTCAGTTGTCGCTACGAATGTTTAAGGTACCTGTTTTGCAGGAGCTTATTCGAGATATTTAGGACTTTGTCATTTAACCACCTTCATTTTAGTGGCCTTTATAAAGTCCGTTTTTAAACTTCTCAATTTTTAAACTTTCACGGTACGAAGCTAAATGCTTATTCAGTTGTTGTTAAAAATGTTGTAGGTGACTAACTAATTATAATTAATATTCTCCTAACATGTTCAAACGTGTTCAAGGCCATTTTAATACCTAAAAAAAGGGATCTTGACTGTGGAGGATTGCCCATGCCGACCAGTCAATAAAGGTCAGTTCATTCATGGCGGTTTGCCCAGCCGACCGATTGAACTGTTTAAGGTATGGATGGACCGCAGAACTCTACACTGCGCGAACCACCCGGTTTTTTTGGGGTTGTGATGGGAATCAGGTAAGAGACAGAGTTTAACTTGTACAATTCAACAAATTGTGTTAGTGTTAGTAGGAAACCAGCGAAGCCATGCAAGACAGAAAAGGAGAGTACAGACAAGAATAAGAGATCAGTGCTGATTTTAACGATTGACACAGGCCAGATCCATTTCCGACCGTACTGTTCACCCAACGGCCGGAGGCAGTGCTGACCACACAGGGGGACTTGTCTCAGGCCTTGTGTGACGCAGAAGGTGTTGACTTCCTCGGGGCCCGGCGGAGATCAGCGTAGAAAAGCCGGCCGATAGCGAGTGAGACCTACGTTTGTGGTGCTCGCTATATCACAGAAGTTCCAATCCCGGGGTACCACTTCAGGGATTGCGGTAATAGAAGACATCCGTGAACGTTCAGCTTATCTCCGATGATCTCCGCTGTGCCCCGCTGAATCTTCTCTGGAGCTGGTCCCGTGTCTGCACGCCAAATGATTCGAGTGGATCGAACATCCCGGCTTTATATCTTTTTCCGCCGAGTCAGCAGAAAAAGCTCGCCTCATTAGTTGATCTGTTTCGACCAATGAGAAGCCGGCTTGTGCTAATGAGTATACCGCTGTTGTTAGGTGTATCACTTCTGCTCAACCATTCTCAACGGACGCTTCATTTGTTGCTAAGAATGTTTTAGGTGACTTTAACTAATTATAATTAATATTCCCCTAACATGTTCAAACGTGATCAAGGTCATTTTAATACTTAAAAAAGGATCTTGACTGTGGCGGATTGCCCATGCCGACCAGTCAAGAAAGGTCAGTTCATTCGTGGCGGTTTGCCCAGCCGACCGATTGAACTGTTTAAGGTATGGATGGACCGCATAACTCTTCACTGCGTGAACCACCCGGGTTTTTTTTGGGGGGGGTTGTGATGGGAATCAGGTGAGGGACAGAGTTTAACTTGTACAATTCAACAAATTGTGTTAGTGTTAGTGGAAAACCAGCGAAGCCATGCAATGAAGAAAAGGATAGTACAGACAAGAATAAGAGATCAGCGCTGAGTATAACGATTGACACGGGCCAGATCCATTGCCCACCGTACTGTTCACCCAAGGCCGGAGGCAGTGCTGACCACGCAGGGGGACCGCCTCAGACCTTGTGTGACGCAGAAGGTGTTGACTTCCTCGGGACCCGACGAAGATCAGCGTAGAAAAGCCGGCCGATAGCAAGTGAGACCTACGTTTGTGGTGCTCGCTATATCACAGACGTTCCAAGCCCGGGGTACCACTACAGGGATTGCGGTACTTGGAGACTTCCGTGAACGTTCGGCTTCTCTAAAGTGATCTCCGCTGAGGCCCGCCGAATGAAGTAAGCAGTTGGTCCCGTGGCTAGTAGACAAATGATTCGAGTGGACCAGTTAAAACAGTCACATATTATTACATTTGAGAGGCAACTTATTATATGATGATTTACAAATAAATAAGACAAAATAGCTCTTGTAAAAAAGTTTATGAATAATTGCACTTAGTTATTAAACCTCTTTTAATGATTAAAATCATGTAAATTTCTAATATTTAATTATATTACGCATTAATAGAAATAAAGACAGATATATTCTCAGTTAGGAATTCTTATGTCAAAGCTAGCGCTGGTGGCGGTGAAAGCAGAAGTTAACACCAGTGCTGCTATTAGTTCCCGTGGCGGCCACACTAAGTTTTGTAGCGCTAGTTTAGAAATTAATTTAATGCAGTGGACCAGTTAAAACAGTCACATATTATTACATTTGAGAGCCAACTTATTATATGATGATTTACAAATAAGTAAGATGAAATAGCTCTTGAAAGAAAGTTTATAAATAATTTCACTTAGTTATTGAACTTATTTTCATGAATAAAATAATTTAAAATTGCAACATTTAATTATATTACACAACTTATTCTAAGTTAGGAATTCTTATGTAGCTAGGGAAGATGAAACGACAGTGGTGCTATTAGTTCCCGTGGCGGCCACACTAAGCTTGTAGCGCTAGTTTAGATATCCATTTAATGCAGTGGACCAGTTAAAACAGTCACATATTATTACATTTGAGAGCCAACTTATTATATGATGATTTACAAATAAGTAAAATGAAATAGCTCTTGAAAGAAAGTTTACAAACAATTGGACTTTGTTATTGAACCTCTTTTTCATGACTAAAATAAAGTAAATCTGCAATATATAATTGTATTACGCTTTAATAGAATTAAAGTCAAAGGCATTTAAGTTAGGAATTCTTATTATGTTGCTATTGACGAGGAAAGGAGTAGTGCTGCCATTAGTTCCCGTGGCGGCCACACTAAGTTTTTAGCGCTAGTTTAGAAATTCATTTGAATACGTTTTTTTTTATAAGCAATTTAGTTTCAATTAAGACTTGACCTTTTGGCCTCTTATCCCTTGGTAACCAGATTCTTTACCGAAAACACAGTTATCAAAATTCTTAAATATTAATAATATTCATTAAACATATATGCGCATATTTTAATTAGATTAGTCCAAATATTTGTTATTATCCTACATAACAGTCTAACTTCTCTTTTAAAAGGTGTTATTTAGATTACTAAACAAATAAATAAATTAATGTATTAAAACGTAAATAAAAAAATACAATGTTCGAAACCCTGAACCTTTACTGTTTGTTATGCTAAGCTCTAACAATTAAAACTATCTGGTAAAATACCATGTAATAGCACTTCAGGCACATCCACAAGGATGGTGGTGGGGGGGAGAGCTTTGTAGCGTTACGTTTTGTGATGTGGGAGGGAAGAAGAGTATTAACCAGCGTTAAAGCATGCATACAATTTTCTTATTATGCACTAAGGGGCCATACACTTATTAAAAACTTAAACCAATCTGAATGGGTATATAGTAGTTGTTACGGTGCTCACCTCACACTCCGAGGATCATCAGATCAATCAAGATCAAAGTCTGTAATTTTTGTGTAAGTGTTATACTGAAGTCAACTGTCATCTGTCTTTTGGTTATTTATTAATTATGCTTTCTAGGGACAGGTTGACCTTAGATAGTAACAATACCACGGTGTGGACCATTCTCTATCAAAAGCTTTGAGAAATATTGTGGAACTTGGATAAATTGAACTTCTATAATTCAAAATATTCTTTGGTCCTAATTTTTGCTTAGTCCCTAGTACTGGTTCGTTACATTTTTTATACCAGCCCAATATTCTAATTATACAAGTTCCACTGTACTTGATGAGTGGAACTGTACTTCCTAGAGACTACCAAACATTGCCGATGTGAACGGTATTTTACATAACCATGGCGAGTGTATATGCAACCTAGAGATTATAACTATCACTGTAATTATAAGTCAAACTTCATTGGTTACAATATATCAGTGCCCAAATATTTCATAATGTTCCAGTCAGGGAGTTTATATTCTGTTGAGGCCTTTTATGCAAAGTTTTCTGTAGACCTATGAGTTTTAAACTATAAAATAACTGCATAGTTTACCGATTTTCAGATACGTAATATAACCTTACGTATCGTATTAAGTAAGCAACGTACTTTGAAACCTGGTGGCGCGGCGGATTGGAAGCAATTCTAATGGTCACATTTTATCACATTTGAGAGCTAGCCGCTATATATTTACTCGACATATATTTGATGCTGAGTTAGTTGTCGCGATGTTTACTAGATATATATTTATAAAAAGCAGCCACGGAATCGTCCATTACGTTGCCAGTCTGTAATGTTTGATCATCTAGTGATAGTAAAATGCATGGCTGCTATGTCAGCATCAAATATATGTCGAGTAAATATATAGCGGCTAGCTCTCAAATGTGATAAAATGTGACCATTAGAATTGCTTCCAATCCGCCGCGCCACCAGGTTTCAAAGTACGTTGCTTACTTAATACGATACGTAAGGTTATATTACGTATCTGTAAATCGGTAAACTATGCAGTTATTTTATAGTTTAAAACTCATAGGTCTACAGAAAACTTTGCATAAAAGGCCTCAACAGAATATAAACTCCCTGACTGGAACATTATGAAATATTTGGGCACTGATATATTGTAACCAATGAAGTTTGACTTATAATTACAGTGATAGTTATAATCTCTAGGTTGCATATACACTCGCCATGGTTATGTAAAATACCGTTCACATCGGCAATGTTTGGTAGTCTCTAGGAAGTACAGTTCCACTCATCAAGTACAGTGGAACTTGTATAATTAGAATATTGGGCTGGTATAAAAAATGTAACGAACCAGTACTAGGGACTAAGCAAAAATTAGGACCAAAGAATATTTTGAATTATAGAAGTTCAATTTATCCAAGTTCCACAATATTTCTCAAAGCTTTTGATAGAGAATGGTCCACACCGTGGTATTGTTACTATCTAAGGTCAACCTGTCCCTAGAAAGCATAATTAATAAATAACCAAAAGACAGATGACAGTTGACTTCAGTATAACACTTACACAAAAATTACAGACTTTGATCTTGATTGATCTGATGATCCTCGGAGTGTGAGGTGAGCACCGTAACAACTACTATATACCCATTCAGATTGGTTTAAGTTTTTAATAAGTGTATGGCCCCTTAGTGCATAATAAGAAAATTGTATGCATGCTTTAACGCTGGTTAATACTCTTCTTCCCTCCCACATCACAAAACGTAACGCTACAAAGCTCTCCCCCCCACCACCATCCTTGTGGATGTGCCTGAAGTGCTATTACATGGTATTTTACCAGATAGTTTTAATTGTTAGAGCTTAGCATAACAAACAGTAAAGGTTCAGGGTTTCGAACATTGTATTTTTTTATTTACGTTTTAATACATTAATTTATTTATTTGTTTAGTAATCTAAATAACACCTTTTAAAAGAGAAGTTAGACTGTTATGTAGGATAATAACAAATATTTGGACTAATCTAATTAAAATATGCGCATATATGTTTAATGAATATTATTAATATTTAAGAATTTTGATAACTGTGTTTTCGGTAAAGAATCTGGTTACCAAGGGATAAGAGGCCAAAAGGTCAAGTCTTAATTGAAACTAAATTGCTTATAAAAAAAAAGTATTCAAATGAATTTCTAAACTAGCGCTAAAAACTTAGTGTGGCCGCCACGGGAACTAATGGCAGCACCACTCCTTTCCTCGTCAATAGCAACATAATAAGAATTCCTAACTTAAATGCCTTTGACTTTAATTCTATTAAAGCGTAATACAATTATATATTGCAGATTTACTTTATTTTAGTCATGAAAAAGAGGTTCAATAACAAAGTCCAATTGTTTGTAAACTTTCTTTCAAGAGCTATTTCATTTTACTTATTTGTAAATCATCATATAATAAGTTGGCTCTCAAATGTAATAATATGTGACTGTTTTAACTGGTCCACTGCATTAAATGGATTTCTAAACTAGCGCTACGAGCTTAGTGTGGCCGCCACGGGAACTAATAGCACCACTGTCGTTTCATCTTCCCTAGCTACATAAGAATTCCTAACTTAGAATAAGTTGTGTAATATAATTAAATGTTGCAATTTTAAATTATTTTATTCATGAAAATAAGTTCAATAACTAAGTCCAATTGTTTGTAAACTTTCTTTCAAGAGCTATTTCATCTTACTTATTTGTAATACATCATATAATAAGTTGGCTCTCAAATGTAATAATATGTGACTGTTTTAACTGGTCCACTGCATTAAATTAATTTCTAAACTAGCGCTACAAAACTTAGTGTGGCCGCCACGGGAACTAATAGCAGCACTGGTGTTAACTTCTGCTTTCACCGCCACCAGCGCTAGCTTTGACATAAGAATTCCTAACTGAGAATATATCTGTCTTTATTTCTATTAATGCGTAATATAATTAAATATTAGAAATTTACATGATTTTAATCATTAAAAGAGGTTTAATAACTAAGTGCAATTATTCATAAACTTTTTTACAAGAGCTATTTTGTCTTATTTATTTGTAAATCATCATATAATAAGTTGCCTCTCAAATGTAATAATATGTGACTGTTTTAACTGGTCCACTGCATTAAATTAATTTCTAAACTAGCGCTACAAAACTTAGTGTGGCCGCCACGGGAACTAATAGCAGCACTGGTGTTAACTTCTGCTTTCACCGCCACCAGCGCTAGCTTTGACATAAGAATTCCTAACTGAGAATATATCTGTCTCTATTTCTATTAATGCGTAATATAATTAAATATTAGAAATTTACATGATTTTAATCATTAAAAGAGGTTTAATAACTAAGTGCAATTATTCATAAACTTTTTTACAAGAGCTATTTTGTCTTATTTATTTGTAAATCATCATATAATAAGTTGCCTCTCAAATGTAATAATATGTGACTGTTTGAACTGGTCCACTCGAATCATTTGTCCAGTAGCCACGGGACCAACTGCTTACTTCATTCGGCGGGCCTCAGCGGAGATCACTTTAGAGAAGCCGAACGTTCACGGAAGTCTCCAAGTACCGCAATCCCTGTAGTGGTACCCCGGGCTTGGAACGTCTGTGATATAGCGAGCACCACAAACGTAGGTCTCACTTGCTATCGGCCGGCTTTTCTACGCTGATCTTCGTCGGGTCCCGAGGAAGTCAACACCTTCTGCGTCACACAAGGTCTGAGGCGGTCCCCCTGCGTGGTCAGCACTGCCTCCGGCCTTGGGTGAACAGTACGGTGGGCAATGGATCTGGCCCGTGTCAATCGTTATACTCAGCGCTGATCTCTTATTCTTGTCTGTACTATCCTTTTCTTCATTGCATGGCTTCGCTGGTTTTCCACTAACACTAACACAATTTGTTGAATTGTACAAGTTAAACTCTGTCCCTCACCTGATTCCCATCACAACCCCCAAAAAACCCGGGTGGTTCACGCAGTGAAGAGTTCTGTGGTCCATCCATACCTTAAACAGTTCAATCGGCCGGCTGGGCAAACCGCCACGAATGAACTGACCTTTCTTGACTGGTCGGCATGGGCAATCCGCCACAGTCAAGATCCTTTTTTAAAGTATTAAAATGACCTTGATCACGTTTGAACATGTTAGGGGTAGAAAAGTACATTTTTAAAATGTATCTGCAACGATCTAATTAAAAGCAATTTAAAATTGTTTGAATATATCACTCTAATTATTAATTACATGATTCTAAAATTCTGTTTATTTATTTAACAAAAACAAATAGTAATTTATGTGAAAGGTTATTTGATAAAATCAAATTACAGCCACATTACGTGGGTTACCAACACTAGCGCTCACAGCTTGATGTGGCGGCCACGGAAATTATGAGCAGCACTGCTGTTAATTGTAGTTTGTGAAACCTTCACCTAGCTTTGACGTAGGTATTCCTAACTATACTCATGTTTGTCTGACGATTACGCTTGTAAAATATACTATCACAGTAAAAAATAATAATTTACGATGGGCTAAAATAAGTATTAAAATTCTAAAACGTGTATTTTTTAAATTGTTAGAAACATTTCACTATATGATATAAATTTTTTCAAAAGATATTTTAGAATCGCTTCAACTCTGAGAACAGACCTTGACCAGAAGGTTATCCGAACTTTAGTGATGTGCCCCAAAATCACGAACTGTGATTTTATAACGGTGATTTTAAAATCACGGGTGGACCTGTGATCACGACTTCTAAAGGAACAGTGATTTACAGTGATTCGTGATTCGCCGTGCTTCTCGTTATAGTTAGTACCTGACATCGCCTAGAAGCTTACCTGCTAACTTTAATTCTGTTTTATTGATTACAACGTGGGAATGCTTATCGCACACCCCCGCTTCCGCTGGGGTAGTGTTCTTTATCTGTCCCCACCTTCGGATTTCTTTCCTAAGCATTATGTCGTGATTGAATCTTTTATAATTTAAAATGTCAAAGCCTCAATGAAGTCCCCTTTAGAGATTTTTCACTGCAACCAGTGATAGTTTTGCTGTAATACGAATAGACTGTAATACTGTTGGTTTCAGAATTGAGTTGAGTCGAATTTGATCTTATATATATATATATATATATATATATATATATATATATATATATATATACTAGCTGATGTACCCGTCCTTCGTACGGGTTGTATATACAAAATCACGTTTTTGAGCGGCTGCCATTATTTTCAAAAAAGCGTATGCCAGTTTATAATGACCTAAAACCTTCTCACGCATATATAGAACAAAGAAACAAAGTTTCATTAATGTCAGTGCACCCGTTTTCCAGTGAAAAGCGAACAAAACCCCGTCTTTGAGCGTTACCGGCAGACAGGCAGACACAAATTGGGATAAGATTTGTTTTGTTTTCCCTAGGGTGTAAAACATGAAAATTGAGATAAGATTTGTTTTGTTTTCCCTAGGGTGTAAAACATGAAAATATGCCAACATTTCATAATTCCAAGCAATGTACAGACAAAACTCTAATTTTATTTATATAGATTAATTATACGGTATATTGAAATAAATATATATAAACTTGATGTACACGTTCTTCGCACAGGGGTTTTCCTTACCCGTTCTATAGTCAATGCAAATTTCATTTTAGTTAGCTTGAAACAGCTGTTGTTCTTGCTTCTGCTCTTTAATCTGTCAAATGTAAGTGCCCTCAGCTGTTCGCATTACAGTTTCTGAATGTTTACTTTCTTATGAAATGTAAACATTGAAACTTAGAACGTTCACGGGGCGTAGCCCGAAGGGATTTTAAAGAAGTGGATAGACCTATGTGTTGCATGGGTTCAAGATCTACCTTTGTATAAAGTTTCAGCCCAGTCGGTTAAGTAGTTTTTGCGTTCACCCGGAACAGCAGACAAACAGACAGAAACCACCTCTTCTTTATAATATTATAGATAGATTAGGCCAATTGGATAAAATATAACTAGTGGTAGGAAATGAAACTACATTTTGATGGAACAATTAATATTTTTTATAAAAGTTGGAAGAAACAAACATGTTTTTAAGTATTTTCTGGTGTAAGTTTATTATTTATACAATATATTACAATAGTATATTTCGCACCAAGGGCCGAAAGTGGGGTTTTGCTGACCCGAGATCGTGTTTTATGACCGAGACGAAGTCGAGGTCATAAATCGTTCGAGGACTATGCAAAACCCTTTCGGCAGAGGTGCGAACGCTATTTTTCACCATACTACAGTTATTAACGGGGGCTAAATGTGATCGGTCATAAAACACGATCGGCCTCATGCAATCTTGGACTAAAAACAGTTAACCAATAAACAAATCATCGATAGTACAATGTTTTGAATTTTATTGTTATTTGTTCCAGTGTTTCAACCAAAGAACACGAAATAATATGCAGGTATTAACCAGGTAACGTTGTGTACAATTGAAAACAAGTTGGCAACACTGAGTAAGTAGACCAGCTGACTTTCGGCCCTAGGGCCGACAATTTTCGGCCCTTGGGCGGAAAAACACTACTTTAAGTATTAAAATGACGTTCCGAAAACAGGTGATTACAGCGTAGTGTGGTGAAACATTCTTTTAATTTTAGGGCAGTAACATTTTGTAATGTCACAAAGTTCGAATAGGTTTTATTCAATTTTGGTTTAGGTTTAGTTTTGGTTTGTAATTAAAAGTAATCCACAAAGAGTAAGAACTGATGGTTGAAAAATTATACACTTGTGTTAAAACTGAAACAAATTAGACTAAAACCAAGACACGAATTTATAACAAATATACCTATTTTTAGATACTTTTATTCTTAAAGATCTTAATTACACCTAGTAAATCCGACCCTGTACAATTCACGGTAAAAGCGGAAAAAGTTAAATCACGGTAAGAACGACAAGAGTGAAATTACAGTAAGAACAACAAGAGTGAAATCACGGTGAATCACTGTTTAGGTAGTGGAGAATCACGGACAATACAGTTTCAGCGTTCCTAGTTTTACGTAAAATAACGAATCACTGTAAATCATAGTTAAAAATCACAGGGAACCCTAGTAACCAATCACTGTTTTCATCGTAACTATAAAGTAACAGGAATTACAATCACTACTGAACTTTACTTTTGTTTAGTGGTTAAAGCTTTAATTATATTATTTCTTGAGGGGTAAATTTGAAAATGTCTTTGCAAAGATTAAATTAAAAGTAATTTAATTATTTATTAGGAAAATGATTTAAACAAATTAAAAAAAAATTGTAATTTAAGTGCAAGGTTGCTTGATAACATCACGATACAGCCACATTAAATGGAATGCAAAACTAGCGCTACAAGATTAGTGTGGCCGCCAAGGGAACTAATAGCAGAACTGCTCATTTTATCTTCCCTAGCGACATAAGAATTCCTAACTTAGAATACATGCAACTTTAATTCTATTAATGCGTAAAATAATTAAATATTGCAAATTTACTTTTAGTCATGAAAATAAGTTCAATAACTAAGTGAAATTATTTATAAACTTTCTTTCAAGAGCTATTTCATCTTACTTATTTGTAAATCATCATATACTAAGTTGGCTTTCAAATGTAATAATATGTGACTGTTTTAACTGGTCCACTGCATTAAATGGATTTCTAAACTAGCGCTACAAGCTTAGTGTGGCCGCCCGCCACGGGAACTAATAGCACCACTGTCGTTTCATCTTCCCTACCGACATAAGAATTCCTAACTTAGAATAAGTTGCGTAATATAATTAAATGTTGCAATTTTAAATTATTTTATTCATGAAAATAAGTTCAATAACTAAGTGAAATTATTTATAAACTTTCTTTCAAGAGCTATTTCATCTTACTTATTTGTAAATCATCATATAATAAGTTGGCTCTCAAATGTAATAATATGTGACTGTTTTAACTGGTCCACTGCATTAAATTAATTTCTAAACTAGCGCTACAAAACTTAGTGTGGCCGCCACGGGAACTAATAGCAGCACTGGTGTTAACTTCTGCTTTCACCGCCACCAGCGCTAGCTTTGACATAAGAATTCCTAACTGAGAATATATCTGTCTTTATTTCTATTAATGCGTAATATAATTAAATATTAGAAATTTACATGATTTTAATCATTAAAAGAGGTTTAATAACTAAGTGCAATTATTCATAAACCTTCTTTCAAGAGCTATTTCATCTTACTTATTTGTAAATCATCATATAATAAGTTGGCTCTCAAATGTAATAATATGTGACTGTTTTAACTGGTCCACTGCATTTAATTAATTTCTAAACTAGCGCTTCAAAACTTAGTGTGGCCGCCACGGGAACTAATAGCACCACTGTCGTTTCATCTTCCCTAGCGACATAAGAATTCCTAACTTAGAATAAGTTGCGTAATATAATTAAATGTTGCAATTTTAAATTATTTTATTCATGAAAATAAGTTCAATAACTAAGTGAAATTATTTATAAACTTTCTTTCAAGAGCTATTTCATCTTACTTATTTGTAAATCATCATATAATAAGTTGGCTCTCAAATGTAATAATATGTGACCGTTTTAACTGGTCCACTGCATTAAATTAATTTCTAAACTAGCGCTACAAAACTTAGTGTGGCCGCCACGGGAACTAATAGCAGCACTGGTGTTAACTTCTGCTTTCACCGCCACCAGCGCTAGCTTTGACATAAGAATTCCTAACTGAGAATATATCTGTCTTTAGCACAAGCCGGCTTCTCATTGGTCAAACAGTTCAACCAATGAGGTGAGGTTATTTTCTGCTGACTCAGCGGAAAAGTTCATAAAACCGGGACGCTCGTTCCACTCGAATCATTCGGCATGCAGACACGGGACCAGTCCAGAGCAGCTCCAGAGAAGCGGGGCACAGCGGAGATCATCGGAGAGAAGCTGAACATCCACGGAGGTCTCCTAGTACCGCAATCCCTGCAGTGGTACCCCGGGCTTGGAACTTCTGTGATATAGCGAGCACCACATATGTAGGTCTCACTTGCTATCGGCCGGCATCTCTACGCTGATCTCCGCCGGGTCCCGAGGCGGAGTCAACACCTTCTGCGTCACACAAGGCCTGAGACAAGTCCCCCTGTGTGGTCAGCACTGCTCCGGGCGTTGGGTGAACAGTGCGGTGGGCAATGGATCTGGATTTCGTTAAGCTCAGCGCCGATCTCTTATTCTTCTCTGTACAATCCTTTTCTGTCTTGCATGGCTTCGCTGGTTTCCCACTAACACTAACACAATTTGTTATTAATTTTTATCTTATCTAAGATCTAGATCTAAGATAAGATAAGATAAGATAAGATAAGATAAGATAAGATAAGATAAGATAACACAAACTGACGTAAATGGATGGTTGGCCATTTCAAGTTGCAAACCGACTTAAATGGACGGTTGGCCATTTCAAGTCGCAAACCGACGTAACTAAACCGTTTCTTAATATAAATCCACCCGCTTTCACATTACCTCACATCCAATGACGTATGTGTATCGTCACACAAATACGTCATCGCCGTGACGTCATCACACCCTCTCGTCACACATACGTCATCACCACGTCACTCAAACGTCACTTCTGATTTAAAAACAATTATTTTTCAGCTGTCCCAGACTCCCCATATTGCCTCTACTGTAGTACCAACCAAAATTCGAATTAATAGGCTTTGTAAAAACAAACGCTACTTCTTTGTTAAAATAAAGGACTTTGCAAAGGTGTTGGTTCAATGTGAAGGTAAACTGTACTATGTAGAGTTACCTAGAGGCATGGACCTCCACGTCAAAAAGCCTTCCCAGAAGGACTATTTAATTCGAAATGATTCAGGTAACAATGTGTGGAAATCATTAAAATAAAAAATAAATAAAAACAAAAAGACCAAAAAGTTTATTCCAAATTAAATAAAATTTTCTTCCAAATTAAAAAAAAAAAAAGTGTGGACAACCTATTTACACTTTGTAGCATCTGCAACAATAGGTTCGCTCTGTTTGAATTCCTTTTCAAACCAAAAAAAATTGATCTGTTCACCAACCTTTTAGGTGGGGGTAAGCGGGTATATAAGCGTGGCGTCGTAGAACATATTCATTAGTCAGCTATGGAGACTCCAGCAGGTTCATCCAACTCATCAGCTACTGATATGGAAGTAATCTGGGAACGTAGAGCGAAACAACATAGAGAACGTTCGCGAAGAAACAAAAATAAAGTAAAAGAAGGATTCAAAAGATTAAAAGCCGCTGTACCATTTGCTAATCCTAGTGATTCTAGGATTTCAAAAATGCGACAGGCAATACAATATATTAAGTTTCTTCAAACACAGCTTCAAGAACCTTCTATAAAAGCTGAACTGCCTGAGGAACCGCTGCCCCCCTTAATCTTACAAAAAGAATTAGGGAACGTTTTTGTCGAACCTCCGACCCTTAAAAAAGAAGATGACTAAACTCGTTAAAACAATGAGAGGGGTTAAAAAAAAACAAAGCGGGGAATAGATCAGTTTGTGGTCAAAGTGAGAATCACTTACTGCTCTATTTCCCGTTTTGGCAATATGTTCAGACGACCTTGACCCACTAAAAAGACTTAGAATATTTGTGTATAGTATTGACTTACACTCCGTGTGGTAAGATAATGGAAGATATATTTATTTCTTAACACGATATGCCCCTTCCCTAACCTTTGTACTCCCACCACTAACCCCCACCATTTAAACGTAGTATAAAAGGGGTTCCCTATCACTGGTAAAATCATTCTGCTAAAAATGAGTACACCCGCTCTCCCTATCGCTGCAGCAACACTAGTAGTAAGCAGAAAGGTTGAAAAGCACGATCAGTTAATTGTCTTAAGAAGATTACTGCACAAGTATCTCGATTGGGAGGTTGGTTGTGATTTATATATGTGGAAGCCTACGGCTCCAGTGTATAATAGTGAACAGGAAGCATGGAAAACAAGCTATAAAAACAATGTAAAGTTACTTAAAATGATTGGTATAATGGAAAGGTTACTCCGGCAGAAATGGATCATCAATACAACATTTTATATTAAACCAAACCATTGTTGAATCAATAAAAAGGAGAGAGATTAAAAACAGAGCGGGGAATAGATCAGTTTGAGGTCTAAGTGAGAACCACTTACTGCTCTATTCCCCGTTCTGGTGGTATGTTCAGACGACCTTGACCCACTTACAATACTTGTCATTCTGCGACATCGTTGTTTGATATAAAATGTACTTCCTACAATAATATCCTTGACATTTACCCCCACCACGTAAACTTGGTATTTAAGCGACCGCATCGGAATATCCCCAGTAGTTAGCTATGGATTCCCAAGCAAGCACATCCAAAGAGTATAAAGATGAACTATCAGAGTTTTTGAAGTTTAACAATTGCTTGCGGAACCGAAGAGCCGAAAACGCATTAAAAACAAAAACATATAAGCTGACAATGCAAAAAGCCTACAGTAGATTATCAAGTAAAGTCCCGGGCGTTAAATCTACTACTAAAACAAAGGACATGATATATCGGGCAATAAACTACATAAAACATCTGCAGGCAATAGTTGCAGAAGTTCCTTCTGAAGAACCGGTCTCTCTTGAACCGATAGAATGCGTGTTCCTGGTGGAAGATAGGTTGACGAAACATCATTTTCTTGAGGAAGAACCGTCAGCCTACAAACAAATCTTCCTCATGGATGAAGACCAGGATGAATAAGTGGGATGACAAAATTAAAGACGTCTGGAATACAAAGCGGGGAATAGATCAGTTTGTGGTCCAAGTGAGAATCACTTACTGCTCTATTCCCCGTTTTGGTAACATGTTCAAACGACCTTGACCCACTTCAGGACTTGGAAACAATTTTGTTTAATACTAAATATATATTTAACAACAATATCCCCCCCCATTATATTGTGGTATAAAAGGCGAGTTTGTATCAATGGTTGAATCAGTCTAGTCATGGCACCAAGAGACATCATCTTTCCTCATCCACGAGAGGTAATTCTAATGTTAAAAAGCATTATGTTAGAAGATGAAGATGAAAATGAAGATGTGCTGTTGGAAGATGAAGAAGTTGATTCCGTAGAGATGGAAGCCGTGAATTGGATGGAACAATTGGAGAGTGATGAGGATATCTCTAGTGTAGTGGATGACGTGGAGGAAAACTCGAATTCGGACGATGCGGAGTGTTACCAACAGTCACTCTGTTTGGAACACATGGAGGCAACTCCGAGCAGTAGTAGGACCCTTTTTGAGGGTACCTACGTCACTAGCTTTCTCCCCCGTCGCTTATTTCCGTTTGATGAGTCGGATTTGTCAGATGAGTCTGATTAGTTTTCTTCGTTAACCTTCCAACTACAAATACAGAGCGGAGAATAGATCAGTTTGTAGTCAAAGTGAGAACTACTTACTGCTCTATTCCCCGTTCTGGAAATATCTTCAGATGACCTTGACCTATATCAAGACTTGGAAACAACTTCTTTTGATACAATAATTATTACTAAATCAAACATATGCTCCAAGTGGGGGGGGAACTCTAATGGTGGGGGTAAGCAGGTATTTAACCATGCACTTTGGAATACACGTATTAGTCAGCTATGGATTCGCAAGCAAGCACATCCAACTCCAGATCTGGCTACAATCAGAGAAACGCTGAACACTCAAAGAAATGGAGAGTGAATATTAACACTGGATATGAGAGATTACAAAGTGTAATCCCATTCGCCAATCCTCGAGATGCAAAAATAACCGTTTTGTATATGGCCATGGAATATATCAAAGGTTTACAGTTAAAACTCCAAGAACCGCTGTCAGCTCCCTCAATCGATCAAAAACTGTTGGAATCATGTCCTATGACTGAAGATGAAAAACTCCAAGAACCGCTGTCAGCTCCCTCAATCGATCAAAAACTGTTGGAATCATGTCCTCTGACTGAAGATGACTTGGCGGTTCAACATTTCTTTGCTGAAGAACCCTCATACAAACAACTTTTTGAAGATCAGGATAATTAAAAGAAAACTCAAAGATCTGTTAAATAATACAAAGCGGGGAATAGATCAGTTTGTGGTCCAAGTGAGAATCACTTACTGCTCTATTCCCCGTTTTGGCAACATGTTCAAACGACCTTGACCCACTTTGGGGACTTGAAAACATCTTGGTTTGATGCAAAATGTACTTCCTGCGTAAAATTTGGTATTTCTTTACTAATACATATACTCCGGCATGTATACCCCGAGTATAAATAGAGGTGCATTTTGGAGTGTTATTAGTAGCTGGTTAGCCTTTGAGGAAGACACAGTTATAATATGTATCGGTGCAATATTTGTAAAGCCTCATTTAGAGATGATTGGCTTTTAGCCATTCATAAAGAACTAAAACATAATCCCAACACAAATACAAAAGAAGAACAAAATGAACAAGAATTAGCTTCAATCGATCATCAATTAGCACAACATCAATTTGCAAACCTAAATCAAAAAGAACAAAATGAAGTTTTAAGACCGAGTGTCATTCATTATGCACAATCAACGCCATCAACATCGACTTCTACGCCTGCTATGTCTACACTTCATCATCCTTCAACATCAACACCATCGACTTCTACGCCTGCTATGTCTACACTTCACCATCCTTCAACATCAACCTCAACGCCCGCTATGACTACACTTCACCGACCCTCAACATCATCAGCAGTAGATGTGTAACTACACGCTCAAGCACTACCTGGTAAGGTAGTAACACATTTTAAAATTGACAACGTTAAATTACAACTTGAAAACTTTTTACATAACGCCAAAAAATTAGTAACCAAAACACTAAAGAATGAACAAAAAAGATTAAATTTTATCAAATTTGGACTGTTGCTAGATGCCATATTCACTAACATTCAAAACGAAACATCACCAAGAGGTTTCATGACAAAAAACCGAACCATCATGGCTGCGTCAGATATTGAAAAGATCGTAACAGAATGTTTTGAGGAACTTTTGACGAAACTACAAGAGCATGAAGGAAGAGGATCTGGATGGACTTTATTAAGTATAACAAGTCTGGATGTTAGAGTTCATAAACACGGTTATGGAATGAGAGGAAGTAGCTATATCCCTCTACCGCAAAAAATTATGAATACCAAATCCTGTATTAACGTGCAAAATGAAAATAATGAATGTTTTAAATATGTTATGTTGGCCAAATATGTAAAAAACCATCCGGAAAGACCAAGTCAAGCATATGAAGAAGTACAACATAAGTATAATTTCCAGGGAATGACTTACCCTGTTGCAATTACTGATATATCAAAATTTGAAAAGCAAAATCCGTCAGCTTCTGTCAACATTTTCGGCTTAGATTCGTCAAACAATGCATACCCCTTGCGCATAACACCTATTGAGCGCAGAGATCATACGGATTTGCTATTAATCACTAAAGGGGATATATCCCACTATGTCTACATTAAAAATTTTGAAGCTCTTGTTTCTAAACAATTATCTAAACATGAAGAAAAGAAGACAATTTGTAAAAGATGTTTTTGTCATGTAAACAAAGAATTAAGAAGAGGAGGTTCAGAATGGTTAGTAGAACATCAAAGGTTATGTAGTGGAAACTATGAGGTAAGAATTAAATTGCCACATCCCAGCAGAGCGCAGATAAAATTTGACAAAGTAAATCAACAATACCCTGTTCCATTTGTTGTGTACGCGGACTTCGAAGCATCTTTACTTCCTATTGAACAACAAGAAGAGGATATCACAAAAAGAAGCAAATATCAAAAACATGCACCAAACAGTTATTGTATACTAACAAAATCCACGCTGTCTGAAGAACATCTTCAAGAATTAGGACTATCATCTGCTCCGAAGATTTATCGTGGTGAACAAGCAGCGAAACACTTTGTAGATGAGTTGTATTACATTGCCTCTAAGGTGGAAGAAATCTACAAAATTAAAATACCGATGCAACCTATGGATGAACACCAACTTCAACATCACAATTTGGCAACATCTTGTTATCTGTGTAATAACCTATTTACACCAGATAACGTTAAAGTGCGTGATCACGACCATCTTACAGGAGCCTACAGAGGTGCAGCCTGTAACGCTTGCAACTTAAATTACAAAGTACCATCTTTTATACCCGTTGTTCTACATAACCTTAGCGGATATGACTCTCATTTCATAATCCCGGAGTTAGGAAGAGATGATGGAGCAATAGATGTTTTGGCAACAACAATGGAAAAATTTATAAGTTTCTATAAAAAGGTTGGCAAAATAAAACTTAGATTTATTGATTCGTTTCGATTTATGCCTTCTAGCCTAATGAAATTAACTGATAATTTAAAAAGAGAAGATCTGATAGAAACAAGCAAAATTTTAGCCAGTAGTAAAATGGATCTGGTTCTTCGAAAAGGAGTCTTCCCCTACGATTACATCGATGGACTTCATAGATTTAATGAAACATCACTTCCTCCACCAGAACAATTTAACAACAAACTTAATGATTCGGAGATTTCACTTGAAGACTATCAACACGCATGTCGAGTATGGAACGAGTTGGATATGAAGACTTTAGGAGAATACTCAGACTTTTATGTAAAACTTGACGTGACTCTTCTCTGCGATGTTATGGAAGAATTCCGAAGAACCTGTTTTGCAGCATACGGTTTAGACCCTCTACATTCATATACATCTCCAGGACTAGCTTGGCAAGCAATGCTGAAAGAAACAAAATGCAAACTCCAGCTGTTAACAGATATAGATATGGTTTTAATGGTTGAGTCGGGTGTTAGAGGTGGATTAACTCAAAGCGTGACGAGACATGTTAAAGCCAACAACAAATATCTACCTGACCATGATCAAGAGAAACCTTCAACGTACTTGGGATATTTCGACGCGAATAATCTGTATGGATGGGCCATGTCGAACCCACTTCCATTTGACAACTTTAAATGGGTTGATCCCGACTGTATTGGCGATATTTCACAAATTCCAAAACAAGGAGATACCGGATACATTTTTGATTGCGACTTTGAATATCCAGAACATTTACACGATCTTCATTATGACCTTCCACTTCTTGCAAGAACAGAAATTTCACCAACTGGAAAACACCCCAAATTAATGATGACCCTTAACAATAAACAACGATACGTAGCTCACTATTGGGTTGTTCAACAAGCTATCGAATTAGGTTTACGTCTTACTAAAATTAATATAGCTGTAGAATTTTCCCAATCGTGCTGGTTGAAACCATACATAGACTCGAATACTACCAGAAGAGCAGCCGCTACATCAGCCTTTCAAAAAGACTTTTTTAAATTGATGAACAATGCGATATTCGGTAAAACATTGGAAAACAAAAGAAGACATAAAAATGTTAAACTTGTTACAGATCCGAACAAACTACAAAAACTCGTACAACAGCCAAACTTTGGAACATCTATAATTATTAACGAAAATCTTGTAGCTGTATCTATGAAGAAAACAAGTGTGAAGATGGATCGTCCTTTGTATATAGGTATGACAATCCTGGATATCTCCAAGACTCATATGTACGATTTTCATTACAAAAATATGGTCACCTTTTATGGACGAGAAAACATCGGCATCTCCTACATGGATACAGACGCTTTTATATATTGGATAATTACTAACGATATGTATGAAGACCTTCGGACATTTGATTACAAAAACGACTTTGACTTTTCCGACTATCCAAAAGATCATCCAAACTACGACAATGACAGAAACAAAAAAGTGCTTGGCAAATTTACAGATGAAGCCAATGGTGTTATACTTCAAGAAATTGTTGCACTAATGTCAAAATTATATTCTTTACAACTAAATGAAAACCAAGTCATTAAGAAAGCTAAAGGAGTAAAAAGTTTGTATTTAAAGAAGAATGTGCATTTTAATCACTATAAGAAATGTTTATTTGACGATCAAGATATAACAGCAAAATTCAACACAATCAGAAGTTTCAACCATCAGCTGTACAGCGTGACGGAAGTAAAAAAAGCTCTCTCTTCAAATGATGATAAACGACACATCCTTGCAGAAAACATCCACACTCTACCATTCGGCCACTATTCCCTCAACCCTATTGACGAGTAACCCTTTCATCGTCCTACATCCCTTTTCCTTTTCCTTTCCGTATAAAAGGGGGAACACAGCAGTATTGTGCTGTGTTCCCCCTTTTATACATTAGTTTAGAATGACCTTGACCTATATAAGCAGATTTATACAAAAGAATATTTAATATAATATCAGCTGTCATCGTGAAACCATCATGTCAGACCTGA
Organism: Allygus modestus; assembly: GCA_963675035.1. Taxonomy (NCBI): domain Eukaryota; kingdom Metazoa; phylum Arthropoda; class Insecta; order Hemiptera; family Cicadellidae; genus Allygus; species Allygus modestus. The sequence continues at coordinate 435,193,893 of OY776111.1, read as the reverse complement.
AGGAGAAGATTACTAATGAACTACACAAACCTGCAAGAATAAAGTTTCCAAGAAGAAATACTGTTATAAAAGGGATAAATGATCTATATCAAGCGGATTTAATTGAAATGCGACCGCATAGCAGAATAAACAAAGGATTTAAATATATACTCACAATTATTAATTGTTTTACAAAAGTTGCGGACGCATTGCCTCTAAAGGACAAGACTGGTAAAGGCGTAACAGAAGCCATGGAAATAGCCATAAAAAGAGATAAAAACAAAATTAAACATTTACAAACTGATGATGGAACAGAATACTTTAATACAAACTTTGCACAGTTAATGAATAAATATAAAATAAATCATTATTCTACAAATTCAGAGAAAAAAGCAGCTATTGTAGAAAGATTCAATAGAACCTTAAAAGGAGCACTGTATAAACAATTTTCAAAAAGAGGTTCTTACGTATGGTATGATGTTTTACCACAATTAATAAATGATTATAACAACAGGTTTCATAGAACTATCGGTATGAAACCTAACAAAGTAAATAGAAGAAATGCAAAAGATGTATTAAAACGCATTAAGAAAAATACAAAGCCTAAAGTAGAAAAAATGCAGCCAAGAAAATTTAATGTAAGTGATAAAGTACGGATTAGTAAATATAAGGGAGTGTTTACCAAGAAATACCTTCCCAATTGGACGAATGAAGTTTTTACAGTGTATAAAGTGCAACCGACTGTACCTGAAACGTATATCTTAAAAGATAACAAAGGAGATTTGTTGCAAGGTGCATTTTATGGACATGAAATGTTAAAGTCAACAGTAGGTGATGTATATCTTGTTGAAAAAGTGTTACAAAGAAAAAAAGACGCAGTTAAAGTGCGGTGGTTAGGGTTTAACAAAACTGAGGATTCATGGATACCTATAAAAGACTTGGTTTAATGCAAGCAACTCATTTCATCGTTAACCTTTGAGCAGGATGGAGATAATTAACCATAAAGATCGATTCAATATTAATAACATAGATGATTTAACTGTGGATAACGTTAAAATCAACAATGGTAAACACGGTAGTTTACTTCCAAACACTGTTCGATGTATAGTAAGTGGCCCCTCAAACTGCGGAAAGACCAATGTTGTCTTTAATTTGATCACTAATCCGCAGGGATTAAGGTTTAATAACCTATATATTTTTTCAAAGTCTCTACATCAACCAAAGTATCAATTGCTGGATAAAATCCTATCTGATGTGTCTGATGTTAATTTTTACAAATTTAACGCTAGTGATAGTATTATGCAACCAAACGAAGCGAAACCGTATTCTGTATTTATATTTGACGATGTATCTTGTGAAAATCAGGATACTATTAGAAACTACTTTGCCATGGGAAGACATAATAACATCGACAGCATATATATAGGACAAACTTATAGCAAAATCCCAAAACAACTTATCAGAGATAATGCAAATATTGTAATTGTATTCAAACAAGATGATACTAACCTAAAACATATATATAACGATCATGTGAATGCGGATATGCCATTTGAAAAGTTTAAAGAGCTTTGCGGAAAACATGGGCGGAAAAGTATGGATTTTTGGTTATTATGAAAGATCAAGCTATAAAAGATAGTCGTTATAGAATAGGTTTTGATAAATTCGTTTTAATACACTGATTAGCGGTATTACTGTACAAGTCGTCAAGGTGTGAAAATGGTTAACCAGGAAAAGCTATTAAAGGAAATAAAATCACTTAGTGATTCTATTAGACAAAAGAACCGAGCTTTAAAATCAGGTATAAATGAAAGAGAGCAATTTTTAGAAACAACATTCAAACCTGTTACTGAACCTTTAAAGCGATTAGCACAAAATATGGAAAAACCTTCAATTCGCTTCGAAGGAGACAAAATGCTACCAATTTCCAAATATGAAGAAGAATTTCAGAATGATGAAAGTTTTGGTCGGTTACAAACATCTGAAGAAAGCGACGAGTATGAAGAAAGCGGAGATATAGAGGATTTAAAGGAAAAGGACATTGCAGAAGATACAAGTACAGAAGATACAAGTGTAGAAGATACAAGAGCAGAAGAAGAGGATATTAACCCATCCAACTTAAGCAAATTAGGCACTGATATTATGTTTAAAGGAACACTTGGAAGAACATATACGTTAAAAATGTTACATGCCGCACATGCTAATCGAAATTATCATACATATGGAGCTAGAATAGAGGATAAAGGATTAATGATTGGAGATAGCAAGTTAGATATAAACGAAAATGATGATATAGATATTAAAGATAAGAAATATAAAGGTACAAAGGTTTGTTTGAACTCATCTTTAAAAATAATCCTGGTAAATATACTAAAAGGGATTTACAATTGTTTAAAGATATATTAGAGTATACAAATGCACATAGAAAGAAGTATTCCAAAGACCTACCTGTTCATAGAAATCGGTCAATAAAATATACAAGTATTATATCTAGTCTTTTCCCCTCGAAATCAAAAAAAGCTCAAATTAAAAGAAGAGCTTTATCTTCTGCTGAATTAAATGTTTTGCATAAAAAGAGAAAAACAACTGATCCTACCACATCTGGAAGGGGATTATTGAAAAATTTGTATAAAACTAATATAATATATTACAACGATATAAATAAGTTAGTTGATCGAATGAGGTTATTACATGAAGCTATGGAAGCCGGGCACACTGGTTTAGAAAACGAATGGGTAGCTTTGGTTGATGAACTGCGAAAACAAGGAATAATTGTTCAGTAGACGTATATATATATATATATATATATATATATATATATAATAAGAACCTAAACGATAGCGATTCAGTTACATCATGAGTGTGGACAAGTTTGGACGGTATTCCGAGTTTGGAGTAAAATCTGGATATAGTGAAAAAAGAGCTGGGTTTCCGTTAACACCTGACGGAAACTATAATTTTGAAGGAAAAGTAATTCAAAATGTTGGTGATCCGCTTATGTCGTCTGATGCGGTTACGGTACAGTACATAAAAAAAGAACCCCAACTGTACACGAAGATCATTGGGGGTTTTCCGGTAAAAGGTTAAGCGATATACAATATCCCATTTATGATGGTGAAGCAGTAAATTTAGCTACTCTAAAATTGTTAACGATTTACAAAAGGAATAAAACTGATACACGCTATAATTTAAAAAAATTAAAATTATCAAATGTAGGTGATTGTGAGCAGGATGGAGACGCTGTAAATAAGAAAATGTTTGATATTGTACACAAGAAATGGACTACGGAATATGAAAAACATTTGGAAAGGTTTGGTGCAGCTCTATTCCATTATATCCATCGGGCTTCAGGAAAAGATGCAGCTTCAGATGTTGACAGTCACAATTATTTAGACTGGAAAAATATACACAATCCAGAGAAACCTAATCAACGAGATAAACCGTCTGAGCCTTCTAAAGTCAAGACATTAGGAAAGGAGGATAAAGTGAATGTGATTAATGAACCAACAGAAAACAATGAAGATTACATAAGAGAAAAAATAATTTAAAATACCCATGATAAGGGATAAATCATCAGTCATATTCGAGAGACGATACAGAGAGGATGATGGAATCCAATATTACTGCGTGGAGTTTAATATCTCAAGAGCCGAGATTTCCCCAAGGAGTGTTGACAGATGGGTTTGTTCAACGGTTTGATAGATATATGGATTGGGAACAACTTTCCATACACTACCTCTTTACAATGACTATGTTAAGAATTTATTTTCACAGAGTTAACTGGATCCATATTTTACAAAGACAACAGTTTTCAGAAGACTTCCTCGTAGAGATGACACCAAATCTTAATAACTGTTGGGAAGTAATAAGTAAATATCAAAATCTCTCTGAGAATTACATTGACAATTTTAAAGATAAACTAGACTGGGATGTGTTATTCAATTACCAACGATTAAGTGGCAAGTTTCTATGGGAACATGCCAACTATTTAAAGTTTATTCATTTTACCGAAGACAACGATACCATCACCAGCGGAGAAACATCTGGAACATCTTCAATTGCACCTTATTTCTATTTTTACCACTTTTATTTAATATGTCTACATTTAATTAATAAATCCATTTCTATATAATAAATGCATTTTAAACAGTATATAATACAAGAAACCAAAACTGATATTACATTCATTGTAAAACATTTATAGAGTGCACCTACTGATTGTAGGTTTTGCTATAAATAGTCGTGTCGAGGGTTAAACGCATCAGTCATAATCGAGAGAGATTACAGAGAGGAAGGGGAATAGCATCAACAGCATTTTCTCTATTGAGTAAACCGGTTGGAGCTATAGTTAACAAGGCGATTGATTTATTACCTGTGGAATTACATTTACCTGGAGGATATCAATATTGTGGTCCTGGAACCAAATTAGAGAAACGCCTTGCTAGAGGAGATCCTGGAATAAATAAGCTCGATCAGGCTTGTAAACAGCACGATATAGCGTATTCCAAATTTGGTGATACTAAAAATAGATCAATAGCGGATAAAGCACTTGCTGAGAAAGCTTGGCAAAGAGTAAAATCTAGTGACGCGAGTATTGGTGAAAAAGCAGCGTCTTTAGCAGTAACAGCAGCAATGAAAGCAAAAACTACGTTTGGAGGAGGAAAGAGAAGAAGGCGTGGGAAAAAACCCGCTAAGAAACAAGGAGGTAATATCAGAAGAAAACGTCGATCTGCCAGTGGTAAAGCTAAAAAGAAACCAACAATATGGTCAATGATAAAAAAGGGAGGAGGATTATACCTAAGACCGTATCGTGTGTATTAAATAAGAAAGAGCAATTAATAATTAAAAACAAAGAATTGACCAATGAAGAACTGATTACATATGCTTCTTGTTTGAAAATCCCATTTTTTAGAGGAGTATTTATGAAAGATGAATTACCGGTTAAAATGTGGAAAAATGAGACTGGTATTATAAAATTTGGATAATAGTGAAGGATTAGGCACTCATTGGGTGTGTTACAAGAAACTTGGTAAAACCATTTATTATTTCGACAGTTTTGGAGACCTTCCACCACCGAAAGAACTTCAACAATACTTTCGTGCGGCAGAAAATGTTTTTTACAATCATACAAGAAAACAACCTGATGATACATCCATTTGCGGTCATTTATGTTTAGACTTTTTAGCTAAAAGTGTTAGTCAACTTTAAGATGTCTTCGTATACAGTGTCATTAACCGGTAACTCATGTACTTTGCGCAGTAGTCTGTTTCCAGCGCTACGTTTGCAAAAAGGAAGACTATGGGAAGCCGCATTATTGAATTTAACAACATATAACTCTATTCCAAACGTTAGTGAATGAATTAATAATAAAATACATTATTACAAGACAAAAGATGATAAAGGAAAGTATTCAGCTTTGGAAGAATTCAGTTTACCAACAGGAGCTTATGAAATTGATAATATAAATGAAGTTATACAAAAACATATGGGAAAAGAAAATATAACGATAAAAGGCAATAACAATACAATGAAAGCTGAAATTAAGTCTAAGTATTATATTGATTTTAGTCAAGAACATTCAATTGGTAGTTTATTGGGGTTTTCTAAGGAAACAAAAGTATTAGAACCTAATAAAACTCATTCTGGGAATAAAACTGTGACGATCATCAAAGTTAACAGCATAGATATTACATGTAACATTATACAAGGATCCTACAGAGATGGAGAAAATCGTCATATATTACACACATTCTACCCATCAGTTGCACCAGGTTTCAAGATAGTAGAAAAGCCTCAAAACCTTGTGTACCTACCGTTAAACACCAGTTTCATTTCATACATCGTGCTGAACATAGTGGATCAAGACGGAAACCTTATTGACTTTAGAGGAGAAGCTATTACTGTAAGAATACATAAAAAATAATCCGCTTAGACAATGGGGTTATCATTTAAAAAGAGAGAGCCAACCAGCAAAGAGGTCAGTAGCTCATCAGCTGTAGAAGGATTAACAAGTGACAACATTCGTTTTCTAGAAGAAATTGGATTAAAGGTCATTAACAATGGATATACTGGATATAGCGCAGGGTCCAACATTCGACGAGACCTTATGGGAAAAGGAATATCACACGCACAACCCTTACGCTTCGTCCAAATTAAACAATAACGATGAAATTAGGATTCCCATACAACAACAAGACATTTATACTCTTCCATGCGAAAGTTATTTATATATTGAAGGAAAAGTAACAAAAACTGATGGTACTGCTGGAACCACTGTTCCGTTCATAAATAATCCTATGGCATTTTTATTTGATGAGATTAGATATGAAATTTCAGGAGTTACAGTCGATTCAACAAAAAAGGTTGGAATTTCCAGTACATTGAAAGGATTAGCGTCTTTAACACCAAATGAGAAGAATCTGTTAGCTGTTGCAGGATGGGTTGCACCAGACAAAAGTACAATCGCTCCAGACTCTTCGGGAAACTTTGATTTCTACGTACCTTTAAGATTACTCCTAGAATTTGCTGAAGACTACAGAAGAATAATAATAAATGTAAAACAAGAACTAGTTTTATTAAGATCATCAAACGATAATGATATTATTAAAGCAGCTCCTGGAACAACTGATGCCAATTTAGACTGGAAATTAACATTAGACAAGATTGTTTGGAGAGTACCACATGTGCGACTAAATGATGAACACAGGATTACATTATTAAGAAAGTTAAAATCAGATCGAGACATTGTAATGCCATTCAGAAGCTGGGAGTTTCATGAATACCCGGTTTTACCTACAACACAACGGCATACATGGACTGTAAAAACTTCTACTCATTGGAAAAAGCGAGATATGTAATATTTGGATTACAAACGAAGAAGAAAAGTATAATAACTGAAAATGCTGGTGAATTTGACCATTGTAAATTAACAAACTGTAAAGTGTTCCTGAATTCACAATTTTTTCCCTACGACAACTTTAATATTTCTTTTGATAAAAAAAGATACAGTGTTTTATACGACATGTACGCTAGGTTCCAAAATTCATATTACGTCAAAACAAATACACCTCTACTATCTCCCGTACAGTTTGAATCGAAAGCTCCGATTGTTGTAATTGATTGTTCCAAACAAAATGAATCTGTAAAATCGTCTAGTGTTGATATAAAAATAGAAATGGAATTTCAAGAAAACGTACCTGCAAATACATCTGCGTATTGTTTAATTTTGCACGATAAAATTGTTACATACACACCATTGACCGGTATTGTAAAGACAGTATTGTAAAACGTTGTACCACCACCGGTACCGCCACTGTCGCTAACCTATAAATAGCGGAGCAGCAATGCAGGTCTTCAGTTGATCGTCTATCGGCGCATGGGTAACATCTTCTACAAAATGAGTTCTCCATCTGTTGTACAAGGTGATGCAGAGGTAGCACCATTATTGGAACGTGATAATACTAGTGAAGCAGAAATAATCAAGGAAATAACTGCAATTTTAAAGTTTGGTAAAAGAGATAGAGAGGAGGAAATTAATGCAGACCCATCAAAGATAGTACCAAAGAGGAAGAAGAAAGTTGAAGAAAATATTCCTCCTCACATTTTAACTGAAGTTTTTCTGCGAATCTTTTACCCCATCTCAGCATGCATCAGTAAAATTGTATCAGTTGGATTGATGAAATCATTGGATTATTCCCCTACAGTAATACTACACCATGGAACAAAAAAGGTTTTATTTTCGCAAAATGCTTGGGAGTCATTTTTGAAACATGTACATTTAATAGAATGTTATTTAACTAACAGTTTGTGTGGAAGGAAAACACATATTCGGCTTTTGGATTGTGACAATGAAATCGATATTGTTAAACATCGCGGACAACTACAAGTGCGAATTAGAGACTTGACTCAACATGAAAATAAGATTCTACTGTCACGTGAAGAATTCTACGTTTTAAACTACGCAACAGAACCTATTACAAGGTACATGAGACAGTTGGTATTTGCAAGCGCTATTATTAAAGAATATTTGGTCGATACTTTGGAAAAACAACCTGATAGCACCATCGTGTACGGACCTGTGGATACATCTATTTTTAATAGAATACCTCATGAAGTTTGCATGTGGAGAAAGTTAAAGGATTTTGAACCACTTGTAGAAATCGCTACAGAAGCTACAGAAGAAACAACACAGGAAGAAGAAACGGAGAAACAAGAAGAAGAAGAAAACGAAACACAAGAAGAAGAAGTTAAAAAAGACTAAAGTTTGACTTAGTAAAGAAGAAAACACGTGGGGTAGGCCTATTGGGGACGGTGCCCACGTTAAATATACACCAACGCGCCTGCAACTGTACGGCCTGGTATTTAACCTACCGTGGTGTGGAAAACAGTTTAGTTGATCGCTAGGTGCCATGATGAGCGGAGGGGATGAAGAAGTGAGTGTAAAGCCTTGTGTAATAGAATTTCAAGCATTTCGAGATAATGATGATAGGTTTATTATCAAGGAATTAGTAATTTTAGACTTGCTTACATTTGTAGCCTACCCATTCACGTTTGAAGCTCCTTTTTCTTTTAACCAACTTAACACCAAAGCGAAAAGTACAAACAAATGGATAACAAACTACTTTCATCACAAACATTGGTATGAAGGATTTATAAGCTACAGTAATCTGCACAGTATTATGTTTAACTTTTGCAAACAATATTCACATATATACACAAGAGGATTAGAAAAAAAGAACTGGATACAAAAGTACACGCACGGTAATGTTTTCGATATAACTATCAGTAAGGACTTTAACATTAATCTCGGTAATATTTGTGTCGCTGCAAAAGATCTTAAACACGGTCGAACAAACTGTGCATTGTACAACGCATATCGTTTGGCTGCTTACTTGAAACAAACGCAGGAATGTGGTGGGGGTAGCGGAGAACAGAAATGTGGTGGGGGTAGCGGGGCCTATAAATACGAGGAGACAGCACCACTCCAGCACGAGTATTATACGAGACTCCGAAGAGGCAACATCACAGAAGACACCACAACCACCACTGACGAAGATGGCATCACAACAGTTTCAACAAACACTGGTTGATCAATTCAACACTCACTCAAAATCGAACCTTCTGCTAACTAAAAAATGTTCAGAACTAAAAGAACAAAGACATTACATTATTCATAGCATCAAGAAAGTGGAAAACACACATGGAGAAGCAATTCTAGTATCATTGTGCGAAGGACCTATGACTCCAGGAGATGAGCCGAAGTTTCAAGTATTTCTTCCAAAACGATTTGTTCAACTGCTACAAAATGAAGACTTGCGAGATATTCAACCGGGGACGTTGTATTTGGTATCACACGGTGTAAGCGGCAACAACTCGACGGAACTCACTCTGCACATCATGCATCATTGTACATAATGTCTCTATTTGTATTTCTCTGTTTGTATTTCTAGTCATCAATGTTAGACTTAAGCTTATTGTATTGTAAAATGTTTGTTTAATAAAGAAAATATAAATAAAAAAAAGAATAACAAAAAAAAAACAGCAACACAGCAGTATATTATTTTATATACTGCTGTGTTGCTTTTTTTAAAATTCAAATGGATGACCTTGAACTTTCATTCAGGGTTAACTTATGAAGGGGTATAAAAGAGAGGGAGCAGTAAAGTTAGTCTCAGTCTTGTCTAACACACGCTGCAGCTAACATGTCAGTGCCACCGATGAACAATTTATTTTTCGATAACAATTTGAAGACATATTGTTGCGAGTTGCAATGTTTTAAAATACCAGGCGATCAAGTTGACGGGAAAGCTTGTCGTAAGTGCAGGTGTTTCAGCTATTGCATATGTAGGTGTAAAACATATCAAATGAACCGACAAGATAAAATATAAGAATTACGGCGACGGCTTGCATTACTTTGGCGGCGAATGGAGTAGCAACCATCTGCCGCGCACTTGCCACCTGCCGCCTACCATCTGCCGCCTGCCATCTGCCGTCCGCCATCTTCTCCGCCCCACCACACTTTTACCCCCACCATTTAGTACGATTACAAAGCTAGCTTGTGAATAGCCAGTATTTCTCCGGCTCTCGACCGGTGAACATCGAGCTGCTCGTCCCGACTGTGTGTTCCCTGCGGTCACATAAATAGGCAAGGAACACACAGTCGGGATGGGCCGATTGGACAAACAAGCGCAGCACTTGAAAACTGCGTCTGACGGCCGCGACTCCGGATCAACAACATCGATGACGACAAACAACGGGGAACTATTGTAAACATAAATTATTGTAAACATAACTTATTGTAAATAAAAAGAAATGTAAACATTAAAGTAATAAATGAAATAGTACTACCTCGCACTCGTATCATTCGATTGCTTCATTCGATTGTTTTCATTCGATATTTTTATCGAATTAAAACTATCGAATCACAATTGGATTTTACGCGTGCGAGGTAGTACTTTTTTAAAATAACCTCCTCGTGACCTTGACCTTTAAACTTTCCCTCATTACGTCACAAAACTGCCTACGTCACTGGCTGAGGTTCAGATGACGTGTTTAATGACTCAGCGCTTCCGGTCACGTGACCGGAAGCCATAAATCACTTGGCCCAGAACCTACAAACCCCCACTACTGAAAAACCCGTCATTTGGGATAAAGTTCGCTAGGGATGAAGCAAGGAGAAGAATTTCTAGTAATAGGTAAACGCAATTTAACATCAGACATATAATCGAAACCTTAGATCTTCTTTCTCCTGTATTCAATTCAAATCTCTCAACATGTATTATTTGATCATAGCATAACCTGATCATTTTCCGATTTGAAACCATTAGCAATGAGCCAGCAAAAACATCCAGCAGAAGGAAGATAAAAGATAAATTTCTATATAACCCTAAAAGTGACGTGTGGCTAAAGAGGGTTCGACATGCTTCAAAGATCAGCTGTGCAACGATTCCGCCTTGCACAACAAGTGTCATTGTGAAAAAAGGTATTTTAAATTTGGAGAAAGATGTTTCTGCCCATTGGTACATGTTCACTCCAGACAAAAAGCAGCAAAACATACATATTTTAATAGTAAGCGAGGATCCAAATAAAACCATTGTATAATTCAATCACTGATTCCTAAAACCTTTAAAAACTCTTAATACGCCGATATGTGTTTCACTATAATATGGCTCGTTCCAATACAGCCAGGTCACCACTGCTGACCTTTTGATGGCCAAGTTATCGAATCTTATAATTAATTGAGACACAAATAAACAGATGTTTGAATTTTTAACTGACATTTTTAGATGTTGTCTTTAGATCATGCATTCGCTAAATTAATATAAGATTAACAATTTTAGTATAGCTATTTCTTTACTAATATAATATATATTAATGAATCCATTTCCAAATTTTTTATCGAAATCTATTAGTTTGTTATTACGTGAGTCATAATCAATATAATGTTAGATATTTCCAAGAATAATGGCAAATCTTAATTTGTGTGTGGGTTTTCTCCAGTAATAAAAAATTTGCTGGTATTAAAACTCCTACTAAAGGCGCATGGTTAAGCAAATCCGTCGTTGAATTTAAAGTCTTGCTAATTACATATATTAAAATATACTTTTAAAATTAATATTATAGTTTTTTTGAATGACAAACTCTGCTGGATAAATATAAACTGGCATTTTACTCAAGAAATCATACTATCCAGCCTCCCCTTGTAGGGGTGCTGTTGAATAACAAGCCAAGGCCTAGTGGGTATGTGCCATGCGTAGCTATATTTTAGCTTTCTTTGCAAAAACAAAATAAATAAAAGCTTATAAAACCAATTAGTAGTTTATTAACTGACTATCCGGGGTTCTGAGCATGTTTACTAAATTTATCCAACCTATGTATGAATGGGTTGTTAGTCAAAAATAATACATCTATATACAAAACGCAAGAGTATTAATGATGAAAATCCAATTGTTCTAGACAAATCTTTTATTTGTGTATCTTATATACATATGTATATTTTACCGTCTTGTATGTAAGTACAGTATAAGTGTAAATATACTTTATAATGTTGTAAGACGTATTTTATTTATTCTCCTTAGTATAATAAATTACGAACGAAGCTAATGTACATAACAGGTTCTTTATCTGATCTTCGTTATAATAATCATATCATAATTTACCATCAACAAGTTTTAATAAATAGATAATATCACGTTACTACAACACCAATGCCATTAATGTAGCCAAACACAGTTAACCAACATATTCACACATTGTTCATAAGTATAAAACCGGTATAGATTATAAAGGCTTGTTTATAATGTTCCTTGTAAATCCTCGTGGTGGAGCTCCGAATGTTTATTCGGATCAATACCTTACTGTACCCTCATATAGTTTACAATCCTCTTCCGGAATCAAAGGGTGTGGTTTTCCATAGCAGAGTCCGGCCACAGTGATTTATATCTTACCGCTTTCTGGCTTCGGCTGAATTCCAATTAAACTGTGGCTATATATTGTGTTGGTACGAAAGTCTTTTTATTATTTTTATTTAAAGATTGTGTTCTCATAAGACCAATGTTAGTTGAAATCCTGAATCTATGTAACGGAATATCCCAAATAATTCATACATGACTCTTTATTCAGGAACAAATCCCTCGTGACCGCTTTGAGTTAAGTTTTGATAACATAAACAGGTATTCCAGAAAATGCATAATTATAATGTAATGATTATTTCAAAAATGTATTAAACCAGTATTATATTTATTATACAATCTGTTTTGTAGATTTGCACGATGTTTACATTACATCAAAATGAGTCATCATTAAAAAAATATTAAATGTTCTCTCTGAAAAATAGGTTAACCTTAACTTATTGGACATTTTTTCAAATTAAATTACTGTGAGCAATATTGTTCTTGTTTATTGCACAGCACTCGCTTGTCGAGTCTTGAGGGGGAACCATTGTCAACCTGTACAAACACAAAACACAAACATCGCACAATTACTCGACAAACAAACACAACAGTGGGTATTACCTTTACACTTGTCGTTTCGCGAGACAAAAAAAAACATCTTGTGTTCTGAAGGGTTTGTTGCGGGACGAGATAGTTAAACCTTTTGGTGATAATCAGTGCATGAGTGTTCATGGTGTCAAGAATAGCACTTTAAATATATATGTAACCAATTAACGTAAAACAATGATCAAAAGACTAAACTGTCTGTTTTTTCGAGCTGAATCTAATGGTGAAAAATAAAGTTTGGCTTTTTAAAATATGAGATGTAAACAAATGCCCATTTTTGGGGTACAACCCCCCCCCAATATCAATTTGGTTGGGGCAATCTGTATTTTTTTCGAACCAAAAGTCATAAATGTTTCTTTACACGTTTGTACAAAATTTCATCAAAAATATATAGTTTTGAACGAATTGTGTTTTGGCATCTGGAGACTTCAAAAGGAAGAGTTATCATGTCCCGGGTCTAGGTCTTAACATGCCAAATACGATAGTAGCTTCTTCGCTATATAGGGGAAATTCGCTAAAAGACAAAGTGAAAAAGTCGTGATTAATTTAATTACCACGCAATAATTATTGTCTTAGAAAAAAAAACAAATACAAACTTCAAATGAATTTCTACTTGTCACATATTGTATGTAAGTTGATAAGATTGTTTTGAATTTAATTTAATTCACATTAATTAAACCGTTAATTAAATTAAATTAAATTAAAAATAGACCGTTGTCATTGAAACAAATCGTCAGTTGTGCTTTACATATCGATAACACGGATCGGTTAATAGGAAGATCAAACCACTAAACTACAATTTATGACAATACACACGCCAGGTCGGTTGAAACTAATCGTATTATCAAATCGGAACTGAAAGATAACATTTATTGTTCATTTTACTGGTAATGTTTTTCAGTATTATGATTTCAATATTTAGATTTTTACCTAAAGCCTTCCGAGTGTACTGGTTAATATCAGTAAGGTTTATACATTTCATCATTTATTGACAAACTTGCACATTTAATATTTTCAGGCAGTTACGTTAAAATAGTTAAAAATAAAATGGAGGTTTTGACAAAGTATTTTCCTTACATTTGTTGAACTCTTTTCAGCGGGGGACACATATCGCAGGAACATTGGTTGCCAATAACAAAGGTGATATTGCCAGTTTTGTCCAATACATCGTTTATATGTTTCGCTCTTTTCGTCTGAGAAGTTTTCATCTTTTTGTTTTTTTTTACGTTACCTCTGAGATTAGCATTCATGTGTATTGTATCCACAGTTCATAAATTTAACTACCAATTAATTCATAACATTTTTGGAATTCTAAGATATTTTATATGGCATTTACATATTAAATAAAAATTATTACATTTACTGAAAATTATGAACGTGTTTTAAAGTTTTGATTTTACGATCCATATGAAAATTATTAAATTAAAAAAATAAATTATTGCATTGCTGACTATTTGCGTCATTTTTACCTGCAACCAATTTCTTATATTCTTCTTTTCCCAGAAAAATCTTGTATTGATATATATACCATTATGTAACAGGTATTTATCTCTTCTTCAATCTACTAAGAACTAAATAATACATTTGTGCAAAAGTATTTTAGCAATGTTTAGTGCAGTATATAGTATTTTTGTCGTTGAAACAAAAAAAAAACGAGCTGTGACCTTTGGGTCAGTTAAATTAATTTAACTAAACCTGTCTCTAAGAGACGATTGCAAGAACCAGTTATTGACCAATGTAATTAAGATTTTATTTGCGACCCAGGTTACAGCCATATAATTAATGTAATTGTTCAGCCATTAAAATAAACTTTGACTTAATTCAGATTCTAATGACTACACGCTGTACACTTAGTATGTAGCATGTCCAATTGTAATATATGGTGTAGTTATGCTGCTAAATGGTCATCAACCCTGTACTCCTGAGGTCAGGGGGTTGATTAATTGTGACATTAGTTATACCAAGTGCAGTTGACAGTCTAATCACCATTTATGATTGGCTAGGGTGTGGTTATACAGGGCGGTTGAAATAAATAAACAAGGGTAAGGGTGGAATATTATTCAATTTAAAAACTCTCAGTAATAATAAAGCTATTCATCGCCTTCTTTAGAAAGGTATTTGCAATAACATTTTTTACGAAGAAAGCATGACAGGGTTAAACAAAAAAATTATCCGACATTTACATTATTATATAAATAGTAAATAATTAATATCATAATATCTCCAGAAAATTCGTAATATAATAATCATTTGTCATATGATACTTATGTTTATATGATGTTTGGATACTTACTATAATCTTAATATATAAAAATGAACTCCTATTTCCCTTGGTCACGCCATCACTTGAGAATGAGTGCACCAAATTGAACAATTTTTTTGTGTTCTTTAATGTCAAGATAAGGTTTTTATAAAAGCAAATGTTTAATCCGACCTAAGTGCTCTGTCCCATTGGCTTTCAAAGTTCCCATCGATTTCATCAAAATTCAGTTAGTTACACCAAACAGCTGTAAATATACTTGAAAGGCATAAACAAATGTTCATTATAGAAAAAAAACTACTTAAATGGCAACTCTAATTCCTTTTCCGATGGGTGATTGAGCGTAGTGAACGAGCTCATCCTTAACGCAAATGATCGAAGTGAACGAGCTAACCCGAGAGGTGAGTGAGCGAAGCGAACGAGCTCATCTTAAAAATGAACAAGTATTTGACATAAAACAAATTCAATGATATTAGGAAAGGACAACGCCTGACAGGCCAGCTAGTACGTTATATATATAAATCAACTGTATATTCATGAACTGATGCGTTTAAGTAAAACAAATGTTGTAATAGTTCGGAGTTATCTTAGTCGAAAGCAACATGAACTGTGAATCACGGATTTTGGTTCCGTAAGGTTGGCAAGACCTGTAAAGAGGATTGTAGACAGTCAGTTCTGGTTTGTAGACTAATATATCTTATAAATAATAATATATATATTTATAACTAACGCATCTTTGATTGTGTCTCAGGGTGGTCTGCGTGGCTCCAGTTGAGTGCGTGGGCCGGTAGTAAGCGGACGCTAGTGTGAAGTTGACGTATTTACTGTCAGCTTGCAGGCAACGATGCAGAACAGGTAATGTCCGCCCCTGGTCACTGCTTTCCAAGAATCGAGGCTACCGAGAGATGAGCACTACGCCTTGCCTCCTATATCCTACATTGGTCCAGAAACGAAACAGTCTACGAACCCCACTCCACTCCATCACCACCCCCCATCCCCCCTTACGCGACTTGCTCCACTATCTCGATTCCACATACCTCGAATGTGCCCGAATCTCTGATATCCTTCACTCGTTCTTCTATCCTTACTTCACGATAGCCCTTATCTCAAAATCTACCACCTCATCAACCTACCAGAATAAACCATAAAATAATCCAAAACCAAAAATTTAAACCCCACAAATGAACAACCCCTAACCCTTTCTTCCCCAGCACTACGACATAAAATTGGTTAAAACCAAAAAGTCCTGTCTTTCCCATTTACCTTTCCGCCATGAATGCAGGCAAAAATGTACTACCGTAAAGTCGAAGCTACCACCTCATCTCTCCCGTTATGAAAGCAAGCAAGAAAGTCTTTCCGCAGTGTCAAACCAACCTCCTCACTCTATTAATTTCAATATAGGTTTTTAAAGGGACATCCAATGTGTTATCGTATAGAATTTATCATATATGATACAATACTGGTACAACGTGTAATTGAAATTTAAACGATAATCAATGAGTCAATCATTGTAAATTATATTAATAACAAACTGACTTCAGGGACTTTGAGACTAATCTTTGGTAATAACAATTATCAAATCCCTCCATGTATGGCATTGAAACCCACAAGATTTGTTGATTTAATTAAGTAAATACATTTTCATTATTATTATTATTAGAGTTATGTCTGCCTATTTAACAGATTATTATTCAATTTCCTGTTTTATTGGATTTCAACATTTCCCCTTGTGACAAGGAGATAGTTAACATAAGTAGCTCCCAGGACAACTAGTCGGTTGTTTTTACAATGGCAGGTAAAGTATATGTAGCTGAATCGAGAGTAAATTCTACTGAAAAACACACGTCTGAAGAAACCACTTTTGTGGACTCAAATAAAGTTCCTTCTAATGGACATTTATCAAGTTCAATTGCTTGTGATATTGAATATTCTAAACTAACTGATAGAATATTGATTTTAATGTTATTTATGTACAAATTAAGCAAGTTGTTCTGTATATTTTAAGGCATTGTATTAAATATATATGACAAGAGTTATTCTGTAAAACAGCTATCATGTATGAGAAACGCTTGCTGAACAAATACCTTTTTATTTATTTATTTATAAAACTTAATTTTGATATCACTCGTTTAAACAATATTTATTATTATGTTTAAATAAATATAGGTTTATTAATATGAACCGTTGAAAACAAATTAAAATTATAAAGCAAAATCTTATTTAGTTTTATCGTACAGAACATTAAACGCAGTTTACTTGTGTATAAATTAACATGTTCTACTTAGAAACAAATTACAACATTTAATTTTAAATGTAAGAAATTAAAAATTGGTCAATTTTAAAATTTACTTTGAAAATCTAGGGACATTGCTGTGACATCCAGTTTCTTATAATTTGTAATATCTCACTAACTGTACTTGTGGGTCTCATGTAGAAATATCACCGTTATCAACTAGCCGTAGCTGTTTCAATGATCAAATAATCCATGGTTGACAAAACAGTTACAGTAGTTCAACTAATATCTCACTAACTGTACTTGTGGGTCTCATGTAGAAATATCACCGTTATCAACTATCCATAGCTGTTTCAATGATCAAATAATCCATGGTTGACAAAACAGTTACAGTAGTTCAACTAATATCTCACTAACTGTACTTGTGGGTCTCATGTAGAAATATCACCGTTATCAACTAGCCGTAGCTGTTTCAATGATCAAATAATCCATGGTTGACAAAACAGTTACAGTAGTTCAACTAATATCTCACTAACTGTACTTGTGGGTCTCATGTAGAAATATCACCGTTATCAACTAGCCGTAGCTGTTTCAATGATCAAATAATCCATGGTTGACAAAACAGTTACAGTAGTTCAACTAATATCTCACTAACTGTACTTGTGGGTCTCATGTAGAAATATCACCGTTATCAACTAGCCGTAGCTGTTTCAATGATCAAATAATCCATGGTTGACAAAACAGTTACAGTAGTTCAACTAATATCTCACTAACTGTACTTGTGGGTCTCATGTAGAAATATCACCGTTATCAACTATCCATAGCTGTTTCAATGATCAAATAATCCATGGTTGACAAAACAGTTACAGTAGTTCAACTAATATCTCACTAACTGTACTTGTGGGTCTCATGTAGAAATATCACCGTTATCAACTAGCCGTAGCTGTTTCAATGATCAAATAATCCATGGTTGACAAAACGATTACAATAGTGCAACTAATATCTCACTAACTGTACTTGTGGGTCTCATGTAGAAATATCACCAATATCAACTAGCCGTAGCTGTTACAATGATCAAATAATCCATGGTTGACAAAACAGTTACAGTAGTTCAACTAATATCTCACTAACTGTACTTGTGGGTCCTATGTCAAAATATCACCGTTATCAACAAGCCGTAGCTGTTTCGACGATCAAATAATCCATGGTTGACAAAACAATTACAGTAGTGCAACTAATACCTCACTAACTGTACTTATGGGTCTTATGTCAAAAATCACCGTTCTCATCTAGCCGTAGCTGTTTCAATGATCAAGTAATCCATGGTTGACAAAACAGTTACAATAGTGCAACTAATATCTCACTAACTGTACTTGTGGGTCTTGTGTCAAAAGATCACCGTTATCAACTAGTCGTAGCTGTTTCGACGATCAAATAATCCATGGTTGACAAAACGATTACAATAGTGCAACTAATATCTCACTAACTGTACTTGTGGGTCTTATGTCAAAAGATCACCGTTATCAACTAGCCGTAGCTGTTTCGACAATCAAATAATCCATGGTTGACAAAACGATTACATTAAAGCAACCAATATCTCACTAACTGTACTTGTGAGTCTTATGTCAAAAGATCACCGTTATCAACTAGCCGTAGCTGTTTCGACGATCAAATAATCCATGGTTGACAAAACGATTACAGTAGTGCAACTAATATCTCACTAACTGTACTTGTGAGTCTTATGTCAAAAGATCACCGTTATCAACTAGCCGTAGCTGTTTCGACAATCAAATAATCCATGGTTGACAAAACGATTACAGTAGTGCAACTAATATCTCACTAACTGTACTTGTGGGTCTTATGTCAAAAGATCACCGTTATCAACTAGCCGTAGCTGTTTCGACAATCAAATAATCCATGGTTGACAAAACGATTACAGTAGTGCAACTAATATCTCACTAACTGTACTTGTGAGTCTTATGTCAAAAGATCACCGTTATCAACTAGCCGTAGCTGTTTCGACGATCAAATAATCCATGGTTGACAAAACGATTACAGTAGTGCAACTAATATCTCACTAACTGTACTTGTGGGTCTTATGTCAAAAGATCACCGTTATCAACTAGCCGTAGCTGTTTCGACAATCAAATAATCCATGGTTGACAAAACGATTACAGTAGTGCAACTAATATCTCACTAACTGTACTTGTGGGTCTTATGTCAAAAGATCACCGTTATCAACTAGCCGTAGCTGTTTCGACAATGAAATAATCCATGGTTGACAAAACGATTACAGTAGTGCAACTAATATCTCACTAACTGTACTTGTGAGTCTTATGTCAAAAGATCACCGTTATCAACTAGCCGTAGCTGTTTCGACGATCAAATAATCCATGGTTGACAAAACGATTACAGTAGTGCAACTAATATCTCACTAACTGTACTTGTGGGTCTTATGTCAAAAGATTACCGTTATCAACTAGCCGTAGCTGTTTCGACAATCAAATAATCCATGGTTGACAAAACGATTACAGTAGTGCAACTAATATCTCACTAACTGTACTTGTGGGTCTTATGTCAAAAGATCACCGTTATCAACTAGCCGTAGCTGTTTCGACGATCAAATAATCCATGGTTGACAAAACGATTACAGTAGTGCAACTAATATCTCACTAACTGTACTTGTGGGTCTTATGTCAAAAGATCACCGTTATCAACTAGCCGTAGCTGTTTCGACGATCAAATAATCCATGGTTGACAAAACAATTACAGTAGTGCAACTAATACCTCACTAACTGTGCTTATGGGTCTTATGTCAAAAATCACCGTTCTCATCTAGCCGTAGCTGTTTCAATGATCAAGTAATCCATGGTTGACAAAACAGTTACAATAGTGCAACTAATATCTCACTAACTGTACTTGTGGGTCTTGTGTCAAAAGATCACCGTTATCAACTAGTCGTAGCTGTTTCGACGATCAAATAATCCATGGTTGACAAAACGATTACAATAGTGCAACTAATATCTCACTAACTGTACTTGTGGGTCTTATGTCAAAAGATCACCGTTATCAACTAGCCGTAGCTGTTTCGACGATCAAATAATCCATGGTTGACAAATCGATTACAGTTGTGCAACTAATATCTCACTAACTATACTTGTGAGTCTTATGTCAAAAGATCACCGTTATCAACTAGCCGTAGCTGTTTCGACGATCAAATAATCCATGGTTGACAAAACAATTACAGTAGTGCAACTAATATCTCACTAACTGTACTTGTGGGTCTTATGTAAAAAATCACCGTTCTCATCTAGCCGTAGCTGTTTCAATGATCAAATAATCCATGGTTGACAAAACAGTTACAATAGTGCAACTAATATCTCACTAACTGTACTTGTGGGTCTTATGTCAAAAGATCACCGTTATCAACTAGTCGTAGCTGTTTCGACGATCAAATAATCCATGGTTGACAAAACGATTACAATAGTGCAACTAATATCTCACTAACTGTACTTGTGGGTCTTATGTCAAAAGATCACCGTTATCAACTAGCCGTAGCTGTTTCGACGATCAAATAATCCATGGTTGACAAAACGATTACAATAGTGCAACTAATATCTCACTAACTGTACTTGTGGGTCTTATGTCAAAAGATCACCGTTATCAACTAGTCGTAGCTGTTTCGACGATCAAATAATCCATGGTTTACAAAACGATTACAATAGTGCAACTAATATCTCACTAACTGTACTTGTGAGTCTTATGTCAAAAGATCACCGTTATCAACTAGCCGTAGCTGTTTCGACAATCAAATAATCCATGGTTGACAAAACGATTACATTAAAGCAACCAATATCTCACTAACTGTACTTGTGAGTCTTATGTCAAAAGATCACCGTTATCAACTAGCCGTAGCTGTTTCGACGATCAAATAATCCATGGTTGACAAAACGATTACAGTAGTGCAACTAATATCTCACTAACTGTACTTGTGAGTCTTATGTCAAAAGATCACCGTTATCAACTAGCCGTAGCTGTGTCGACAATCAAATAATCCATGGTTGACAAAACGATTACAGTAGTGCAACTAATATCTCACTAACTGTACTTGTGGGTCTTATGTCAAAAGATCACCGTTATCAACTAGCCGTAGCTGTTTCGACAATCAAATAATCCATGGTTGACAAAACGATTACAGTAGTGCAACTAATATCTCACTAACTGTACTTGTGAGTCTTATGTCAAAAGATCACCGTTATCAACTAGCCGTAGCTGTTTCGACGATCAAATAATCCATGGTTGACAAAACGATTACAGTAGTGCAACTAATATCTCACTAACTGTACTTGTGGGTCTTATGTCAAAAGATCACCGTTATCAACTAGCCGTAGCTGTTTCGACAATCAAATAATCCATGGTTGACAAAACGATTACAGTAGTGCAACTAATATCTCACTAACTGTACTTGTGGGTCTTATGTCAAAAGATCACCGTTATCAACTAGCCGTAGCTGTTTCGACGATCAAATAATCCATGGTTGACAAAACGATTACAGTAGTGCAACTAATATCTCACTAACTGTACTTGTGGGTCTTATGTCAAAAGATCACCGTTATCAACTAGCCGTAGCTGTTTCGACGATCAAATAATCCATGGTTGACAAAACAATTACAGTAGTGCAACTAATATCTCACTAACTGTACTTGTGGGACTTATGTCAAAAATCACCGTTCTCATCTAGCCGTAGCTATTTCAATGATCAAATAATCCATGGTTGACAAAACAGTTACAATAGTGCAACTAATATCTCACTAACTGTACTTGTGGGTCTTATGTCAAAAGATCACCGTTATCAACTAGTCGTAGCTGTTTCGACGATCAAATAATCCATGGTTGACAAAACGATTACAATAGTGCAACTAATATCTCACTAACTGTACTTGTGGGTCTTATGTCAAAAGATCACCGTTATCAACTAGCCGTAGCTGTTTCGACGATCAAATAATCCATGGTTGACAAAACGATTACAATAGTGCAACTAATATCTCACTAACTGTACTTGTGGGTCTTATGTCAAAAGATCACTGTTATCAACTAGCCGTAGCTGTTTCGACGATCAAATAATCCATGGTTGACAAAACGATTACAGTAGTGCAACTAATATCTCACTAACTGTACTTGTGAGTCTTATGTCAAAAGATCACCGTTATCAACTAGCCGTAGCTGTTTCGACAATCAAATAATCCATGGTTGACAAAACGATTACAGTAAAGCAACCAATATCTCACTAACTGTACTTGTGAGTCTTATGTCAAAAGATCACCATTATCAACTAGCCGTAGCTGTTTCAATGATCAAATAATCCATGGTTGACAAAACAGTTACAGTAGTTCAACTAATATCTCACTAACTGTACTTGTGGGTCTCAAGTAGAAATATCACCGTTATCAACTAGCCGTAGCTGTTTCAATGATCAAATAATCCATGGTTGACAAAACAGTTACAGTAGTTCAACTAATATCTCACTAACTGTACTTGTGGGTCTCATGTAGAAATATCACCGTTATCAACTATCCATAGCTGTTTCAATGATCAAATAATCCATGGTTGACAAAACAGTTACAGTAGTTCAACTAATATCTCACTAACTGTACTTGTGGGTCTCATGTAGAAATATCACCGTTATCAACTAGCCGTAGCTGTTTCAATGATCAAATAATCCATGGTTGACAAAACGATTACAATAGTGCAACTAATATCTCACTAACTGTACTTGTGGGTCTCATGTAGAAATATCACCGTTATCAACTAGCCGTAGCTGTTTCAATGATCAAATAATCCATGGTTGACAAAACAGTTACAGTAGTTCAACTAATATCTCACTAACTGTACTTGTGGGTCTTATGTCAAAAATCACCGTTCTCATCTAGCCGTAGCTGTTTCAAGGATCAAGTAATCCATGGTTGACAAAATAGTTACAATAGTGCAACTAATATCTCACTAACTGTACTTGTGGGTCTCATGTAGAAATATCACCGTTATCAACAAGCCGTAGCTGTTTCGACGATCAAATAATCCATGGTTGACAAAACAATTACAGTAGTGCAACTAATACCTCACTAACTGTACTTATGGGTCTTATGTCAAAAATCACCGTTCTCATCTAGCCGTAGCTGTTTCAATGATCAAGTAATCCATGGTTGACAAAACAGTTACAATAGTGCAACTAATATCTCACTAACTGTACTTGTGGGTCTTGTGTCAAAAGATCACCGTTATCAACTAGTCGTAGCTGTTTCGACGATCAAATAAACCATGGTTGACAAAACGATTACAATAGTGCAACTAATATCTCACTAACTGTACTTGTGGGTCTTATGTCAAAAGATCACCGTTATCAACTAGCCGTAGCTGTTTCGACGATCAAATAATCCATGGTTGACAAAACGATTACGGTTGTGCAACTAATATCTCACTAACTGTACTTGTGAGTCTTATGTCAAAAGATCACCGTTATCAACTAGCCGTAGCTGTTTCGACGA
Source organism: Allygus modestus (assembly GCA_963675035.1). Classification (NCBI taxonomy): domain Eukaryota; kingdom Metazoa; phylum Arthropoda; class Insecta; order Hemiptera; family Cicadellidae; genus Allygus; species Allygus modestus. The sequence continues at coordinate 435,169,881 of OY776111.1, read as the reverse complement.
TCAAATAATCCATGGTTGACAAAACGATTACGGTTGTGCAACTAATATCTCACTAACTGTACTTGTGAGTCTTATGTCAAAAGATCACCGTTATCAACTAGCCGTAGCTGTTTCGACGATCAAATAATCCATGGTTGACAAAACAATTACAGTAGTGCAACTAATATCTCACTAACTGTACTTGTGGGCCTTATGTCAAAAATCACCGTTCTCATCTAGCCGTAGCTGTTTCAATGATCAAATAATCCATGGTTGACAAAACAGTTACAATAGTGCAACTAATATCTCACTAACTGTACTTGTGGGTCTTATGTCAAAAGATCACCGTTATCAACTAGTCGTAGCTGTTTCGACGATCAAATAATCCATGGTTGACAAAACGATTACAATAGTGCAACTAATATCTCACTAACTGTACTTGTGGGTCTTATGTCAAAAGATCACCGTTATCAACTAGCCGTAGCTGTTTCGACGATCAAATAATCCATGGTTGACAAAACGATTACAATAGTGCAACTAATATCTCACTAACTGTACTTGTGGGTCTTATGTCAAAAGATCACCGTTATCAACTAGTCGTAGCTGTTTCGACGATCAAATAATCCATGGTTGACAAAACGATTACAATAGTGCAACTAATATCTCACTAACTGTACTTGTGAGTCTTATGTCAAAAGATCACCGTTATCAACTAGCCGTAGCTGTTTCGACAATCAAATAATCCATGGTTGACAAAACGATTACATTAAAGCAACCAATATCTCACTAACTGTACTTGTGAGTCTTATGTCAATAGATCACCGTTATCAACTAGCCGTAGCTGTTTCGACGATCAAATAATCCATGGTTGACAAAACGATTACAGTAGTGCAACTAATATCTCACTAACTGTACTTGTGAGTCTTATGTCAAAAGATCACCGTTATCAACTAGCCGTAGCTGTTTCGACAATCAAATAATCCATGGTTGACAAAACGATTACAGTAGTGCAACTAATATCTCACTAACTGTACTTGTGGGTCTTATGTCAAAAGATCACCGTTATCAACTAGTCGTAGCTGTTTCGACGATCAAATAATCCATGGTTGACAAAACGATTACAATAGTGCAACTAATATCTCACTAACTGTACTTGTGGGTCTTATGTCAAAAGATCACCGTTATCAACTAGCCGTAGCTTTTTCGACGATCAAATAATCCATGGTTGACAAAACGATTACAATAGTGCAACTAATATCTCACTAACTGTACTTGTGGGTCTTATGTCAAAAGATCACCGTTATCAACTAGCCGTAGCTGTTTCGACGATCAAATAATCCATGGTTGACAAAACGATTACAGTAGTGCAACTAATATCTCACTAACTGTACTTGTGGGTCTTATGTCAAAAGATCACCGTTATCAACTAGCCGTAGCTTTTTCGACGATCAAATAATCCATGGTTGACAAAACGATTACAATAGAGCAACTAATATCTCACTAACTGTACTTGTGGGTCTTATGTCAAAAGATCACCGTTATCAACTAGCCGTAGCTGTTTCGACAATCAAATAATCCATGGTTGACAAAACGATTACAGTAGTGCAACTAATATCTCACTAACTGTACTTGTGAGTCTTATGTCAAAAGATCACCGTTATCAACTAGCCGTAGCTGTTTCGACAATCAAATAATCCATGGTTGACAAAACGATTACAGTAAAGCAACCAATATCTCACTAACTGTACTTGTGAGTCTTATGTCAAAAGATTACCGTTATCAACTAGCCGTAGCTGTTTCGACAATCACATAATCCATGGTTGACAAAACGATTACAGTAGTGCAACTAATATCTCGCTAACTGTACTTGTGGGTCCTATGTCAAAAGATCACCGTTATCAACTAGCCGTAGCTGTTTAGACGATCAAATAATCCATGGTTGACAAAACGATTACAGTAGTGCAACTAATATCTCACTAACTGTACTTATGGGTCCTATGTAAAAAGATCACCGTTATCAACTAGCCGTAGCTGTTTCGACGATCAAATAATGCATGGTCGAAATATCGATTACAGTAGTGCAACTGATATTAAGCTCAGTGTACCATTAACTTTTCCTATCCTTCATTACTTAATCATGCTACGAAATATGCATCAATAAAAACAGTTTGTATTAATAACGATGACTTCTCTCCAATTTTCTATTTAAGTGTTTATAGAATTTTTAGGTAAAATTATTCTTTAAAATAATTAAATAAACGAGCAGTCACAGCTGAGTGGGTTGAGTACCGGCCTACCACCCAAAAGAGCCTCGTTCAAATCCCGGTAAAATCCACCCGACTTTTGAAACTCATACTGCCACCTTGCCTCGAAAGACATGTTAAGCAGTTGGTCACAGCTACTTAAGTAATCGATAGGTCATGTCAGAGGCACTAGTGCGACCTGAAAACTCTGACAACAAACCTTGGCCAGAAGATTACACGAACATTACTTTTAATAAATAACTAAACAAGCGGGAGATACCGTGGGATTATACTTGCGGGACAAAATTCATTAATATAAATTAATTAATGTGATCTCACAATCTGTCCCCACATAGACAGACAGACAGACTGTACCACTAAAACAACTTTTTGGGGATCAGGGAGACACTTCCTGCAATAAATCAGATAACAAGATTTTTTGACGGAAACAATATGATCTCATTATGTAGATAAATTAAAACACATAAGAGAATTTTAATAACTTGGTCAGGTGAAACCCCTTATAAACTTCAGTGAAACCTGACACTGGCAGGCATCATTAAATGTTTTGTTTCCATCAAGAATATAAATTAATTACCGCTCATTAATTGCCAGTAAAGGCTCAAATATTTGTTTATTTAATTAGTGTGTTTTAAGACTAAAACAGTAGCACTCTGTCTGGGGAAATTTTCACTTCAGTAGGATATTTATAAAAAGTAACACGAGCAAAGAGTTAAATGTTAATTAACAGGAACCGTAACTAAACTTTCAACTGACGTTTTCATGATATTCAAGTTTCCAACGTCACAATTTTCAGGTCATAATTATTTTACAATACTCTGCAATATTCCAAACGTTGTCCAAAACGTTCCAATACGTTGTCCAATGTTTATCTTATGGAGAATTAGTAAAATTGTATATCTCGCTTATTAATGAACATGTATTAATGAAACTTGGTATGTGGCTTTACATGGTTGGGTTTTAATGCTATATTTTACAATTATATCTTTTAGTTTTAATAAATCATTTATTTTGCCTCAAAGCCCACAAATTCAGTATAATATTAAATGTAATGTTATTTTGAATAAATGTACGTTGTTTAAAAGAGGCAGTTCTGATTATTGGTAAATTGTTATTCTGTTTAGTAAAATGTATTTATTATTACTTTATCGAAACAAAATACATTTGCCTAGCAAAATGAAATGAAATGAAGTTACTTCTTTATTGAGGTGAACTTAGGACTACAAGATCCTTTCTTAAAGTTGACCTCTAACTAGATTAATGTCTTAAACTTATATACAAATTGCTGTAGAAAGAAAATAAAGTATACTTCAGAGACTTAATTAATTACAAAAAGAAAAATTACATATTTAATTTACATTCTTTACTAATGTAATAAATAAACGAAATACATGCACACCCTCATTCACACCTTGCTACACCCTGGCGTATCGCACACCGTCCCGCCACGAAACGATTATCCAATGGAGGTACAGTAATATTCCTTCAGCGCCACCGGCAGCCGAGGTCGGGGAAAAGAGTTAAAGAGGCGACAAGCTGAGACTGTGAAAGATTTATTGTTTGCGATGCTCAAGGGGTAGCGTTGATGAGCCAGAGCGGGGTTTTCGTGCGCCCGTCTCACTCATAAATGCAAAATTGATTGCTAGATAATTTAGGATTGGAGCAATGGTATTCTAATAAATATGAAATTTCAAAAACCTCTTCGGCATTACTTTTAGAAGTGAACTGTTATGTGCCTATCTACTTGTAAGTATTGTGATGATAATACATGTCAATCACAGACGAGGAAGGAAATTGAATATAGGTATATATATATATATATATATATATATTGACGTAGGAAATTGAATATAGGTATATATATATATATATATATATATATATATATATATATATATATATATATATATATATATATACCTATATTCAATTTCCTTTCTCGTGTATGTGTGTGTGTGTGTGTGTGTGTGTGTGTGTGTGTGTGTGTGTGTGTGTGTGTGTGCGTGTGTGTGTGTGTGCGTAGGCACGATAACTTTCATAAAAATGGTCCGATCTTGATGAAATTTAGTATAAATGTGTAAAGTAGCATCTATTTTCATGAATTCGAGAACCAGACAGGTCGCTCTACTTTAAGGGGGGTTTTGTACCCCAAAAATGGGTTTTTTGAACTTTTTGAATATAATTCTTTTTAAACCCAATTTTTGGTTTACACCTTTAATTTCAGCTTAAAAATTTGGTATTTTGATCATCGCTCTACGTCAATTGGTTACCAAGATATTGAGAGTACTAAACATAGTACGTTGTCCAAAGTTAATCTTATGTAGAATTAGTAAAATTGTATATCTCGCTTATTAATGAACATGTATTAATGAAACTTGGTATGTGGCTTTACATGGTTGGGTTTTAATGCTATTTGCATACAAAAATCATTTTTTGTGGCCCCCATGGCAGAAAACCTGCGTACTCAGCAGCCATAATGTTATTCTTATGGAGAATAATAAACATGTGATATATTACTTATTTATGAACATAAATTGATAAAATTTGTTATGTTGCTTCATCTGTAGGTGGTCCATTGGTATTTGCATAAAAAACCAGATTTTGTGGTCCTTGATTCAGCAAAACTGCATACTCAGTCCTAATGTTTTTCTTATTAGAAAAAATAAAACGTCATATCTCGCTTATTTATTAATATGCTTTGATTAAAGTTGGTAAGTAGCTTTATGACTTAGTGAAGTACCATTTGAAATTCGCTGAGTGTGCAGGTTTGCTGCAACGGGGGTATTATCTAAAACAAAATACTTGTCTATACTGCAAATCAAATGTGTACTATAATATAGAACTGACGTGAACTAAATAGGAATCATCACAACAGACGGGAGTAGGTCGACTATCACTTCCAATAGATATTTGGTTTACACAGCAAATCATATTTGATCCATGTCAGCTCTATTGGTTAACCTGGAATTTAATCAAATCCACCATCTACAGTGGCTCTGCAAAACCACACGAGTTCGTCAAAACATGTATAACACAGTATAATGAACTGATTACTATTGATTTATTCTCTAGAATTTTAAGTAATATTCCTTCAGCGCCACCGTCGCGTCAGCCGAGGTCGGGATTCTATTATTGTATGGGACAAAGAGTTACAGAAGCGACAAGCTGACTATGAAAGATTTGTTGTAAAATCTCGTTTGTGATATGGAATGCGTAGCGTTGATGAGCCAGAGCAGGTGTTTCTTGCGCCTCACTCATTCATAAATTCAAAGTTGATTGCAAGATAATTTTGAATTGTAGCAATGGTATTCTAGTAGATAATAATAAACATGGAATTTCAAAAAACTGTCAAAAACCTCTTGACATTACTATTAGAAGTAATTTGTTATGTGCCTATTTACTTATAGGTATTGTGATAATAATACATCTCAATCCCACACGAGAAAGGAAAATTGGCATTGAGATTTTATGTCAGTAGGCAGATTATGCTAAAGTGATAACCCACTATGAATTAATTCTTATTATGCATAATATTTGTTATTTGTTTTTAGTAATACATAAATTAAGCCCCAACAAATCCTAATAGAAAAGTATAGTAGAAACATATTTTGAAAATAGTAAAACCCTGAAATTGTATTTACATGATAAAACAACAGAAGCCGTGCAATTTGGGTTTAATACCTGTAAGTAACCTGAAAAAACATAAGTTACAGAAAATGGTAAACAAATTTATGGCAAATATAATTACTATAAGTAAGGTGAGGAAGATTAAAGATTAAATAAAAGAGGGTAAAGGTAATATCAACAAAGAAATGTGCATTAAATTAATGACTCCAAATTTAAGATGAACGACTCCATTTCCACAAGTGACATCAGGCTAAAAGAGATGAATAACACAGAATCCACCTCTGGGAATAGCTCAGATGTTTCATTACATGAGGCTTCCTCTCTCCCTACATCGCCTAACTTGACGTTTGACTCTGTGAATCTGAAATACTTTTAATTTCATATACCATTACTGGCCTCCAAATCTTTAATTATTAACCATTTCTTTTAATAAATAATAAAATATCCCAATTAGACTAAAATTTCAAAATATGATTAGCATAACTATTGCTATCTGATATATCTTTTACTCAATATTTTGATGTTTAATTAATACCTAATTAGTAATATGTCGTTTAGAAATAATTTATTACTAATTTTATAGTAATTGGTTTCATGTAAATAATACCGAAATAGCTTAGGCACGTTTAAGTTGCTTGAGGAACGTAGTTTGGAAATTCTTTCCTTTTTTGAGAGGGAGAAGCGGAAAAACACTCTGTGTTAACAGATGACCAGCTTGAATTGTAGCATTTTTAAACAGCTTAGCCTACTTACTAAGAAACCAAGCATAGTCTACTCGCTGGCCTAACGGTTAGCGTCTTGGACTTCGGTTCAAGGAGTCACGGGTTTAAGTCCGTGGTTGTCCACAACAAATTGAGAGGTTTAGACCGCTTTCTCTAAAAGCGTTTGTGTACTCTATTAACAAAAATGCCGTTGACGATGGAATAACAAACAAACAAATACCTCCTCTATTCTTGCGAACTCCAACTTGGAAACGTTTTATCACTTGGGACCAGACTATGCCTACTTTAGACGTATGCCCTCGGAGCTATCTGTTTTCCTGCCAACATAACTTGCTTTCGTTTTAGCCCGCTTCGCCGTCAAAATATGGATTATTCGTATGGAGGATTCCCTTGGATTTCCGTGACACGGAATCCCAGTTGTTCTCTCCCTCCATCGTCTTCATGCATACCGGGACCACCGACACCACAGCGAGCTGTGTTAAAGCATCCAAGTGTGACCTTTTGGCAGCGGAACCGAAACCGCATATATGTAGTCTCGAGAACCGGCCTTGATCATCGTGTATAGTTATAACCAAAAATAGCTGTGATGGTTCTTACTCTCAGCTCTCTGCCATTTCCAGTAACTGTGAGTTCTCTCCTCAGCCTTTACCGCGAAACTTCCCACCTCACCAAGCTTCTGTTAAATCGAGAGTTAAATAGCTTTCCTTATCTCTCCACTGGGAAGAACCTGGTAGCTGTGAGTCCTTCGATAACCAGAATGACTAGTTCAGACATTTATGGCACGATGATGTGATCCCCCACCAGACACAAGGTCTGGTCCCTCCAACGAATCTTATTTTCTTTCACAATCCCGTAGTATTTTGAATTATGTGTGGACTGAACATTCTCCAATCACAGCGAACAATGGTGCATATCTACTTAGTAATAATCAAGATCTCCGGTTGGCTCAAATAGATTGAAAGGTTGAAATCAGCCATCCGATGGTTTAGAACGCGCATCACTTGGTTCAGCTTTAGCTGGGCCGGCTCAACGTTGTACCAAATCATCGGTGTACCAAATTAATATATATTCCTCTCTCATCTTAGATCTTAGTAGGCTGTCGTAAGAGGATCTCTTGTATCTAAGCTGGATATTCTACTTGTGCAGCACCGGCAGTGACATGTGTTACAGACCACACCGGGACAACCGAGACACCGGGAACACTGGGACCTCGGGGGGCAGCTTCCACGGCAGAGGTCAGGGAATGGCTCTGCAGCTCGAGGAGAGAACTGCCACCTCCAGCTCTTCACTGCTAAGAAGTGGGTTGACCTCTAATAATCTGGCCCGCAACGGATTATCTAGAAACAAGGCATTGACCATACTTTTATAGGGGGTGCCGTTTATAATGGTAGGTGGAGAGAGGGCGCCAAGCTTTTGAATTACAGTTTTGGCAATGTTTGGCTGATGAAAATGTGAATTAACGTCAAAATTATCGACTAAGAAAAATATGGTTCAAGGTTTCGAATCCTGTTATATACGTTTTTAATTTATAAAACAACAAAAGAGAGTGGCAACAAGCTTGGTGACATTACCAAGCCTCATTGTCACAAGCCTTAGTCCTATAACTTCTACATCAGTGGACACTTTGTGCTCTCAGATTCAGCCTTGCATACTCTACAAAGCTGTATCTCCCTCTGTTACGTTATTTTCCGTAAGAGATTTTAACATTGTCCGTGAGGCAGGGAAATTTATGGGAAAATAATGATGAATTTGCAAAACAAATACACTCATTACCTTACAGGTGAAACAGCTTATAACAAATAATCCGAAAATTCAATCTTTACGGCCTAATTTTAAAAAGTAGAATTTATTATTTCTCCAATAACATTAAACAAATCAAATCAAATTGATCTAAAACATCATCACTAAGTCATTACAAAGTATTGTGACTGACTTGAAAATAAATTTATCTAACATCTTATCTAACCTAAATTAACAATTTATTTATTTCAATTAATTACATTCTTAAATTACAAGGTAAAATAAAATATAGATACATTTTACATTGTCTTAAATACTCATCCTTTTCGCAGCTTGCTAATCGCATAGTCTGTTATTGTTTCTAAACACAAAGCAAGTGTTTTGGTTCTGTTAACTAAAATACAAATAAAATACAACACTTTAAACCACCGATGAAATACCTTAAAATTAAATACTTTGTAAACATGAGTTAATAAACTTATAAAATTAAAATTAAAAGTACCTAATTACTCACCTAATAAGGTTCTTTTGAATAATAAACACTTAACCACATTTTCCTATTTTTGAAACTAGTTACAAAAACATTAGAAACTCCTGTTACTTTGGTAATAACAAACGTTCAGTTTAATATGGTACTTTACACTTAATGTTCATACAACATAAATACAATTGAATTAAGGAATCTCACTACATCAATTACAAGTGATTTAATAAAGTTTTCGTAACTGTCATAAAACTCTTCGACGTGTATTGGTGTTAGGTTTAGCATTTAATTAACGCGCAGTAATTGTCAGTAAACGCTCCACGAGACGCTTGTTTAATTAGTGTGTTTCTGAGGCTTCATCAGCCCAACTCTGTCTGGGCAATTTGTACTTCAGTACAGGGGTTTACTCAATGTAAACATAAGCCCAGAGCAGAGTTGTCAATTGACGACCTCCGTCTATGTCGTAAGATTTAAAAAAGTATGTGTTTAAAAACTACTAAGAATTTTAAATTCATCTAAAAATATGCCTCCCAGAGTGTGATAAATGGACAAAACGTTTAGAATAAATGAGCAGCTCTCAAGTTTGTTCAAAGAGGCTGAAAATTTAATTTTTGTTAAGAATAGTAGGATCCATTTGACTAGACACATGATAAGAATGACAGAACAGTGAATATAGTTACTGACGGAAACCCGGAGAGAAGAAGAAGAAAGAGAAGTTCTAGGGAGAGTGGGTCGAAGTTGTGGAGATCCCTCAGAAAATGTGTTGAGACGATAAAGAAGAGTGGCTGAGGCCCGAGAAGAATGGAGGCGAGCAATGAGCGTAATGATGAAAATGTTTAGACATTGTAAGTCTTATGCAGCCATATTTAGTCCTACTTAATTTATATTAATTATCGTATATTATACAACTTACGTGAGCCCAGAGCGGAGTTGACAATTGAACGTCCTCCATCTATGTCGAAAAATTATAAAAAGTAAGTGTTTAATATTTACTAAAAATGTTAAACACATTTACAAAAATGCGTCCCCCGAAGTGCGATACCGGGACAGTAAGTTTAGAATAAATGAGCAGCGCTCAAGGCTGCTCAGAAAGTCTGAAAAGTAACTTTTGCTAAGACAAGTAGAATCCTTTTGGATAGACACAAGTAAAAAATGACAGAACAGTAAATAGTCTCTGACGGAAACCCGGGTAGAGGAAAAGGAGAGAGAAGTCCTAGGGACAGTGGGTCGAAGATGTGGGATAGACATCAGAAAATGTGTTGAGACGATAATGACGAGGCGGAGGCCCAAGAAGAATGGAGGTGAGCAATGAGCGTAATGATGAAAATGTTTAGACCACCCCCAAACCATGTTAGGATCACACTTAAAATTTCAAATTGGATCTATTGGTATAAACATGCAACTATTGCAATGACTGCATCCATTTAACGATATGATACGATACGAAAAAACATGTTTTTTAATGTCACATTCTTTAGTTGGTTGTAATAAACAAATAAGTCTATCTATATTTAAAAAGAGATTTTCTGTTTAAAGGAAGCAGCTAATTTGTATAATAAAAAGTTACATCAATCATATGGTTTTTAGTATTTTACTGGCCAGGATATTATAATTTATAATTTTACTATATGTCTTATGATGATTCTGTAATAGTAAAGCGTATTTAAAAATAACTGGTTTCAATTAGTTGTTTGATATAAGTAAACAGTATACTATTTATGACAGTTTATGATTGAAACTGCTGTTTAAAACAATTTTAAATAAATGTTCACTCAATAAGTAGTTTAAGTAATTTATAGAAAATTCGCAACTCAATAACTGTAGTCTATTTATCATCAAGCAATTGAGATGAAACGCGTTATTTATTTTTGACTATTCTCAATAATTGGCGATATGTAAAATTAATATTTACTGTTTACGTCAGTTCTCATATGCCTATTAACCATCATTGACAGTAGTACAAAGAGTTATTTATTGTTTTAAACACTATGATTTTCTAGAAAACTAATAATTTAGTTATTTGACTAAACACTTGCTTAGGTGTAATATTATCATCGTTGGTAGAAAAGTCGCAAACACTGAGCTCTAACTAAATATTGGAGTTAACACGTATCAAGTAAACTGCGTGCCGGCTGTCCGTTTCTGGTAAGGATAGTGATCATTATATAATAAGAAAATAATTTCTGACAACAAAGGCTGGTGAAATTAGATAGTAATTATTAGTTTGTAATAATTATATTGATTAACAGATTAAAATAATGTAACATAGCGCTAGCTAACTATCGTTATTATAAGAACATGCCTTGGAATGCGTTTTAATTCGGTTGTTTGGTGTAGTGAAATCTTGATGATTATGAATGTAGGTAAGATATATATATTTTTTTTATGTTATATTATATGTGATGACTTTCTAGCCTATATCATCCTTAGAGTAAATTTATATATGGTATGATCAGCTGATTGACGATAAAAACATCAAATGTCAAATCAATTATGTAAATGTATTTATCTACTTTCCTACAGAAAATGCTAACTTTATTTATAAATAGTAATTACAAGAAGTTTTAACGAAAGAACTAATTGACCACGGTGCCTAATTCTTGATTACTCTTTTGGATTAGTAATGTCTTCATTGTCACTGCTTTACTCTATAACGGGTGATATTTTTCAAAGACTAAACTGTTATTTCCTTATTGCTAGAAATTGGAAGTACATTTTTGTAGATTTTCTTTGTTTGGAGTTTTATGCTATAGTTCCTATAAAGTGCTTGAAGTACGAGTAAAGAGGTCAGAAAGTGGTATCAATTTAAAATGGTACATTAATCGTTAAAGGTCATGGTAAGACTATTCTAAAACTGAAGTAAGTTGCACGTCCTATTCGGAATGATTTGAATGAGGACTCTAAGTTCATAAATTAGGTCTTCGCATGTATTTATAAGATTGCAATGCATAATCGGGAATGAATCTGAGGTGAAGATTATTTCCATACGCTGCGATTTTAAGCTCTACCAATATAAACAATCCTGCAAAACCGAGGGTTCTTTTGGTTATATTAACCCAGTTTAATATCTTGAAATATGATCTTAAATTTTAGAATTGCCATAATTATAGTTACAATATGTTATTTTTTACTTATGGTTTAATGTATTCTAATTAAAAATATCCTCGCTTCCAAACTCGATTGTATGGTTCTTATAGAAGGTAATATAAATCCTCCTTAAGGACTCACTTGGGATTACCGAGACATCTGTGATTATTTGTTCAGAACTAAATGATTTAATCGTGTTTGATTTATTGCTAATGTTATATAACGATTACGATTTCCGTTGATTTTTCAACGGGTCTTACTCCAGTTTATTATATAATTACTGAAATTGGTGAAGTAGGAAGAATTGATTTAAGATGACAACATCAGCACAAAATCTGTTAATTCACTGAATGTACTATGGAAAAGTTAATCAACAAATTTGAACATGTTCTCCTGACACATTAAAATAAATGTACGCCCATTACTTCCTGAATTCACGCTCATAATATGTATACACGAAATCTATTTGTAGTGTGTGATATGTAGTTATTAATCCTAAAGTAAATTAAATAAAGTTACCCACCCTATTGATAGCAGTATCAGGTACGGAAGTCATATATCAACTGCATGCAGCCTAACAATGTTAGCTGATTTGAAAATAAAAATAGGGCTGGTTACGAGAACCAAAGAAATTAAAACAACATTATCACAGAACCAAAAATTATCATTACATTTACGCCAAAAACTTGTTCCTACTATATGAAGCAACCAATTAAACGATTCGACGTACAGATAACATTATTATGTGTGCAGTTATGAGTGATTTAGTTATTATTACACAATCAATACACAACTTTGAGTTTAGTGTCCACGATAAATGTTAATTTGTATTTTCATTTAGTTATTACTTTAGTTAACTTTTATAAGGCTTCTTAAAAATACTTTGATGTATCTTTAAATATTTTTTAGTAGCATGATACGTGTTGTGACAACTAAACAGCATGCACACAAATTCGTCTTACAACACTACATTGTATATTTACACTTATACTTTACTTACATACAAGACGGTAAAATATACACTCAATATGGTACAAAGCGATCGATTTCCACCGGTTAAACCGGTCATCATCAGGCCCAATCAGCGTATTATTGTAGTGATCGCGGGTTGAAGCCGTGACGGGTGCACAGCTAGTATGGCTAAAACATTGAAATTATTATAAATAGATTTTTAAAATAAAATTTCATCTGGAGATACGTTTCTCAATGTATTTACAGAGAGAAATTCTAACGAAATTGAAGAAACTAATCTAAAGATATTCTATGATTGTAAAAAACACTTCATAACAATTATTTGTAATTTTAATTGTCAACTAAAATAATTTGTATGACAATTTTTACTTATGGCAAAAAATATGTATCGTCCTCATTTGATAATAGAAGTAATAAATGGGATATCAGCTGTACACAATTTGAGTTGGTTATCGTGATAAAACAGATACATTTATGCTAAATGATTGAGATTAAGAAATTATCGAAGAGCCCCTAAGTTATTAAGCTTAAATGTGTCAGTAATTGTTTATTTTAAAATATAAATTTTGTATGTATGACATGTTCATTAGCCATCAATTGTCATTCGTTTAATTATAAACTAACAAATGTTTTTCGCTAACAAAACTCTAACACTTCGTCATTACCTTTCACTGGTATGCTAAGAGGTATTAGTAGAATAGCTTTTAGTAGTAAGATTAATTTGCTATTTAAATTATAACGTAGGTGAGTTTCACTCCTCTCAACCTGCATGTAGTGTTGCACGGATTAGGGAGATGAATATATAATAACTCTTTCATATTCTTAAGCCCACACCACTCTAATAGATTAGGTAGACGAACTGCAAATATATGATTTTTGATATTCAAAAAACCCAATATGGCAACAATTAATAACTCTAAAAGGTTTTAATGTAATGATTTAATCACCAAAACTAGGTATTAAGATGTTACCGGTGGTAGCATAAGTAGCAAGATAATTCCATACTATAAGCTTCAGGACAGCTTCACTACCTGCAACATCTTGCCGTGGAAAACCTACGTACTCCATTTTTTAACTGATTTTTATATATAACGGGGATTAAAATTAGATTTTAATAATATATACACCTCTGTCTGAACTCAGTTTAGATTTTGCAGCTTTCCAAAATAGGCTAGGCAATATACGCTAAAGTAAACTATTAACAAATTATAACTAGGTCACCTTACTCTTAAAAATGTTATGAACATAAATTGGTAAACATGCCATGTATTGTTTTCAGAATGGATAGTGTATAAAGTATCACTGAACAACATACTGAGTTTATAACTTTTGATATCGCAGGGAATATTTTATGAGAACTCAGAGAGGTAACATTGATTTCTCAAATTGAAATAGTCATTAAAATAGTGTTTTACTTCAGGAGCTTTTAATTCCCTTCCTCTGAATAATTTTGTATTACTTTTTCTGTTTGGTTCACCTGTAAGAATAAGTTCGTATAACGTATTTTTGTCAATTATAAAATATGTTATTGTCTGGGCGTATGTAAGGAACATTTTAAAGAAGATAATTTTCAATGAAACACCACACATTTATGCAAATAAAACAGTAGGTAAACCAAAATACGATTCTTTATTGTCTGGGCGTATGTAAGGAACATTTTAAAGAAGATAATTTTCAATGAAACACCACACATTTATGCAAATAAAACAGTAGGTAAACCAAAATACGATTCTTTATTGTCTGGGCTATGTAAGGAACATTTTAAAGAAGATAATTTTCAATGAAACACCACACATTTATGCAAATAAAACAGTAGGTAAACCAAAATACGATTCTTTATTGTCTGGGCGTGTGTAAGAAACATTTTAAAGAAGATAATTTTCAATGAAACACCACACATTTATGCAAATAAAACAGTAGGTAAACCAAAATACGATTCTTTATTGTCTGGGCGTATGTAAGGAACATTTTAAAGAAGATAATTTTCAATGAAACACCACACATTTATGCAAATAAAACAGTAGGTAAACCAAAATACGATTCTTTATTGTCTGGGTGTATGTAAGGAACATTTTAAATAAGATAATTTTCAATGAAACACCACACATTTATGCAAATAAAACAGTAGGTAAACCAAAATACGATTCTTTATTGTCTGGGCGTATGTAAGGAACATTTTAAAGAAGATAATTTTCAATGAAACACCACACATTTATGCAAATAAAACAGTAGGTAAGCCAAAATACGATTCTTTATTGTCTGGGCGTATGTAAGGAACATTTTTAATAAGATAATTTTCAATGAAACACCACACATTTATGCAAATAAAACAGTAGGTAAACCAAAATACGATTCTTTATTGTCTGGGCGTATGTAAGGAACATTTTAAATAAGATAATTTTCAATGAAACACCACACATTTATGCAAATAAAACAGTAGGTAAACCAAAATACGATTCTTTATTGTCTGGGCGTATGTAAGGAACATTTTAAAGAAGATAATTTTCAATGAAACACCACACATTTATGCAAATAAAACAGTAGGTAAACCAAAATACGATTCTTTATTGTCTGGGCGTATGTAAGGAACATTTTAAAGAAGATAATTTTCAATGAAACACCACACATTTATGCAAATAAAACAGTAGGTAAACCAAAATACGATTCTTTATTGTCTGGGCGTATGTAAGGAACATTTTAAATAAGATAATTTTCAATAAAACACCACACATTTATGCAAATAAAACAGTAGGTAAACTAAAATACGAATCTTTATCTGGTTCTTAAGCATTACTTTTCAATTTCAATAATCGATTACTGCGATTATTATTTGATCACATACTATGTTTGGACTAAGATTTGTATCATAAACAATCTAATCTTTAGATATATCAAGTAACTTACAGATACAATGATATGTGAAGTGTTTTACATGCATTCCTGGTGAATTTAGGGTTTCGGTTGTGTACAAACGGAATTACTGAAAATCTAATTGGGTCAACAAATAGCGACGGGATCAAACAATTACCCATTATTGTTGAAGGGGTAAATTACTGTAAGTATTAAGCTTAGCATTAAGTTTTATGTCGGGCAACTTTTCTATTATACCCTACACCTAAAAGTATAATTTTGCTACTGAATTAAAAAAATAAAATTCCAGGACCTGAATAGCATTTAATGTAACATAACTGAGTGCTGGTTTAATCCAAATAGACACAAGTTCTAAAATCATGATAAATTCCTTCTAAGACTCTCGATCTTTGCAACCTCATAATAATGAAAATTTGATTAACAGACATTTTCATTATACTTCATAATCATTAAATATATTTTATGGATAATGGTGCTCTGTCATGTTAATGATGTTTTGGAAAATGATGTATCATAAATCTAGAATAACCTAACGTTGTAACAGACAGGTATCGGTTTTGTTTACGTGATTAAACAGAAACATTCGTTGTAATCTACAAACACAATAAGTGCAATATCGTTCTATCAAACATTAAACTGTCAATATTTTTGCAAACACATCTGTTTTAAAGGTGATCCTTGCTTTATTTACTACCTACAAATAGACAATAAACTAAACGATTAAAGTTATACAGTTTGCTTTAAACTATAAGAGATATTACTTTTTTTGGGGGGTTACATTATTTGTGATCCTATGAATTATTATTTAGTAGCTACGCGTTAAAGATTTATTACATATTATATATGCGGGAAACTGTAAAAAAAATCTTGAAAATAAACTAACATTATTAGTTGTTAAATGTGTTACATTTATAGTTTTTGAACATTTTAGTTATAATCAAATTTACAAAATAACTTAATCCATTTTCAAGCCATGTATGCTAATGTTTGTATTGCAAAATCGAAGTATTTAAATTATTTTGAAAAATAAACGTATCGCTTACAAACTTCGATTTCATGAATTAGGGATTAAACAAACGTGCATTTAAAAATGTTCTAACAAAAGGTTCTAAATACGTTTATTTAAAACTAATGACACTTCACAGTATACAATAGGAAATACCAAAATAGCCATCGACTAAAACACAATCTATTGTTAGCCACTACAATGTACCGACCAATTGTATAGCCTACAATACCATGTAGACTAACACGTATTGCTTATCGTAATGAGTTACTGGCTGAGTGGAACTGCTTGAAGTATACTAGAGATGCCAAGTTCGTTAGCTACTACGCCACAATGTAATTTAGCCACTACAATATAATCGACCAAATATGAAACGTACAATACTAAGTACACTCATAGGGTTAGTAGACCTAATCATGATGGGTGCCTGGCAGAGTAAAACACTGCATGATTATAAAGGAGATGCCAAGCTGGCTAGCTACTACGTCAGAATGTATCGTATCAACTACAATGTGATGACCAAGTGTGTAACATCCAATACCAAGTACACTCATAGGGCCAGTAGACCTTATAATGATGGGTCACTAGCTCAGTTGAACTGCATGATGTATAGTAGGAGACTCGCTTTGCTCGCTGGGGGCTCCGCCCCCAGGTCCCTGTCGTAAATTATACCCTTAACTGATGTATAATGTAGCCTTTAAAAGGCGTATTTTGAACCTTATAAGGGATACGACCACCGTTAACAACCTGAAATACTATGACTTTGGGTAACTAAAAGCCTTCTGCAACAAATATGACATGATTTATAAGGGATTTTACCCTCGACAGTGCGCAACATAGAAAATGTACCCGAAAAACACGAAAAATCTTCAAAAGCTCAAAAACTTTAATTTTTTGGGTGTTTAAGATTCTTAATCTGGGCGTGGGAGTATTTCTTAGTACTAATTGTAATGTAGGAATACTGTGTGATAAGTATTAGGCCTCTAAGATCTATATTAGAGCGACAAACCATTAAAAACCAAAAACAAATTTGTGAAAAAAGTTTAAATTAAAAAATCTAGCGCTATCTAAGGATGAAAGGGGTGAGATACGGCAAAATGTCATAGGACTAAAGTTGTAGTTCGTCAAAAATCCGTTGCACATGGTGGTCTTCGTTTTTCGATTCGACAACCCGTTCGGCCATTAGAGCTTAAATAAAAAAAACTACATTTTGATTTTTGTATTCACAATTATTTATTTTATTAAGATAGTTCAAACTAAAAATAGTATGATTTGGAAAGAAAAGGTGGAAGGCACATGCATGCCAAATCTCACGTCTCTAGCTCAAGTATTATTGGTGTCACGTGTATATCCAATAATATAAATTGGGTCAGAACTCCCAATACACCACTACTTATGCTAAGAAAACGGTCATATCTAAAGATATTTAAATTTTTTCATTTTTCGACAGGTGTAATTAATAAAAACTGGTCATATTTCTGCTGCTATTTACTAAGTGTGATGTAGACATACTGCGTGCCCAATATTAGGCCTCAATCAAGTATATTAACGTGATAGGAAATAAAAAACGGCCAAAATATTTCTAAAATATGCCGAAATTTGAAAAATCTAGCGCTACCTAAGGGTGAAGGAGACGAGATACGACAAAAGGTCATAGGACCAAAGTTGTAGATCGTCTAAAATCCGTGGCACGTGGTGGTCTCCGTTTCTCGATAGGACCAACCGTTCGGCCGCTACAGCTCAAATAAAAAGTTACTATTTTGGACATGTTCAAAATTTCCTCCATTTTGAATTTTTTTGAGGAGGTTAGTAGTGGGGGTTTGTAGGTTCTGGGCCAAGTGATTTATGGCTTCCGGTCACGTGACCGGAAGCGCTGAGTCATTAAACACGTCATCTGAGCCTCAGCCAGTGACGTAGGCGGTTTTGTGACGTAATGAGGGAAAGTTTAAAGGTCAAGGTCACGGGGAGGTTATTTTAAAAAAGTACTACCTCGCACGCGTAAAATCCGATTGTGATTCGATAGTTTTAATTCGATAAAAATATCGAATGAAAACAATCGAATGAAGCAATCGAATGATACGAGTGCGAGGTAGTACTATTTCATTTAACTTTATTTTTACTTTTATTTTTATTTACAATAAGTTATGTTTACAATAATTTATGTTTACAATAGTTCCCCGTTGTTTGTCGTCATCGATGTTGTTGATCCGGAGTCGCGACCATCACTTCGTTTTCTGATGAAAGGCGGTAGATACTTTGACCCCTGCGCAGAGTCTATGTTGTTTGTTGCGATCAGTTCTAAAGATAAACTGTACCCATTCGCTAGGAGAAGTCTTAACTCCTCTTTAAAAACCTCCAGGTCCGTAGAAGTTGATAGATAAATAGAGTCATAATAAATACATCGAATCTTGAGTGACATGATAATGTTATTTTGTGAAGAGCGCGGAGAGAGGATGATGTTCACCAGTCGAGAGCTGGAGGTGTACTGAGTATTCACAAGCTAGCGTTGCAATCGTACCAAATGGTGGGGGTAAAGTGTGGTGGGGCGGAGCAGATGGCGGAGCAGATGGCGGAGCAGATGGCGGACGGCAGATGGTAGGCGGCAGATGGCAGGCGGCAGGTGACAGGCGACAAGTGCGCGGCAGATGGCAGCTGACGTGGGGAGGAAGACCTTGAATAAAATACCCATTAGTTACCCATCAAAATAGTTGTGGTTCCATGTGCACCGCGCAGAAGTTGGTCTGCTCGTTGAAGTTCCTCCTCTAGTTTAGTAACCAGCTGAAAATCCGCTTCCATTTCATCCTCCTGCTCTGGACATTGCGGCTGCGCACACCACCTCTTGCAAGCATAATCATACGCGTTATTATAGTCCTCAAGGACTTGTTCATATGTCCTAGGCTGCTGGGATATAGTTTGCATCGCCGCTCCTTGCTTAATCTCGGTAGTCTCAAGAGTTGCCACCAACTCTTTCTCACTAATCGCACCTCCCCAAATAATGTTATTGCCACGGCTTATGATGTTGCTTGTTGGCTGCTGAGATGTAGTTTGCTCAACCTCGGTAGCGTCAAGAGTTGCTATCAACTCCTCCTCACAAACCGCATCTCCCCAAATATTGTCGTTGACGCTGTTCATGGTGTTGTCCGTTCCAATGATAGTATAGTAATGCAGCGTTTGAGTGTAGGTTAGGTACTTGCTCCTTCCCCCACCACATCACTTCCCCCACCACACCACTTCCCCCACCAAGTTTTTACATCGCGCACTAACTAGCGTACACGCATTTGTTAGGGTCTGACTCTTACACTGTCAAGACCGTAGCTCCTTAACTGAAAACTTCAATTAATTTGTCTCAACACTATATGTGTATAAATATTACAGTCACTATGATCTAAACTAGTGCATGTTTCCATGTGTTGCTTCTTGTGCAGCAGACAACTGGCTAAGAGTGTTTCAACCTTGGCTATTCTACGATGGAACCGCACATTGTCCGCTAAAAGCGTAGACATTCTATCTTCATCGTCGGAGAAGTAGAAGGTGGTGGCAAGCGGGCTACTGAAGGACACCTTACTCATATTCCTGTAAAACTGTGACATGTTCAGACGTTAACACAAACTATATAGGTAGATGTTCATCCGACAAGAGCTGGAAGTATAATGATGTAGCGCTAGCGAGTAGGATAGACACCTATCCCCACCACAACGTTACCTTGTCCTTCAAACAGTTGTTTTTCGCTACAGTTGCTATACCTTTGGTCGGATCTGAAGTCTGTTTGCACTACCTTGTTTGTCTGATCAATCCGCGTAGTTTGAGTACCCACTTGATATATTTTAAACCGTAAATAAAGAAGTTATGTAGGTTTGACCTCTAAAATAGCTGTTTTTTAGCTATTACTGCTAGGCCCTTGATCGGATCCGAATTCTGTTTGCACCACCTTGTTCGTCTGATCAATCCGCGTAATTTGAGTACCCACTTGATATACTTTAATCCGTAAATAAAGAAGTTATTTAGGTTTAACCTCCAAAATAGTTGTTTTTAGCTATTACTGCTATACCCTTGGTCGGATTTGAATTCTGTTTTCGCCAACTTGTTCGTCTGATCAATCCGCGTAATTTGAGTACCCACATGACATACTTTGCACAAACATTGTCCCCCCCCCTCCCCCCCCAAAATGGGTCATGTTCAAGGTCAAGGTCAAGGTCAAGGACCTTAGGACTTAGAAATTTTCACAAAGTGGGCTGCACACAAACATGAGACTAACAGTCTCCTGCCTATGTACAGGCCAAGTCCCTAACTTGAAATGCTTAGGGTGGTCCTGAAAAGGACCGTTTGTGTTCGAAGGAGATGGCGGATAAGGAGCGGTGGACAGATGGTGGTGTTTACTTTATTGCTTTGTAACCCACTTTACTTGACCCTTCAGCCGTACCTAAAACAAGTCGCACTCGGTCTCAGGAGGTGGCAGAGTGGACCTTGGAAGGTGGACCTTGACGTAACGGCCGCCAAAGTGGTGTTGGAGTAGGTATTCATCGCCGATCTTCCCCACAAATAAATATTCCACGTTCATCTTCAACTGGGCAAACTTAACGGTGACAGACTCCAGCGGCGATACCAACTCGGTAAGTTTCACCGTAGCCGTCCTCTTCATTATTTCCTCAACCGTTGGAGGTGGCGATGAAGGTCGAGGCGCTGAAGGGCGAGGCGGTGTCGATGGCAGAGATGCAGAAGACGTCGAAGGCCGTTGTTCAAAGTAAAGTGGGTAGTTCCGAAAATTTCTTTGTATACAAGACCTAAAAGAACTAGGTCTTTTGAAGCCGCTCCTTTTCTCCGAAGACTTCTTCAAAGTCTCCTTCAAACGTTGCAGTTTCTCGGGTGTGATGGGAGAAGACATAGCGCAGAGGTGTATTCAGTTCGCAAGGCAAAGCTGGAATGAGGTACCAGACGGAGCAAAGCGGGTCGCCAAGTGTAACCGTGACATTTCCATATACGGGTAGAAAGCTAAAGACCGGTCTACATCCTGTTCCCCTTCCACCGTGACGACACAACCCCCCCCCCCCCGACGTCACGGGGCGGATCCCCCCCTCCCCCCCCCGACGTCACGGGGCGGATCCCCCCCCCTTCGACCTCCCCCCTTCGACCTCCCCCCTTCCGCTTCGGTGACGTCACTTTGCCTTTATAAGCGGGAGCAGTCCGCAGTCTCGTCGCAGTAGCTTGCCGCCCGTTGTTTGGATATACGTCCCAGTGGGTTGCACTCTGCTGCAGCGTAGGTCTGTTAAGTGTGCGTTGGGCCCGACGCGCAATTAAGAGATCCGCGCCCTTGCATGTTTAGTTAGTTTGTTAAGCATGTTAGATAACGCTTGTAGTTTGCTGCTAGGTAATGTAGTTAGTCTAATATATATGTTAGTGTGTGGTATCGGTTTGAAGTGCTTTATTTACTAATAACATATGTACTCCCGGCCCTACAGGTCCCTCAACAACCTTGGTCAAAACTTGGGTTTGCAGCAGCCTGACGCCGGGTGTTTGGGTCTACGTCCCACCGGGTTTCAGTGATACTGTTGACCTTTGCAAAACCGACCTCGGCTGTTCTTGTAAAAGTAACGTTAACTGATTAATTTTGTTTAAATAGTTGTTGGTAAAGTCTTTATTTTAAAAGTAATGTAACTTGTTTCTCATCCTTTTCCTAACCCCTTACAAAAAGGTATGGCTCCCAAACCGACCTTATGTCATTACGGCGCGCAAACCGGTTGACATTACCCATCTTAGCCTGAGAAACGTTTGTGAAATATAAAATCAGCCTCTTGTTTAAAATCAGTCTCTTGTTTAAAATCAGTCTCTTGTTTGTTGTCTTTTGTCCCCTTCCCCAATACAGAGCGGGGAATAGATCGGTTTGTGGTCCAAGTGAGAATCACTTACCGGTCTATTCCCCGTTTTGGCAACTGGTTCGGATGACCTTGGGACTTAGAAAATTCTCGTACAGAGCGGGGAATAGATTGGTTTGTGGTCCAAGTGAAAACCTCGACCTCCCCCCTTCCGCTTCGGTGACGTCACTTTGCCTTTATAAGCGGGAGCAGTCCGCAGTCTCGTCGCAGTAGCTTGCCGCCCGTTGTTTGGATATACGTCCCAGTGGGTTGCACTCTGCTGCAGCGTAGGTCTGTTAAGTGTGCGTTGGGCCCGACGCGCAATTAAGAGATCCGCGCCCTTGCATGTTTAGTTAGTTTGTTAAGCATGTTAGATAACGCTTGTAGTTTGCTGCTAGGTAATGTAGTTAGTGTGTGGTATCGGTTTGAAGTGTTTTATTTACTAATAACATATGTACTCCCGGCCCTACAGGTCCCTCAACAACCTTGGTCAAAACTTGGGTTCGCAGCAGCCTGACGCCGGGTGTTTGGGTCTACGTCCCACCGGGTTTCAGTGATACTGTTGACCTTTGCAAAACCGACCTCGGCTGTTCTTGTAAAAGTAACGTTAACTGATTAATTTTGTTTAAATAGTTGTTGGCAAAGTCTTTATTTTAAAAGTAATGTAACTTGTTTCTCATCCTTTTCCTAACCCCTTACAAAAAGGTATGGCTCCCAAACCGACCTTATGTCATTACGGCGCGCAAACCGGTTGACATTACCCATCTTAGCCTGAGAAACGTTTGTGAAATATAAAATCAGCCTCTTGTTTAAAATCAGTCTTTTGTTTAAAATCAGTCTCTTGTTTGTTGTCTTTTGTCCCCTTCCCCAATACAGAGCGGGGAATAGATCGGTTTGTGGTCCAAGTGAGAATCACTTACCGGTCTATTCCCCGTTTTGGCAACTTGTTCGGATGACCTTGGGACTTAGAAAATTCTCGTACAGAGCGGGGAATAGATTGGTTTGTGGTCCAAGTGAAAACCACTTACTGCTCTATTCCCCGTTTCGACAACATGATCAAACGACCTTGACCCACTTTGGGACTTAGAAAGTTCTCGTATTGTAAAATATACATATATATTTATTCGTTACAACATTAACACCCCCACCCTATAGCACTTTCACTCCCCACCACTAACATTGTGTATAAAAGAGGGTCCCCCAGCCCTAGTAAAATCACTCTTCTACCTGTGCTGTTATACCTCACACCATGGCACACATTAGGAAGCAGACACGACCTCTCAAATTGAAACCTTCTGCTTCGTCTTCAGCCGCCTCTACCACTTCGTCTTCTGCGGTTCCATCCATCCTTCGAACAGCTCTGATGTTAGCTAACATCGTCCCGGAGAACTGTTCACCACCACCTGCTGTGTCAACGTCTTCCACAAGTCCTTCACCTCTTCCGTCAACTTCTCGTGCTGTTTCTCCAAGTCCTTCTACATCTTCAAGTTGTTCTACATCTTCAAGGTCTTCTACATCTTCATCAAAGTCTTCCACATCTTCTGCTTCTTCATCCTCATCATCAAGGTCGAGGCCAAGCCAACCAGCCACACAATCATCTTCTCCAACCAGACCTTCAGTAATCTGCACATACACTTCATCTCCTTCAGAGAAATTCAAACAACTGAAATCTGTACAAAGCATGTGCATACTTCCTGCACAACAATGCAGTTATATATTCAAAAAAGGTGCTAAAAAAGGTGATCGCTGTCATAAACGTTGTATTTTAAATGAAGGAGAGTGCAGTCTTCATTTAAAATTAAACCATAGCGCATCTCCTTCTTCACCACGTCCAACAGTAGTGCCAACCAAAATTCGAATTAATAGGCTTTGTAAAAACAAACGCTACTTCTTTGTTAAAATAAAGGACTTTGCAAAGGTGTTGGTTCAATGTGAAGGCAAACTGTACTATGTAGAGTTACCTAGAGGCATGGACCTCCACGTCAAAAAGCCTTCCCAGAAAGACTATTTAATTCGAAATGATTCAGGTAACACTGTGTGGAAATCATTAAAATAAAAAATAAATAAAAACAAAAAAGACCAAAAAGTTTATTCTAAATTAAATAAAATTTTCTTCCAAATTAAAAAAAAAGTGTGGACAACCTATTTACACTTTGTAGCATCTGCTGCAGAGTGTAAATAGGTTGTCCACACTTTTTTTACAATGTTACAACGACCTTGACCTAGATAACGGACTTAGAAACATTTCGCTCTGTTTGAATTCCTTTTCAAACCAAAAAATTGATCTGTTCACCAACCTTTTAGGTGGGGGTAAGCGGGTATATAAGCGTGGCGTCGTAGAACATATTCATTAGTCAGCTATGGAGACTCCAGCAGGTTCATCCAACTCATCAGCTACTGATATGGAATTACTTCCATATCAGTTACTCTGGGAACGTAGAGCGAAACAACATAGAGAACGTTCGCGAAGAAACGAAAATAAAGTAAAAGAAGGATACAAAAGATTACAAGTCGCTGTACCATTTGCTAATCCTAGTGATTCTAGGATTTCAAAAATTCGACAGGCAATACAATATATTAAGTTTCTTCAAACACAGCTTCAAGAACCTTCTATAAAAGCTGAACTGCCTGAGGAACCGCTGCCCCCCTTAATCTTACAAAAAGAATTAGGGAACGTTTTTGTCGAACCTCCGACCCTTAAAAAAGAAGATGACTAAACTCGTTAAAACAATGAGAGGGGTTAAAAAAAAACAAAGCGGGGAATAGATCAGTTTGTGGTCAAAGTGAGAATCACTTACTGCTCTATTCCCCGTTTTGGCAATATGTTCAGACGCCCTTGACCCACTAAAAAGACTTAGAATATTTGTGTATAGTATTGACTTACACTCCGTGTGGTAAAATAATGGAAGATATATTTATTTCTTAACACGATATACCCCTTCCCTAACCCTTGTACTCCCACCACTAACCCCCACCATTTAAACGTAGTATAAAAGGGGTTCCCTATCACTGGTAAAATCATTCTGCTAAAAATGAGTACACCCGCTCTCCCTATCGCTGCAGCAACACTAGTAGTAAGCAGAAAGGTTGAAAAGCACGATCAGTTAATTGTCTTAAGAAGATTACTGCACAAGTTTCTCGATTGGGAGGTTGGTTGTGATTTGTATATGTGGAAGCCTACGGCTCCAGTGTATAATAGTGAACAGGAAGCATGGAAAACAAGCTATAAAAACAATGTAAAGTTACTTAAAATGATTGGTCTAGTGGAAAGGTTACTCCGGCAGAAATGGATCATCAATACAACATTTTATATTAAACCAAACCATTGTTGAATCAATAAAAAAAGGAAAGAGATTAAAAACAGAGCGGGGAATAGATCAGTTTGAGGTCTAAATGAGAACCACTTACTGCTCTATTCCCCGTTCTGGTGGTATGTTCAGACGACCTTGACCCACTTACAAGACTTGTCATTCTGCGACATCGTTGTTTGATATAAAATGTACTTCCTACAATAATATCCTTGACATTTACCCCCACCACGTAAACTTGGTATTTAAGCGACCGCATCGGAATATCCCCAGTAGTTAGCTATGGATTCCCAAGCAAGCACATCCAAAGAGTATAAAGATGAACTATCAGAGTTTTTGAAGTTCAAGAATTGCTTGCGGAACCGAAGAGCCGAAAACGCATTAAAAACAAAAACATATAAGCTGACAATGCAAAAAGCCTACAGTAGATTATCAAGTAAAGTCCCGGGCGTTAAATCTACTACTAAAACAAAGGACATGATATATCGGGCAATAAACTACATAAAACATCTGCAGGCAATAGTTGCAGAAGTTCCTTCTGAAGAACCGGTCTCTCTTGAACCGATAGAATGCGTGTTCCTGGTGGAAGATAGGTTGACGAAACATCATTTTCTTGAGGAAGAACCGTCAGCCTACAAACAAATCTTCCTCATGGATGAAGACCAGGATGAATAAGTGGGATGACAAAATTAAAGACGTCTGGAATACAAAGCGGGGAATAGATCAGTTTGTGGTCCAAGTGAGAATCACTTACTGCTCTATTCCCCGTTTTGGTAACATGTTCAAACGACCTTGACCCACTTCAGGACTTGGTAACAACTTTGTTTAATACTAAATATATATTTAACAACAATATCCCCTCCCCAACACCCCCCCCTCTAAATATTGTGGTATAAAAGGCGAGTTTGTATCAATGGTTGAATCAGTCCAGTCATGGCACCAAGAGACATCATCTTTCCTCATCCACGAGAGGTAATTATAATGTTAAAAAACATTATGTTAGAAGATGAAGATGAAAATGAAGATGTGCTATTGGAAGATGAAGAAGTTGATTCCGTAGAGATGGAAGCCGTGAATTGGATGGAACAATTGGAGAGTGATGAGGATATCTCTAGTGTAGCGGATGACGTGGAGGAAAACTCGAATTCGGACGATGCGGAGTGTTACCAACAGTCACTCTGTTTGGAACACATGGAGGCAACTCCGAGCGGTAGTAGGACCCTTTTTGAGGGTACCTACGTCACTAGCTTTCTCCCCCGTCGCTTATTTCCGTTTGATGAGTCGGATTTGTCAGATGAGTCTGATTAGTTTTCTTCGTTAACCTTCCAACTACAAATACAGAGCGGAGAATAGATCAGTTTGTAGTCAAAGTGAGAACTACTTACTGCTCTATTCACCGTTCTGGAAATATCTTCAGATGACCTTGACCTATATCAGGACTTGGAAACAACTTCTTTTGATACAATAATTATTACTAAATCAAACATATGCTCCAAGTGGGGGGTACTCTAATGGTGGGGGTAAGCAGGTATTTAAGCATGCACTTTGGAATACACGTATTAGTCAGCTATGGATTCGCAAGCAAGCACATCCAACTCCAGATCTGGCTACAATCAGAGAAACGCTGAACACTCAAAGAAATGGAGAGTGAATATTAACACTGGATATGAGAGATTACAAAGAGCAATCCCATTCGCCAATCCTCGAGATGCAAAAATAACCGTTTTGTATATGGCCATGGAATATATCAAAAGTTTACAGTTAAAACTCCAAGAACCGCTGTCAGCTCCCTCAATCGATCAAAAACTGTTGGAATCATGTCCTCTGACTGAAGATGACTTGGCGGTTCAACATTTCTTTGCTGAAGAACCCTCATACAAACAACTTTTTGAAGATCAGGATAATTAAAAGAAAACTTAAAGATCTGTTAAATAATACAAAGCGGGGAATAGATCAGTTTGTGGTCCAAGTGAGAATCACTTACTGCTCTATTCCCCGTTTTGGCAACATGTTCAAACGACCTTGACCCACTTTGGGGACTTGAAAACATCTTGGTTTGATGCAAAATGTACTTCCTGCGTAAAATTTGGTACTTCTTTACTAATACATATATTCCGGCATGTATACCCAGGGTATAAATAGAGGTGCATTTTGGAGTGTTATTAGTAGCTGGTTAGCCTTTGAGGAAGACACAGTTATAATATGTATCGGTGCAATATTTGTAAAGCCTCATTTAGAGATGATTGGCTTTTAGCCATTCATAAAGAACTAAAACATAATCCCAACACAAATACAAAAGAAGAACAAAATGAACAAGAATTAGCTTCAATCGATCATCAATTAGCACAACATCAATTTGCAAACCTAAATCAAAAAGAACAAAATGAAGTTTTAAGACCGAGTGTCATTCATTATGCACAATCAACGCCATCAACATCGACTTCTACGCCTGCTATGTCTACACTTCATCATCCTTCAACATCAACACCATCGACTTCTACGCCTGCTATGTCTACACTTCACCATCCTTCAACATCAACCTCAACGCCTGCTATGACTACACTTCACCGACCCTCAACATCATCAGCAGTAGATGTGGAACTACACACTCAAGCACTACCTGGTAAGGTAGTAACACATTTTAAAATTGACAACGTTAAATTACAACTTGAAAACTTTTTACATAACGCCAAAAAATTAGTAACCAAAACACTAAAAAATGAACAAAAAAGATTAAATTTTATCAAATTTGGACTGTTGCTAGATGCCATATTCACTAACATTCAAAACGAAACATCACCAAGAGGTTTCATGACAAAAAACCGAACCATCATGGCTGCGTCAGATATTGAAAAGATCGTAACAGAATGTTTTGAGGAACTTTTGACGAAACTACAAGAGCATGAAGGAAGAGGATCTGGATGGACTTTATTAAGTATAACAAGTCTGGATGTTAGAGTTCATAAACACGGTTATGGAATGAGAGGAAGTAGTTATATCCCTCTACCGCAAAAAATTATGAATACCAAATCCTGTATTAACGTGCAAAATGAAAATAATGAATGTTTTAAATATGTTATGTTGGCCAAATATGTAAAAAACCATCCGGAAAGACCAAGTCAAGCATATGAAGAAGTACAACATAAGTATAATTTCCAGGGAATGACTTACCCTGTTGCAATTACTCATATATCAAAATTTGAAAAGCAAAATCCGTCAGCTTCTGTCAACATTTTCGGCTTAGATTCGCCAAACAATGCATACCCCTTGCGCATAACACCTATTGAGCGCAGAGATCATACGGATTTGCTATTAATCACTAAAGGGGATATATCCCACTATGTCTACATTAAAAATTTTGAAGCTCTTGTTTCTAAACAATTATCTAAACATGAAGAAAAGAAGACAATTTGTAAAAGATGTTTTTGTCATGTAAATAAAGAATTAAGAAGAGGAGGTTCAGAATGGTTAGTAGAACATCAAAGGTTATGTAGTGGAAACTATGAGGTAAGAATTAAATTGCCACATCCCAGCAGAGCGCAGATAAAATTTGACAAAGTAAATCAACAATACCCTGTTCCATTTGTTGTGTACGCGGACTTCGAAGCATCTTTACTTCCTATTGAACAACAAGAAGAGGATATCACAAAAAGAAGCAAATATCAAAAACATGCACCAAACAGTTATTGTATACTAACAAAATCCACGCTGTCTGAAGAACATCTTCAAGAATTTGGACTATCATCTGCTCCAAAGATTTACCGTGGTGAACAAGCAGCGAAACACTTTGTAGATGAGTTGTATTACATTGCCTCTAAGGTGGAAGAAATCTACAAAAATAAAATACCGATGCAACCTATGGATGAACACCAACTTCAACATCACAATTTGGCAACAACTTGTTATCTGTGTAATAACCTATTTACACCAGATAACGTTAAAGTGCGTGATCACGACCATCTTACAGGAGCCTACAGAGGTGCAGCCTGTAACGCTTGCAACTTAAATTACAAAGTACCATCTTTTATACCCGTTGTTCTACATAACCTTAGCGGATATGACTCTCATTTCATAATCACGGAGTTAGGAAGATATGATGGAGCAATAGATGTTTTGGCAACAACAATGGAAAAATTTATAAGTTTCTCTAAAAAGGTTGGCAAAATAAAACTTAGATTTATTGATTCGTTTCGATTTATACCTTCTAGCCTAATGAAATTAACTGATAATTTAAAAAGAGAAGATCTGATAGAAACAAGCAAAATTGTAGCCAGTAGTAAAATGGATCTGGTTCTTCGAAAAGGAGTCTTCCCCTACGATTACATCGATGGACTTCATAGATTTAATGAAACATCACTTCCTCCACCAGAACAATTTAACAACAAACTTAATGATTCGGAGATTTCACTTGAAGACTATCAACACGCATGTCGAGTATGGAACGAGTTGGATATGAAGACTTTAGGAGAATACTCAGACTTTTATGTAAAACTTGACGTGACTCTTCTCTGCGATGTTATGGAAGAATTCCGAAGAACCTGTTTTGCAGCATACGGTTTAGACCCTCTACATTCATATACATCTCCAGGACTAGCTTGGCAAGCAATGCTGAAAGAAACAAAATGCAAACTCCAGCTGTTAACAGATATAGATATGGTTTTAATGGTTGAGTCGGGTGTTAGAGGTGGATTAACTCAAAGCGTGACGAGACATGTTAAAGCCAACAACAAATATCTACCTGACCATGATCAAGAGAAACCTTCAACGTACTTGGGATATTTCGACGCGAATAATCTGTATGGATGGGCCATGTCAAACCCACTTCCATTTGACAACTTTAAATGGGTTGATCCCGACTGTATTGGCGATATTTCACAAATTCCAAAACAAGGAGATACCGAATACATTTTGGATTGCGACTTTGAATATCCAGAACATTTACACGATCTTCATTATGACCTTCCACTCCTTGCAAGAACAGAAATTTCACCAACTGGAAAACACCCCAAATTAATGATGACCCTTAACAATAAACAACGATACGTAGCTCACTATTGGGTTGTTCAACAAGCTATCGAATTAGGTTTACGTCTTACTAAAATTAATAGAGCTGTAGAATTTTCCCAATCGTGCTGGTTGAAACCATACATAGACTCGAATACTACCAGAAGAGCAGCCGCTACATCAGCCTTTCAAAAAGACTTTTTTAAATTGATGAACAATGCGATATTCGGTAAAACATTGGAAAACAAAAGAAGACATAAAAATGTTAAACTTGTTACAGATCCGAACAAACTACAAAAACTCGTACAACAGCCAAACTTTGGATCATCTATAATTATTAACGAAAATCTTGTAGCTGTATCTATGAAGAAAACAAGTGTGAAGATGGATCGTCCTTTGTATATAGGTATGACAATCCTGGATATCTCCAAGACTCATATGTACGATTTTCATTACAAAAAGATGGTCACCTTTTATGGACGAGAAAACATCGGCATCTCCTACATGGATACAGACGCTTTTATATATTGGATAATTACTAACGATATGTATGAAGACCTTCGGACATTTGATTACAAAAACGACTTTGACTTTTCCGACTATCCAAAAGATCATCCAAACTACGACAATGACAGAAACAAAAAAGTGCATGGCAAATTTAAAGATGAAGCCAATGGTGTTATACTTCAAGAAATTGTTGCACTAATGTCAAAATTATATTCTTTACAACTAAATGAAAACCAAGTCATTAAGAAAGCTAAAGGAGTAAAAAGTTTGTATTTAAAGAAGAATGTGCATTTTAATCACTATAAGAAATGTTTATTTGAAGATCAAGATATAACAGCAAAATTCAACACAATCAGAAGTTTCAACCATCAGCTGTACAGCGTGACGGAAGTAAAAAAAGCTCTCTCTTCAAATGATGATAAACGACACATCCTTGCAGACAACATTTACACTCTACCATTCGGCCACTATTCCCTCAACCCTATTGACGAGTAACCCTTTCATCGTCCTACATCCCTTTTCCTTTTCCTTTCCGTATAAAAGGGGGAACACAGCAGTATTTTGCTGTGTTCCCCCTTTTATACATTAGTTTAGAATGACCTTGACCTATATAAGCAGATTTATACAAAAGAATATTTAATATCATATCAGCTGTCTTCGTGAAACCATCATGTCAGACCTGAAGGAGAAGATTATTTATGAACTACACAAACCTGCAAGAATAAAGTTTCCAAGAAGAAATACTGTTATAAAAGGGATAAATGATCTATATCAAGCGGATTTAATTGAAATGCGACCGCATAGCAGAATAAACAAAGGATTTAAATATATACTCACAATTATTAATTGTTTTACAAAAGTTGCAGACGCTTTGCCTCTAAAGGACAAGACTGGTAAAAGCGTAACAGAAGCCATGGAAATAGCCATAAAAAGAGATAAAAACAAAATTAAACATTTACAAACTGATGATGGAACAGAATATTTTAATACAAACTTTGCACAGTTAATGAATAAATATAAAATAAATCATTATTCTACAAATTCAGAGAAAAAAACAGCTATTGTAGAAAGATGCAATAGAACCTTAAAAGGAGCACTGTATAAACAATTTTCAAAAAGAGGTTCTTACGTATGGTATGATGTTTTACCACAATTAATAAATGATTATAACAACAGGTTTCATAGAACTATCGGTATGAAACCTAACAAAGTAAATAGAAGAAATGCAAAAGATGTATTAAAACGCATTAAGAAAAATACAAAGCCTAAAGTAGAAAAAATGCAGCCAAGAAAATTTAATGTAAGTGATAAAGTACGGATTAGTAAATATAAGGGAGTGTTTACCAAGAAATACCTTCCCAATTGGACGAATGAAGTTTTTACAGTGTATAAAGTGCAACCGACTGTACCTGAAACGTATATCTTAAAAGATAACAAAGGAGATTTGTTGCAAGGTGCATTTTATGGACATGAAATGTTAAAGTCAACAGTAGGTGATGTATATCTTGTTGAAAAAGTGTTACAAAGAAAAAAGGACGCAGTTAAAGTGCGGTGGTTAGGGTTTAACAAAACTGAGGATTCATGGATACCTATAAAGGACTTGGTTTAATGCAAGCAACTCATTTCATCGTTAACCTTTGAGCAGGATGGAGATAATTAACCATAAAGATCGATTCAATATTAATAACATAGATGATTTAACTGTGGATAACGTTAAAATCAACAATGGTAAACACGGTAGTTTACTTCCAAACACTGTTCGATGTATAGTAAGTGGCCCCTCAAACTGCGGAAAGACCAATGTTGTCTTTAATTTGATCACTAATCCGCAGGGATTAAGGTTTAATAACCTATATATTTTTTCAAAGTCTCTACATCAACCAAAGTATCAATTGCTGGATAAAATCCTATCTGATGTGTCTGATGTTAATTTTTACAAATTTAACGCTAGTGATAGTATTATGCAACCAAACGAAGCGAAACCGTATTCTGTATTTATATTTGACGATGTATCTTGTGAAAATCAGGATACTATTAGAAACTACTTTGCCATGGGAAGACATAATAACATCGACAGCATATATATAGGACAAACTTATAGCAAAATCCCAAAAAAACTTATCAGAGATAATGCAAATATTCTAATTGTATTCAAACAAGATGATACTAACCTAAAACATATATATAACGATCATGTGAATGCGGATATGCCATTTGAAAAGTTTAAAGAGCTTTGCGGAAAAGCATGGGCGGAAAAGTATGGATTTTTGGTTATTATGAAAGATCAAGCTATAAAAGATGGTCGTTATAGAATAGGTTTTGATAAATTCGTTTTAATACACTGATTAGCGGTATTACTGTACAAGTCGTCAAGGTGTGAAGATGGTTAACCAGGAAAAGCTATTAAAGGAAATAAAATCACTTAGTGATTCTATTAGACAAAAGAACCGAGCTTTAAAATCAGGTATAAATGAAAGAGAGCAATTTTTAGAAACAACATTCAAACCTGTTACTGAACCTTTAAAGCAATTAGCACAAAATATGGAAAAACCTTTAATTCGCTTCGAAGGAGACAAAATGCTACCAATTTCCAAATATGAAGAAGAATTTCAGAATGATGAAAGTTTTGGTCAGTTACAAACATCTGAAGAAAGCGACGAGTATGAAGAAAGCGGAGATATAGAGGATTTAAAGGAAAAGGACATTGCAGAAGATACAAGTACAGAAGATACAAGTGTAGAGGATACAAGAGCAGAAGAAGAGGATATTAACCCATCCAACTTAAGCAAATTAGGCACTGATATTATGTTTAAAGGAACACTTGGAAGAACATATACGTTAAAAATGTTACACGCCGCACATGCTAATCGAAATTATCATACCTATGGAGCTAGAATAGAGGATAAAGGATTAATGATTGGAGATAGCAAGTTAGATATAAACGAAAATGATGATATAGTTATTGGAGATAAGAAATATAAAGGTACTAAAGGTTTGTTTGAACTCATCTTTAAAAATAATCCTGGTAAATATACTAAAAGGGATTTACAATTGTTTAAAAATATATTAGAGTACACAAATGCACATAGAAAGAAGTATTCCAAAGACCTACCTATTCATAGAAATCGGTCAATAAAATATACAAGTATTATATCTAGTCTTTTCCCCTCGAAATAAAAAAAAACTCAAATTAAAAGAAGAGCTTTATCTTCTGCTGAATTAAATGTTTTGCATAAAAAGAGAAAAACAACTGATCCTACCACATCTGGAAGGGGATTATTGAAAAATTTGTATAAAACTAATATAATATATTACAATGATATAAATAAGTTAGTTGATCGAATGAGGTTATTACATGAAGCTATGGAAGCTGGGTACACTGGTTTAGAAAACGAATGGGTAGCTTTGGTTGATGAACTGCGAAAACAAAGAATAATTGTTCAGTAGACGTACATATATAATAAGAACCTAAACGATAGCGATTCAGTTACATCATGAGTGTGGACAAGTTTGGACGGTACTCCGAGTTTGGAGTAAAATCTGGATATAGTGAAAAAAGAGCTGGGTTTCCGTTAACACCTGACGGCAACTATAATTTTGAAGGAAAAGTAATTCAAAATGTTGGTGATCCACTTATGTCGTCTGATGCGGTTACGGTACAGTACATGGAAAAAAGAACCCCAACTGTACACGAAGATCATTGGGGATTTTCCGGTAAAAGGTTAAGCAATATACAATATCCCGTTTATGATGGCGAAGCAGTAAATTTAGCTACTCTAAAATTGTTAACGATTTACAAAAGGAATGAAACTGACACAAGCTATGATGTAAAAAAATTAAAATTATCAAATGTAGGTGATTGTGAGCAGGATGGAGACGCTGTAAATAAGAAAATGTTTGATATTGTACACAAGAAATGGACTACGGAATATGAAAAACATTTGGAAAGGTTTGGTGCAGCTCTATTCCATTATATCCATCGGGCTTCAGGAAGAGATGCAGCTTCAGATGTTGATAGTCACAATTATTTAGACTGGAAAAATATACACAATCCAGAGAAACCTAATCAACGAGATAAACCGTCTGAGCCTTCTAAGGTCAAGACATTAGGAAAGGGAGATAAAGTGAATGTGATTAATGAACCAACAGAAAACAATGAAGATTACATAAGAGAAAAAAGAATTTAAAATACCCCCATGATAAGGGATAAAGCTTCAGTCATATTCGAGAGACGATACAGAGAGGATGATGGAATCCAATATTACTGCGTGGAGTTTAATATCTCAAGAGCCGAGATTTCCCCAAGGAGTGTTGACAGATGGTTTTGTTCAACGGTTTGATAGATATATGGATTGGGAACAACTTTCCATACATTATCTCTTCACAATGACTATGTTAAGAATTTATTTTCACAGAGTTAACTGGATCCATATTTTACAAAGACAACAGTTTTCAGAAGACTTCCTCGTAGAGATGACATCAAATTTTAATAACTGTTGGGAAGTAATAAGTAAATATCAAAATCTCTCTGAGAATTACATTGACAATTTTAAAGATAAACTAGACTGGGATGTGTTATTCAATTACCAACGATTTAGTGGCAAGTTTCTAAGGAAACATGACAACTATTTAAAGTTTATTCATTTTACCGAAGACAACAATACCATCACCAGCGGAGAAACATCTGGAACATCTTCAATTACACCTTATTTCAATTTTTACTACTTCTATTTAATATGTCTACATTTAATTAATAAATCCATTTCTATATAATAAATGGATTCTAAACAGTATATAATACAAGAAACCAAAACTGATATAACATTCATTGTAAAACATTTATAGAGTGCACCTACTGATTGTAGGTTTTGCTATAAATAGTCATGTCGAGGGTTAAACGCATCAGTCATAATCGAGAGAGATTACAGAGAGGAAGGGGAATAGCATCAACAGCATTTTCTCTATTAAGTAAACCGGTTGGAGCTATAGTTAACAAGGCGATTGATTTATTACCTGTGGAATTACATTTACCTGGAGGATATCAATATTGTGGTCCTGGAACCAAATTAGAGAAACGTCTTGCTAGAGGAGATCCTGGAATAAATAAGCTCGATCAGGCTTGTAAACAGCACGATATAGCGTATTCCAAATTTGGTGATACTAAAAATAGATCAATAGCAGATAGAGCACTTGCTGAGAAAGCTTGGCAAAGAGTAAAATCTAGTGACGCGAGTATTGGTGAAAAAGCAGCGTCTTTAGCAGTAACAGCAGCAATGAAAGCAAAAACTACGTTTGGAGGAGGAAAGAGAAGAAGGCGTGGGAAAAAACCCGCTAAGAAACAAGGAGGTAATATCAGAAGAAAACGTCGATCTACCAGTGGTAAAGCTAAAAAGAAACCAACAATATGGTCAATGATAAAAAAGGGAGGAGGATTATACCTAAGACCGTATCGTGTGTATTAAATAAGAAAGAGCAATTAATAATTAAAAACAAAGAAT
This sequence comes from Allygus modestus, assembly GCA_963675035.1. Classification (NCBI taxonomy): domain Eukaryota; kingdom Metazoa; phylum Arthropoda; class Insecta; order Hemiptera; family Cicadellidae; genus Allygus; species Allygus modestus. Next base: position 435,132,963 of record OY776111.1, on the reverse strand, counting down.
TAACCAATGAAGAACTGATTACATATGCTTCTTGTTTGAAAATCCCATTTTTTAGAGGAGTATTTATGAAAGATGAATTACCGGTTAAAATGTGGAAAAATGAGACTGGTATTGTAAATTTGGATAATAGTGAAGGATTAGGCACTCATTGGGTGTGTTACAAGAAACTTGGTAAAACCATTTATTATTTCGACAGTTTTGGAGACCTTCCACCACCGAAAGAACTTCAACGATACTTTAGTGCGGCAGAAAATGTTTTTTACAATCATACAAGAAAACAACCTGATGATACATCCATTTGCGGTCATTTATGTTTAGACTTTTTAGCTAAAAGTGTTAGTCAACTTTAAGATGTCCTCGTATACAGTGTCATTAACCGGTAACTCATGTACTTTGCGCAGTATTCTGTTTCCAGCGCTACGTTTGCAAAAAGGAAGACTATGGGAAGCCGCATTATTGGATTTAACAACATATAACTCTATTCCAAACGTTAGTGAAGGAATTAATAACAAAATACATTATTACAAGACAAAAGATGATAAAGGAAAGTATTCAGCTTTGGAAGAATTCAGTTTACCAACAGGAGCTTATGAAATTGATAATATAAATGAAGTTATACAAAAACATATGGGAAAAGAAAATATAACGATAAAAGGCAATAACAATACAATGAAAGCCGAAATTACTTCTAAGTATTATATTGATTTTAGTCAAGAACATTCAATTGGTAGTTTATTGGGGTTTTCTAAGGAAACAAAAGTATTAGAACCTAATAAAACTCATTCTGGGAATAAAACTGTGACGATCATCAAAGTTAATAGCATAGACATTACATGTAACATTATACAAGGATCCTACAGAGATGGAGAAAATCGTCATATATTACACACATTCTACCCATCAGTTGCACCGGGTTTCAAGATAGTAGAAAAGCCTCAAAACCTTGTGTACCTACCGTTAAACACCAGTTTCATTTCAGACATCGTGCTGAACATAGTGGATCAAGACGGAAACCTTATTGACTTTAGAGGAGAAGCTATTACTGTGAGAATACATATAAAATCATCCGCTTAGACAATGGGGTTATCATTTAAAAAGAGAGAGCCAACCAGCAAAGAGGTCAGTAGCTCATCAGCTGTAGAAGGATTAACAAGTGACAACATTCGTTTTCTAGAAAAAATTGGATTAAAGGTCATTAACAATGGATATACTGGATATAGCGCAGGGTCCAACATTCGACGAGACCTTATGGGAAAAGGAATATCACACGCACAACCCTTACGCTTCGTCCAAATTAAACAATAACGATGAAATTAGGATTCCTATACAACAACAAGACATTTATACTCTTCCATGCGAAAGTTATTTATATATTGAAGGAAAAGTAACAAAAACTGATGGTACTGCTGGAACCACTGTTCTGTTCATAAATAATCCTATGGCATTTTTATTTGATGAGATTAGATATGAAATTTCAGGAGTTACAGTCGATTCAACAAAAAAGGTTGGAATTTCCAGTACATTGAAAGGATTAGCGTCTTTAACACCAAATGAGAAGAATCTGTTAGCTGTTGCAGGATGGGTTGCACCAGACAAAAGTACAATCGCTCCTGACTCTTCGGGAAACTTTGATTTCTACGTACCTTTAAGATTACTCCTAGGATTTGCTGAAGACTACAGAAGAATAATAATAAATGTAAAACAAGAACTAGTTTTATTAAGATCATCAAACGATAATGATATTATTAAAGCAACTCCTGGAACAACTGATGCCAATTTAGACTGGAAATTAACATTAGACAAGATTGTTTGGAGAGTACCACATGTGCGACTAAATGATGAACACAGGATTACATTATTAAGAAAGTTAAAATCAGATCGAGACATTGTAATGCCATTCAGAAGCTGGGAGTTTCATGAATACCCCGTTTTACCTACAACACAACGGCATACATGGACTGTAAAAACTTCTACTCATTTGGAAAAAGCAAGATATGTAATATTTGGATTACAAACGAAGAAGAAAAGTATAATAACTGAAAATGCTGGTGAATTTGACCATTGTAAATTAACAAACTGTAAAGTGTTCCTGAATTCACAATTCTTTCCCTACGACAACTTTAATATTTCTTTTGATAAAAAAAGATACAGTGTTTTATACGACATGTACGCTAGGTTCCAAAATTCATATTACGGCAAAACAAATACACCTCTACTATCTCCCGTACAGTTTGAATCGAAAGCTCCGATTGTTGTAATTGATTGTTCCAAACAAAATGAATCTGTAAAATCGTCTAGTGTTGATATAAAAATAGAAATGGAATTTCAAGAAAACGTACCTGCAAATACATCTGCGTATTGTTTAATTTTGCACGATAAAATTGTTACATACACACCGTTGACCGGTATTGTAAAGACAGTATTGTAAAACGTTGTACCACCACCGGCACCGCCACTGTCGCTAACCTATAAATAGCGGAGCAGCAATGCAGGTCTTCAGTTGATCGTCTATCGGCGCATGGGTAACATCTTCTACAAAATGAGTTCTCCATCTGTTGTACAAGGTGATGCAGAGGTAGCACCGTTATTGGAACATGATAATACTAGTGAAGCAGAAATCATCAAGGAAATAACTGCATTTTTAAAGTTTGGTAAAAGAGATAGAGAGGAGGAAATTAATGCAGACCCATCAAAGATAGTACCAAAGAGGAAGAAGAAAGTTGAAGAAAATATTCCTCCTCACATTTTAACTGAAGTTTTTCTGCGAATCTTTTACCCCATCTCAGCATGCATCGGTAAAAGTGTATCAGTTGGATTGATGAAATTATTGGATTATTCCCCTACAGTAATACTACACCATGGAACAAAAAAGGTTTTATTTTCGCAAAATGCTTGGGAGTCATTTTTGAAACATGTACATTTAATAGAATGTTATTTAACTAACAGTTTGTGTGGAAGGAAAACACATATTCGACTTTTGGATTGTGACAATTAAATCGATATTGTTAAACATCGCGGACAACTACAAGTGCGAATTAGAGACTTGACTCAACATGAAAATAAGATTCTACTGTCACGTGAAGAATTCTACGTTTTAAACTACGCAACAGAACCTATTACAAGGTACATGAGACAGTTGGTATTTGCAAGCGCTATTATTAAAGAATATTTGGTCGATACTTTGGAAAAACAACCTGATAGCACCATCGTGTACGGACCTGTGGATACATCTATTTTTAATAGAATACCTCATGAAGTTTGCATGTGGAGAAAGTTAAAGGATTTTGAACCACTTGTAGAAATCGCTACAGAAGCTACAGAAGAAACAACACAGGAAGAAGAAACGGAGAAACAAGAAGAAGAAGAAAACGAAACACAAGAAGAAGAAGTTAAAAAAGACTAAAGTTTGACTTAGTAAAGAAGAAAACACGTGGGGTAGGCCTATTGGGGACGGTGCCCACGTTAAATATACACCAACGCGCCTGCAACTGTACGGCCTGGTATTTAACCTACCGTGGTGTGGAAAACAGTTTAGTTGATCGCTAGGTGCCATGATGAGCGGAGGGGATAAAGAAGTGAGTGTAAAGCCTTGTGTAATAGAATTTCAAGCATTTCGAAATAATGATGATAGGTTTATTATCAAGGAATTAGTAATTTTAGACTTGCTTACATTTGTAGCCTACCCATTCACGTTTGAAGCTCCTTTTTCTTTTAACAAACTTAACACCAAAGCGAAAAGTACAAACAAATGGATAACAAACTACTTTCATCACATACATTGGTATGAAGGATTTATAAGCTACAGTAATCTGCACAGTATTATGTTTAACTTTTGCAAACAATATTCACATATATACACAAGAGGATTAGAAAAAAAGAACTGGATACAAAAGTACACGCACGGTAATGTTTTCGATATAACTATCAGTAAGGACTTTAACATTAATCTCGGTAATATTTGTGTCGCTGCAAAAGATCTTAAACACGGTCAAACAAACTGTGCATTGTACAACGCATATCGTTTGGCTGCTTACTTGAAACAAACGCAGGAATGTGGTGGGGGTAGCGGAGAACAGAAATGTGGTGGGGGTAGCGGGGCCTATAAATACGAGGAGACAACACCGCTCCAGCATGAGTATTATTCGAGACTCCGAAGAGGCAACATCACAGACGACACCACCACTAACGAAGATGGCATCACAACAATATCTACAAACATTGGTTGATCAATTCAACACTCACTCAAAATCGAACCTTCTGCTAACTAAAAAATGTTCAGAACTAAAAGAACAAAGACATTACATTATTCATAGCATCAAGAAAGTGGAAACCACACATGGAGAAGCAATTCTAGTATCATTGTGCGAAGGACCTATGACTCCAGGAGATGAGCCGAAGTTTCAAGTATTTCTTCCAAAACGATTTGTTCAACTGCTACAAAATGAAGACTTGCGAGATATTCAACCGGGGACGTTGTATTTGGTATCACACGGTGTAAGTGGCAACAACTCGACGGAACTCACTCTGCACATCATGCATCATTGTACATAATGTCTCTATTTTGTTTTTCTCTGTTTGTATTTCTAGTCATCAATGTTAGACTTAAGCTTATTGTATTGTAAAATGTTTGTTTAATAAAGAAAGAATAACATTTAAAAAAAAAGAAGAAAAAACAGCAACATAGCATTTTATTATTTTATATACTGCTGTGTTGCTTTTTTTAAAATTCAAATGGATGACCTTGAACTTTCATTCAGGGTTAACTTATGAAGGGGTATAAAAGAGAGGGAGCAGTGAAGTTAGTCTCAGTCTTGTCTAACACACGCTGCAGCTAACATGTCAGTGCCACCGATGAACAATTTATTTTTCGATAACAATTTGAAGACATATTGTTGCGAGTTGCAATGTTTTAAAATACCAGGCGATCAAGTTGACGGGAAAGCTTGTCGTAAGTGCAGGTGTTTCAGCTATTGCATATGTAGATGTAAAACATATCAAATGAACCGACAAGATAAAATACAAGAATTACGGCGACGACTTGCATTACTTTGGCGGCGAATGGAGTAGCAACCATCTGCCGCGCACTTGCCACCTGCCGCCTACCATCTGCCGCCTGCCATCTGCCGCCTGACATCTGCCGTCTGCCATCTGCTCCGCCCCACCACACTTTTACCCCCACCATTTAGTATGATTACAACGCTAGCTTGTGAATAGCCAGTATTTCTCCGGCTCTCGACCGGTGAACATCGAGCTGCTCGTCCCGACTGTGTGTTCCCTGCGGTCACATAAATAGGCAAGGAACACACAGTCGGGATGGGCCGATTGGACAAACAAGCGCAGCACTTGAAAACTGCGTCTGACGGCCGCGACTCCGGATCAACAACATCGATGACGACAAACAACGGGGAACTATTGTAAACATAAATTATTGTAAACATAACTTATTGTAAATAAAAAGAAAAGTAAAAATAAAGTTAAATGAAATAGTACTACCTCGCACTCGTATCATTCGATTGCTTCATTCGATTGTTTTCATTCGATATTTTTATCGAATTAAAACTATCGAATCACAATCGGATTTTACGCGTGCGAGGTAGTACTTTTTTAAAATAACCTCCCCGTGACCTTGACCTTTAAACTTTCCCTCATTACGTCACAAAACCGCCTACGTCACTGGCTGAGGCTCAGATGACGTGTTTAATGACTCAGCGCTTCCGGTCACGTGACCGGAAGCCATAAATCACTTGGCCCAGAACCTACAAACCCCCACTACTGAGGTTAAAATAAAAAATTGTAACTTTTTGGAATTTTCCTGGGGGTTACAAGGTACAAGCTACATACTTGCCAAATTTCAGGTTTCTAGCTCTTCTAGAAGTGGTCTAGAATTTGTATACCTCAGTCAGTCAGTCAGTCAGTCAGTCAGTCAGTGAGTTACACATGCGGCTGTATATATGTTAGATGCCAAGCTGGCTAGCTACTACATCACAATGTATTGAGCTACTACAATGTGATTGACTAAGTGTGTATCATCCAATACCAAGTACACTCAAAGGGCCAGTAGACATAATGATGTGTTACTGGCTGAGTAAAACACTGCATGATGTAAAGTATGAAATGCCAAGCTAGCTAGCTAATACATCACAATGTATTGTAGCTACTACATTGTGATCTACCAAGTGTGTAACATCCAATACCAAGTACACTCATAGGGCCAGTAGACCTTATAATGATGCGTTACTGGCTGAGTAAAACACTGCATGATGTAAAGTATGAGATGCCAAGCTGGCTAGCTACTACATCGCAATGTATTGTAGCTACTACAATGTGAAGGACCTAGGGTGTAACATCCAATACTAAGTACCTTCACAGGACCAGTAGACCTTAGCGTGATGGGTTACTAGAAGAGTGGTAAAACACTGCAGTTTAGGAGATACTAAGCTGGCTAATTATCACACGTCGCAATGTATTGTAGCCAAAAGAATTTAATCGACCAAGTGTATCACGTCCAATTTACACTTTTTACAGACCTTATTGGGTTGAGTTACTTATTAATCATACTAAACTGATTATTTTATTATTTAGGAAAAGTTTTATCTTATTTTTTTATTCATGTCATAATTTATATATTGTTCACATTTTACATCAGACTACTACTTTTAATTTGTTATGTATTATTATAAAATTTGTTGAAAGCTGATGTAACAGATAATTCTTACTAACATTTATGATAAATGTTGGATAGTTTACACTACAATCAAGGTAAAGAATATAAATAACTTCTGATGAAAAAACTTAAATTGTTACTAAAGGACTTTAAAACTAAACGCTACAAATTTGTTTAAATCCTGTGACCTACAGCATGACAGTGATGGAGTAGCCTCAGTGAATATCTGCCATTATGTGACACATTAAACACTGTGACGTCTCCTCTGGATTCTATTTTGTTTTAAATAGTATTTCAATGTTAGAGCTAAATGTTTTCTCTCAGCTCTGCTTTGGAAATCTGTCCATTTTGGGGCAGGTTAAATCATTGCACTGTCTCTTAAATGTAATTTTTTCTAAAGATTTTTTAACAGGTGTAATTGACTTTATTGCAAACCATTACTACCTATGTATTCTGAAAATAATATAAACTATGTTATAAGACTTACCAATTTTGCGTAGGAATTTTCAGTGATTAGTTTAAAAGTAATGTAGGTTTTAGAGGGAAATAACTATTGTGAAACATTTAAAATTTAAGTATTATAAAACGGCACTGATGAGAGGCAAAGTATGTTAAGAGAATGGCTAGTAAAAATAAGTTAATTAGAAAAAATAAGATTTGCTTATAAACCAGGACCAGGATTGACCTTGCTAATTGAAGGTTTCATTATAAAAGGGTAAAGCTTTGTCAGATAAAATGAGCCTTAAAAAGGTAATATTAAAAGGGTAAATATTTTTGGATGTACGAGAGAATTCTGAAAAATTGGGTCTCCCTTTTCTTGAAGGAGGATTTTTAGAAGGGGGTCAAACTAAAAAGCTACGGGTCTAATAAAATGATCGAATGGGTTAAGCTTTCTAAGAAATGTTAAATTAGAAATGTAGTTATTTTTTTTACAAAGTTAGTAGTTACACTTCTTATAGCTTTATAGAGTACTTTATTTTATATTACAAATTATAATAATTTATTCATAATGATTTTTATAGAGTACTATATTTTATAGAACTAGTTATAATAGTTTATTCATAATGTATTTTAGACATTATAATAATAAAGTGATTCCTAGGCAAAGAATGAACAGCTGTTACAGAAATGAAATTGTAGATATATATTTATCTTTCAAGTATTCACTAGAGCTTCTATTTAAATTCGCTCACATCTGTAGATTAGGCTTCAGAGAGTACATTAATATGCTACATCATCACCTGCATACATTTGTGTTAAAATTCACAAACAGGAGAAGAACGTTGCATGAGTTTGGGAAGCAGAATGTACTAATTACAGAAATTAAATCTAAATCGTAATTCTTTCTTAATATTCCTCTACACAGCTCGTTTACAATTAAATAGTAGCATCATTATAAACATTATTTTATATGTACAATCCTATACTCTAATACGAACTATGTCTATTTGTTGCAAAATTTATCTCGAGATCCAGTGGAAGGATTTTGCTGAAAGTTTGGGATTAGGGGCTTTTGGGTCTTAAAAATCTATTGTTGAAAGCCACTAACTGAGGAAAATTTTTATTTTTCTAAACAACTCATTTAAAAATTGAAAATTTTAACATTGGGCTTATGGAGTTTAAAATCATAACACCGGTTAATATGAATAACAAAAGCAAACCATTAAATCAGCTTCTATAAATTAAAATATTGTAAACAGCTCCATATCATTATGGAAATAAAATCCTTCTTGAATTTCAACTCTCTTAATGAAAACACAAAACTACTTGAATGGCAACTCAAACTCTTTTTTCGATAGGCAAGTGAGCGTAGCGAACGAGCTAATCTGGGAGGTGAGTGAGTGAAGCGAAATAGCTCATATTGAAAATGAACGAGTATTTGAAATAAAACAAATTCAATGCCCCTTCTGCGGAATCAAACACCGAGCATGGCTCGGTCCCCCGGTAATACAATATAAACAATAATAAATCCATGGCAGCACAACTAGTCAAAGTTCATGCACAATAATTTGAAGTAGAATGCTGCATACATTCATAATATCTGATTAATAATATAAAGTTATAATAATGTACAAATAGATATAGTTACCGTTATAAAAACAACTTTTTTATTAGCATATTACGTGTTGTTATTACTTTCGGAATGTAATAAAAGACGTCTTACAACACTTAAGATATATTTACACTTATACTGATTCACATACAAATGGTAAACATATATAAAATATGATACTAGGCTATCGATTTCGACCAGTCACACCAGTCATCATCAGGCCAATGAGAGAACATTGGGAAAATTGGGGAACAATGGGAGTTCTCTCATTGGCCTGATGATGACTGGTGTGACTGGTCGAAATCGATAGCCTAGTACCATTTTTAGCGAATTTCCCCTATAGGGAAGAAGCTATTACCGTAGGTCTCATGGTAAGACTTAAGCCCGAGACCATGATAACTTTTTGTTTTGAGGTCCCCAGATGTCCAAAACACTATTCGTTCAAATTTATATATATGTATATATATATATCTATCTATATATATATATATATATATATATATATATATATATATATATATATATATATGTGTGTGTGTGTGTGTCCGTGAATGCGATAACTTGAGTAAAAAACGTCCGATTTCGATGAAATTTGGCTCAAATGTGTAAACTGACATTTAGGACTTTAAGTTCGAAAACCAGAAAAATCGGACCTTGGGAAAGGGGGTTTATGGGGATTTTTAATTTTCCAAAAATCAGTTTTTTGCATTTTTCACCCTAAAATTTTTAAAACACTTAATTTTTGTTTTGACCATGTTATAGAGCTTAAAAAAACAAACAATATGGTATTTTGAATTATTAACGTAGGTTAAGTGGTTGCGGAAAAAATCCAAAAAACATGCTCATAAAAACTCCCATGTTAATCTTATGGGAAAAAGGTTTTTGGCTTTTCCTCAACTAATTTTACTTTAAACTTCACATTTTCTTTTACCAATCACTTCAGCTCCACAAAACAATCATTTTGGTGTTTAAATTATGATTCTACGTCAAACCATTGCAGAGATATTCAAAGTGCTAAACACAGTACGTTGTCCAATGTTATCCTTATGGAGAATAAATAAAATTTGATATCTTGATTATTTATGAATGTATATTGATGAAATTTGGTATGAGGCTTCATGTTGTACTGGTATATTGATATTTGCACAAAAAATTTATGTTTTGTTGGTTGTCCCTGTAGCAGCTAACCTACATACTCAGCCCTAATGTTATTCTTATGGAGAATAAGTAAAGTTTTATATCTCCCTTAATTATGAACATAAATTAATAAAACATGGTAAGTAGCTTCACCTGGTTCAGTTATATTGATAATTGCATAAAAACTCATTTCTTATCTTCCTCGTTGTAGCAAACCTGCGTACTGAGTCCTAATGTTATTCTTATGGGGAATAAATAAAAATGTTATAAATCACTTATTTATGAATGTATTTTTGTCAAACTTGGTGAGTGGCTTTATGTACTAGTGAGAAACATATAAATGCATTGGAAATTCGCTGAGTACGCAGGTTTGCTGCGACGGGGGTATTTATATATGTTTACCGTCTGTATGTGAATCAGTATAAGTGTAAATATGTCTTAAGTGTTGTAAGACGTATTTTATTACATCCCGTACGTTATAAAAAAAATTAAAAACAAAGACTAAATTACAAGCAAATATAATATGTTTCACAAAGAGAGTGGTAAGCCCAGTTCCTTAGTGCATTTGTTCGCTCTTGCAACAAATTATGGAAAATTACGTTGAAAATAAAGTAATAATATGGCGCAATATTATAAATGTACAAATGCATAGCAATAAACTATAATGGATAAATAAAAATATCCCCGTAGCACAGCAAACCTGCGTACTCAGCGAATTTCTAATTCATGTATATGTTTCTCACTACCACATAAAGCCACTCACCAAGTTTCATCAAAATACTAATAAATAAGTGATGTATAGCATTTTATTTATTCTCCAAAAGAATAACATATACAGCCGATTACGTAGGTTTCCTGCAACAAGGAACACAAAATATGTGTTTTTATACAATTATCAATATAACTTAACCAGTTGAAGCTGCATACCAAGTTGTATTAATTTATGTTCATAATAAAGGGAGACATTACATTTGACTTACTCTCCATAATAATAACATAGGGGCTGAGGTTGCAGGTTTGCTGCTGCGGGTAAAATCGGCAAAAAATATTTCTTTGTGCAAATATCACATTGTGTATATACCAGTACTAGGTGAAGCCACATGCCAGGTTCTTCAACATACATTCATAAACAATCGAGATATCAAATTTTAATTATTCTCCATAAGGATAACATTCGACAACGTACTGTGTTTAGCACTTTGAATATCTCTGCAACGGTTGGACGTAGAATCACAATTAAAACACTAAAATGGTTATTTTGTAGAGCTGAACTGATTGGTAAAAGCAAATGTGAGTTTTACATTAAAATGAACTGAAGAAAATCTAAAAACCTTTATCCCTTAAGATTAAAATGGGAGATTTTATGAGCACATTTTTTTGGATTTTCTCCGCAACCGATTAACCTAGGTTGATGATTTAAAATTAGTATTTTAAATACTATTTGTTTTTTCAACTTCTATAAAATGGTCGAAACCAAAATTAAGTCTTATAAATATTTTAGAGTGAAAAATGAAAAAAAACTGATTTCGGAAAATTTTTAAACCCCTATAAAACCCGCTTTCCATGGTCCAATTTTTCTGGTTTTTGAACTTAAGTCACGAATGTCACTTTACACATTTGAGCCAAATTTAATCGAAAACAGACGCTTTTTATTCAAGTTATCGTGTTAACGGACACACACACACGTATATATATACGACATATATATATATATATATATATATATATATATATGTCTTATATATATATGACATATATATATGTAAATATATATATAGACATATATATAAATTTGAACGAATAGTGTTTTTGGCATTTGGGGACCTCAAAACAAAAAGTTATCATGGTCTCGGGCTTAACTCTTACCATGTTACCTACGGTAATAGCTTCTTCCCTATACGGGAAAATTCACTAAAATAAAGTGTGAAGAGTTGCATGTAATTAACAAGAGCGTACATCAGACAGTTTTCCCCCTAAATATCCCCTGTGGAGCAAGCAATATATCAATATTATGTATTGATACATACGAATTATAAATAGCTTGCACATTGTGTTTACGAGTCAACAATATCCTAAGTTGATCCTTGAATACATTGAAAAGAACAGGCAGGAGCTTCGCGATCATGGGCGAAAAACAGACAAATCTAGCTGATAAAGCATATCTCTTTTATAAAGCCTTTCGATGAATATTATGATTTACAAATTGTGATTTTACGGTGGATTGATAACAATTTAAAGTTACATAATATATCTAAGTATATATTAATTTATTTCCACTTGGCCATTCTTCATGTTGTCCCTGTTAAGAAATGGAATTTGGGATTTTGTTTTTCGGTTATAAGTTCCAACTACACACTTGCTACCAAAACATTGGTTAATTTGTTTTACTCCAGTAGACGCGTGATCTTGCATTAGTCTGGCAACGTTTGTTCTTACTTAATAGTACATGTATATTAAACATTTTATTAAAGGCTGTATACAAAAATAATTGTTATCTTGACATTATGGGAAATCTGTATCGGGAGGGGGGGAGCAAAAATATAAAATCGGTGGGGGAGCAAATATATAAATACCCCCGTCGCAGCAAACCTGCGTACTCAGCGAATTTCCTATGCATAAATATATTTCTTACTACCACATAAAGCCACTTACCAATTTTCATAAAAATACATAAATAACTAAGTGATATATAGCATTTTATTTATTCTCCATAAGAATAACATTAGGGCTAAGAACGCAGGTTTGCTGCAACAAGGAAGATGAAAATTTTTTTGCAATTACAGTATATCTCAACCAGGTGAAGCTACATACGAAGTTTTAATGGGTTATGTTCATAATTAAGGTAGATATAAAGCTTTACGTATTCTCCATAAGAATAACATTAGGGATGAGGATGCAGGTTTGTTGCTAAGAGGATAATCAACAAAAAACAATTTTTTGTGCAAATATCAATATACCAGTACTAGTTGAAGCCAAGTTTCATCAATATTCATTCATTAATAATAGAGATATAAAATTTTAAATATTCTCCATAAGGATAACATTGGACAACGTACTGTGTTTAGCACTTTGAATTACTCGGCAACGGTTGGACGTAGAATCACAATTTAAACACCAAAATGATTGTTTTGTAGAGCTAAACTGATTGGTAAAAGTAAATGTGAAGTTTACAGTAAAATTAATTGAGGAAAAGTTAAAAACCATTTTCCCACAAGATTAACATGGGAGATTTTATGAACTCGTTTTTTGGATTTTATCTGCAACCACTTAACGTAGGTTAATGATTCAAAATACCAAATTATTTGTTTTTTTAAGCTCTATAAAATGGCTAAAACTAAAATTGAGTGTATTTAAAATTTTAGGGGGAAAAATTAAAAAAACTGATTTTTGAACAATTTAAAACCCCCATAAAACCCTCTTCCCATAGTCCGATCAATCTGGTTTTCGATCTTAAAGTCATGAATGTTACTCTTCACATTTGTGCCAAATTTCATTAAAATCGGGCGTTTCTTTCAAAAGTGATCGCGGTAACGGACACACACACACATATATATATATATATATATATATATATATATATATATATATATATACATATATATAAATATATATAAATTTGAACGAATGGTGTTTTTGGCATCTGGGGACCTCAAAACAAAAAGTTATCATGGTCTTGGGCTTAAGTCTTACCATGCCACCTACGGTAATAGCTTCTTCCCTATAGGGGAAATTCGCTAAAATGGGGGAGGGCAAAATCATATAAAATCGGGGGGGCAAAATATATAATGAGGGGGTCAAAATAAAAAATCGGGAGGGGGAAGAAATAAAAATCGGGGGGTAGCAAAAATATAGAAATGGGGGGGCAAAAAATATAAAATCGGGGGGCCAAAATATAAAATGGGGGGACAACAATTTAAAAGGGGGGGACATAAAATAAAAATATAAAATCAGAGAGAGGAGGAGCAAAATATAAAATCGAGGGGGGAATAGAAAGTATCGGTAATAATAATTTTTTGTGCAAATAAGGATAGACCACAATCAGATGAAGCCACATTAATATTTGTTCATTAATAGCTAGCTTATGTACCCGTTCTTCGCACAGGGGCTTTCTCTACCCATTCTTTAGTCAATGCGATTTGCATTTTAGTTAGCTTGAAACAGCTGATCTTGCTTCTGCTCTTTAAGCTGTCAAAAGGAAGTATCCACAGCTGTTCGCATTACAGTTTCTGAATGTTTACTTTTATTCTAAAATGTAAACATTGAAACTTAGGACGTTCACGGGGCGTAGCCCGAGGGGATTTTAAGGAAGTGAATAGGCCTAAGTGTTGCATGGGTTCAAGATCTACCTATGTGTAAAGTTTCAGCCCAGTCGGTTCAGTAGTTTTTGCGTTCACCCGAAACATGAGACAGACAGATAAACAGACAGACAGACAGACAGACAGACAGACAGACAGACAGACAGAAACCACCTATTCTTTATAATATTATAGACAAAAGGAGTTATAATAAATGATTAATAATTTTAAAAAAATAATTAAAATAATGTAATCCGCTTATCCATTAAACATAATTCATATTAAATATGTTCGCATCAGCACTATCGTGTAAAATAATATTTATACTGTAATGCAGTTCCACGTTGGAATTTATTTTTACATCTAGCACTAATGATACAATGATTGTTCATTATAGCAAATATGTAGGCCTATATATAATCTTTTTCTCTTGGTGTTACCATTAGTTCGTACAATTATATTAATATACACTTTCGACTATTTTTAAATGGATTTGTTTTTCTAAATTAACGTCTTCAACGATAAAAATTATGTTTAATCCCATGTATCCAGGTCAAATCAAATGACATCTTATTATAAATAACAAAGTTACAATAGAGTTGTTTGCGTATACAGTATCAATACATCGAGTTCTAAATTACGAACAAAGTTTAGTACATATTGGAAATTAAATTGAAGAGATTCGTTCAGTGACCGAAAGATTCACTCATGTAAAATGATTTGTTTAGTTCAGTAAAGCAAAATTCACCACTGCAAAGAGGTTGTGTAACATTGGTCTTGGTAATATTATTTTCAAAATGGAAAAGCTTCTAAAGTTTTTATTTATTTGAATAAACTATTTACACCCTCAAAAATAATTAATACTACGTCAAATGAGGACAATATAATGTATCAAGTCAGTACTTGGAGTAGTTCCTAAGAATTTGTGTATTTAATATAAACACATACTGAAATACAGAAAGGTAACGTATAGAAATAGTTTCTATGTTTACATAACACATTTTGTTTGCTTTTACTCCAGGAACATGTTCCAGAAGTTTACATAAATAGTTGGCACATTCTCTGTTTTTTATCAAAAGGTCACAAGCATTGCTACTACTTTATTTTTCATCTTTGTTTGTCTTTCCTGAATGGTCTTTTATTTGTCATAGCTACTAGTGAAATAATGGTTGTTTTAGCGAATTTCCCCTATAGGGAAGAAGCTATTACCGTAGGTCTCATGGTAAGACTTAAGCCCGAGACCATGATAACTTTTCGTTTTGAGGTCCCCAGATGCCAAAAACACCATTCGTTCACATTTTTATATATATTTATACATATATATATGTGTCCGTAAGCACGATAACTCTCGTAAAAAAGGTCCGATCTTAATGAAATTTGGTACAAATATGTAAAGTACCATTTATTTGAACGAGCTCAAAAACCAGACAAATCGTACCATCCGAAGGGGGGTTTTGGGGGGGTTTTGTACCCCAAAAGTGGGTTTTTTGAGTTTTCACATGTAATTTTTATTTTAATACAATTTTAATTTATACCATTGAATTAAGCTTAAAAAACAAACAATTTGGTATTTTGATCATTGCTCTACGTCAATTTGTTACTGAGATATTACAAGTGCTAAACACAGTACGTTGTCCAATGTTATTCTTATGGAGAAAAAGACAAATTTTATATCTCGGTTATTTATTAACATAAACTGACGTATCTTGGTATATCACTTCATCTGGTTGTGGTTTGATGTTGTTTGAACAAAAAACTACTTTTTCGCTTATGGTTCCCGTAGCAGCAAACCTAGGTACTCGGTCCCCATGTTATTCTTATTGATAATAATAAATATGTTATATATCGCTTATTTATGAATGTACATGGATGAAACTTGGTATGTGACTTGACTTAGATGAGTTCTATTGATATTTTTATAAACATCCATTATTTTTTGTTCCTTTTTGCAGCAAACCTGCGTACTCATCCCTAATGTTATTCTTATGGAGAATAATGAATATTTTAAATATCGCTTATTTATGAATATATTTCTTATGAATTCTGGTAAGAGGCTTAATGTAATATTAAGACATATATATTCATTGGAAATTCGCTGAGTACGCAGGTTTGCTGCGACGGGGGTATTTATCTCTCTGTTCATAATTGCGTAATGTTTTCAATGCAGTGAGTTTATAAGCAAAGCTATAATCCATATTAATTTAAATACTTCTGTGATACTCATGTGCTTGTAGTTTATTTATTCAACTTAATTAATCCTCTTAATTCTAAGCACAAATAATAGAAATAAGGACTACACCAAACTGCTTGTTTGACTTCTCCGTTCAGCGTATTTCCCTATCTCAGCCAGTTTCATTTAAAGGTGTACTGTTTGTGGTTAGCGGATGAAAAATGCATAACTTACGTTAGAAATATTACAAAATACCTTGGTTTAAGTTTTCATTTATAAACTAGCAATAACACATATACAGAGGCAGCCGGCAGTCCATAATCTTCATCGTGTATGAGAAACACAATACGGCCAGAGTCTGCTTATGTGATATTGGCTGTGGGCTGTTCTAAATTAGGGATCTTGTTCCGCATCTTATTGCCGGTAAGGTTCTAAGGTAGTAAGAGGTATAACTGATTAGTGAGAGGAAGTTAACCAAATATAACAAGCTATAAAAATAATGATGGCAGTGTTTTTGAATAAAGAATCATTTTTTTAATATACTGCTCATTGTGTACGACATAAGGATAACAAAGTAAGAGAAAAAATATGTAGATTTTCAGTTTTGTGTATGAATACATTTTTACTTTCTCCCTCTATACATAGTATATGGAGAAAGTATTGTTTTCGTCAAAATTTTCGAATTTGAGTTGTTAGTGGAAATATTCGTTTTGGTGCTCCCTGAACCCAAAAAAGTGGTTTTTACGTGATGTCTATATCTGTGTGTGTGTGTCCGTGTGTGTGTGTGTGTGTGTGTGTGTGTGTGTGTGTGTGTGTGTGTGTGTGTGTGTGTGTGTGTGAGTGCGTGTGTGTGTCTGTGTGGATGTGTACAGAGCTAGAGCCCTAACCTATGGGCCGATTTTTATGAAATTTGGTATGTAGGTACTAATCCACGATATCTCTAGTTTTTTTTCATTTTTTGAATTTTTTATTTTTAAGGGTAATTATCCCCCAAAAACCGCCAAAAACATGAAAAATCCAAATTTCTCAAAAACAGCTCTAACGATTTTGATTAAACATTAGTGGTTTGTAGAACTTTAGGTTTCCAACAAAATGACACCACCCGCATTTCTGGAAAAATTCGGGTTCAGAAATTACAGGACTTAAAACATCCAAAATTCAGTTTTTTTGATTTTTCATAAAAAATCATAAATGATAAAAAAGATTACTATTCACCATTAAAAAGAGCTCGAAAAACTAAATAAATTAGTATTTTAAATTACGATTCTACGATTGCTAGTTGCGGAGAAAATTGAAATTATCATTTAGCGGTAAACGCAGTACGTTGTCCAATGTTATTCTTATGGGGAATACAAAAATAACTATTTCTCTCTTATTTACTGAGAAATTTCATTAAAATTTCATATGCAGATCAAGTTAGCATTGACCAACAGAGGATGTTCGAAATGTGTTGCTATTTAACCCTGGGGTGGCAAGGGGGCATTTCCCCTCTAAAAACCACTGTGTGTAGCAACGGACTCTATAGTGCCTCCCAAAAAGGGATTTGGGTGGATATTTCTGAAAACAACTATTTTTGACAATTTTCTGTACATTTATCTATACTTCATATTCTATATTTAGTAAATAACAAATATTTTTTTCATTAAAGTTTAGCTAAAAAGGAGAAAGTATGTGTCAGTTTACTGATACCGTTTATTATCTTAGTAATTTGTATTACTAAATGGTTAAGATTCATTATATTCTAAATATATTAACTTGATTATAATAATAGAGCTTTAAACTATTTAAAAGATTCAATTAAACGTGTATAACTCATTCAATGTTTTAGTTATCTAAAATTAATTAATCCCAAAATTGTCGCAATAAAAGGGTGACAGTTCTACATTAATTATTCAACATGAAACTGAATAACGTAACACATGTCCATTTGTTTTAATAATATAAATTAGCTAAAAAATTGGTTTTCACCGGGAAAAGAACACGAATCTTTTGGGTGGTAGGCCAATCCGAAGCCAATTAACTATGATTGCTACAGTTATTATGATTAAACTTGGTCAAATGCCTCATACCTAACAGTAATTATGAGGTTGATATATTTTTATTGGATATTCGCAGAGTACGCAGGTTTGCTGCGACGTGCACGTATTTGTATTTTTATTGTTCTCTGAACATTCACTACACGTGTTAATGTTATAAAAGTGTGTAGAATGGATTTAAATAAAAATAATCTCCATGTTGTCCTTATGTGCAAACAATCTAAATTTGATGGCGATCTTCGCCCTTCATAATGGAAGTTTCGGAAATTAAAAACCACTTTGCATAGCTACAGATCAAAGACATTATTTTCATTCCTACATCATATAGGTTGTTGTAAAAATATCGTGGGAATCCTGATTTCAAAATCACTTAAGTGTTTTGAAGATGTACAAGACATACAGAGCTATGTGGGAGTGTGATTATATTTTACGATAATATGTTCTTGCTCAATAAGTTTAAAACCAAGACATTGCGAAACCAGATGGAGAGAGTATTAGCTACATTAATTACGATATTGAAATAAGTTTATCAATGGCATACGAAACATGTGTGTTTTTGTTTTGCCTCAAACTAACATCAACGGAGTCAACAACATGTGTTTCTAAAACCAACAACTCATTGTTTTTAAAGCAGATGTATTGCTTTTATTCACGTATTTCTGTGCATCGACACGTTCATTGGTAGCATTCAACATTTTGCGTCAATTATATATTGTTTAACCAATTAGAATAGTTAATTATAAAAACTATCAATGCCACTTCCATATAAATATTATTAGTTAGTTTGCTATTTTATTTTTTATTGACATGGTAAAATGGACTAGTAAACGTCATAAATCTACTAACAAGTTTAACCAAATATATTAAATAAACGAATAATTAGATGACGCCTATAGTTATAAAATGTTTCTGTAAATAATAATTGTGACCCACTAGAACCTTAAGCCACGTTTAAATTGGATATTAAAATATATTCTTAAAAAAATTTTTTACGAAAGAAAAAATCTGCATAGTTTGCACGGGGTACAATTTTCTCTAAGCCATGAAATAAACCCTACCCTGAAGTAAAAATATTGATTTATTAGTCTAGGTTTAGGTGACTTAAGCTGTCCAAAAAGCAGAACTGACAGACCTGGTATTTTATTACAGTTATTGCCAATTATACAGCATACATTCCCAGCTTCTATTGGATAAAAATCATTTTACTGCGTATTAGCTTGATTAAAATGAAACTTTACAACATAAACTTAAGGTTTTGTATTATATATCGTGTGGCTTATTCAGCTGCCATCTCGGGGTTTACGACTAATACAAAATGTCGGTATGATCTGCCTGCGTTAATTAAGTTCAGAACCAAATTTAAAAACATAAATAAAGGAACTCCCATCACAGAGCTAAATCCATGGCGTGAGTCCAGGTTCACTTGGTCTATGCAGGCCGGCCAACCCTTTAGGGAAAGCGCTCAGGGGGCAGTCATTAGCTATGAGGTCCAATCGTGTGTCCCCATTTCAATTTCCAATAATTGCACCTACCCAACCCAGAGCGAAAGCGATTTAGTAAAGCCCACTGCTTCCGAGGAAGGTTCATTCAATAGTTTATATAATTTATAGTTTATATAGAGATGCTGAAGTAGTTTCGGACATCAGGAAGCTATTCCGACCGTTGAAAGATTCTCAGGAGGAAATCTAGTCAGTTTGCAGACACAAGTTGGTTGTCTCAACTGGGAGGATGTTCGTAGGGATGGTGTTCGGGACTTCAATCCCGAAAATAATAATTATTTTGTATTTGTTCCAGGATTATTGCTCTCCATTTATAGAGGTAGATTAAAACTAATAACAAGCCCTGCAAAAATAACGTTAATAGTTCCAAAAACGTGGACTTCATTAATGTACTCATTGATGTACTTTATACTAGAAACCTGAAAATCCCTCAGACCGTACTAAGTGTTTAAAGAGTTATTTTTCTAAATTATACCTATACTATTACCGTGCAACTATCATTTTGATATTTTTTTCTTTCAACACCCAAGGGATTTAAATATATATTTTTGTATTATATTTGTAACATTAAGTAAGGCATTATCTAACAATTACAGCTGTGGTCTCTGAATAATATCTGAACATAAATTATAAAGAGAGAGATTATATTAGGCAAATCAAATAACAAGCCAGGTGTTGAAGAATTAAACTAAGCCTCACATAACGATTAATTTGAGCTATTCCCAGAGCCGTATCTTGAGTTGTTCATCTCTTTTAGCCTGATGGTGGTTGTGAAAATGGTCTCATTCGTCTGAAATGTGTCGTCGTCAATTTAATGTTCTTTCCATTTGTTCATATTAACACCACTGTTGCCTCATCATATATATTTAATTACTTATCTTGCCTTTTCTTATAGAAATGTTAGTAAGATTTTGGCATTTAATGGAATGCAAAGTTTTATTTGAAGATGAAAAACTAAATTATAAAGTATATGAATTACAAAAATTCTGCTGTAAAAATCAAAATCTGAACAAGCTTTACACAAGAACGCTCTCGTATAAATCTACTGTTATCTACATATTTTTCCGAATAGGTTTACTCATAGTTTTCTTAACTTTGTAGGCTCAAAGTTGAAATTATCCTTCCAACACTCAACTAGTTGAAAGGGCAGATATTGTATATGCAAATATGTAGTAAACTTGATAGAATACTTTTTCCATTATCATTAGAAATTGACTACAAAACCAAAATTTAAGCTTTTGAAAGTTATTAAAAATGACAATATTTATTTTTTATTTGTTTATAAGGTTTATCTGTATACTTTTGTCTGTCCAGCTAATACAACATTTTAGGTATTCTATACCTTCTGTAGAAGGTATTTTTAAGAACAATTCAATAACTCTTTAATTTAATTACACATACTTGTTTTTGTTTTTGTATTGTATGTTTGACAGTTTATAATATAGTTGATCGGAATTTCCTATTCATAGATATATATAATGAACCTTTTATATCGAAGGAATTTAAGATGCCAGCGAGGTGGTTTCATGATAGCTACCTCAGCTGCTGCTAGTCCAGTTTCTTTCATCTCGAGTCCGTTTTCCTCCTCTGCTTGGTGTTGGAACTATAAATGAACCTTCTGACACGCAAACCAAATTTATTTACCTTAATAATAAATTGTAAAAATCAAAGACAATAGTATACATTCATAGCGATAGAGAGAAACAGATCTATAAACTTTGCAACGACCAAGAAACTAAGGTTTACTGGTCGAGAACCCGGTCCAAACTTTTCAAGACTACCACAACACATTTAAAATGTAATACCATATTCACAACATAATATTATTACTTTAAATCCAAAAAGTAAAGAATGTATGGGCCTAGACAGTTTTAAGTTGATCAGCTGAGTTTTGGAACTTTACCTCACAATTTGTAATGGTGGTGGTGGTGGATTAGGTTGGTTTTGGAAAATATTGGATGAGACTAGTTTTGGAACTGACATAGAGTGGATAAGGTCCTGTTTTGAAACAAACCTCAATAGCAAAGTCTTATTTTAGGTGGGATGAGATTTTGTTGGAACTTTGTTGCTGTTCTCTCTAATAGGATTGTATCTGTAGAATAACATGGTGTCACTAACTCAATTTTGATTTTTTGTGGACAAGGCCAGTTTTTGAACTATACGATTCAATATATATTTTTCCCTCTAATTATACACATAACTAACGACAGGTAAAAAAAAATAGCTCAAAGATGGAGCTTTTTTGGTTGTTTGTCGTCAAATGATCATGCGTTTAAGGTATAGTTGAATCATCTGATGAACAAAAGTGGTTCTTTAGAGTGAAAACCTATTTATTACGACTCCATGGAAGTGTAATTAACTTGTTTTAACCTCCAGTATAGACTGATGACTGTTAACTCTGTCTTTGAACCTATTTCGTTGTACTATTCTTCAATACAGAACGTTATATTTTCGGAATACACGAAGTTATTGTATGCAAATCGTTCGTAAATATGTATATTATATTTTTTAACTTACGTAATTTTAACATCAGTTATACAACGAAATTCTCAGTTATTGTTTCGAAATTTGTATTAGATGACGAGCCGTTAATTAAAGGTTACATTAAGGTTCCGTTAGTTAATGGCTGTTTGATATAGGAGGTTTTGTAGGTCTAAAGGTTGGCATAGGCATGATATATAACATGTCGTTATAAAGCTCTCTTTTGGGATTACACAGTGATGTAAGACCTCTAAAAGCCGATTGTGATAGATTAAACCAAATTTTAATCTTTTAAAACTATAATATAACAACAACAAAATACCAGTAGCCATTTGTGACTGAATGGTCCGTTTTAAGGCGGGGTTTCGGCATTGTGGTTTACTAGTTAAGCCCTTTAAATTTTTGAATGGTTTTACCAATGCTTTTCTATATATTTTCTTATCATTGCTTTCAGACCATCAAAAACTGGCCACCAAATTTTATGTCAAGCTTACTATGTCTAGTATTAATATCATATAACTTTTTTCATTAACAAAAGAAAGTCCCGAAATTACAGATGAACATAAATTGTGTGCTCCTACACGCTCTTGTGTAAGAGTTAATGGATATAATTACTTCTATTCTTACTTAGTTCAAATTTAGGGTATTTCTAAAGATTGTTGTGTTACGATTTTGATTTATACAATTTTATACCTAAAATTAGCTTCAGTTTCCGGCTTCACTAATATAATCCAACAGTAATGAGTGTTGAATTCGGTGTTAGTGTGTTTTAAACTATTTTTAATAATTAAAAATGATTTTATTAATAATCCTTTTCATATAAAAGTAAATTCCCATAAAAATTACAATTGAAATTTAAATACCCCGACGCAGCAAACCTGCGAACTCAGCGAATTTCCAATGCATAATATATGTCTTGATACCACATAAAGCTGCATATCAAGTTTCATAAAAATATATTCACATATAAGAGATTTTAATTATTCTCCATAAGAATAACATTGGTAATGAGTACGTAGGTTTGCTGAAACAAGGAACACAAACAATTTTTTTATGCAAATATAAGTAGAATTTAACTAGGCAAAGCCACATACCAAGTTTCATCAATATTCAATCATAAATATGCGCTATATAACATTCTAGTTATTCTCCATAAGAATAATATGGGGGCTGAGTACGCAGGTTTGTGCTACGGGAATAATCAACAAAAATCAGTTTTTTGTGCAAATATCAATATACCAGTACTACGTGAAGCCACATACCAAGTTCCATCAACATACATCCATAAATAACCGAGATATCAAATTTGATTTATTCTCTATAAGGATAACATTGGACAACGTACTGTGTTTAGAACTTTGATCATCTCTGCAACGGTTGGGCGTAGAATCACAATTTAAACACCAAAATGATTGTTTTGTGGAGCTGAACAGATTGGTAAAAGCAAATGTGAAATTTATATTAAAATGAACAGAGGAAAAACCATAAACCTTTTTCCCATAAGATTAACATGGGAGATTTTATGAGTAGGCTTTTTTGGATTTTCTCCGCAACCACTCAACCTAGGTTAATAATTCAAAATAACTATATCATTTGTTTGTTTAAGCTCTATAACATGGTCAAAACCAAAATTAATTTTTTTTTTTATTTTAGGGTGAAAAATGCAAAAAAAGATTTTTGGAAAATTTAAAACCCCCATAAACCCCCCTTCCCATGGTCCGATGTTTCTGGTTTTCGAACTTAAAGTCATGAATGTCATTTTACACATTTGAGCCAAATTTCATCATAATCGGACGTTTTTTACTCAAGTTATCGTGTTAACGGACACACACACACATATATATATATGTATATATATATATATATATATTTATAGATATATATAGATATATATATATATATATAAATTTGAACGAATAGCGTTTTTAACATCTGCGGACCTCAAAACAAAAAGTTATCATGGTCTCGGGCTTAAGTCTTACCATGAGACCTACGGTAATAGCTTCTTCCCTATAGGGGAAATTCGCTAAAACGCGTGAGCCAAAGCCCTAAGAAATTTTTAAACGCAAAAAGGCCTTTAAACGTATTTTTTGAAATATTTCAGCTCAATCGGTTTATAATTTTTTAAGTTAAATTTGAACAAGCATGATGATAGTCAGACACGACTTTTATTTGACAATAGTATAGATAGGGTGGATGAGTATACAAAATTAAAGTTTCGTTTGCCTGATTTAGCTTATAAGATGTTTGATTTCAAAACTTCATTTAAAAAAATTAATTTCAAATTATTTACCTTGTTACTTTAGATGTTTTTCAAAAATGCTAGTCCATCAAGTTTGTATACACGTGTGGAGTTTTAATCTTGCTTTACCTCTATTTGTTTTATTTGTGCTTAACCCAGTAGATTATAGTAATTCCTTATAATAAGTAGATTGAGGAGTGTAAAAAGTAGGTTTTTAGCATTTATCTGTAAACAAAAAGAGTATACAATAGATTAAAAGTTAAAATATATATTAGTCCAATAACATCAAAAAACGTACTTCAGAAAAATAAACAAAATTATACAGAAAGCAGCTACAAAGAATATTTTCAATTTATAGAATAAAGGTATAAAAGCACTTTTAAAAAAGCATTTTTAGTTTTTCCTTAAATTAAGTATAATTATTTCCGAAACTCTTGAACTAGCAATGGTTGAATTTAAAATGCATCTCGGATACTTGGTTAAAATTTTAATATAGGAGATTTTGGTCCTGAGAAGTCCATTGGCAAAATCTTCAACCCCAGGAACTTAAATTTAGCTAGACAATTTTTATTTTAACATTATTTTTGTTTGGCTTATGGTGTTTAAAATCATGTAAAATAATCATAATGGCTTATCAAAAAGATCCAGTGGACTGTTAAAATAACTCGCACGTAGTAAATATAATTAATTAATTCAATATAAATTTATGACTTTTCACATGAGCAAAGCTCGACCCCCAGGTACTTTAGGTTTAAGAGGAGTGCCTATTGAATATTAAAAGCACCCATTAAGGATCATCATGGAGGGACGAGACCACCTCTCACACGTGTTGGTTCGCCAGGATTGACTATTAATTGCCTCATTGTCTCGTGCTCTTCATAGGGTAATATCTATTCAATATGAGAAAGTTCATAAGACCGGAATAGAATCAAGAGAAAGAGAAAAACTAATAAAATTAAGATTATAGATTTAAATTAATTTTAATATAATAGTATCACTCTGATGTCAGCCGTATGTTGTTACCTCCTTGCAATTAGCAACTTTGGTTTAGATCTCTTCCTATTTTAACGATTTCAAAAATTTATTGCATATCAGCCTCGTGCAACATTACAGGTAAATCTAATTTTTCCCAATTTTTAAAGATTATTTTACTATTTCTGGGAAGTAATAAGCCGTATAAACAATGTTTCAATAACGATATCCTACCAGGGTTCTCTTTATATTTTTAAGAGGACAACAGAGCCACAGGTTCTGCTAGCATGGATAAAAGTGAAATTCGGAACCATCAAACAACTTAGTTGCGCCATATTATGTTACACACTAGTTTACAAAACAAATGATGTCAATACAAACAATTTTGTCTCGATGTGACCAAATACATAGTTCATAATATTTATTCCTTGATTAAATGTTACATTTTGTTTCGTGAAGTACTTTTTCCACAAGTCTGATAGAAAAACGCATAAAAATAATAAGTATTTTATATTTGGAAATTGGTTTGTTTAATTAGTTTTATCGGTCACATTTAGTTTGTAATACCTTTAGTTTAAGATTTAGGTCACGACTTGCTAGCCACAACAAATGGTTTATCATGATTTGTTACTTTTAACAATAATTAACATTGAGTCTAAATCTATCATGGCCGCCTACTCTAACGTCATCTTAACTTCTCCCGGATGAAAAAGGTAAACCAAATTTGTTAAATACATTACAAGTATAAATTCGTGTTTCTATTAAGAAAAGTCGCTTAACTCATTAAAAATATCATTCTGTAGGATTGGAAAAGTTTTCAATAAATATATATTTATTCATTGAACGTGGTTGTAATTTCAAAATAAATGTATTCTATTAAAAATTGCCTAATTTAAATCAAATTTACAAAATGTCCTGCTGTTGAGAAGCAGCGGTCTTGTTGTCAGCTGTCAGAGTTTCATAGAGTTTAAACAGCTGATTAATTATCGTCGTCCTCAGCGGGGGAACCCGTCCGAGTTGACGCCTTGACTGTAAACATATTTCATTTTACTTCCTTTTTCAAACATTATTTTCGGCGTGGCACATTTAAGGAATTATGTAGATATTTTGTTTTTTATAGTATTATTATTTGACTTGTAGGCTACGATTACACATAATTATTTATTATTCATTTCCCACGGACACAAACCAATTTGCGAACGTTACAGTTCAATGTATTATGACAAAATGCTAAAACTACCAGTAAATGCTTATATTCCATAACATATTAATACAAATATTATAACAAATAAACTGATATGACACATGACTAAGAATGCTATCAAAAATAACTACAGTATGCAACAACAACAGCCGAAAGAAACATTAATATATATGAAAACCCTTTCAACAGACTAAAAACAAAACCAAAAAAACAAAATTTCTTCATCTTACATTTTATATAATATTTTTACTTTTATATAACTTTTGCATAATGAACATACATAGATTTGCCTTGCCTGCAGTTAAATATAGGATTCCGTATTTAATAATAATGTATTCCCTTCCGTTTGAATATAAGATGTTCATTTAATACATCTTCATATCATAATAATTGCAAAGTGCATATAAGTAAATGCACTAGTCATATTTATAATTTTTGTTCTAAGTTAACATTGTTTAATCTTGAACAGCGAATCACTAGTGCCTAGTTGATTAATTATTAGTTTTAAGGTGAGGTCAGTGAACGTACTGGATGTCTTGGTCATCCTCTAAGAGTTCAAACAAAGATTACATCCACTGTGGATGAATGTATGTTTGTGTTTCATTCTGTCTAACACCCCACGGTAAATATCTCAGAGGTTGGTTTAGCAAATTTCCAACCAGGGGACGGGTTTTTCCTACACCGGTTGAAATGATATGTCAGTGCGGCTCCATTTCTCAATCAAGTTATCAATATTGTCGAGACATTCATCCACTGGATGAATGATAACCATACTCAACATGATTAGAGATCAAATCAATAGATGCACCTGTAATAAATTACCATCAGTGAGGTAATTTACAATTGAATAGCAGAACGCAGTATGCAATTAAATTACAATTAAATTACAATTAAATTACTATGCGTGCCAACTGTGAAACATCGGTGCATAGAAAACCGCTCGTGTCGATAAGAAATCCTATTTATATTGAACGAGTAGAACTTTGGTGATTTTTTAAATTTAGTTATATTTTAGTTTTTTTACTCGTTACATACTGTTATTCTCACTTTGAGTTGTTTTAATAACTGTACCAAATTATTTTAATATCCAAAATATTTATATATGTTAATATTATTGTAGTTAAGTAACCTGAAAATACGTTTTGTTTTGATCTGTTAGCACAATTATTTGTTTAAACTCCTTTCAAACGTTCAAGTTGAAAGAAAGTTAGACTGAATTATGCAGCAATCGTGTTGGCAATTCCCGTAATAATGTAAAGAATAAATTTGTTTATGTTCATGTGGAAATCCTTCATTGCATTGTAAATCACTTTTTTAAAGTCCTTTTAGCGAATTTCCCCTAAAGGGAAGAAGCTATTGCCGTAGTCGGCATGGTAAGACCTTGGCCCGGGACCATGATAACTTTTCGTTTTGAGGTCCCCAGACCCTAAAAACACCATTGTTTGAAACTGTACACATATATATATTTATTTATTTATATTTATTTATTTATTTATATAGAGTGTTTGTTTGTCCGTGGGTGAAATAACCTCGTAATAATGGTCCAATTTCCATGATTTTGGTACAAACGTGTAAAGCAACATTATGACTTTAAGTTCGAAAACCAGCCAGGTCGCTCTTGGTATACGGCTTCATCTGATTGCGGTCTATTGTTATTTGCACAAACAAATTTTACCGATAATTCCTGTAGCTGCAAACCTACGTACTAAGCCCCCATGTTATTCTAAAGGAGAATAAGTAAAATGTAATGTCTCCCTTAATTATGAACATAAATTAATAAAACTTGATATTTAGCTTCACCTTGTTAAGTTATATTTATTTTTGCATAAAATTCATTTTTTCTGTTCCTTGTTGCAGCAAACCTGCATACACATCCCCCATGTTATTCTTATGGAGAATAATCAAAATGGTATATATCGCTTATTTATGAATGTATATTGATGAAACTTGGTTCAACTTCAACTAGTTGAGTTATATAAATATTTGCATGAAAACCCATATTTTGTGTTCCTTCTTGCATCAAAGCTACTTACTCAGCCCCCATGAAATTCTGATGGAGGATAATTAAAATATTATACGTTGCTTATTTATTAATGACTATTGATGAAACTTGGTATGGCTTCATCTAGTTGAATTCTATTTATATTTGTATAAAAACCAATTTGTTGTGTTCCTTGTTCACCAAACCTACTAACTCATTCCCAATGTTATTCTTTTAGAGAATATTTAAAATTGTATATATCGCTTTTTGTGAATTTACTTTTTTATTAAACTTGGTATGCGGCTCAATGTGGTATTAAGAGTCTTCATCACCGGAAGTTGCTAGACGCCAACTTTAGGTTTTGTTCCATAAGGCCAATTTTAACTTTGTGTCTCCATTACTCCTCACCTGATCGTCACATACAATTCATTTTGGTGTCAAATTCAAGGTTTCGTCGTCCTCTAGGGAAATACAATGTCAAATTCTTTAATTTGGGTATTATAATTTCATGATAAATAGTTTAATTTTGAACTGAAACATTGTACATGTTCTCATTAATTTGTAAGAAAATCCAAATTCGACTATTGTATTTCCCTAGAGAACGACGAAACCTTTAATTTGATACCAAAATTAATTGTTTGTGACTATCAGGTGAGGAGTAACGTAGGCACAAAGTTAACATTGGCCTTATGGAACAAAACACCAAGATGGCGTCCGGCAACTTCCGGTGATGAAGACTCTTAAGACATATCTTATGTATTGGAAATTCGCTCAGTACGCAGGTTTTCTTCAACGGGGGTATTTTAATTTGCTATGATTATATTTCATTGTGCACTTTTACTGATTATGTGATGTAAAGAAATCGTAACTTGTGACTTTGTTTATTTGATAATTTTGTTACATTAAAGAAATTTTAAATTCTATAAAATTTTTAAATTCAGATAATGATAATATACCTTGTATTAATGAGTCTGATAACTTTTGCAGACGGGTTTCGGATTGCCGCTGAGAGGTCGCTGTCCTATGTCCGATTCCAATGCCCATTCTTCACACCTTATAATTTCAAAGGAAGAACTTTTCTTTTTATACATAAGAGTAAGTATATACCGGATCATTATTGTTATGTTTGAAAGAGATGGTTTTGTTGTAAATTGTTCATATTATCATCAAATGAAGAATAATAAGCAGAAAAAATTTAACAAATTCTACCTAGTATATTGCCTACCTCATAGTGCCTATTACCCAAATTTACAAGAGTATTAATAGCATTTTTTAACCGAATCCACAACTATTCTGATACCGAAGTGGCCATTTCGGTACATAACCAATTTTAAACATGAAAACTATCGTAAAATTTTAACATCGTGTTAAGATAACAATTAAAGAATATCAAGAAATATTTTAGGATCTATAAAAGGTAAAGCCCTGCTGACTGACTCACTCATCGCTAATTCTCCACCTTCCCATGTAGCTCGAGAGCTGAAATTTTGTACACTGATTCTTTAGGCATAAAATAGGAAAAATAAATGGTTTTCATCCTGATCTGACCTTAGGGCTCCACCAGAGATCCCAAAAAAGTTCCCATGTATTTCTTATGGACATTCATTTTTGTTTAAGCTAATTAAAATACAAACAGCTAATCTTGATTCGTAGTAGTTAGTAGTTTCACGCGCTAACCGCAGAATGCAGCACACAAAACCCCCATAATTTTTATAAATTATTTACGAGAACAGCTAGTTTTAGGTTAAAACTGAAACGATGATGCATCACTATTTTCTATTTGTTTTCGCCAAACAGATAATGTTTGCTTTTTATCAACGAAACACGATCTGTCAAATACAAGCACTAGGTGTTTTATTTCAGCTAACTGATATAATATGTTTAAAGGCAGTGATATTAGTGACGTCAAATACCCGTGTTGTCAAATATTTGTTAGCTATCGATGAAAATAATCCTGCACACGTAGGTTTAAATATATTTGTATAGCAAATGTCAGTATTTTATTATTATATTATAAATAAAATTTGAAAATTAATTGATCTTTGATAATTCACTTTATAAAAAACAATCTTAAGAGAATCTTTACTAAATAAAATTAAACATCGTATTTCATTAGCTTTCTTTGGAAAAGGTTAATCGGTTTTTAGCGAATTTCCTCTATATAGGGAAGAAGCTATTACCGTAGTCGGCATGGTAAGACCTAGGCCCGGGACCATGATAACTTTTCGTTTTGAGGTCCCCAGACCCTAAAAACACCATTCGTTCGAAACTGTTTATACATGTGTCCGTGAGCACGATAGCTCTCGTGAAAATTATCCGATTTTGATTAAATTTGGTATAACCGTGTAAAGCATAATTTATGACTTTAATTTCGAAAACCAGCCAGATCGCTTTATCCAAAGGGTTATTTTTGGGTGGTCTTGTACCCCAAACATTTTTTTATGTTTTACATAAAATTTTGGAAATTGTCAAATTTTAGTTTTTACCATTGTGTTCAGCTTAAAAAAACACACAATTTGGTATTTTGATAATTCCTCTACGTCAATTGGTTACCGAGATATTGAAAGTACTAAACACAGTACGTTGTCTAATGTTATTCTTATGGAGGAAAAGAAACATTTTATATCTCGCTTATTTATGAACGTACACTGATGAAACTTGGTATACGGCTTCATCTAGTTGTGGTGCGTTGGTATTTGCTCAAAAAAAATTGTGTCAAAGGCTAAAAATTATTTAGCAGTAAAACTGCATACCCCATGTTATTCTTATGGATACTATGTTTCCCTTAATTATGAACATAAATGAAGAAAACTGGTATATGACTTCACCTAGTTGATTTATATTGATATTAACATAAAAATCCATTTTTATGTTCCTTGATGCAGCAAACCTACGTACTCAGCCCCAATGTTATTCTTATGGGGAATAATTAAAATTGTATATATTGCTTATTTGTGAATATATTTTTATAAAACTTGGTAAGTGACTTTATGTAGTGTTAAGACATTTATATCTCCATTGGAAATTCGCTGAGTATGAAGGTTTGCTGCAACGGGGGTATTTAATAAGCCTGAACATTGATCACAACGACTCCTTTCTATTACATGCACAATTATTTACAAAAAGTACATGATTACAAATATTTCAAGTACACTTGCATTTGAACTGACAGATAATAATACAATCTTATTGAAGATAATATATTAACATTTGTAATGCCATATGAACAATGATCATAATTTTAATATTTATAAGGCAATGTTTGTGAGCAGGCTGCCGGTGAAAGTATTGTTTTAAGTCAAGTTTGTTGTGTTATTTTAAAGCCCTTAAGGTCTAGATGTTCCTTTTGGGGGAAAGGAAAACATTCACCTCCAGGGACCTGCACACTAGCTGTGCTTTCAAAGTTACAATGATAAAGGTCCATTTCGCTGGCCCGGCTGTATTTGAAATTTAAAATTTTAACTATACCACGAGTTAATACTAGGTTATTACTAGTTAGTACTCGAATATGAAAGTTAGTACCCTAAGCATAACAGAGTTATTAAAAAGAACGTACGGCCGGGCCAGGGAAATGCTAGCCCGGTTATGTGAGAAAATGAAAATTTCAACTAAACCACGAGTTAATACTAGGTTATTACTAGTTAGTACTCGAATATAAAGGTTAGTACTGTAACCATTACTGTTCAGTTTTAAATACAAAGAAGAAATGTCAATGCCATATATTTCGTGCTCTCATTGATTCCGGCAGTATGTCTAACTTAATCACTGAACGTGCTGCAATGCTTTTGAATTTGAAACGCTGTAAGTCAACATTTAAATTATCAGGTATTGATCAACATGTCACCAAGAACAAAAGACAGATTTTTATTGATCTCAAAACAATGTCAGGGAAAACTGTAATTGAAGCATTACCTACCTTGGTTCCTGATAAACTAACAGTCGAATTGCCACGCACACCTATTTCTAATGACGTTTTACGTATCACACAATTTCTTGAACTTGCTGACCCTTCATTCCACATACCAGGACGCAGTGACATAGTCATTGGCAGTGCCATATTTCCTCCTCTTCTGACCCAAACCCAGTTTTCACTTGGTCCTAATTTACCTTCTGCATTAGGAACAATCTTTGGTTTTGTTCCTGTTTTATTCCCCATGCATACCTCCTAGCGATGATTCTCGCGAAAATAACTCTACATCCACCCTAAACGTATGTCTTCACGCAACCAGTGAGGCTGTTTTGCATTCTGCAATACAGCGGTTCTGGACCCAAGAAGAATTACCTTCGAAATCCATACGTTCACATGAAGAAACATTGTGTGACAATCATTTTTCTGATACAAATGCCCGTGATGAAAATGGACGTTATGTTGTGAGACTTCCTCTCAAAGAGTCTCATACTTGTCTTGGTGAATCTAAGCGTGCCGCTGAAACACGTTTATATGCCATGGAACGTAAGTTTGGTTCCAGTGGTAAATTCTCACAACTTTATCATGATTTCATAGATGTGTACCTGAGTCTAACTCTAACATTTAACATTTAATCTAACTCTAACATTTGGTCATATGTCCAAATTAACAAACGCTGATCTCACCCAACTACATTATTTTCTGCTGCGCCATGGAGTGATTAAAGAGAATAGCAGTACAACGAAACGCACCCAAGTTGTGATTGGGATTGTTTGGATTGACATTTATGTTTAATTAAGATACTTCAAGGCCAGGAGTATGTTCAGTTTTAAATACAAAGAAGAAAGGTCAAGATAAAAAAATATGATGTGTTCCTTGAACTCACTAGACATCGGTACATAACGTTTTCCTTTTCCCTGTTTATTCTATGTTTCTCACTTTATTAGCTGCATACATTTCTAACATTTTACATATTTTCTCGTAACCATCTGTTAATAACATATTTTAAAAACCATATTATTTAGTTTCCTTTGTTTTAGCGAATTTCCCCTATAGGGAAGAAGCCATTACCGTAGGTGGCATGGTAAGACTTAAGCCCGAGACCATGATAACTTTTCGTTTTTAGGTCCCCAGATGCCAAAAACACTATTCGTTCAAATATATATATATATGTGTGTGTGTGTGTGTGTGTGTGTGTGTGTGTGTGTGTGTGTGTGTGTGTGTGTGTGTGTGTGTGTGTGTGTGTGTGTCCGTTACCGCGATAACTTTTGAAAGAAACACCCGATTTTGATGAAATTTGGCACAAATGTGGAGAGTAGCATTTATGACTTTAAGTTCGAAAACCAGATCGATCGCACTATGGAAAGGGGGTTTACAATTTTAAAATAATCGATTTTTTGCAAATGTGACCCCAAAATGTTAAAAATACTCTATTTTGGTTATAGCCATTCATAGAGCTTAAAAAACAAATAATTTAGTATCTTGAATCACTAACCTAGGTTAAGTGGTTGCGGAGAAAATCCAAAAAAAGTCTCCCATGTTAATCTTATGGGGAAAAGGTTTTTAGTTTTGTCTCAGATATTTTTACTAAAAACTTCACATTTCTGTTTATTAATGTATTTAGCTCAACAAAACAAACATTTTGGTGTTTTAATTATTGTTCTACGTCCAACCGTTGCAGATATATTCAAAGTGTTAAACATAGTACGTTGCCCAATGTTATTCTTATGGAGAATAATTAAAATTCTATATCTCGAATATTTATGAATGTATATTGATGAAACTTGGTATGTGGCTTCAACTAGTTGTGGTATATTAATATTAGCACAAAAACAAGTTTTTGTTGATATTCCCCTTACCAGCAAACCTGCATACTCGGCCCCCATGTTATTCATAAGGAGAATAAGTAAAGTTGTATATCTCCCTTAATTATGAACCTACATTAAGAGAACTTGGTATGTAGCTTCACCTGGTTCAGTTGTAATGATAATTGCAAAAAAACACATTACTTATCTTCCTCGTTGCAGCAAACCTGCGTCCTCAACCCTAATGTTATTCTTATGGAGAATAAATAAAATGCTATATATCACTTATTTATGGATGTATTTTTGTGAAACTCGGTAAATAGCTCTATGCAGTAGTGAGTCACATATATATATGCATTGGAAATTCGCTGAGTACGCAGGTTTGCTGCGTCGGGGTATTTTAATTTTGGGGTTACATTTTCCAAAAGATTTCCTGTGGTATAGGCTGATAAAGCCAGTGATTAGGTAGTGATTTAGAATTTTGAATCTCAACTAAAAATTATAAGTGGTTTGGAAGATAAAGGGTATATCACAAATATCAGTTTTTTTTACACAATTTGCCCCCATTTTGAAACAAAAGATAAGTGATTTATAATTTCAAAAACCTGATTTTCTGGTTTAAAACTTAAAAATTATATATAACATGACATAGATTATGTTTGCAATTGAATATTCCAGAGATTTAAACTATTAACCCCCAGATTTTGGAACACCTTGTATTTGTAAAGAGTTAACATTATATTTACGTTATTTCTTGAGGTCGATTTAGTTGGGAGTAACTCCGGTTCAACCTTTTTTAATTTTTAACTTCGTCTGCCGTCTGCCTGAGACACCTTTCGTAAGACACCCTATTATATGAAGTACTCCACTTAGTAGTATGGACTAAGTGGTTAGTGTATAGGCTACTATAAAAAGAGTATATAACACTGGAAAATTGGCGAGTGCTTAGGTTTGACACCAAGATTATGTATTGAAGTGAACTGGCGATGGCGTCGGGCTAGGAAATCACAAGTTCATTTGTATGTATTAAACTTGAATGTACCACTTGTGGTTGTTTTATATACGTTAATAGTACATATTTACCATACAGATTAAAATATAATGCCACCAGTGTAGTTAGCATTACTAAACCTTAACATAAATAAACACACGTTACTAAAGTTAAATTAAACATAGAGATAAGTTAAATTTCCTTAACAGTCAGGTTATTCTTCAAAGCGAGTTTTAAATAAGTCCCCCCTCTACTTTTTTCTACATTTCTTAGGATATCAACTTTGAGCTGCAGCCAATCATTGAGATCAAGTTATGCATTTTGACTTATTTCATATTTTCGGTTGCCATCTTGGATCCACCATTTTTGATACCGTACAAATAGTTTATCAAATGTAAAGGTGGGGTTATGAGTAGAGTTCTATGATTGTGACCCATCATACTGGATTTATATTTTACGGCGAACACAATGCTATCCATATTTTACAATCATTTTTCTCTAAAGGTATTGGTGATTAAAAATTAAATTAAATAAATGGAACTTTAAATGTCCTAACCTTAAAACGTGACCGTAGTCTCGTCATTACGTTAAAGAATGTCCATAAACTACCACGATCATTGTTGACTGTTATTGAATTAATTCATTTTCAAAACAATACATTTTCGGCCACCATCTTTTATTATTCATTTTGGAATGAGTTCTTTTTTTTCAGGAGTAAAGGTGGGGT
Source organism: Allygus modestus (assembly GCA_963675035.1). Lineage (NCBI taxonomy): Eukaryota > Metazoa > Arthropoda > Insecta > Hemiptera > Cicadellidae > Allygus > Allygus modestus. The sequence continues at coordinate 435,096,799 of OY776111.1, read as the reverse complement.
TGCGACCCATTATTAACAATAAACTTGACTCTGCAGCAGTGACGAATAGTAGATACAGTAGTTGTTTAGTACTAATATTCAATAAGGAATAGGGAATTAAGATCCCTTGTTGTATTACTATAATTGTACGTAAAACCCTTAAAGTGGCCGATTTAATGAGGTACCGTATAGAAAACTGAAAACAAAATAAACCCTGAAACTACAGAAACAACAACAAAACTACACTCCATCACTCGGGGCAAAAACAATCCGGTCACTGTGAAGTGTCAACTGAGAACTGAGCTTCAAAAATAGGAAACAAAAGGTGGCAACTTTTCTGCCGTATCAGTGTCGAACCCCTTCCCACCCCTCAACGAGCATCTCGCACCCCAATCTATTGTCTGCTCTCAAGGTCACACACACAGGTAAACTACAGTTGATGTTACTTCGTAATTTTCTCAAAAAAGTCAATAATTGCAGGATCTTTATAACATTATTATGTTTTACTGATAATAATTTGTTTTTTCTTGTCTTTAGTGATTATTTTAGAATACAAATTAGATGAGATGTGATGAGATTGGTTTAGTTTGAATTAATAACGAACAAATGTGAACACTCAACAAACTTGAAGAAAACCAAGTATCTTTTCGCTGCAATTTATTTTATATAAATAATACAAATGTCTAAACAGTATCTATAAAAAAATGTTTGTATTAAAATAATTCAAATTAGTTTCCAACTTTAATCTTGTAACACATTGCCAACTCATTGCATTGCAATTGTATTTAATTCATATTTTATCAAATGTTTCAAGTAATTATATAAAATCAAACTACATAGAAAACAGTGTTATATGTTAGGGGCTATACGGGCAATACACACATTACGTAACGCATTTTTCCCCCATTTCAAAACCCCCTCCACATATAACGCATTATAACGCTTGACCATACCCCCACCTCCCAATACGTTACGTAACTCAATCGTAGTAGGCTTTAAAACAGCTTAATCTTTTTCAACACAGTTTTTTTGGAAATTTGGAATATTGAATTCAATTAATCAATAAAACTTAAATGACATTTTTTTAACAACACTTTTTAATAACTTATTTTAAAGCAAAATGTACTCAAACAAACAAGACTGTTACTAATAATTATAAACAACAAAATAAACTATCACAGCTAAAACTTAACAAATTTAATTTGTGATTAATACAAATACAAAACAACTTAAACTAATGCTGTGGGTGGCATTGCGCAATAATATATCCAGTAATGATTTTACACTGTAAATCAACACAAAACATAGCTGTAAAGCAATACAGAACTTACTCAAAACGCTTTATGGATTTATTTTTGCTAGTTTAACTGCTATTGAAATAGTATGACGGAAGTATTTTTTATATAACAAACTGTAACCTTTATTTAGATATCAATTTGATTATTAAGTTATTTAATTTTTAAAGATTTGTAACAGTATCTATGTTTATGGAATGCGCCAACTCTTAGGGTTAATATGTGTGAGTTACGTAACGTACATGAAACCCCCCTTCCCACACATAACACAGCATAACGCTACGGCATAACCCCTCCCACCATTAAGTGCGTTACGTAATATGTGTATGGCCACTAACTGCTTTTGAGGTCAAAATTTAAAAACTATGTACGAAAATATATACACATTCTGAAAATATGGATAAATCAGAATGGTTTATTTCCGGGTAATAATTATAGATAAGATTTTCATTTTCGCACATGGCCGGGCTGGCACTTCCGGCCCCACCATACGTTTTGCTTAATAGCTTGGTAACGGTTAGATTACTAACCTTTATATTAGAGTACTAATAAGTAATAACCTAGTATTAACTCGTGGTATAGTTTAAATTTTCATCTTTGCACATAGCCGGGCTAGCACTTCCGGCCCCCACGATACGTTTTGCTTAATAGCTCGGTAACGGTTAGAGTACTAACCTTCATATTCGAGTACTAACTAGTTCTAACCTAGCATTAACTTGTGGTATAGTTGACATTTTCATTTTCGCACATGGCTGGGCTACCATTTCCCTGGCCCTGCTGTACGTTTTTGTTAATAACTTTGTTATGCTTAGGGTACTAACCTTCATATTCGAGTACTAACTAGTACTAACCTAGTATTAACTTGTGGTATAGTTGACATTTTCATTTTCGCACATGGCTGGGCTACCATTTCCCTGGCCCTGCTGTACGTTTTTGTTAATAACTTTGTTATGCTTAGGGTACTAACCTTCATATTCGAGTACTAACTAGTACTAACCTAGTATTAACTTGTGGTATAGTTGACATTTTCATTTTCGCACATGGCTGGGCTACCATTTCCCTGGCCCTGCTGTACGTTTTTGTTAATAACTTTGTTATGCTTAGGGTACTAACCTTCATATTCGAGTACTAACTAGTACTAACCTAGTATTAACTCGTGGCATGGTTAAAATTTTAAATTTCATATACGTCCGGGCCAGCGAAATGGACCTGAATGAAAATATGATAGTAATATATATATAATAAAAAGTTATATGTTAATATTGTAGCTGTTGAAATTTATCAAAGATATGAGCCCAGATGGGTAGGTTACATTCGCATAGGGTATTATATATATACAGGATGAGTCAGACCACCCGTACAGCATGTATAACGAGAGAACGGTTTGATCTAAAGTCGCCAAACAACAATATTTCTAACTAAAACGCATATGGGCAATCTATTAAAAATATTTTCATCAAAATCTACCTACAGAATGTTCCAAAACTGAAGGTCACGGGTTCGAATCTCAAAATGTTATAATGTAAACATAGGGAATATTATACATCATTTTAAAGGTCTTGTTACAATAAACATTTTGGCGAAAACATAATTCACTTATCTTTATTCGTTTCAAAATGGCGGCCATTTTAATGTAAAATATTGACATTTACGGAATACCCTGTATTTTATAAACCACTACTCGTACCTTTTTCCCGATTTAAATTTCCTACTCGTGATAAACTCAGCTTTACTCTGGTATGCTACATGACAGGTTTTTTGAGAAAATCTATATTTCAAAAAATATTTATTTTGAAAATACCCATATGCCCAAAATTCAAAAAAGTCAAATGGTAGCGTATATCAAAAAGCATACCATTGAAAAGGTCTTGTTAATCCTAGCAACTTTCTAATTTACACCAACCTTTTATCTCTTTTCGTTTTTCTACAATCAGCAAAAAACATAATTTTTCCATATGAAATGCATGTTAATTGTACATAACACATAAAACAAATGTGGACAGAAAATACATGCAAGTTTTATGCAAATTAACATGCATTTCATGTGGGAAAATAATGATTTTTGCTGATTGTAGAAAAACGAAAAGAGATACAAGGTTGGTGTAAATTAGAAAGTTGCTAGGATTTACAAGACCTTTTCAATGGTATGCTTTTTGATATACGCTACCATTTGAATTTTTTGAATTTTGGGCATATGGGTATTTTCAAAATAATTTTTTTTTTGAAATATAGATTTTCTCAAGAAACCTGTCATGTAGCATACCAGAGTAAAGCTGAGTTTATCACGAGTAAGAAATTTAAATCGAGAAAAAGGTACGAGTAGTGGTTTATAAAATACAGGGTATTCCGTAAATGTCAATATTTTACATTAAAATGGCCGCCATTTTGAAACGAATAAAGATAAGTGAATTATGTTTTCGCCAAAATGTTTATTTTAACAAGACCTTTAAAATGATGTATAATATTCCCTATGTTTACTTTAGAAAATGTTGAGATTCGAACCCGTGACCTTCAGTTTTGGAACATCCTGTAGGTAGATTTTGATGAAAATATTTTTAATAGATAGCCCATATGCGTTTTAGTTGGGAAGATTTTTGTTTGACGACTTTAGATCAAACCGTTCTCTCGTTATACATGCTGGACGGGTGGTCTGTATATATATATATATATATATATATATATATATATATATATATATATATATATATATATTAATAAAATAATTGTCTGAAATATTGACGGATTTAAAAAGGAGTAGTGATTATAAACTTAATCACATGTGTACTCCAGGTAGGTGGTCGTGGGTTAGGTGGTTCGGGGGGGAGGAAGGAAGAGATATTAGGATCAGATTCGCCTATACTTGCCTTCTCGACAAGACTCGGACCACGATGACATCCTTATTTGTAATAAATGATTCGTCGACCAACTTTTTAAATACTGCAGTGTAAGGAGAATAACAAATATGACCCCAGTAATTTAAAATCAAATTTCGATGGAAAACACCAGAAACATAAGAATAACTGATTTGAGTGGGATGTGGACGATTGCATTGTTGTTTGGGCAAAGTTTTTACTTTATTTTATAAAAATAATAAGGTTTTGTGAAATATGCGAGTAAATTTTTTGACGGAAAGAATATTGCAAGTACAACTACCAGTTGAGCGACATGATAGATAATCAAAGTCCCAGCGAGAGCTGGTCGACTTTAAAAATATATATGAATAAATTAAGAAACGGGGGTCCATCATTATATCGACCTGATAGTTGGCCGCAGAGACATTTGGTCGACTTCTGCTAATAAATATTAATAATCAAACAAATACCTGGATCCAGTCAGTTTACACGATATTTGATAACTGAGATACTTGATCGCCTTTAAAATAGGTACAGTTACCTTTAAGATTTGACGTTTTCTTGGAATTTACTAAATCTTTAACTATCGTAGGAAGTTACAATTATTGTTAACTGTTAACCTTTTGCCTGTTCATATCCTACTGAATGTTAAGTGACAGAAATATTGTTTCATAGTAGCGTCATTATGTACTCAAACTATTTGTGTTTTTTTTCAAGATATACTTAAGCGATTATATTTATAATCATAATAGATGACGGATAATATTTTATCAACATTACGATGTTATCCAGTTGAAAATAACAATCTATTCATCATTAGTCAAAGTATGAGTCGTCAAAGCATTAGTCGTGAAATTAAACTACCTCAATCAATTAAATTTAAGAATTCATTCTCTAGTTAGAGAGGATGCAAAAGAGTCAAGTTAAAATACCTTTAATGTAATAGATTATCATATTTACATAATTAACAGTTATAAATCAAAGCACAGATGAATGAAGTATTTTTTAAATAAACAATCGTATAACATTATGTCGTTAATTGTGTTATTTCACATTTGTATTTGTTTGCAAGTTTATACAATGATTTTTATTGCATTATCAAATCAAATCAGGTAAATTAATCAGGTTAATGTTGTCCCTCCTCTACGATTCAGTTTTACTTTTAGTATTACAGATTTATTATTTGTTATAAACCTATTCATTCATACTTGCTATGGTACAGCCTAAAACTTGTTTTAGAGTTGTAAATAATAATACCACATGCAACATTTGTATATATTAAGTGTGAAGATTTTAATTTACTAAAGGGTTCAAAACCTGTTTGCTTATTTCCTAAAGTAATTCTTATGTTCCAGTAAGTGTACAAGGATTTTAGTTATTTTCTTTAAGAATGTCGGAAAAAGATGGAAAAGAGAAAATGGTGTCATTTAATTAATCAAATATTTTATCAAATTATTTAGGTTATACCTAATTTATTTTGTTCACAAAATTTAAGGGCTACATTATTATTTTTTAATTAAATTTAATTGCTCTTAATCAACGTTCATGTAATTTTATTGTTAAGTGTAAATTGCTCTGATTCTAAATAAATATTGTGTAGGAAAACTTCTTAACAGGATAAACAGTATAAAACTTCTGAAAGCTCTCAAGCGAAAACTTCTTATACTATTTTGTAAGATTTTGTAAAAATAATTTAGTATTGTGTTGATATTATTTTAATTTATGGTGTATTCCAATACTAATTTAACTTTTACTTGTTTGTATAAATAAATTGTTCGTATTGTATAAAGATAAGGAGTTATTAAACTAGGTTTTGTTTTAATAATAAAATGATTCTGTTGTTTCAGCTGAACAAATAAAGGTAAGTAATCTAAATGACTAAGGTAGAATAGTTGGGTAGTAAGGAAAAGGGAGACCTTAGTTTTTTCTCTCCCATTGTTTTTTTTAACACAATATTGGCCTATTTTGAGTACTCGTTTAAAATTTAATTATAACTGTGTAATTTTGATCATACTTAACTTTCGTTTTATCAGTTGGCAGGAGCAGATTGATAACTTTTAAATTTGAAATTAATGGATACTTTTAGGAATTGAAATTTTTAATGGCATATTCTGTGTCATTACATTTGGATTGTTAGCTGTCTTATAGAATCTCATTTAACAGGTTAATTTAACGCGAATCTTTTACTCTATACATGTTCTAAATATGCGTAATATTGAACTCCTAAAGAAAATTACATTGTAATACAGTACATTATACATACTGCAATTACAGTGATAACAACCTTAGAAGTGTAATGACCTGTGTATTTTAATCTATATACACGTAAACAAATTCGTGTTAATGGATAAACTACTTTTTATACAGGTTTATAGATATAACAAATAGTTTAATTGTATTTAAGGGGACTGTTGTGTAATTTTATATTTAATGGTTATTGAGATGTATTCAAAATTCGTCTTATCTACAGGTTAGCATTTTATTTATAATTATATATATTTTCTTGAGAGCACAAGATGTGTGGGTATTTTAAAGATGGAAGCTATGGTAATACCTCATTGTTCTGTTTACAGAACACAGGTTTGTCAACTTTGGTTATCTCGAGTTATAGTGAAGTTTGCTTTCTCAAAGCACACATCTAGTATAAGTTAGTTTGCACGGGTACATACAAAGTTTACTCCAACAGTCTTCAGACCACATTGAAATTATATTAATTTATTTTATAATGAATACGAAATTGAATACGGGATGTAATAAAAGACGTCTTACAACACTTAACATATATTTACACTTATACTGTTTCACATACAGACGGTAAACATATATAAAAGGTGGTACAAGGCTATCAATTTCGACCAGTCACACCGGCCATAATCAGGCCAATGTATTATCAGACCAATTTGTATATATTAAGTGTGAAGATTTTAATTGGCTAAAGTGTTTAAAACCTGTTTGCTTATTTCCTAAAGTAATTGTTATGTTCCAGTAAGTGTAGTGTTTCGTTGGCTTGATGACCGGTGTGACTGGTCAAAATCGATAGCCTAGTACAATCTTTTATGTGTGTTTACCGTCTGTATGTGAATCAGTGTAAGTGTAAACATATCTTAAGTTTTGTAAGATGTATTTTATTACATCCCATAAGTAATAACAACACGTAATATGCTGATCAAAAAGTTGTTTACAAAATTGAAATAAATGTTTTTTTTATGAGTTCCCACTGAAGCAACAGCCACCCAAAAAATAACTTTCTTTCACCCTTAAATTCCCATCCGTACATTTTAAGGGTCACTGAATCAAAACGTTTATACCAAATTTACTATATAGCAACGATAAATTACGTAAACACTAAATCAAATTGATAAGGTACAATAAAAAAGCTCTTTAAATTAGATTTATCGGCAGATAATTACATAAATTATTGTAAATAGTGCAAATATAAATAAATACCTTTAGAGTATTGTAATAGTTATCTAAGGTTCCCAGATGGAGCTAGGTCAAAACCATTAGTAAGGCTCAAATCTGGACGCAGCTGCCATTTGCCTTTTTGTAAGCGAAATTGCTGTAGTGTAATACATTTACAGACCTCCCCCCACTCCCAATAAAACTTGAACCCAATAGACTATAATTACCTCTTTATCTCCCTGATGTTAGACCGCTGACCTTATAAACAATCTAGTTATTATCCTCTTGAAAACTTTCTTGGCAACAGCGTGTTGTAAAAAGAAGCAATTTTCATTGGACTATTACTTAATGATGTTTTAAATAACAGGTCGGTCTACAGTATCAAGACCTGGGTATGGACTGTTACTTAATGATGCTTTAAAATAGTAGGTCTGTCTACAGTATCAAGACCTGAGTATGGACTGTAACTTAATGATGCTTTAAATAGTAGGTCGGTCTACAGTATCAAGACCTGGGTATGGACTGTTACTTAATGATGCTTTAAATAACAGGTCGGTCTACCGTATCAAGACCTGGGTATGGACTGTTACTTAATGATGCTTTAAATAACAGGTCGGTCTACAGTATCAAGACCTGGGTATGGACTGTTACTTAATGATGCTTTAAAATAGTAGGTCGGTCTACAGTATCGAGACCTGGGTATGGACTGTTACTTAATGATGCTTTAAATAACAGGTCTTTCTACAGTATCAAGACCTGGGTATGGACTGTTACTTAATGATGCTTTAAAATAGCAGGTCGGTCTACAGCATCAAGACCTGGGTATGGACTGTTACCTAATGATGCTTTAAATAACAGGTCTTTCTACAGTATCAAGACCTGGGTATGGACTGTAACTTAATGATGCTTTAAAATAGCAGGTCGGTCTACAGCATCAAGACCTGGGTATGGACTGTTACTTAATGATGCTTTTAAATAACAGGTCGGTCTACAGTATCAAGACCTGGGTATGGACTGTTACCTAATGATGCTTTAAAATAGTAGGTCGATCTACAGTATCAAGACCTGGGTATGGACTGTTACTTAATGATGCTTTAAAATAGTAGGTCGGTCTACAGTATCAAGACCTGGGTATGGACTGTTACTTAATGATGCTTTAAAATAACAGGTCGGTCTACAGTATCAATACCTGGGTATGGACTGTTACTTAATGATGCTTTAAAATAACAGGTCGGTCTACAGTATCAATACCTGGGTATGGACTGTTACTTAATGATGCTTTAAAATAGTAAGTCGGTCTACAGTATCAAGACCTGGGTATGGACTGTTACTTAATGATGCTTTAAAATAGTAAGTCGGTCTACAGTATCAAGACCTGGGTATGGACTGTTACTTAATGATGCTTTAAAATAGTAAGTCGGTCTACAGTATCAAGACCTGCGTATGGACTGTTACTTAATGATGCTTTAAAATAGTAAGTCGGTCTACAGTATCAAGACCTGGGTATGGACTGTTACTTAATGATGCTTTAAAGAACAGGTCGGTCTACAGTATCAAGACCTGGGTATGGACTATTACTTAATGATGCTTTAAAATAGTAGGTCGGTCTACAGTATCAAGTCCTGGGTATGGACTGTTACTTAATGATGCTTTAAAATAGTAGGTCGGTCTACAGTATCAAGACCTGGGTATGGACTGTTACTTAATGATGCTTTTAAATAACAGGTCGGTCTACAGTATCAAGACCTGGGTATGGACTGTTATTTAATGATGCTTTAAAATAGTAAGTCGGTCTACAGTATCAAGACCTGGGTATGGACTTTTACTTAATGATGCTTTAAAATAGTAAGTCGGTCTACAGTATCAAGACCTGGGTATGGACTGTTACTTAATGATGCTTTAAAATAGTAAGTCGGTCTACAGTATCAAGACCTGGGTATGGACTGTTACTTAATGATGCTTTAAAATAGTAAGTCGGTCTACAGTATCAATACCTGGGTATGGACTGTTATTTAATGATGCTTTAAAATAGTAAGTCGGTCTACAGTATCAAGACCTGGGTATGGACTGTTACTTAATGATGCTTTAAAATAGTAAGTCGGTCTACAGTATCAAGACCTGGGTATGGACTGTTACTTAATGATGCTTTAAAATAGTAAGTCGGTCTACAGTATCAAGACCTGGGTATGGACTGTTATTTAATGATGCTTTAAAATAGTAAGTCGGTCTACAGTATCAATACCAGGGTATGGACTGTTATTTAATGATGCTTTAAAATAGTAAGTCGGTCTACAGTATCAAGACCTGGGTATGGACTGTTACTTAATGATGCTTTAAAATAGTAAGTCGGTCTACAGTATCAAGACCTGGGTATGGACTGTTACTTAATGATGCTTTAAAATAGTAAGTCGGTCTACAGTATCAAGACCTGGGTATGGACTGTTACTTAATGATGCTTTAAAATAGTAAGTCGGTCTACAGTATCAAGACCTGGGTATGGACTGTTACTTAATGATGCTTTAAAATAGTAAGTCGGTCTACAGTATCAAGACCTGGGTATGGACTGTTACTTAATGATGCTTTAAAATAGTAAGTCGGTCTACAGTATCAAGACCTGGGTATGGACTGTTACTTAATGATGCTTTAAAATAGTAAGTAGGTCTACAGTATCAAGACCTGGGTATGGACTGTTACTTAATGATGCTTTAAAATAGTAAGTCGGTCTACAGTATCAATACCTGGGTATGGACTGTTACTTAATGATGCTTTAAAATAGTAGGTCTGTCTACAGTATCAAGACCTGAGTATGGACTGTAACTTAATGATGCTTTAAATAGTAGGTCGGTCTACAGTATCAAGACCTGGGTATGGACTGTTACTTAATGATGCTTTAAATAACAGGTCGGTCTACCGTATCAAGACCTGGGTATGGACTGTTACTTAATGATGCTTTAAATAACAGGTCGGTCTACAGTATCAAGACCTGGGTATGGACTGTTACTTAATGATGCTTTAAAATAGTAGGTCGGTCTACAGTATCGAGACCTGGGTATGGACTGTTACTTAATGATGCTTTAAATAACAGGTCTTTCTACAGTATCAAGACCTGGGTATGGACTGTTACTTAATGATGCTTTAAATAACAGGTCTTTCTACAGTATCAAGACCTGGGTATGGACTGTTACTTAATGATGCTTTAAAATAGCAGGTCGGTCTACAGCATCAAGACCTGTGTATGGACTGTTACTTAATGATGCTTAAATAACAGGTCGGTCTACATTATCAAGACCTGGGTATGGACTGTTACTTAATGATGCTTTAAAATAGTAGGTCGGTCTACAGTATCAAGACCTGGGTATGGACTGTTACTTAATGATGCTTTAAAATAACACGTCGTTCTACAGTATCAAGACCTGGGTATGGACTGTTACTTAATGATGCTTTAAAATAGTAGGTCGGTCTACAGTATGGACCTGGGTATGGACTATTCCTTACAAACGCATGTTAATTTTTAAGTTTACAGACACACACACATATAAATAACACATACAACATTATATGAACACAGAATGAAACTAATATTTTGTTCTTTTATTTATCAAATCACTGTTATAAAATGTATGGATTTAAACTAAGGAAACCAGTTGTTTCGTTAGGCTTTAGGTATGTTTTGTATTTGTTATTGCGGCCTGATGTTCTTGTTATGGCGCAAGATTTTTTACCGGAAGGCCATGTCCGATCCCACCGATCACTGATAGATAACCACCTGGAATTTTTGACCCTCATTTCCTTAGGACCACGTAACCAGAGAGAAAAATGGAGAAATCTGGGGGGGGGATCATGGAGTAGAGATCATGGATTAGTGCAATATTACAAATTTATCAAAAGTATTTTCTATATAATTGCAATGCAAATAAAATGGAACATGTATATATATATATATATATATATATATATATATATATATATATATATATATTACTATTTATTAGGTATTTTATTAATTGACACATGCATAAGCTTTGAGATAATAATGTGGAAAATACTATCCCATATTCGTAAAATATTGTAATAAAGATATTTAAATAACAATATGTATAATAATAATTTATTTGAAGCAAAACATATAAAAATAGTACGAAGAATCTATGTTGAGGAGAAGAACTATAAAGTGTGTCCCTCGAGAGTATGGCCCGAATGTAGGATTTGGTAGCACTCATGAAACTCATCAAAAGGAGCAAACAACTACGTGTAAACTTTGTTCCAAATCGCTTCGTTTTCTATCGAAATGGTTAAAGATAGAAACTCCCAATTGAATGCCAAATTATCCCAAAACTAGTATAATAGTTTTGGCCTAGTTACAAGCCTAGTTTCAAGTCAGTGCCTCAAGTGGTTCCAAAGGTATGCTGCGTCGATTTGAAATCAAATACATACAGACAGACGGAAAGCGAAGCGATTTAGAACAAAGTTTACACGAAGTTTGTTGTTCCTTTTGATGAGTTCTACTAAATCCTACATTTTTGCCATACTCTCGTGGGAAACCCTTTATAATGCTAACAATCTACATATTTAGATGCTTTAAGAAATATGTGTAGATGTTCAAGGTCCATGTTTTGTAAATAATTCAAAACTTGTATATTTAAATACGAGACACTATTTATGCTTCTGAAATTTATAAAATTAACTGCTTGATTTCCTTGCTTCCGTTGTCTGTCTTCTTATACTAAAATCATTAGCTTATATATTTTACGTTTTTGTATTTTTAAACATCCCTACTAGGATTTAATTAAAACTCAACAAGTATAAAAAGGTAATTGGAGCATAATAATTTAAGATAACGATTTTAAAGAGATCCATTGTTCTATCATTGCTTTCGGATTAATACGCTGTTTAAGATAAGTAGAATATTAATTGAAAATGCAATAATAACCTGTTTAAAAATAGGTATGAAATAAATGTTATTGTAAAGGTTATTTATCATTTGTCGATTTATTTTTAACGATGTATTCAATAAACTTAGAATTTCAATAATGATATCGTTATCTTAGATTAAATCTTTCTAATTCACTACCTTCAACGTATAATAATATTAACAGAACAAAGGGTTTTCTTTATGAAAACGTATAAAATGTTTCATAGTTCCTTGTTTTTAATTGTTTTCTTAATTAATCCAAAGTCCGTGACCCTCACGGTCAACATATATATTTAACGAATCATCCCGGATTTCTCATTCTGTATGTAACCGTTGTAGCAGTACGTCAGTCAACATGGTGAGTATTTGCTTAGAATATACACGGTAACGTTATGGTTAGCACGGTGCGTTTTGTTATTGCTTCGAAATTGAATTAAAGGCGGACGGAATGCAATTACACACTTCAACACATATTTACGCATACTGCAGTTAGGTATAAGACAGTAAATATGATACCCCCGTCACAGCAATCCTGCGTACTCAGCGAATTTCCAATGCATAATATTTGTCTGAATCTATACCTATAAAAGGCAAAGCCCTCACTGACTCACTCATCAAGAATTCTCCACCTTCCTATGTAGGTAGAGAGCTTAAATTTTGTACACTGATTCTTTAGGTCTTAAATAGGACAACTAAGCAGTTTACACGCCGGTATCTCAATAGGGCTCCGCCCCACAGACCTTCAAAGTTACCATGTTATTCTTATGGAAGAAAGATTTGTTTTTACGATATCAGATGACTAATTAAAAATATTGTAAACAGCTGTTGCTATTCTACACAAACAGTAAAACCACGGTAGAACGTTGATTTATAATTATTTTGAACTGGAGTAAGCCAATAATGTTAAAAATGGGCGAGTGTCTTGCAAACTCTACATTACCAACTGTTTCTTTAAAATTTTTTACAAACAGCTGTTATTATTCATTGGTTTGTTTATGTTTATGATTTTTATTTTGTGTTGTGGTGTGACAGGTTAAAAGCTAATTTATTGAATTTGTATATGTTTATGATCTTTATTTTGTATTGTGGTGTGACAGGTTAAAAGCTAATTTATTTAATTTTATGATATTTTAGTTTTTAGCGAATTTCCCCTATAGGGAAGAAGCTATTACCGTAGGTCTCATGGTAAGACTTAAGCCCGAGACCATGATAACTTTTTGTTTTGAGGTCCCCAGATGTCCAAAACACTATTCGTTCAAATTTATATATATCTATATATATATATATATATATATATATATATATATATATATATATATATATATATATATATATATCCGTGAATGCGTGTGTCCGTGAATGCGATAACTTGAGTAAAAAACGTCCGATTTCGATGAAATTTGGCTCAAATGTGTAAACTGACATTTATGTCTTTAAGTTCGAAAACCAGAAAAATCGGACTATGGGAAGGGGGGTTTATGGGGGTTTTAAATTTTCCAAAAATCAGTTTTTTGCTTTTTTTACCCTAAAATTTTTAAAACACTTAATTTAGGTTTAGACCATGTTATAGAGCTTAAAAAAACAAATAATATGGTATTTTGAATTATTAACCTAGGTTAAGTGGTTGCGGAAAAAGTCCAAAAAACATGCTCATAAAATCTCCCATGTTAATCTTATGGGAAAAAGGTTTTTGGCTTTTCCTCAGTTAATTTTACTTTAAACTTCACATTTTCTTTTACCAATCACTTCAGCTCCACAAAACAATCATTTTGGTGTTTAAATTGTGATTCTACGTCAAACCGTTGCAGAGATATTCAAAGTGCTAAACACAGTACGTTGTCCAATGTTATCCTTATGGAGAATAAATAAAATTTGATATCTTGATTATTTATGAATGTGTATTGATGAAATTTGGTATGTGGCTTCATGTTGTACTGGTATATTGATAATTGCACAAAAAATAAATGTTTTGTTGATTGTCCCCGTAGCAGCTAACCTGCATACTCAGCCCTAATGTTATTCTTATGGAGAATAAGTAAAGTTTTATATCTCCCTTAATTATGAACATAAATTAATAAAACATGGTAAGTAGCTTCACCTGGTTCAGTTATATTGATAATTGCATAAAAACTCATTTCTTATCTTCCTCGTTGCAGCAAACCTGCGTACTCAGTCCTAATGTTATTCTTATGGGGAATAAATAAAATGTAATAAATCACTTATTTATGAATGTATTTTTGTCAAACTTGGTGAGTGGCTTTATGTACGGTACTAGTGAGAAACATATCAATGCATTGTAAATTCGCTGAGTACGCAGGTTTGCTGCGACGGGGGGTATTTTTTGTTTTTGTCTACCCAATTTTAGTAATATTTTTATTTTTAGTGGTTTATTTTATGTATTTTTTTTAATTTTTGAAATGGATACAAAATTAACACTTTTTGGACAAACAGACTCACAGTTTAGAGTTATTCACATGCCTCCAGATGGTTCGTGCCTCTTTCATTCTATATGCTATTCAGTTTACGGAAATAATTTCTACAGCGATCAAGTAAGAGAGGAAATTGTTACCTATGTTTCGACTAATTGGGCAAAATTCCAAATTTTAACTCATGATGTTAAAGGGGATAATTACATCTCCCCTGAACACTACCGTCGCGAGATGTTGAAACCATCAACTTACGGATCAGCATGTGAGTTGATTGCCGCATCTGAGCTCTTCCACTGCATATTCAGAGTGTACCATGATGGTCATTTACTCAAGAGCTTTGGTGTAGAGGGAATAGCATCTGATCGTATAAATTCAAACGGGGTGAAGCCCGCGTGTAACTGCTAGTTCCACATAAAGCCGCGTACCAAGTTTCATATATATATATATATTCATATATATACATTTGAACGAAAAGTGTTTTTGTCATCTGGGGACCTCAAAAAAAATTATCATGGTCTCGGACTTAAGTCTTACCATGAGACCTACGGTAATAGCTTTTTCCCATAGGGGAAATTTGCTAAAAATAAAATAGTACAACCAATCGAATTCAATTAGTCACACAGATCCTCATACGTCGTTTGTAATATGTTATACCAAAGTATTTATTGACAAATCTTTGTTATTAAATTTTAACAAGCCAAAAACTTAAACTATCATAAAGCATTAGGCATTTTAGTGTAATTTTAGCGAATTTCCTCTATAGGGAAGAAGCTATTACCGTAGTCGGCATGGTAAGACCTAGGCCCGGGACCATGATAACTTTTCGTTTTGAGGTCCCCAGATGCCAAAAATACCATTCGTTCAAAACTGTATATATATGTATGTATGTATGTATCCGTGGGTGCGATAACTCTCGTAAATATCGTCCGATTTTGATTAAATTTGGTACAAACATGTAAAGCAACATTTATGATTTTAAGTTCCAAACCAGCCAGATCGCTCTATCCAAAGGGGTATTTTGGGGGGGTTTTGTACCCCAAAAATGGGTTTTTCTAGTGTTTTACAAATAATATTTTAGTAAATAAAATTTTACTTTTCACCATTGGATTAGGCTTTAAAAAACAAACAATTTAGTGTTTTTATCATTTCTCTACGTCAATTGGTTACAGAGATATTGGAAGCGCTGAACACAGTACGTTGTCCAATGTAATTCTTATGGAGAATAAGAAAAATTGTATATATCGCTTATTTATCAACTTATCTTGACAATACTTTGGTACAGTTCGGGGCACAGTGCTTGGCGCCTGGTTAGCGTATGCTCTGGAATGACTTTTTGCCTCTATATGGCTTAGTACCGTTAGTGTTACAGAATACGTTTGTCAACAGAAACCAAAATTAAATCATTTAATGTTAAAATATTGGTTTTTGTTATTTTCGTTATTGTCTGCTTTTAATTATGAGAAGTTTGAGTTGGTTCTCGCCTTTCCCAGGCGTCAAGCACCGTGGAGCGAACTGTATATTGATTTATATCGTTGTGGTCTATTGATATTTGCACAAAAAATTTGTTTTCCGATAGTTCCCGTAGCAGCAAACCTGTGTATTCAACCCCCATGTTATTGTTATGGAGAATAATAAAAATGTTATCTCCCTTAATTATGAACATAAATCAATACAACTTGGTATGTGGCTTTACCTAGTTGAGTTATATTGATATTTGTTTTAAAACCCATTTTTTGTGTACCTTGTTTCAGCAAAACTGTATACTCAACCATACTCGCCATGTTATTCTTATGGAGAAAAATTTAAATGTGATATATAGTTTATTTATGAATGCATATTGATGAAACTTGGAATGTGGCTTTATATGGCATTAAGATACATGTAAATACAGGGTGAGTTTCTACTCGCAACATTAACTTTGCCAGTGAGTTCTCCTTACAAAAAGGAACAAAAATTGTCCTATGGAGCCATGTCCGATTCTCAACCGTTTGGCTGTATTGGGGAATTTTGTATTTTTTCAAACTCACATGACTTGGTCTCATTAATTGAGCTATAAAATTGTAACCAGTCACTATAACCAATTTTAATTATTACCAATAGGAAGAGCATTAAATTTGCAACAAATCTGAGGTTTAACGAAATAATAATTGATTGAAAACACCAGGTAGTAACGCAAATTATGCAAAAAATACGTTTAAATAATGTTTTCATTGCAATTTTAATGCCCCATTTCACCACCTAAAAGTTATGCTGCGTGATGTCAAGTTAAATGAAAAACTTTCTTTTTTAATAACCTTTAAAATTATGTGCTATAATAAGGTGTTGAAAGAAGAAATACAGTATAAATACCTAAATATTTAATAAAAAACTTGTTTTCATTTATTATTTTGCTCTTTCAAAGTTACAATTTGCTGTATCTTTGAATGTTGTAAAATCAGCTGTAACTGTTATTAGAATGAATCAGCTGCTATTATTTTGTTTAGCTAATCAGCTGGTATGAACCAGCTGTCGAAAACATCCATTGTTGATTAAATTGTTGTTTTCATTTAGTGTATTACATGTTTATACATGGGTTTTTCGTATTGTGTGGATTTAGTATTTTACTATGGACCTTTTTCTAATCAAGAATATGCTGACATACATTTAGTGTACGGATTCTGTTCCTGTAACGCGACTGAAAGCCGTCGCGAATATAGTAGACGTTTTCCTAATAGAAGACTTCCTAATATTAGAACCTTTATTACGGTACATCGATGTTTGACCGAAAATGGACAGTTTCCCACTAATGGGCGTTCAGTTGGCAACGTTGTGCAAGATGTTGGCGTGGAAGAAGCTGTGTTGGACTGCGTAGAAGAGATCCAAGAACTAGTACTAGAGCTATTGCTAGAGAAGTGGGGGCGAGTCAGACGTTTGTTTCGAAACTTTTACGCAAAGAAGGGCTACATCCTTACCATTTTACCAGTGTTCAAACTCTAGAGCCACGGTATCCCCCTCAGAGGCTGCGGTTTTGTAGATGGATCCAACAGAATGATCGTGGTGATTTTTTAAAGATAATTTTGTGGACGAATGAGTCCTCATTCACGCGAGATGGCGTTTTCAACTATCACAATGAGCATTATTATGACATTGAAAACCCACATCTTGCCCGAGAATCGAGCAGTCAGACTAGGTTTAAAGTAAATGTGTGGATTGGTCTGATTGGTAACCATCTTGTAGGTCCATATCTTGACCTATCTACGTCACTAAACGGCGTTCAGTACCTTCAGTTCCTCCGAGATGATCTACAAGAGCTCCTTGAGGACTTGCCACTGAATTTGCGCGAGCAAATTATTTTTTAAGCAGATGGTGCACCCCCGCACTTTAGCCTTGATGTACGGGAGTACATCAATAGTACCTTTGTTATGTGGATTGGAAGAGGAGGGACTGTTCCTTGGCCTCCACGGTCACCAGACCTAACTCCAATCGATTAATATGTATGGGGTTTTCTCAAAGCAGAAGTCTACCGTACCCCTGTACATTCTGCAGAAGAAGTGAGGCAGCGAATTGTGAGAGCAGCTAATCATCTTCGGGATGAAATAAACTTGAAGGATTGTGTAAGAGAACTGAGGAAGAGGGTCCGTGCGTGCATCAATGCTAATGGTGGACATTTTGAAAATTTATTAAAGTAACTTTGTTAACCAGCAGTACGTTGAAACGTACTTAAATTTGTTAATTTCATTTGTTGTTTTTGTAAATAATAAACAAGGTTGTTATTAAATAATTTATGTATTTATACTGTATTTTTTCTTTCAACACCTTATTATAGCACACAATTTTAAAGGTTATTAAAACAGAAAGTTTTTCATTTAACTTGACATCACGCAGCATAACTTTTAGGTGATGAAATGTGGCATTAAAATTGCAATGAAAACATTATTTAAACATATTTTTTGCATAATTTGCGTTACTAACCGGTGTTTTCAATCAATTATTATTTCGTTAAACCTCAGATTTGTTGAAAATTTAATGCTCTTCCTATTGGTAATAATTAAAATTGGTTATAGTGACTTGTTACAATTTTATAGCTCAATTAATGAGACCAAGTCATGTGAGTTTGAAAAAATACAAAATTCCCCAATACAGCCAAACGGTTGAGAATCGGACATGGCTCCATAGGACAATTTTTGTTCCTTTTTGTAAGGAGAACTCACTGGCAAAGTTAATGTTGCGAGTAGAAACTCACCCTGTATATTGTAAATTCGCTAAGTACGCAGGTTTGCTTCTACGGGGGTATTTAATTTATTAAAATTTTGTTTTACACACGTTTTAAAATCGCAAATAATTTTTAAACTTTGTTTGCAACAGATTTTTTTCAATCAGTGGGGTTTCTGACACACATTTAAGGTGGTATCACTCTAACTTAAGACTTCAGTTTACTAAATATAATTTATGTTACTCTTTTCCGCACTTACGATGAAAAAAGACAACTTAATAACCATTTTTGTGGTCATAAAGTTAAAATCTAAATTTAAATTTCAAAAATATAATTATATATGTTTTTGTAGTAATTTATTATTTGAAAACCAGGTTAAAGGAGTATAGTTACAAAGGTATAACAAAGCATGAGTATAGTTACAATATAGGCTTGAATCCCCCACCTCCGAAATGGGAACAGGGTAAAATTGTTATACTAATACTGGTAGTTGTAATAAAAACTGAGCTGATTTAATATGGAAGTTTAGATTAAACATTAAATTAGACAACAAATCTGTTCACTTACGGATAAAACACGTTTTGCAATTGCTGTAAACACCTATGTACAAGCTGATTGATTAGCTAGCTCAGTGTTTTTCAACATTATTAATTTTTTACAGCTTATTTTGCTCGTTCGTTTGATCACTACTGTGGGCAGCTTGACAGCCCATGACGGCAGTCTTACCAAGGCCCAACAGCAGTTTTCATTAGAGCTTTTCCAGGAGATAGCGAATAAAGCCAGCTACAAAAAGAACGTCTTCCTCTCGCCAGACTCCATCTACAGCGGCCAGTTGACTGTCTATGTTGCCTCTGCTGGCAAGACAGAGAAGTCATTGCAGAGTTTTCTGCGTTTTAATAAATCTTCCATACCGGTGGGAAATATATTTATATTTACAAAATGAATCTAATTATTCATTTCGTTTATTTGTTATGCATGATAGGACCAACTGTTTTAAGTATCAGATCCTAATCTACAAATTTTATTAAAAGTAAATTTCATAGTAAATGGAACTTTTGCTTTAAAACACAAATAGCTGATTAAAGTGTTGGAATTTAAGAGTTTTATTTTGTAAGTGAAATTATTGAAAAATGAACAATTATGGTAAACCTACGTCAAATATAGTGTTTGCAGCAACACTGCCAGTAGACGGATCGGCACGTAACAGTACAGCTGTATTTGGACTTTTACCATGTTTTGACTTCCAGTAACAACGGCCATTCAGGATGCGATTAACTAGTCAAACCTGCAAAACGCTGAAAAGTCAGGCTTGGTGGCAACTCGCACCCTCAGTTTAAGGTTTCGCAAAAAAAAAGAGTATATATGATGTTCACAGAAAATTGTTTTTTTCTTTACTTTCAATACCCTTTTGATCTGAGACCGATTTTGATTACTCCTTAGATTTTATTTCCAAATACCACATAAATATTATTCTAAACTAGAAAATAATTACATACATTTTATTTTATAGATTTGCATGAATTACAAAACGATTGGTTTATTTTGTTGAACAATCATCAAAACTTTTCTCTTCGCGATTCAAATACACAGAAAACGTAATACACTTATTTTGCTCTGCTAGGTTCCGGGGAACAAACGCAAAGGGTGATTGAACTTAAATAAACATTTAAAAATTCCTTTTAGCGAATTTCCCCTATAGGGAAGAAGCTATTACCGTAGGTTCCATGGTAAGACTTAAGCATGATAAATTTTTGTTTTGAGGTCCCCAGATGCCAAAAACACTATTAGTTCAAATTTATATAAATGTATATATATATATATACATAAAATCACTCTTACAGTTGATTTTATGAGTAGTCCATCCCTTGTGGTCCAACTTGTTACTGTATATATTCGTTCAGTTCAAAGACTAAGTCACTGAAAATGATTTATTAATGTGTTTTATAAAATTTCAGATTGATATATAGTTGTATACACTAGTATTTTTTCACTTATAACAGATTTTAAAGAAAAGCTGATACTCTTACAGGTTACCACATCAAGCTGATATAGAAAACCCCAGAGATCCGCCATGTTTAATCGTATAATACATTTAAGAAATCCCATATTTAGATGATACTTCTAAATGTCTCTCTTCAAGTAGATACTGGGGAAACTGTCAAACCGCCATCTTTATAAAACTTAAATTTTCTTGATACAGCAGTGTATATCACAGTTATACAGTTTTAAACCAGCATTGGGTTGATACTACCCAAATATTAACTGCGTACTTGGCTTAAAACATTTAGAGAGCAGTGAGCAGTGTCAAGGTGACACGTACGGTTCACAGAGAAAAATGAATAATTGTTGAAACTACCAAAAATATAATAAACTAAACAATCTAATTTGTGTATGGACAACTAATTTCATTGTTTGCTTTAAACATTGTCATTTGCAAAACATATTGCTCTGTGAAAAAATGCTGGGGTATTTTAAACACAAAGATGTTGGTTAAACTGATTGTGTGAAAATAGACATTGAAATTGGTTTACTAGAGGCTTGAGTAACCAATTCGCATTCGTGGTAAAACTATGCTGTGTCAATTTGGCATTTGTGACACGAAAGCGTGTTGGTCTTCTAAAATATATTTTAAACACGGTAATTTTGTGTGGAATTGTGGGTAATTAATGTGCGTTGCACCCGGGATTGGCCGTAATTCACAAAAAGCCAGGAAAAATATGCGATTAAGTGTAATTTTGTATATGTTGACGGTAGTTATAGTAAATGAATACAATTTTGTTTATTAAAAATACAAAACAATTATTTAAATAGCACAAATGATCAACGGTGAAAGATAAAAATCTGTATTACACTATTAGTACTATTACATTTAGTCTAAGTTTGGGTAGGGCTTCGGGTATGTAATAAACTAATAAAGCAACTGAAGATTAGGTTTTTAACACTATGATATGTATTTAAATTGGCAGAAAAACTCTTTCAAAAAGGATCCATGAACAAATATTTCCACCTAAAAAGTAGAAGTAGAAGTACATTTTTTAATGTAGTTGCAGTTGCAGATGAATGAAATTATCAACTTATTACTGAGAATAATTATGAATAAATCCTACTGTTGGTACACTGGTGAGGCAAATTTATCGTTCTTTGAACTATCATGATTCGTTGTTTACTCCTATAAGTGATTCTACTCGTGAAAATCACTGGAGTAAAAGTAATACAAGTTGGAGCAAATTCATTTTTTCACTCTATTTATGCATCTAATCTTGCCGTGAAATATGATAAATCATGAGCAAACAAACGAATACAAGTTTATTAATGTTAAAATCATTAGTAGGTATTTGTTTGAGTTACTTTGCCAACTAGTTCGATTTCAGCGAGTAGTTCTTTGCCTCACCAAAATTTGGAAAGAACGGCTCGTAGTTTTGTTCATCAGTGTTACCTCCAGTAATACCAATAGAACTCCTTGACAGCGACAGACAACACCCGGCAGCATTCTTTTTGTTAGTTTGTCAGTTTACGTTCTTTGAGTTTTAAATTGCGAATGTGGAACTGCAATGCAGTAGCCAAATACTACTGTTACTACATGTCGTCAAGATGGGTGATAAGGTAAGTGAAGATTTAGCTGTAAAGGTAGTGATCAGTGTTATTGTAGGCTGTAAGTAACCCCTACAACTCCGTGAAGGAAGCGGCGTGCTTGAGTTATTAGGGTGATTGATGTTAGAAGGACATCCTAGGAAAAACAATTTTGTTTGACAAAATAACTCAGGCCTTGTCAATTTTGCCTACTTATCCTCTACTCAATAGATTGCCATGCATACATAGTGTAATCCATCTTACGTTCAAGTAAGGTTATATGAATTTCAAAGTAGGTATGCCTAGCTCACAAACTTAACTTGGCTCGATTTTGTTGGGGTCATGTATACTCCATAATTACCGATTACAGGCCTAGCCTACTCTCCAAAGCCTGTACGACTCGAGGTTAAATCTCACTTTTGTACTCCTTACATTAAAACTTTGAAGGGGTCTGAGAACTTAATTTGCTAATTTTATACAAACATGTTATAACTCCTCTAGTATTTTGACTGCTCCAGCTTTAGTGAGTCTACTATAGACAAGTTAAGTTTGTGAGCTAGGCGTACCTACTTTGAAATTCAGATAACCTTTCTTGAACGTAAGATGGATTACACTATGTATGCTTGGCAATCTATTGATTAGAGGATACGAACCTGTAGGTAATTATGGAGTATACATGACCCCAACAAAATCGAGGTAAATTTACACTTTTCTTATAAATTTTGACCTGAAAAACACGATAAAAGTATTCTTTTTCCGCGGAAAGACCGTTTTAATGGTGAAAATAGTAAAAAAAACTTGGACGGTTCCAATTTCTTCTGCCGACTAGTGTTTGAGGGGAGGAACGTTCAAATTGCAACATGGAACTGTCTGCAAGAGATTTCCAATCTAAGAACTTGTTAATAAAGAAAACACATAAATACCGTTTGATCAATCATCATCCACTAGAGATAATCATAATATGTTCTTTAAATAACTATACGTCAGTAAATAACAACTTTTAAGATGAAAATTAACAGTACGAAATTAAATAAACTGTGTTAACGTCCATTTTGTTATTTTTTCTGCTTCGGAGCTGATTTTTCTAATTGGAGCAGGTTTGCCAACTCGAACCCTTGAATATTGCTCGACTGCACCTGTATTACCTAACCTAACCTAATTAGGAGTATAATAGGTACCAAAGTATACTTATATTCGGATTGTTGGTTGGTGGGCTTGCCACGGGTACTTATTAGGTTAACTAGCGTTGGGTTAGGTAAGGATTGTTAGGTTAAGTGTGGTTTGTTTTTGTTCGTTTTGCCATCCAGGTACGGTGGCACTTAACCTAACCCAAGCTAGTTAACCTAATAAGCACCCGTGGCATGCCCACCAACAAACCATGCCAGTACTAAGTGTACGCTTTAATGTCACATACCGTACGAAGATGTAGCGTTTTTTATTAACCATTCATTTTCGGATCAAGCTTCTTCGCCAGCTCACTTCCTACAGGATGAGCTTACGCGCTCCGCGCTCACTTGCCTCCATGGTGACCTCGTTTGCTGTCACGTACCCTACGAAGATGTAGTGTTTTTTACTAACCATCGCGCTCACTTGCCTCCATGGTGACTTAGTTCGCTACGCTCATTTACTTTCAGAATGAGCTTGTTCACTTTGCTCACTCACCTCTCAACACTTAGTCACTTATAATGGGTAAGGGGTAAATAAAGCACAAAACATAACTTTTTATTAGATACATATTATCTACGACATTTCATTTATATATATTGTATACTCTATGGACGTTTTCCTGATAGTCTGTAGAAACTAGATACATTGAAAGTTGTGTTCTAATCTGTGGTTTGTAAGTATTGTCTGCTTGCATCGAAAATAATAATTTTAAGTAATATTTTCTATAATTAATAATGGTTCCCGTGCAAAATAAATGTTATTTCTGGATTCTAGAGGTAAAAATCTTTAAGAAAAATGCAAATTTAACTCAATATAGTTGGGGTCATGTATACTCCATAAGAACCCTGCAATCAAATACCTACTTAATTTTATTGTTAGCTCAAGTAAACAATTCAGGGCTTAAATAAAGTAGTTTCCGGTCCGCCTCCACATATATGAAGACGTGAGTGATGCCAACTTTTTATTATCAACAATAACATAACATAACTAAACTTCTGTCACACTAACACCTCGCTTTGAGAGTAGTTTACATCTCACCTAACCTCAATTTATCGAATAAGAGTCGTGCCGACTGTACTGTTCTGAGTAGGCCTACCGTACCTCCGTAGCTCCTTAACCTATTAAGCCCCTTGTCAACCTGACCAACCAACCATGCCAGAAAGTATACTTGCTGATACGCAACTTGCAACTCGCAATACACAATGACAGTGAGTAAAATTGTTGATGGCGAGACTTATCGCCATATTGCGATATCGCTAGCAAACGAATATTTGCTTAAAATAAGATAGAGAAAATATTGATGTTAGTCAAACTGTTAACTGTATTACCCATTACGGAATACACACAGCATAAAGGTGGGAGAATTCTTTTACATACGTAGGGTGGTGGAAACTTTCAAATTAACTTACAGGAGAACATTAATTTTGTGACATTCAAATATCGCATGAAAATATTGAAGTTTTAACAATCGATATATATATATCGAATAATTAAACTGTATTCTATTTTTAATAATCAGATGTTTTTAAACATTTTTAATTAAAATTGTTTATTTACATTTTAAAATAAAGTAAATAAAAATAGAAGTAGAAAGTGATTGTGAGTATGTGAATTTTACATGTTTCTGTAAACATGTGTTTAATCCAATAGAAAAATGTGTTAGTTTTCTTCAAGACAAAGAACTAATAGGTACCTAATAATCCAAATTGTGATGTGTGTGGAGGCAAAACAAAAAACACTAATACGTGGTGAAAATTCGGTTAAATTTTGATGCAAAAAAAGGTCAATGACGAACACGATGTAAGAAAGAACGCTTTAGAAAACACTTTTTTCGAAAATGCCAAGTTTGGATTGATTAACATTCTAACTTTAGTTTAATTTTTTGTATAAATGTTGTAAATTATGATTTTTTAATAAGAAAAACAAGCACATCAACATCTAAAACCAGCAGGAAAACTATCGCTGATTGGATGTCGTTTTGTAGAGAGCTACATCGACAGAAAATTTGAAGAATAAGAGTAATCGATATATCAACTGTTAAAACTTTTGATATTTTCATTCGATAGTATGGTAGCCCAGATCCGGAACTGCACCCGTTTAAACGTTTAGGTATTTTAGTTCAGAAAAGGTAATTTGTAACTTTTATTTATAGAATGGAACCAGACGAGAAATTCAATGATTTCAACGGTTCACCTACTTACCTCCAACAGCAAGTAGAAAGAAAACTGGACAGAGTGAGAGTGAGAGTGGCAGTTCTACAAGGTAAAATCCAATATAACAATCCGAATAAAAAAAAAGAAAGTTACAGTCCCCATCTAACCCCATCTAACATACGCTACCGACAGTGAGGTGCCTCCCTCCTATCTTAAGATTAAATTATAAACCCTTTTTCCAGGCCTATTACAGTGTCAGGGGATATTTAGTTTGCCGGCAAGCTAAGTAGCCAAACAAAAATACCCTTGCTGCAACAAACCTAATATTTAATACACAAGCAGATTTTGTGTCACGCTGAGATATCAGGATCCACTGTACCGATTGTTATGATTGAAGTATCTATGCGGAAATGTCTCAATGCGTAGGTCTGCAGAAAATCATTAAAATCTACATCGGCCCTCAGGCCCCAAAGGCCTTCAAAGTTGCAATGTTAATCTTATGCAGTGTCTCCAGTTCGGCCAGGGACAAATACCATACAAGTAGTTAAATATTATTGTATTGTAGGTAAAATTATTGCACGTTTGCAAAGACACCTAAAACTTACACTCAAACGTTAAAATAGACAAACATTCAATTTTTTTAAGTAGAACAGCTGTAAATTTCCAAACGAAATAAAGGTTCGAATAAATAAACAAATGCTTAACAAAACTCACGATATTTTAAAAAGCCTATGTAGGGTATTTATAAAAATAAATGGCAAAGAATCCAACAAAAAATTGTATTTAGTACTTTTAAAATATGTTCTGAGAGCCTATTTATGTATTTTTAAAATTTAATTCATTAAGTAGTCAGTAATTAGTTCATCATTAGTAATCATTCAATTAATTAGTAGGTCATAATCATGGTCAATAGTTTAGGCTGATCCCAAATTATTATACAATTTACCGTATCGTACGTGACCTATCGTACATGGTACAACGGGCTGAATTATCGTACAAAACGATAATAATCGTACAACTGGAGACACTGATCTTATGGAAGAACAGTAATCATTGAAATTGAGAATTTGATAGCTGTTGAAGGTAACAAAACACAGTACAGAAGAAAGATCAGCTGCTTCAGGCTAACTTTTGGAATGGCAACACAATTTAAAGCCACAACCGTATTTGCTTGAATTTGTGAGCAGCTGGATTTGCTAGTTTGTTATAATATTATAAAGAAGAGATGGTTTTTGTCTGTCTGTCTGATGTTCTGGGTGAACACAAAAACTACTGAACTGACTGGGCTGAAATTTTACATAAAGGTAGATCTTGAACCCATGCAACATATAGGCCTATTCACTTCCTTAAAATCCCCTCGGGGCTAAGCCCCGTGAACGTCCTAAGTTTCAATGTTTACATTTCAGAATAAAGTAAACATTCAGAAACTGTAATGCGAACAGCTGTGGATACTTCCATTTGACAGCTTTAAAGAGCAGAAGCAAGAACAGCTGTTTCATGCTAACTTAATTGCAGATTGCATTGACTATAGATTGGGTAAAGAAAACACCTGTGCGAAGAACGGGTACATCAGCTAGTTCTCCATAAGATTCACATACTGTATTTAGAACTTTCAATATGTCAGTTACCGATTGACATATAGCAATTATTCAAAATGCTAAATTGTTAGCTATTTTAATGGTGTGCAATAAAGTTTCATTGGCTCTTGACAGTGGCGTAACTGATTTTTTGGGCCCCCCCCCGCAAACTTATTTTTAGCCCCCATGTAGCATAATCGCACAGTTTCAAAGAATCAATTCGAGATGACCAGCGTGTTGGGCAACTTTTTTTTTATTTTTAAGTGTAAGTATTTTAACTTAAAACGTCATACCTTGTAATACTTTGACTAAAAGAACTACACCAAAACAATTATGTTTTTTGGAATATTTGAAAAAGTATACCGGTAACCTAAAAAAAAGTTTAAAGTGTGGGCGGCAAAATGAACATTGCTGTTTTTTTTTGTTTTTTTAGACGACTTATACAGTGAAAAGCAGCATAACTAATTCAGAATGGCTAAAGTTATTAACATTTATCAAAATTAAGTTGAACTATTTCATCCCAAAATGCGGGCCTGCCAGAGCGTTTACCTCGGCTCGCGGGCCCAGCAATTACGCCACTGGCTCTTGAACCAAAAGAGACACAGCCACTGGATGCCTTTAGTTGTCCTTGCTTTGTATATGTACTGCCCTCAAAAGTGTTATGGGCTTCTCTTGATGAAGTACCCAATAAGTATTGTTATATCATTGCTGACCAGATATATAGTATTGAAAAATATTTTTCAGAATGGCCATTCTGGAAGAGCTAGTAAGCAGTTCAAGTGATCTTCAGCCATATCTTTCAGCCGTGGACCAACAAAAGAAAGAGTTCAAGTGATCTCCAGCCAAATCTTTTGACCTGTGCAACAGAAGAAGTGTCTCCCCGTACCTGTTAGAGTTAGATTTAAAGGGCCGTTGAAGCCTTCACGATAAAATCATTGCATTAAACAATGTGTGCAATAAAGTGTTTTATCTTTAAATGTTTAGTATTTTTGAATATACCTATTTACATATAAAGTTGGAAGATCCAGTGATTTAGAATCTTGAAAATTTCATTGTATCTTTTGGTACGGTTGTGAAAAGTGATAACTTTTAATCCAGGTTAATTTTTTCAATTAACCGTTTTTAACGTAACTTAATAGGAATGCTTAATTTATTTACAGATGAAATATTTTTTGCAATATTATATATTAAATATATGAACAAACTATAAAATTTGAATAACCCCTCAAAATTTGTCCAGTTTAAAGATTATGTTTTTTTTAAACAGGTTAAAAATATTTTTTTACTGTTTTGGTCACTTAAGATCAAACCTGTAATGTGAAGACGAATACCTGGTGTAATTTTAAACTATGTAGAGTATAAGTGTTTCAAAAGCAACTTTACGGTGGGTTACCTTTATTAGTATAAAGTTTTAAATTTGGACCCATCTTAATGTGATATATAAATTTTTACTGGAACTTGGTATATAAAATTGTTGGTGGACAGGTGATGTCGAGTTGAATTTGTCTGTGCAATATTTCCCGGTGATTTAACCTTTCTCAAGTGATGTAAACCATTACAGACATTTAATTTTGCACAAGAAATAAGCTGTTCACTGTTTTTCTTTACACAGAAAAAATACAAACTTACCTGACAGGTATTTTGGTTAATATTTCACTCAAATTTGTGTAACAAATATAACACAAATGTTATGTGTTGACTTATTATGCTGCGTGTTATTTACAATAAAATGGTTATATTAATACAAATTTGGGTAAGTATTTTAACACAGTATTTCTGTGTTGCTTAATCATAGAGTAATTTTTTCACACACAAAAATGTGTTAAACATTTAACACGGAAGAAATATGTGTTACCGAGTGACACAAGGAATTGTGATGGTTTCTAACTCAGGTAAGTGGGTGAACTTCAACACAAGCAGCTGAGTGTTATTTTGACACAAGAGTGTGTGAGGTCTTACTGGGACATCTTGGTATTAAATTTGGGTCGAATTAACACGATTATTTTTTACAGTGCGAAGGTTAATTTCAAATATAGTTTGGTCAAACAAAAATTAACAGAGTTTAGCACTCATTAATTTGTTGTTTCTTAAATAAAACTTAAATCATCTCAAATGATTAAATGTTCTCAAATGTTCGGGATAGTTCGCCTCACCATAATTCGTGTTCACCTGTGCTGTTTTTGTCGGGTTTTGGCACAAATCAAAGGAGACGAGTGGAAGTGAATGGGCGAGCATGGTATTGCATTGGTATTGGGCGAGCGTGTACTTGATTAGTTTGTTGTACACATTTGGTTGATTTGGTGCAAGACTCGTTCCAAACATCGAGAGAATCATTCGGCGATAGTGTACTGATACAAAATATTTCGTGCAGCTCCCACACTTCTCGCGACTACCGAAAAATTGTAGTTAGGCCAAATGATCAGGCGTATTCGCGAGAAGTGTGGGACAGCCTTTATTGATTAGGCCTAACACAAATTATTTTAATTTACCTTCAACCTAACGAGTTTGCTGCACCCATATGTTTAAACATTAAGTTTTATAGGCAAACAAATATTTAAATAACAGCAAATAAATTTTAAATCAGCAAAAGAAAATAAACTTTTTTAAGAGTAAAAAATAGCTAATCCTACAAGAACAAATGTTCCAAATATACTGCTTACAACAGTGACACAGTTCAATGGCTTGTGTTGACCATTCCATTTGAAAAAAAACCAAGAAACCTAATGTAATAATTTAGTACCTATTTGTTAAGACATAATTTAAAATACAATACTCAAAAACATAAATGATATATTGTCAATTTTGGTTAGAATACCATCCTCGTGTTTATAAAGACTACCATAAAAACTTATTACCATACGTTCACCCAGTAAAATATAGTTAATATACTGAGTAGCCAAATGTTTTCCGCAGGGATATTATTATGACAGATAGTATTGTTAACTTCCCCTCCAACGCTGATCATCCCACTTGTTTTAGAAATATAAATTGCTATTGAAATATTCAGTCTCTTGGAGGTAATAAATTTTAAATTCATTTGCCTGATAAAAAATTAATACTAAAGTGATCAGGCCTACTTTATAACATTTTCACGGGATTTTGTATAGAAAATTAATGAAATTGTATTACTTTACTTACTAGCAAAGGAAGTAGCTTAAATAAAACTCAAATTATTGATAAAATTACAAATTTTATTGAATACCTTATATGAATAGAAAAGTAATATCAAAAAAACACTGTATTCTACTGTTGTTTTTAATTGATTTAATTTTATGTCATAAATTGCTAACTTTATTATTTTCAAAGCGCCCTCCAGTTCATCCAGGAAACTTCTTCTGCACTGTCACTAAAATCAAAAACCAAAACAGATGTTAAAACTTATGTTAAATAGATTTAATGCAACATAACAAGCAAAATTAATACACTTGCTGCAGGCACAGGTATATGTGTCTCTAGTACGAGGCACCATCGCAAACAATTCTTCATATTAACAAATCTGTAAGCAAGTATTCAAATTCAATTATTTCTTTACAAGTTAATAACTATCACACTGTACATTCGGTAAACCGTGCTACAAGCATGGATGAAATGGGAATTAGCCTCTATTTAAATTAATCTATATATAGTTAAATATTTTCATGCATCACTGCATTCCGGGCATGACCAAAGCTTCCGAAACCTCTTAAAAACTCAGAAGTCGTATTCCAGATAACTAAGTAACTTATCTATAATTTCATTAAGAATAACTCAATTGGTTACCTATATTATTTTCATGCAAGTACATTTTCCATTGGGGTGTGATCGAGCTAAAGGAAACTTTATATCACGACAGATCAATATTCCCATGCGTAGTTCCCACTGACTCGTCAGAACCAGGGGCGGATCCAGGGAGTCACACGGGGGGGGAATGCCAGGGGTTTGGGGGGGTATGGAATCCCCCCGGGGTAGGGGGTCTGGGAGTCCTCCCCAGGAAATTTGTTAAAAACTCCATACCAATAATTTTATCGGCAGTAAAAAATAGCCGAACGCGTTTTATAGACCAAAATGTGAGTTATCGGCCTAAAAAGACGACTATTGAATTCATGGACCGAAATCAGCTATTTGACCTGTTTTTGGATTAAAAATGGCAATTTTACCACATTTCAAGTTCGCTGTAACTTTTAAACCGTAAACGACAAGTGAACATAGTTTATCGGCCAAAAAAACCTCAACAGTTTATATCCAAACTGCAATTTAAAGGCCAAACACGCCAGCGGAAGTATCAAAGTATGTTATCGTTGAAAACAAAGATTTTACCTAAACTTAGATCGAAACAAATTTGATCGGCCGAGATACGGCGATTTTAAACGATTTTAAGGGACACCCGAGACACATATTACCAGCCTAAAATAGCAGTGCTTCCCGAAAGGTGGTCTGCGGACCCCCAGGCCCCAAGACAGAATGTTCTCATTCTTTCTGTAAAGGAATATGTAAAATCCCAAAACTTTCTGCAAGCCTAAAGCGATTTTTCATGCGCCTACCGCAACCATTGGAATCATATTATAAAGCCCCTTGTAAAAAACTAATAAGTACGAAAATTATTTAAATAAATCATCTTATTGGAAAACTCCAAATTTTGGCAATCCAAAGGAAAAGTAATTTAATAGCAAAAATTACAACAATAGCCTGATTAGCTTGAACATATTAAACTAATATCTATAATAATAACAATAATATTAATCAGGTAGTACAGTATAATCAACCAATGTCTAAAATAAGCACTTACTTCTAAATTAATTTATAGACTGAGATTCAAGGTCTGTTGGCATAATTTGTTGTATTAAAACAAACATATTTTTTTAATAACATATTTGGAAACACAGTTAGTCAACTAACTTGGAGTCCCTTACAACCAAATAATTAATATTGATTTAGTACTTAAGTACTTTCATCTATTTTAGGTATTTTCGTCAAGGACCCTGCATTAGAAATAATTTTTCGTCATACTATGCGGGAACATATGACTTTCGATACTAAAATGCGGCTGGAAACTTGCTGTTTTCATTTAAAATAACATATGTTCCTTTGATGTCTTTTCCAATCACTTCTTTTCCGATCAATAAAATTAGCTACATGTTAATCTTATGGTGAAAGCCTATTTTTGCCGTACAGTTCTTTTCCGATCAGTTTTAGAAGTTACAAACGCGACGCAACAGCTGACTTTCATTGTTGTCAAATCATTGGCCACAGTTAACCTCTCATTGATGTTACACGTGTGAAGCACATTATGGCATTGTGTTTTTGTCATTTATAAAATAATGTAACAATGAAAATTGCACCATAAATATCAATTTGGATTTTGATAAAAAATAGCTTAGAAGAAATCTTTTTAAAGCTAAGTAGCCTAGGCTTATGGTTTTTGTTTCATAAAATATGTAAATAGCCTATAGTAAAATAATAATCAGGCCTATGTGTTTTTTTGAGTAAAATAAACCTTGATTCTAGAGTAAAATTATTTCTCGGTTTGTAATTAAATGACTTTTTTGTAGTATGACGAAAAGTATAGTTCAATACTTGTCCAAAAAGCTCTTTGCCAGTGCTTGATCTAAATTCCGTGCTCGACTTCGTCTCGCACGTTGACACGATCTCGCACTGGCAAAGAGCGCTTTTCCGGACTAGTAACGAAATATACTATTCCGATAATTTTGCTCGTAGCAGACTTGCATTTAACAGACAATGCCTGGTGATGCATCGCGTAATAGGGTTTTTAATTTTTTTATATAATATTTCTAAACAAACCAAGCAAAAGACGGCTCAATTGGTTGGTTGGTAGAATCAAAAACAGACAATGTTACGTCACTGATTGGAGCCGCACGATCATATGATATATCCGAGCGATGCATTGCATAGTAGTTGAACTATGAATATCCCGATTCTCTTTGAATATCGTATCGATTAAATACGTACTGCCGTATCGTATGGCTTGCATAGTGGGATGTGCTGCTGCAAGTCAGAAATATTTAATTACTTAAACTCCCAGATAATCCTGGGTTGCAGTAGAAAAAATTGTTGAATCGGACGGCAAATGAATCGCCCAAAACCAGTATTGAAAGATAATCCTTCTCCTCCGGGGCCCTGGATTAACGTTTAAATTACGTTTAAATAACGTTTTAATAACGTTTAAAAATTAAAGTTTTACGGGATTGGCGGGAGTGAGCTGAATTTGTTTGTGAGCTATCTTCAAAACCGAAGTCAGTCTGTTTATGTTAATGGTGAATGGTCCAGAACTACAGTAGAACTCCAATTATCCAAATTAATTGGGGATCGGGCCAATTCGGATATGCAGAAATTCGGATAATCAGGTATACCTCGGGAATTAAGCAAAAAACATCACCATACATAAAAAATGAGAATTTTATCGACAAAGTTTTATAAATGTAGTGAACAGAAAGTGAGCGAACTGTATCAAGAATATACGTCATAAAAATTAAATTACACGAGTTAAAGTGAATACAGTATATACAGTTGCTCTTATCAATAGGCCTACATACTGTACGTATTTCACTGTTCAATGTTGGTTATTTCACTTGAACATCTCGAGCAAAGTGAGTTTATCACTTAGCGAAAGGACAACACGTTTACGTTTTGTACTCATTTCGAACGATAATCTCGGTGAAAGAACAGTAGCGACTGATGATGAGCAGGGCGGGAAGGGGGTATGACTCATTGTTCCCTGCGAAAATATCGTCCGGAAGGTAACAGCGCAGGCTTTTATTTTAGCGCTCACGGCGCATTATCGCTACACGCGCTCCCGCTGTTATTTTCTTGATTTTTATATTTCTATTATTTCACTCAAAATCGATTCGGATAATTGGATATTCGGATAATTGGGGTTCGGATAATTGGATTTCTACTGTACAGAGATTACGTGTGGCATCCCTCAGGGGTCGATTCTTGGTCCCTTACTTTTTCTTATTTCTATTAACGATTTACCTGCAAACCTAAATGCCTTTACATATATGTACGCAGATGACAGTTTTCTTGGAATTCAGATGTTTTTGAGCTCAAAAAGGTAGCTGAATCCACTCTGGAAGAAGCAGCCAATTAGTTCCATGCAAATAATTTATTTTTAAACGATACAAAAACACAACCAGTCATTTTTACTTTTAAAAAACTGCCTCCTAGTATTCATCAAAAAACAGTAATTGTGAAGTACTTGGGGATAACTCTTGATTAAACTCTCAACTGGGGCCCTCACGTTTATCTCGTAACAAGAAGAATCTCCCGGGTTGCTTTTTTGTTGAAGAGATTATTAAATGTGGTTCCATTAAAATATGTCATCACTTCATACTACGCATTTTTTCAATCAATTATCAGATACGGGCTTATTTTTTGTGGAAATTCATCTAAAACGCACAATATCCTTTTGATTCAGAAAAAAGTTGTTAGAATGCTCACAAACTCATCATGGAAAGCTCACTGGAAACCTCTCTTTAAAGATCTGAAGATTCTGTCTGTCTACAACTTATACATTTTTTATTTAATTTTATAAATCTTTAAAAATCTGAGTAGTTTTAATTCAAGAAATAATACTCACTCCTACTACAAACAAAATCAGTCAAAAATTGATGTTCCTTATCGAAGAATGTCCAAAACTCAGTCTAGCCATATCATTATAGGAATTAAACTGTATAACAAATTACCACAATCTGCTCTTGACATTCCATTTAATTCATTTAAGAAAATACTATTTGAATGGCTACTTTCAACCCCATTTTACTCTGTTGATGAATCTTTAGAGCTAAATAGTAGAGACGTTTCGTTTAGACGCGACAACGAGAGCTGCGTGCCGAGATGTTGTTAGCGAAATGTTTCGTTTAGACGCGGCAGCGAGAGGTCCTTGCCGAGATGTTCTTACCGAGATGTTGTTAGCGAAATATTTCGTTTAGACGTGGCAACGAGAGGAACTTACCGAGATGTTTTTTAGCGGAATGTTTCGTTTAGACGAGGCAGCTATTCTCGTACTGGGCAATCGAAATTGTTAGCGTGATGTTTTGTTAACCAAATATGTCGCCGAACAATATAATTATTTTTAAAGAGATTTTCGCATTCTATATTCTGTTATATTTGAGCAATCGACATCTCTACCGAGATGTTTTAACAAATTGCTACATTTGGGAGTTATTTAATAAAACGATGCATTCAAATACGTGAAAATTAAAAAATAAAATAAATAAAAATCTAATACGTAAATTAATAATGGAGAGTAGAAACAAATGTTAATCATTATTAAATATAGACAGGCATAATTATACTTTTAATGCTCACAGAATTTGTGAACGTTTTAGGCAGCAGTATAATTCTGCAACTTTCCCACTTTTTATACTATATACTCTCATTCCAACATTAGTTATTACTTATACGATTGTAAATGAAAGATGTTTTTAGAATTATTATGTAGAAATAAAATACTATAAGACGTTGCCAAAATTATAACACACGATTAAAATCAAATAAAAACAAATATTTGATCGAATCATTAATTAATTTAAACTTAATAATAATTAAATTAATTTGTTTACACACGATATAGGATATAAGGAAAACATTGCCCATTGAAATTGAACTCCCAATAAAGCCAGTATAAAGAGCCTATATTTTACAACATTAAAAACTTGTTTGGTAATTTTCTCCTATATAGAGTTTAATAATATGATACATAAAAACAAATATGAGAACCAAATTAATAAACGGTATCAGGAAACTGACACATACTTTCTCCCTTTTAGCCCAACATTAATGAATAAATAACTTTTTATTTACTAAATATAGAATACAAAGCACGGTCAAATGTACAGAAGTCTTGTAAACAAGTTGTTTTAACAAACATCAACCCAAATCCCTGCTTGGAGGCACTACAGAATCCATTGCTACACTTGTGGTTTTAAGAGGGGAAATGCCCCCTATTGCCCCCCCCAGGGTTATTAAGGGGCAACACATATCGAATTACCTCTGTTGTCAATGCTAAATTGACAAGCATATCAAGTTTGAATGAAATTGATCAGTAAATAAGAGAGAAATAGTAATTTTTGTATTCCCCATAAGAATAACATTGGACAACGTACTGCGTTTACCGCTAAATGAAAATTTCAATTTTCTCCGAAACCAGCAATCGTAGAATAGTAATTCAACATACTAAATTATTTAGTTTTTTGAGCTCTTTTTAATGGTGGATAGTAATATTTTTTTATATTTTTGTCTTTTTATGAAAAATCAAAAAAACTGAATTTTGGATGTTTTAAGTCCTGTAGTTTCTGAACCCGAATTTTTACAGGAATGCCGGTGGTGTCACTTTGTTGGAAAACTAAAGTTCTACAAACCACTAAAGTTTAATCAAAATCGTTAGAGCCGTTTTTGAGAAATTTTAATTGTTCATGTTTCTTTGGTGGTTTTTGGGGGATAATTACCCTTAAAAATCCAAAATTCAAAAAAATGAAAAAAACACCTGGAGATATTGTGGATTAGTACCTACATACCAAATTTCATAAAAATCGGCCCATTGGTTAGGGCTCTAGCTCTGTACACATCCACACAGACACACACACACACACACACACACACACACACACACACACACACACACGTGTTTATATTGACGTGGGGTGAAATAATAAAGGTATATCTAAAAACAACTAATTACGGGTGGCTTATTTGCAAAAAATAATTTTAGTGCCTGATAAAAATGCGATCCACATCTATAACGGGTTTATCCTCTCGCCGCGCGCCGGCAGCAGACGATTTTGCTTAACGAATGCAACAATCGAGAGAAAACATCTCGATTATACAAACCTCTCGCTAAGCAATCGAAACAATCGATAAGCGGAACCTCTCGAGAAGGAACATTTCGATTGTTTTAACCTCTCGCAATCGCGCATCACTAGTTAGGTCAGGTGAGAATTTCATTAAAAATTAAAAATAAGACAAAAATCCAGACTTATCTGGTCCAGAGTGGCCAGACTTAAAATAAAACAATGAGACAATTACAGAAAACATATTCAAACACAAAAAAAAACGTATTTAAAGGATTTTTAACATTTTAGCTTGGCGGTGCATTCACATGCATTTTTGTAAAAAGACTCAAACACTTCTTGACCGAATTTGCTGGGAAAGGTTTTAACAGCTGGGGGAAAGGTGCCCCCAGCTATCCAATCCCAACCCAGCACTTAAAAATTGGCCTGAGGTCAACTGGACGTAATGTTCCCTGGGGTAACTTAAATTACAGAAATAGCAAAACTTAAAATGCTTATTATTTTCTTATCTATGAAATAAATTAAATAAAACTTGCAGGGAACATGTATGAGCTTAATTACAACTAAAAGTGACCGAACGTGGCACTGGAAAAGTCCCAGAAGCCCACTTATTCAAGATAATCAATTGAGTCACTATGCCTAACTTAACAAGTCTCAAAAACACATTTACACTGAACCAAAATTAATGGCTGACCTCACCAAGGTGTAGGTCAACCCAAGAACATAAAATAAAGTTATTTGGAGGCCTTAGGCCTAATATTACACAAACCGTGGACAAAATTCATTTTGGCTGAACACATAGCCTATTTCTGGCCGAAAGCCAGAACACTTTCAATATTCCGATACGATACGTATCGCACATCACTACTACCAACACTTCAGCTAGGCAAAGGTTATTGATTTTACTTGGGAAGGTAATATGAAACTGTGCCATAGGGGCTAAATATGTTGAAACTGATTAAACTGCTAACTTACTGAAAAAGTTAAATCACAGATGCTAAAAAGATGATTTGCTAACTAAAACAGCATACAAACAGAAAATAACTTTTACATACACCAGACTGTATTCTGGCAACACATTACTTTAGCTTTTAGCAGAAATTGCTGCAGAATAAACATTTTGATTAGGAACTTGTTTGAGGTTAAGCTTCCACTGACATTTATTGCTGTGACTGACAGCTGGACAGTGTTGCCAATCAAAATCTTCTAAATTCCCACCTTGACCTGAAATAATTAGTACCTGTTACCTCAAATTACCACCTCACACAAGTATACCTATTTAGGACCAATGCGAACGCACTATCATCGACGTTATCGTATTAAAAACGTGTTGGCACTTTGTAATTCGCTTCAATATGTGCATTCATTATTTTATTTTTATTTTATTAGTTTGAAAGTTTAAAATTATGTATTATGGAGATATTTAGAGCTCTACTACAGTAATAGCCAGAAGGTACTACTACAGTAAAAGCCAATACGATACGATACGTATCGCACATCACTACTACCAACACTTCAGCTAGGCAAAAGTTATTGATTTTACTTGGGAAGGTAATATGAAACTGTGCCAATCAAGTTAACCAAGCTAATCAAGTTAATAAAATATAGAATCCATGTAAAAATAAACAGTAAACTCAACCAAGAGTCATCGTAGATCGTAATCAAGACGAAAACATCAGAATTTTTTTAACATTAACGCCGCGCCACTGACAGAGTTGACACCACGACACTGACTCTACATAGCGTACTAAAATCGAGAATATTGTACCAACAATAATTCAATCCCAAAGAACTAAAAGCTTAGAGTATGAAATACAGCATCTCAAACTGAAATTAAATTCATTTATGTGACGGAAATTTGCAGGTTGTGAAATAAGTCACGGTTGTTTAATGCAAGAATCACAAATTTTTAATTTTAATCAATTTAATAGACTGCCGCGAAATTACTGAAACTATTATTTCTTACTTATATTAATTCTACATTGCCTGACTCGCCCTAGCTTGTGCAGTCAAAAAAATTTTAATACTTTTTCTCACGGTTTTTGGTGCATTACAATTACACAAATCGTAAACACCCATTTTTTTTTAAAAATATTTCCGTTATATTGGGCTTTTCCACCTTTGAAGTACCGTTTTAGGGGTATTTTGAATTCTACACTAGTTAAAAACGGCCAATCATAAATCTTTCAAAATTGGTTTATGTATTTCCAAAAAATATACTTAAGGGTTACCTAAATTGATTTTAGTAAAATTTTAATTATTTCAGGAGATAATTTTTTTATCTCGGTTGTTTTTTTATTCAAGTGGTTTAAAACTTCAGCTAACCCAAGCCAAGGGTGTACAAAGGCAGTTTTACACAAGTATATGTACAAATACATTTCCATAACAATGTTATGTACAATAAACTTTTTAATTTCAGCCCACAGCCGCACGCCAGACACCAACTTTACCCCTGAGCCGCCTATAGTGCCCCGACTCGCACGTGCAGGCACCCGCGCACCATATTTCTCTCTCACTCGCACATCCCTTTACTCACTCGCACATCCCTTTACTCTCTCACACGTCTTACCTCTCTCTCTCTCTCCCTCTTGCTAACCCTCATCGGCCTGCCGGCCCCCGTCACCCTGTCACAGATGAGGTATCTTCTTTGCAACCAATGTCTATAAGCCAGGTTGTGTAAGTTGTCTGTAGGCCAGACGTCAGAATTTTTTAGGACCATTGAAGATTGTTTTTCGTTTATTTGAATTACCAAGTAGTCCCTAAAAATGGATTCTTAAGAAAATAACGTCAAATTGTAGCCTAACAAATTGACATGTTGTTAGTGAAACGGGGGTGTTGTCTTAACTGGTTATCAAGTTACTATACAGATTTTGTAAAATGCAAATAAAACAAATTAATACGACTATTCAAATCTAACATTAAAATTTAACTGTCCGCACGAGTCTCTAAAGTCACTGTAAAAAAACTCAAGCGACACAAAATTCGGACCTGCAGTACCTGCAGTAAGTATGCAGTATCGGAAGACCTGTCCTAACTTCGTAAATTACGTATTTTTCACGTTTTTCGTCTGTTTCACTATATCTCCTAAACTATGAATTTTTTACAAAACAGGTTATTCACGTTTTTAAAGTAGATTATATTTACTGTACTACAATTTGAAACCAGAATCAGCTCTCTAGGTACAATAGTGTGCTTACAATAGTATGTTTTCAAAATTCTATTCGGATTTGTAATTTTAAATAGCATATTCATTGAGTATCTTTACGTGTTATTTGAATGTCAGAGTAGCTGGCCCGGCTATGTCGTAATTTCCATATAAAAATATGTCACCATTTACTACCACCGTTAATCAAATTAGTACCTCACACAAATAGGAGTTAATTAAGTTTTTGTGTTTCCGGGCCAGCGTCATGATTTCCCGGCCATCTTAGAAAATTACCGCAATATACAGGGTGTCCCGTTAGAGTATCGCACAAATGCGATTTGGTAGAACTCATCGAAAGGAGCAAAAAACGCAATATAAACTTTTTCTAAATCGCTTCGTTTTCCATCTGTCTGCCTGTGTGTGATTTTTAATCAATGCATCATATCTTAGGAACCTCTTGGACAATAACTTGAAACTTGGCATGTGTATTCTACTTGTTTAGGGCTAATTTGGCACTACTTTTGGTTTACCACCCTTTCCACCTTTTTTGGGGATTAATCTTTAAAATTTCGAGTTTTTAGGCCCAAAAAAGGTCAGAAAAGCCCCAGATGTAAAATTAATGCATATGAAAAAATATAGGCATTAGTGAGGCGAAAGTTTTAAGCCCTATCTAGCATCTAGCATTTAAGTCATTCTAGCATAAATATTTCCTGAGTTATTGAAGAAAATGTGTTTCGACTAAACACAGTACGTTGTTTTATGGGGGTTTTACATTAGAAAAGCCTGTTATTCCTTTGTTACAGTACTTAACCATTCTTCCGTATATTCAATGATACAACGGATTAGCAAAGTACAGTCTGTGTAGGACATATATTTAATACCTTTTTTTTATTTAGACATTTTTTATCTGTTAATTTCAATGTTCAATGATCATGATTGTGTTTGCCAGTTTTGTATAAATATTTTAAAATTTATAATTTGGCTGATTTACTATTAAGCCAAAACTTGCTTACTATTAAGCCCGGCTTCCATTAAACATTGTTGGAGACCGTTTCCATTCTTCCAACTCGTGCCAACATTTCCCGCGAAAAGCCGTCTCCTCTCCACGAGCATGCATTCATTACTTCATACGTTTAAGTGTAGACCCACTTGTGTTGCTAGACAAGTATGATAATACAATGCAACGCAAAAACT
Organism: Allygus modestus; assembly: GCA_963675035.1. Lineage (NCBI taxonomy): Eukaryota > Metazoa > Arthropoda > Insecta > Hemiptera > Cicadellidae > Allygus > Allygus modestus. The sequence goes on along the minus strand of OY776111.1, from coordinate 435,055,144 downwards.
GTTACAGCGTTTGTTAAACCTGTAAAAAAATGTCATACTTACATCGTTTTCCAATAAACTCTCCTTGTATTTTTTTCATGTAAAACCAAACAGAAGTTGTATAGGCCCTAATTTACAAAAAAAATCAACAACATGTGTTGGCTATAGCCAAGTTAAGTATTTATCTGTCTCTGTAATAAATCAGTTACATGGAGTTTTCTTTCGAATTTAGTGTGTCAATATGTTTCAAGAAACCAAAATAGTATAAGATTTTATTTGCTGGTATAGGCCTACTTATAATTTTGTACACACATAACTAAGGCAAAATAAAAACGATATTAACGATTAGAGGTCGAAATTTTAACCATTTATTTAGTTTATGAATCTGATGGATATGAACTGATAAGGGGTGGCGTGGCGTCGGCTGCTATCGCTCACTACGCATGCGTGAACTCTGCTCAAAACAGTGACGGGTGTTGGGACACCGTTTCCATTACGTTTTGAGCTCTCCTCAATACATTGCTGTCAGCTGCATCGGCTCAAAACACATTTTGTTGGCCAACAAAGTTCACAACCGTTTGCGAGCGTTTCCATTTTCCACTTTACTTGAACTTTGTTTTGAGTTTAGTTTAGTTTTTGTTATAATGGAAACGGGGCTTTAGGAATACTTTTTATATTTCATTTTAAATATTATTCAATGGTTTACTGATCCTAAGACTTTGTTTTAAATTTAATATTTGTGCTTAATTGTTATCAGATATTTTATCCGTACTACAATCGTATTTTATACTGAATCTCGTTAAAAACCGTCAACATATGAATCAATTATCAATCAATCAATCAATCAATCAATCAATCAATGTGTAAGACGCCGACGCAACTAAGGCGAATATGAATGAAGATGAATGTAGAATGGGTGAGATGCGTTGTGTAGCCTTGTTACTGACTAAGACTGACTTATTCTTTAGCCAGGATCATTAATTAGCCCAATTAATTTATGTTACGTTACTCGTTTCTGATATATATATTTCATCGACTTAATTTAAACAATGCTAACTCTTCGCGACAGCTTCGCTTGTTCACCTCATTTCAGTTTTACTGTAAAATCAAATAACACAGCTGATCAAATTCCAATACAATGGAACTTATAATTCGAAATCTTCTTATAATGTTTTGCTTGGTTCATAGTACTATATAAACAATTTAAAAAAATTATTAATTCGAATTTGTAAAAAAGATTTGAGAAGAATTGTATGTCGTAATTCAAATAGAAAATACTCTTTCCAGTTTCTTTAAAGTGATCATATTTTAGCGAAACTTTGGTATGTGACTTCTGCTAGTTGTGGCCTACTTAATCTTTGAACAAAAAACAACTGATTTTATTTCCCCCGAAGCAGCAAACCTGAATACTCAGCCCTAGTGTTATTCTTATGGAGAATAGTTAATGTTTGATGTCTCCCTAAGTTATGAACCTAAATTAATAAACCTTGGTATGAAGATTCACCTTATTGAGTTATTTTGATAATTTCATAAAAACAAGTTTATTATCTCCCTTTTTTCAGCGAAAACCTGCGTTCTCAGTTCTAATGTTATTCTTAAGGAGAATAAATAAAATGTTATATATCACTTATTTATGGGGAACGTATTATTATGTAACTTGGTAAATGGCTTTTTGTGGTAGTGAGACAATTATTTACGCATTGTAAATTCGCTGAGTACGTAGGTTTGCTGCGAAGGGGGTATATATTAGTAGCTTGTTGGATATAGGCTTGAGAGCTAAAACCATACTAAGTCTTGTAAGGAAAATTAAATACATTTTTATTTTGTAAATTTTCAAAGTTTTCATACAAAATTGAAATTTGTTAATTATTTGTATATTTTGTGTATTTATTACAGACTAGACAATTAAAATTAAGAAAGTTATATTACGTAATACCTACATACATGCTTGTATTTATGTTAACTTGTTAAAAACCGTTAACATATGAACTGTATTAATTCGATATTTGAAAACAAATATTTGATTAAAATTATCTAACGTTTAATTCAAATAAAAAATACTCTTTCCAGTTTCTTTGAAGTGATAATATTTTAGCGAAACTTTGGTATGTGACTTGACCAAGTTGTGGTCTGTTTATATGCTTTGCATAAAAAACGTTTTTTGTATTTTCCCCGAAGCAGCAAACCTGCATACTCAGCCCTAGTGTTATTCTTATGCAGAATAGTTAATGTTTGATAGGGCCTACCTACCTTAGTTATGAACCAAAATTAAATTAATAAAGGTATAAAGCTTCACCTTCAAGAGTTATTTTTATAATTAATTGCATAAAAAAGGTTTCTCATCATCCTTGTTTCAGCGAAAACCTGCGTACTCAGCCCTAAAATAAAATGTTATACTGTATGTTTGAAACTCATAATAGCGATGGATTTGAATTTATTATCGATTTATTTGGGCTTTACTTATTGCTTCTAGTGTTTAAACACTATTATTTCTAGTGTTTAAAACACTAGAAGTGATAGGTAAAGTCCAAATAAATCGATAATAAAAATGGTATATATCACTTAATTATGTATGTATTGTTATTTAACTTGGTAAGTGGCTTTATGTGGTAGCGAGACACATATTTATGCATTGGAAATTCGCTGAGCATGCAGGTTTGCTGCGACGGGGTTATTTGTATGGTAGTAAAGCGTTTTCAACTTGTTAAAATAGTTTTATAATTAATTTTATCAGTGATATCTTAGATTTGAGAGACTTAAACAAATAATCTTTAAGACTGAAATCATTAAATATGACATTTTTAAATGGTATATTAACCGCTGAAAAGTGTATAACAAATAAACACATGCGGAGAGGCTGGTTGAGTCGAGTTGCCGCTGTGCTGCTTGCTATTTGCCATTTCTGAATCTTGGTGCCCGACGACGGTTCAGGGCAGGTGGGTAGCAAGCCCAGCTGAGTGAAAGTGGTTTGACCACTTGGGGAAGTTGGGGGTTGGGGGTAGTTGAGGGGAGGGTTCTGCGTGTGTGTGAGTGAGCATCCGGGACTCTGCATGTGTGTGAGTGAGCAGCGACTGGCCTGACCTCTAGGCGGAATAGCTTGTCAATAGAGTCGACTGCACCACCTTAAGTAGTCGCTTAGGAATGTCCAGTGTCTTGCAACAGTTTCAGTGGTTTCAGAAGGCATTTCATTAGGTTTAGTTTTTTAATGAAACATTTAACAAGTAACAAACAAATGAAAAGTAAAATTTAAAAATACAACAAATAATAAAGAAACGCATAACCAAGCAAAAACTTAGGTATATTTGCTTAGGCCTAACTTATATTAACTTAGTTTATTCAATCCAAGAAAGCAGCCCATAAAGTTTACCCAGGCAAAGATAACTTAAGTTTTAGCTGAGTTGTACGTTTCTTTAGAATTTATTTATTTGTTTAAGTGTAGTTTTCGTTTGTTTGTTATTTGATAAATGTTTCATTAAAATATATTTGTAACTGGCATTGCATATTATTATTGACGATATACAATTTTTTGATTTTAGATTATAGCATTAATATAAATATCGAGTAAATAATTTTCTATATGTAGGTACTGTTAAAATGTGATTCAAAATATCGAGTGTTCCGATTCGATATAATGAATGTTTAAGATCGATATATTGCATCCGATTAGTTGGTGGCCGCTTATGAAACTGTACCCCTCACAAGCTCACTTGTAATGTGGGAATGTAGGTTTATATGTGACGGAAATTTGCAGATTGTGAAATAAGTCACGGTTTTTTAATGCAAGAATCACAAATTTTTAATTTTAATCAATTTAATAGACTGCCGCGAAATTACTGAAACTATTATTTCTTACTTATATTAGTTTTACATTGACTGACTCGCCCTAGCTTCCATCCCCTTAAGTAGTCGCTTAGGAATGTCCAGTGTCTTGCAACAGTTTCAGTGGTTTCAGAAGGCATTTAATTAGGTTTAGTTTTTTAATGAAACATTTAACAAGTAACAAACAAATGAAAACTAAAATTTAAAAATACAACAAATAATAAAGAAACGCATAACCAAGCAAAAACGTAGGTATATTTGCTTAGGCCTAACTTATATTAACTTAGTTTATTCAATCCAAGAAAGCAGCCCATAAAGTTTACCCAGGCAAAGATAACTTAAGTTTTAGCTGAGTTGTACGTTTCTTTAGAATTTATTTAATTGTTTAATTGTAGTTTTCGTTCGTTTGTTATTTGATAAATGTTTCATTAAAATATATTTGTAACTGGCATTGCATATTATTATTGACGATATACAATTTGTTGATTTTAGATTATAGCATTAATATAAATATCGAGTAAATAATTTTCTATATGTACTGTTAAAATGTGATTCAAAATATCGAGTGTTCCGATTCGATATAACGAATGTTTAAGATCGATATATTGCATCCGATTAGTTGGTGGCCGCTTATGAAACTGTACCCCCTCACAAGCTCACTTTTAATGTAGGAATGTAGGTTTATATGTGACGGAAATTTGCGGATTGTGAAATAAGTCGCGGTTGTTTAATGCAAGAATCACAAATTTTAATTTTAATCAATTTAATAGACTGCCGCGAAATTACTGAAACTATTATTTCCTACTTATATTAATTCTACATTGCCTGACTCAACCTAGCTTTCCTTCCCTTAATGCTACTACTTATCTAGACATCGTCAAGGCGATGCTTACGGACGAAATTGTAGCGATCTGCTCTGTTGACCAAAAGGGGGTGTGTCTCGTGCCGGAGAGCGACGTCTAAGCCCGACGCTTACCCTCTTGCTGGCGGAAGGAGGCAACAAAGGTGACGTCACCCCACTTCCGGACCAGCCATCTGCTGAAGCGAGCCAGTTACCGGGTTGGCAAAAGAGGAATATGTATGAGGGTGACGTTACACGGCACAACATGTAGGAATTGTGAGAACAAAAGTAATCGCGAATACAAAGTAGTCGGTACTCGGTACTAGTCTGTACTAGTATCGGATATAATCGGTACTGGAAAGTAATCGTTTAGTCCTTCTTTAAACTTAAAAATAAATAACAAAAATAAACTCTAAACAGTCTATGAGCAACAAATATTGGGCAGCTGAATCACAAGACTTACGCTAATATCACAGTTCATCATCAACAGGAGTTGTAATCCGCCGCGGCACGGTGTAGAGGGCTGGCCTGGATTGCATGGGTAGGCGGAAGACGAAGAAGAAGGCGTCACATTCCTGGACCCTGTAATGTAACACCAATTCCTAATTTCTATGTAATGATTTATTCACAGTAGCTCAAAAGTTTTAAGTTCATGTGTTGTTTTGGAATAGCTTTAATTATGCCCAAGTTCACTTTAATTTGCAGATATACCCATCCAGAGTTCATTTGCCCAGTGCTTAACATAAATTTAAAATACTGAAAATAATTAAAAAATATTTATAACAGGAAAAAATATATATTTATATTTTTAAGACTGAAGCTTAATGAAAATGGTTGTGAACTAATTAAGTAGACTAGATAAAATAAACAGCTTGGTAGGAAAACATCTAATCAACAAATTATAAAATAATTAAGATGTATTGCTGGATGAATCTTTCAGTTATCAGTTATCTAAATTCACAAGGTTCCTAGTCATTTTACTACAACATTTGTTATCCAAAATTAATACGAAGCATTTTAAAACAAGGGGGCACATCTGAGCTAAAAGTAGATACCAGAACATTTAAATTGTAATATGCATAAGGAAAATTATTCACCAAAATATAGGCCAACTACACCTAAACCGGAAACCAAAATTGGCCAAAGTTTTGTGAAAAATTATCTGTGGGCTCAGTTTATTGACAAAATTGGTCCAAACTTTCTGAAAAGCAGGAGCTTAGGCCCCTGCAACTAAATAATAAGCCACAGTTCATTTAAATCATCTCGTTTGGGACTAAGTCCAAGAATCCCCTATGCAAGAAAGCAAAAACTAGCCTAAAACACATTCTACGCCAAGAAAATATAAGTTAAAAGTGGGGTAAGGCAGTTTACCCATAGTTGAGGGACATTGACAGGAAACATAATTTACCAAAACCCCAGCTTCAAACCCACCCTATTTGAACTTAGCCTACAAAACCGTACAAAACATAATTGAGAACACTGAATGAATGATAACTTTCAGAGTATTGCAGAAAACCTAATTAAATGTTTAGCGGTCTCCTAAGGTAGGGAAATGTAATTAGGAATGCATACAACTGTAATACCCGTATAACAAAATAAATTAGCTGCGGGGTCATAAACCAAAGTTGTTTGCCGGCAAAGATGCCTTGATAGCCAAATCTTTAAACATTTGAAACGACTTTGTTTTATGGCCCAAGGGCTCTGAATGAGAATGGAAACATTAATTAAACCTTCGGGAAGTTCAGAAGGAACTTTAAAATCCAGAAATGCTTCTGCAACGAATGAAAACTGAAATGAATATGTGCTCTCAGAGGTTATATTTACTTCTGCCGCTAAGGTTAAGGTTAAGACTTGGATATTGCTATCTACTTGATTTATTAAATGGCAAGCTTACTTGCTCTTGTGTAAAATGAGATATTCAAAAATATACACCTAGTACCGGTATGTCGTTTGTAGACCTTAACACATCAATAGGTATCAATGTTGAACTAGAAGAACTTCAAACTTTTGTTTGGCTAAGAATTAACAAAAGGTGGTAAGTTAAAAGAATCAAAAATCGTATTTGCCATTGCCATTATACATGCATTATCAAAAGTCTTAAAAGTCTAGCTTATTTGGCTACGGTCATAGTATACAATAGAAGAAACCTGGAGCAAAATTTATTATTATTATTGTTTTCTTGGTTATGTTTTCTCTAAAACACTTAACTAAATCAAACCTCCAGAGAAAGTGAGATTAACAAATGATAAACTACAATAATTTAGGTACCTAAAGGAGACCCAAGCCTCCTGCCGATAATCTTAAAGACATTTCTAAGGTTACTGTAATTAGTTACAACGTTTAATAAGTGTTATTTGCTACTTACCATAATATTGCACAGTTTTGGTTGCACAACAGCACAACTGGACATTGGACAACGAAGTGACTGCGTACACGTCCAATATAAGGGCAAATTCACTTCGCTACCGCTTAGGTTATGTTGGGTTAGGTTACGTTACGTTATGTTTCGTTAGGTTAGGATAGGTTAGATTACGTTAGGTTAGGTTAGGAGGTTTTCTGGCTCTCAATTTGTTTTAAAAATCACAGGAAAAGTAACGTACGGTGCATAATTTGGAACGGACGTGAACAGTAGCGGCTCACGTCGGACGTGTACGTAGCCACTGCCATTGGACAACACAATAGCCGCCTTTAATGACAAAGACTTCGCACTTTCTCAAAGCGGTAAAACTTCCAAGTTAACTAAGGCACAGGCAGATAAAAGTAGCACAGATTTTTTTGAGATATGTTCTGGGAGAATTGACAGTATTACAAAAACCAATTCATATATATGAATATGAATAATTAAAAATCGGTCCTTCTATGTTCTTACAGTGTTTGAATTGCAATATATGATGCAGAGATGGGCGTTATTTAACGTAATAGGATAAATAACACTATTACTGAAGTGTCACCTATTACCTTGGTAATAGGTTACTGAAAATACCCTATTATTTGTTTAACGTCTTCTGAACTGCTTGAACGAGCGAGTGAAATAACTATCCAGCTGAGAAGTTGAGATGAGTGTCTTGGTGTCTTCCTATTAACAGCGATCATCACGGAATAATAGTACTAGTCTGTCTGCGCTTACTATTACGGCGAGAAATAACTAAATAAAGTTATCACGGGTGTAACGAGTGTATTACCACAAAGCTAAGGAACGTTCCTGAATATTATTGCAAAGTAACGGTATTTCCCATCTCTAATATGATGGACCGTATTTAATCAATAAAGCCGCCATATTAGTTGTTGGTTATGTATCAACACTAACACTGTAGTTTATGTAGATTTCCAAGGGAGTATGCAACTGTTAAGATGATACCTAGGGCTGTTTTGTTGATATATCAACATCTAAACAAATATCAGCACGAGTAGGTAAGTTTCAATACAAATAAATCGGCCCCCAATTATACCTATATATATGTCCGTTAACACGATAACTTGAGTAAAAAAAGTCCGATTTTGATGAAATTTGGCTCAAATGTGTAGAATTACATTCATGACTTTAAGTTCAAAAACCAGAAAAATCGGACGATGGGAAGGGGGGTTTATTGGGGTTTTAAATTTTCCAAAAATAAGTTTTTTTAATTTTTCATCCTACAATTTAAAAAAAACTCAATTTTGCTTTTGATCATGATATAGAGCTTAAAAAAACAAATAATTCAGTATCTTGAATTATTAACCTAGGTTAAGTGGTTGCGGAGAAAATCCAAAAAAACCTGCTCATAAAATCTCCCATGTTAATCTTATGGGAAAAAGGTTTTTGGCTTTTCCTCAGTTTATTTTAATGTAAACTTCACATTTGCTTTTACCAATCTGTTCACTTCCACAAAACAATCATTTTGGTGTTTAAATTGTGATTCTACGCCCAACCGTTGCAGAGATATTCATAGTACTAAACACAGTACGTTGTCCAATGTTATCCTTATGGAGAATAAATAAAATTTGATATCTCGATTATTTATGAATGTATGTTAATGAAACTTGGTATGTGGCTTCACGTAGTACTGGTGTATTGATATTTGCACAAAAAATTGATTTTTTGTTTATTATTCCCGTAGCAGCAAACCTGCGTACTCAAACCCCATGTTATTCTTATGGAGAATAAGTAAAATGTAACGACTCCCTTAATTATGAACATAAATTAATAAAACTTGGTATGTAGCTTCACTTAGTTGAGTTATATTGATAATTATATAAAAATCCATTTTTCTGTTCCTTGTTGAAGCAAACCTGCTTTCTCAGCCCCCATATTATTCTTATGGAGAATAACTAGAATGTTATAAGCGATTATTTATGATTGAATATTGATGAAATTTAGTATGTGGCTTCGTCTAGTTAAATTCTATTTGTATTTGCATAAAAACCAATTGTTTCTGTTCCTTGTTTCAGCAAACCTACGTACTCATTACCAATGTTATTCTTATGGAGAATAATTAAAATCGCTTATATGTGAATATATTTTTATGAAACTAGGTTTGCGGCTTTATGTGGTATTAAGACATATATTATGCATTGGAAATTCATTGAGTACGCAGGTTTGCTGCGACGGGGGTATTTATCACATGGTAAAGATTTAAAGACAGTCTAAAAGAGGATCAGGATAAGAACGGTTTGAGGAAAGTTTAAAAATTCCGCTCTATAGACAAATTAAAATTAACATTTCAAATTTTTACTTTTATGAAAAATTCCGCTCTATAGACAAATTAAAATTAACATTTCAAATTTTTACTTTTATGGTTACTGATTTTATTTTGATAGAGTATTTTTAATCCGTCACAACAAAAATTCCTTGACATATAATGTGTAGAAGATGAATAACATGCACGATCAGTCCTATTGACATGTCGATATTTTTAGGACAAAAGATTAATTAAAGCCGAATATTTCAACTTTACTTCAGAAGGAAAGGAATATACACTGGTCTCGGTTGATCGAGTCTATTACTCTCCAGATTTCAAAGTAAAGCAAGACAGGCAGTCGCAGTTCAATGCAAAGGTCGGTGTCTTCAAAACGGCAAATGATCGTGATGAAGAAATTAATAAATGGGTTTCAGACAACACAAAAGGAAATATACAAAAGCTTCTTAAAAAAGGAACTATTAATTCTGGTTCAACAATAGTTTTCGTAAGTACCATGTGTGTTAACTGCACTTAATCTGTAATTGAAACTGTTTTTTTCTTACTGACATAAATAATATTAATTTGGAACCCGCACAATGGAAAGCACTTCGTTTATTAAAATTAAACAAAGTTAGTAACATAGTGAATAGTAATAGATCGCTAAGATGGTCTCTTTAAATTATCCTCGTTTTAAAACACTTTGATACTAGTGGAAACAATTTAATACAGTTCCAACACAAAATTCATACTTTTTTCAATGTGTGCTCAAAAATATTAACAAAATGGTATTTAAGTAACAAACATTTTTTAACGTCTAATAATTTTTCCATCTATTCCAATGTTCGTACTTTTCTGTGATTTTTTGTAACTACTCATTAGGTGATTTAACATATATATCATTCTGAAACTTTTTGTTGTACTTAAGTTTTACGTTTTTCAGGAACGAAATGTAAGTAAATGAAATTTAAACGTGAGGTTTAAACAAATGTACCAATTTTTTAATTTTTATTTTTATTTTATTTGTGGAATATACAAATAAAACCCAGTTCAAAAATGTGAATTATGTGATATTTGTACAACATTTCAATATTGATTACATTACGATATTTTGAAAGTGTTGACATTATAGTCCATTTTGAAGGTTAGTTCACTGCAAAACACGTGTTTACAGGTGAACACTGCATATTTCAAAGGGTATTGGACAATTCCGATAACCGGAGGAACAAGGAAAAAACCCTTCACACTTCATGATGGGACTGTTAGAGAAACGCTATTCATGTCACTACGAGATTCGCGTTTCCAGGTTGGTAAGTATCAGCTTCTGAATCAGTTATACCAGCCAGGTAAGCGTCAGCTTCTGAATCAGTTATACCAGCCAGGTAAGTATCAGCTTCTGAATCAATTATACCAGCCAGGTAAGTGTCAGCTTCTGAATCAGTTATACCAGCCAGGTAAGTATCAGCTTCTGAATCAGTTATACCAGCCAGGAAAGTATCAGCTTCTGAATCAGTTATACCAGCCAGGTAAGCGTCAGCTTCTGAATCAGTTATACCATCCAGGTAAGTGTCAGCTTCTGAATCAGTTATACCAGCCAGGTAAGTATCAGCTTCTGAAACAGTTATACCAGCCAGGTAAGTGTCAGCTTCTGAATCAGTTATACAAGCCAGGTAAGTGTCAGCTTCTGAATCAGTTATACCAGCCAGGTAAGTATCAGCTTCTGAATCAGTTATACCAGCCAGTAAGTATCAGCTTCTGAAACAGTTATACCAGCCAGGTAAGTATCAGCTCCTGAATCAGTTATACCAGCCAGGTAAGTATCAGCTTCTGAATCAGTTATACCAGCCAGGTAAGTATCAGCTTCTGAATCAGTTATACCAGCCAGTTAAGTGTCAGCTTCTGAATCAGTTATACCAGCCAGGTAAGTGTCAGCTTCTGAATCAGTTATACCAGCCAGGTAAGTATCAGCTTCTGAATCAGTTATACCAGCCAGGTAAGTATCAGCTTCTGAATCAGTTATACCAGCCAGGTAAGTACCAGCTTCTGAAACAGTACTACTATGGACGCCCCCCGAGTGCGTTTCGACCTTTGCCCCCTGACGTCACGCTCCCTTCCCCCCCCTCCCCACCGGACCGCTCCCCCACCCTCCCCCTCACCACCCCCTCCCCCACCCCTCAATATCCCCCTCCCCTCCCCTCCCCCTCCCCCCTCCCCCTCCCCCTCCCCTCTTCCCTCCTGGCCTCTCATACCACTTTACCTAACCTACATTTGGACCGTGTTGCCAACCTGGGTTTTTTTCTGTGTAGCGCTGCCAACCTATTTTTTTTTCTTTGAAAGATTACTTCACCCTAAATTATACTGTTTGTTATATGTATATAATTATTACGTCACGCTACTTTCGTTTGCTGCGCTCGGCCCCCTCTCACCGGCTTGTTTACTTATCCGAACATCTTACTTATCCGAACATGATACTTATCCAATCTTGTTACTTGTCCGAACCTGTTACGTATCCGAACATGGTAGTTATCCAGCCAGCCCACTGGACCACCCCCCCGAGGCGAAACTCAACTCCTTGAGCAAAGCTCGGTCCCCCCTCCCCCTCCTCACCCCACCCCTCCCCACCCCACCCCTCCCCTCCTCACACCCCCTCCCCCCTCACCAACCCCTCCCCTCACGACCCTTCCAATCATATTACCTAACCTACATTTGGGCAGTGTTGCCAACCTGGTTTTTTTTTCTGTGTAGTACTGCCAACCTATTTTTTTTGTTTGAAAGATTACTTCACCCTAAGTTATACTATTTGTTATATGTATAAATATATTACGTCACACTACTTTCATTTTCTACGCTTGGCCCCCTCACACTGTTTATATATCTTTTAATACCCTTCTTCTGTTAAAATATATTAGTAAAATATGAAGTAGTACCAGGTGTATCAGATCAGACTGAAATAAAATCTATGCATTTATAAAACAAAATTTGATATTTGTATGTAGTGATTTCTCTTTACGGTGGAAATCATACCTTGTGGATAATTTTATATCCTTATCGAGTTCATCACTCCTGTTTCAACTTGTCCAGTCTTCACTACTTGTTCAGTAGATATGAGTAGTGGTGAAACCAGAAAGAGGCATCACTTCCGGCGCTTTTTCCCCATGTTATTCTTATGGGGAGCCGTTTTTGCACCGACGCCAGCTCCCGCCTATAGAGCTCCCGCCCGCTGGCCTATATTAAATATACCCCTGCCATAAATATATTGTCCCTCCTCTTTTTAAAAACTCTGGTGTCTGATTTGTTATTGGTGTTTTAATCCCAACTGCCGCCAAAACTTGGTATTTTAATCCCAACTATTACGGTCGAACTGTCAACTGATTAAAACATCCGCTGCACGCACATCCGCCGCTTTCACGTGCAACACCATTCACCGACACTCTCCCGAGAGCGAAAGTGCGCTTGCGACACATTAACACACTAACGGATTGTTGCGTGACACTTTGACCAGACTTTCCACTTACCAGTAATTTCCTGGAAATCCTCTCAATGTGAGGTAATTTCCAAATTGAAAATCGAGGTGTATATAAGGAGCCACCAACACCGTTGTTCTACACCAGTGACCTCGACCACCGGACGTCACCACACTCCAGCGACCGCGACCACCGGACGTCACCACACTTGTCACCACCCGCATGACATCACCGGCTCACCGCACCTCCGCGCCACCGGCTCACCGCACCTCCGCGCCACCGCCTCCTAGGACTCTGTGAGTGTTAGCAACGGTGTGATGTCTTTAGGGACAACTGTTAATCCATAATTGAAATAGCCTAATATTTGTAAATCTCCAATTCACCATTTCCAAATGTGTATTAATACCTAAAATGTGTATGTAAAAAATAATATTGTATGACCAAATTGGAATTTTTTTAATATTTGCAGTAATTAAACTGCAAAAATGTCTTATTTTAGAGCTAAAAAATATGTTTTTATTATTTAAAAAAGATAAAATTTTAAAATTTTCAACCAAGGATATATATAGAAGCCCACAAAATCACCACCCTCATTCCAACAAAAAATGTTGACCTGTGCGCAGTGCTCCACGTCTTGCTCCAAAAAAAGCAATTTAATCAGACACTATCGTAACATTCACAAAATTATTCCTAATATTTGTAAAATATGTCATCAAATATTTGATAATACAAATTTTAAAATTCACATGCTAGAAAAACATAATACTTGTGATGTGTGTAAGAGAGTCGTCACTCGGAACAAGAAACGCCACTACCTACGATGTGACAAACAACCTTACAAGTTGTATATTTTTAACGGTGAATCAGCGGAAGTATTAGACACTCTCCAATCTTGTCCTCTACCCATCAAATGGATTCTTATTAGGAGAGTAAAATTCATCAAACACTCAGTGGACAATAATGGTGATTTAATCATTGACAAAGAATGTATTGCTGATTTTCGAAGTTTAACTAATTTATCAATTGAGAAAGCACAGCTAAAGACTCAAATTGAAAATTCACTTTTAAAAATCGATACCTCCATGCACAAGTATCAGGCTCAAGGCAGTGGATGGATATATGACCGCACCAAATACTGGCAGTTGCATGTTTACAAATATAAGCCCCTAACTCCCAAATCATACATTCCCACGCCAGAAAATATAAAATCAAAACATGCTGTTTTAAATATTAAAAACACCGATAATAAATGTTTCACCTGGAGTGTTTTAGCAAGCCTAAGACCAAGGAATAGTAAAGAAAATGCAAATCGAGTAGTTCACTACGAACCCTATGAGGGCCGGTTGAATATGACAAACATAAAATATCCCGTAAAAATATCCGACATTGATAAATTTGAAAAACAAAATAACATAAGTGTTAATGTATATGGAATTGAAGGAAAAACAATATATCCACTGAGAATAACTAAACTAAATGGCAATACGCACGTCAACCTGCTGCTTCTACAACAAGGTCGGAAATCACATTACTGTTTAATTCGTGATTTTGACAAGTTAATGTTGCGGTCTACAAAAGACAACAATAAGAAATATTTTTGCAAGTTCTGTTTGCAACATTTTGGCACCAAAAATAAATTGGAACGTCACATAACATATTGTAAACCCTTTGGGCATCAAAGAGTACAAATGTCTGAAAAAGATACACTACAATTTACGAATTACAAATATCAACTTAAAGCTCCCTTTGTGATTTATGCAGATTTCGAATGTTTTATAAACGGCGGCAAACACACGCCTTCTGGATTTGCTTATGTTGTGGTGAGAGACTCTAAAATTATTTACGAAGAGTTGTACAGCGGTGAAAATGTAATGGATGTATTTTTCGAAAAGTTATTTAAAACCTATGACTTTATTAAAAGTCAGATGGAAGTATATGTTCCCCTTGTAATGACTCCAAAGCAAGAGGCATCCTTCAAAAACTCTAAATACTGCCACATATGCCAACAGCTGTTACTGGGTGATAAAGTGCGCGACCATTGCCATCTAACAGGCAAATTCCGAGGACCCTCCCACAACGCTTGCAATTTAAACTATAAAGTAACCAAGAAAATTCCAATATTCTTCCACAACCTTAAAAACTATGATGGTCATTTAATAATGCAACACTTGGGAAAACTCAATCGCAAATTGAATTGCATAGCCAAAGACATGGAAAAATATATATCGTTCTCTGTTGATGATTTGGTATTTTTGGATTCCTACAACTTTCTGTCTCTTCCCTTAAGCAAATTAGCTTCCAATTTAAATACATTTAGATTTATAGACAATCCACTACTACAACGCAAGGGCGAATTTCCATACGAATACATGACAGGACCAGAAAAGTTTTTAGAGACCCTACCACCCATAGAGGCATTTTACAGCAGCCTAACTAAAGAATGTATATCTCCTGCACAATATGAACATGCTAAAAACGTATGGAATCATTTTAATATAAAGAATTTAAAAGAATATCACGATTTATACCTTAAAACAGATGTGTTGTTATTGGCTGATGTGTTTGAGACATTTAGGGACTTGAGTTTAAAGGATTATAAACCCGACCCCGTCCACAAGTACTCATTGCCTGGGCTATCATGGGAGGCGTGCCTTAGAATGACTGGCATAAAATTACAGTTATTTAGTGACATTGAAATGCATTTGTTTATAGAACACGCCATTAGAGGTGGTGTAAGCATGATTTCCACGCGCTATGCTAAAGCCAACAATAAGTACATGGGCGAACATTATGACCCAAATCAAGAAAGCACCTATCTTGTATACTTAGACTGCAACTCGCTATACTCTACAGCAATGTGCGAGTCGTTGCCCGTTGATGGCTTTAGATGGACAAACGAGAAAGATTATAAAGCCAATAAAAATGAAAACTTTGGATTTATTTTGGAAGTTGATTTAAAATACGATAAAAGTTTACACGATTTGCATAATGACTACCCGCTCGCACCAGAAAAAATGAATGGAAAATTAATACCAAACTTAAATGACAAAACTAAATATATTCTACATTATAAAGCACTAAAAAAATACGAAGAACTGGGTTTGGTAGTTACAAAATACCACAGAATCTTAAAATTCAGACAATCAAATTGGCTCGCGCCTTATATTAATTTTAATATTGAAAAGCGACAAAAAGCTGAACATGATTTTGAAAAAGACTTTTACAAACTGTTAAATAACAGTCTCTTTGGTCGAACAATTATGAACCAACGCAAGTTTCGTGATATACATCTTGTAGACGAGTCTAAGTTAACAAAGTATGTTACAAAGCCAAGATTTGACTGCAGCAAAATGTTCGATAACAACTTGCATGCTGTGCATTTAAATAAATTAATTGTAAAGTTTGATAAACCAATATATTTAGGAATGACCATTTTGGATATCAGCAAAGTAATAATGTATGATTTCCACTATAATTATATGTCAAAATTTAAGAATAAAAAGTTCTTAATGACAGACACGGATTCTCTGATGTATTCTATAGTAACAGAGGACTTTTACAAGGAAATACAATGTGACTTGGACCGTTTTGACACCTCTGCATATAGTAAAGACCATTTCTTATACTCTGATAAAAACAAAAAAGTTACGGGCAAGTTTAAAGACGAATTAAATGGTCAAATTATGTATGAATATTGTGGTTTAAGGCCAAAATTATACTCTTTCATTCCTCTACAGTGGTTATACGAAAAAGAAAAGCAAAATGAGCTAGAGGTTAAAAAGGCAAAAGGAGCTGACGGCGCTACAGTTAAACATCTCTTAAGACACCAACACTACTTACACTGTCTTGCAACCGGAGAAGATTACTACGAGAATGTTACAAGAATTAAATCCACAAACCACCATCTGCAAACATTAACGATGAACAAAAAGGTACTCTCTTTTGATGACGACAAGAGGTTTATTGTGGATGGCATCAACACCCTTGCCCTTGGTCACTATAAAATTGGTCAAACATAAATCTGTATTTGCCATTATTCTTTGGCCTTTCCTTGTCTATTACAAAAAAGCCATATTTAGACCTATCCCAGCATTGATGGCAGAGATTTCTAAATTGGTTAAATGAAAAATCATTTCCCACATGATTGTTATACACATGTTTTAAATTTAAATCGTCTTGTTTAAATAATATTAGAAAATTAACATTGTCACGTAAATGTTTGTGTACTTTACTGTAAGATTGACACAAGTAAAAACTGTTAACATTTTTGTGTCTGCCCATTGAGAAAAATTGTGTGATATTTGGACTATTTATGTCGTCAAATACAACTATTGAGTGTGATTCTACATCATTTGGTGTGATTTCACAGTTTGAATATGTGTGTAATTTAACTTCATCACACAGACGGAATATTTCAATTATTTTTTTATATTTTTCTTGTTCTAAAGATTTGGATATTATATATAAATTTGTAAACTTTAATCCTTGTTTTTTTACAATTAAGTTATAAATTACAACAGTCTTCCCCGAACCACTGGGCCCTATTATAAGACAGCGAATATTATTAGGAAATAGACCCAACTTCTTTGGTGTATTTTCTTTATGTGCAATTTTAAATTTGTTCTTTTGTTGAATAAATGACATTTTTTTATATAATGGTGTATTTTCTTTATGTGTTAAATCTTTTGTTGAATAATTTTTTTATATAATAAAAATGGCAAAGAGAAAGTGTAAGAAGGGTAAGGGATTATTCTTAAAGCCATATAGAGGCCGTGGCTTGTTAAATACCCTTATAAACAACCTTCCTTTCCCCCTCCACATCCCGTCGTATTCATATTGTGGTCCAGCAACTAATATACGTGAAAATTTAGCCAGAAATGTACCTCCAAAAAATAAGCTAGACTCTTATTGTAAAGAGCACGACATATTCTACATGAATAATCCTGATACAGCCGCCCGGAACAAGGCAGATATGAGATTAGCGGACCAGGCTTGGACTAGGGTTTCGGCAAAGGACGCCAATCTGGCCGAAAAAGCAGCAGCTTATGCAGTGACAAATTTGATGAAGGCCAAGGCAAAAATGGGAATGGGATTAAAATTTAATAAAAAAGATGGACAACTTTCAGCTGTTAGAGGCCGCAAGAGACGTGCCTCACTTTCGAGGAGTGTACCTAAAAAACGAGCTAAGAAAACTGAGACCAAAAGTAAGAGAATGTGGAATTATTAATTTAGACAGTGACAGGGGCACACATTGGACAGCATATCGTAAAAATAAAGATATTGTAATATATTTTGACCCTTTCGGAATACAGCCTCCAAAAGAGGTAATTGAATATTTTGTACCATCTAAAATTTACTATACAACTGATCAAATACAAGATTTAAACAGTTCCATTTGTGGAATTTTATGTTTATCATTTCTGAAAAATTTTAGTTTATAAAAATGGATTCATTTACTATAACATTCACAGGTACAGAGCCAGAGTTGAAGTCGGTGTTCTTTCCTCCTATAGAATTAAATGGTGATTATGTAATTGGGCTGGTAGATTTTCAAAGTTATAATTCTATATTTAATGTTAAAAAACCTCTAAATACTTTGACATATTACAAAATGCACAAAATTACAACCCCAAAGGGGGAGGTTACAATTGACGAATTAAACCGGGCATTAGATGGTAAAGTTGAAGTTATTATACAAAATAAAGTAGCATTAATTAATACAAAAGTCAAACTTATATTTTACAAAGGCCTAGTTCCAAAATTAAATAAACTTAAAGACACAAAATTAACTATAGACGAGGGTGAGGATGTGTATTATTACGATCACAAAGCTCCAAATGTAATTGAAATTGCTGAAGGTACATACGAAGTGTTTGAGCTTGCGAAGGAAATTCAAAAGCAACTCCCAGATTTTGTACTTATAGCCGATAATAAAACTATGAAAGCCACATTACATTCTGGCCATGTGTTTGATTTTACAAAACCGTGTTTAGGGTCTGAATTATTGGGATTTAAAGGATTTTCTACTCCAGATATTGCGTTTAAATCCGTAAATAAAATCAACATAAATAATGTAAATGTGATTAGAGTAAAATGTAATATTGCGAATGGGTCTTATTTAAATGGTGACAAATCACACACCATACACAGTTTTTACCCAGAAGCTCCTCCGGGCTACAAGATTATTGAGGTCCCCAGAAATATTATATACTTCCCTGTAAATAAGAGAAGTTTAGATGTTGTTAGCATTACATTTGCAGATCAACACGACAAGCCAATTGACTTTAATAAAGAAGAAACTACAATTACTTGTCATATAAAAAAGATATGAGAATTTACAAGAACGGACTGAGTGTGCAAAATGCCAGGTTTCTGCGATCAATTGGGTTGAAGTTAAAATTTTCTATTAATAAAAATGGAAGATTTTCTAGACGTTGCAGGAAAATTCCAATACGATGATAGCCTGGTTAAAATTACAAATCACTCCTATGTTCCACACAACACTTTAGCAATAAATAATTCCGATGAAATTCGAATATGCATAAATAATCAAGATTTACTAACACTCCCATGTAGGAGTTATTTGTATATTAAAGGAGAAATAGAGAATCATGATAAAGGACATTTTATAAATAATGCATTTGCATTCTTATTTGACGAAATTAGATACGAAGTTGCTGGTAAAGAAATAGATATTGTAAGAAATCCGGGAATTTCCAGTCTTATGAAAATATTGTGCTCTTACAATAAAACAACTAAATTGTCAAATGTAGCATTTGATTCTGATGAAAATTTAAAGGAGTTCCATAAAAGCGGCAAGTTTAGTACTTGTGTCCCGTTAGAGCTGTTAATGGGTGTGTTTGAGGATTTTAATAAGGTTTTAGTAAATGTTAAACAAGAATTGGTGTTGAAAAGATCCAAAAACGACTTAAATTGTATATTAACAACATCTAATGCTCCAACTGGTGTCGATCCTATTCCTAAAATTACACTTAAATCGATTCAGTGGGTGATGCCGCATGTGGTGCCATCTGATGGGGAGAAGCTTCAATTACAAAAGATGTTATTGCAAAATAAAAATTTGCAAATTGCATTTAGAAGTTTGGAGCTACACGAACTCCAATCATACCCCGAAACCAAGAGACACACATGGTCAGTTAAGACGTCTTCGAGTTTGGAGAAGCCCAGGTATGTTATATTTGGTTTCCAAACAGGTAGGGACAACAGTGCACGAAAAAGAACTGATGAATTTGATCACTGTAAATTGAAAAATCTCAAAGTGTTTTTAAACTCTGAATATTATCCTTATAGCGATTTAAATCTCGACTTTGAAAATGGAGATGCCTCTAAAGCTTATGAGATGTTTGTGAGGTTTAGGGAGAGTTACTACAACACCGTCCCCGATCCTATGTTTAACAGAGCTGACTTTATAAATAAATATCCTCTAATTGTAATAGATTGTTCTAGGCAGAATGAATCAATCAAAGAGGGGGTTGTAGATATTAAATTAGAAATTGAAACTGCAGAAAACGTCCCTTCAAACACATCTGCATATTGCCTAATAATACACGATAAGGTGTTTGAGTATAATCCTTTGACAAATGAGATAAATAAAATGTAAATAAAATGAAAACAAATATTCAACAAGAATTGGTAGAGTCTGCAAAACAAATAAGAGAAAAATATAGGGCGTTAAAACGTGGTAAATTTTTAGAGGCTGAAGAGAGGTTCCAAACATTCCAACCGTTAATAGAGCCTTTGCAAGAATTAAAAAATTTAGCCACAAAAACAGAGAGGCCAGTTCTCCCAATGATTTTAGAAAAGACCCCGTCTAGAATACCAAGAATAACACAAATAACACCACACAAATTAGATTTTGGTCTTTTAGCATCAGACTATTTAGGAAATTACCTTAGTAGAAGTAGTATGACAGACACCACATATGGTATTAGGCGAGAAGGAAATAAATTTTTTATTGGGAATCAGGAAGTTCAAATTGCCAATGATGATGTTACAGTTGGAGAAAAAATTTATAAAGGGACAAAGGGATTGTGGGAATTGTTAACTTTAAAAGAACCCGTAAACTATAGTCAGGCTGATTTGCAAAATTATAAAGAGATTTTGGAAGCTACAAATGCACATTTAAAGGGTTATAAAACAGGTGCGGCGATGTCAAGCAATAAACACACTAAATATCTTAATATAATTAAACCCCTGTTTAAGACTGTTGGTGAAGGTTTAAGGCAGGTAACTGGTAATAAAATAGACTATGTTTATTGGGACGATCCTAATGAGCTTGTAGATAGGTTAAGACTGCTTTGGTTAAGCCGATTGGCGGGAAATTCTGGAGTGGATAATGAGATAGATTCTATCATAGAAGAATTGAGGGAAAGTGGAATTGTTTATTAAATAAAAATATGATAGATAAATTTTATCGCGTATATAACCCGTATAGTAAACCAGAAGCTAGAAGTTTTAAAGAAACTACTTTAAATCTAAAAGATGATGGTTGGAATGCTTTAAATTATAAAATTAGTAGTGTTAAAGGTGGGGAGTTTACTGACGATGTATCGACTTTGGGGCAGACGTTAACCAGGAAAGGTGATGTTTTTGTACAAGGTAATACTAAATATAAGTTTTTAGAATCCAAGAATAATAATTGGAACGCTAATAAACGCAAAATTACTAATGTTAAACGAGGTGAAAGCTCAACCGATGTGCCCACATTAGAGCAAACTTTAATAAGAAAAGATGGTGTCTTTGTACAAGACAAAAATAATTATGAATTTTTGGAATCGGAGGGAAATGTTTGGAATGCCAAAAAGCGAAAAATAAGTAATTTGTTGGCTGGTAAAGAAAGCGATGATGTTGTAAACGTCTCTCAAGTACCAAAAATGGATCTAAACTTTTGGGATTTTAATAATAAAAGGCTAGTTCGTGTTAAACCCGCTGTTGATGAGAACGATTGTGTTACAAAACATCAGACTGTGACTTTAGACGGTCTTAAATTTGATGGTAAAAATAAGCAATTAACAAACATTTTACCTGGGACATTGCCAAATGATGTGGCTGTTGTTAAGCAAATATTAACAAAGGGTGAGAAAAGCATAATAAAACAGGGGGATAAATATTATAATGTATTAACATTAGATGGCGATGTGTGGGATGCAGAGGACAAATTAATAAAGAATATACCTGAAGGCAAAGATAGGAGTGATGTTTGTTTAATGTCGCAGGTTTTGAGGTATGACGATAATATTAAAACTTTTAGACAAGACAATATTAAATTTGATATTTGTTTAAAATCACACGCATTAAGGTTTAACAATAAAACTAATAAATTTATGCAAGACAATAATGAAATCGATTTGATGATGTACAATCCTAAATTGTTGGTTGCAGACCCTACATCTTTAAGCGGATTTAAGACTTTAGATGGGGGGGCATATTTGCCAAAAAACTATGTATATCAAAGAATGAGTGATGGTATGTTAGTTGGTAGCAATGGAGGTGTTTTTGAAACGACAGAGACTGGCAGATACGTTAACATTAAAAATAAAGAATAAAAAATGGAAAAAATTGCTTACGAATTGCATAAGCCCGCGAGAAAGAACTTTGTTAGAAGGTCTTTTAAGGTGTTGGGTATAAACGAAACTGTTCAAATAGATTTAATAGATATGCGGAATTATGCTAGAGAGAATTCTGGGAATAAATATATTTTAACTTTAATAGACACATTTTCTAAAAAAGCTTATGCTGCTCCACTAAAGAATAAAACTGGATTAGTAGTCACAGAAGCTATAAAAACTATTCTCCCAAAGGGAGTTAAAAATATTCAATCTGATAACGGAAAAGAATTTTTTAATGAACATTTTACCAAACTAATGAAAATTCTAAATATTAATCACTACCACACTTACTCTACAACTAAGGCGGCTATTGTGGAAAGGTTCCAGAGAACTTTAAAGAATTGGTTGTATAGAGAGTTTAGTGCACAAGGGAGTTACAAGTGGTTGGATTTACTTCCAAAGTTAATAAGGATATATAATAATAAAGTACATAGATCCATAGGGATGAAACCTAACCAAGTAAGTGCTAAGAACTCTAAAGATGTACATGAAAGGTTAGCATCTAAAGTACAAGTTAAAAAGCCAAAATATAAGGTGGGGGATAGTGTAAGGATATCTAAATATAAACATGTATTTAGTAAAGGATATACCCCTAACTGGACGGGAGAGCTTTTTACAATAGCAGAAGTTAAGAAAACAAAGCCTGTGACTTATATTTTGAAAGATGAGAATGGCAATATAATCAAAGGAGGATTTTATACAGAAGAATTGTTAAAGACTAAATATAAAGACATGTATTTGGTAGAGAAGGTAATTAGGAGGAAGGGTGATTTATTATATGTCAAATGGCTCGGGTTCCCAAGTAGCCAGAACTCGTGGATTTCTGCAAAGGATGTATTAAAATGAATGCAAATTGGATTAAAACACCAAGTTTTGGCGGCAGTTGGGATTAAAACACCAAAAACAAATCAGACACCAGAGTTTTTAAAAAGAGGAGGGACAATATATTTATGGCAGGGGTATATTTAATATAGGCCAGCGGGCGGGGGCTCTATAGGCGGGAGCTGGCGTCGGTCCAAAAACGGCTCCCCATAAGAATAACATGGGGAAAAAGCGCCGGAAGTGATGCCTCTTTCTGGTTTCACCACTACTGATATGATCCCTATAGAGCTCTATAACTTATTTGCTATGCCAAACCTTTTTCACTTGTAATACTGTTTCATTATATGCTTTTTAAAACTAATTTCATCTAAAGTGTACCTTGTGTAAGTCCAATACTAAACTATGCAAACAAGGGAAAATAATAAGTAATAAATTACAAACCAAACTTTATTGATACATTTAATTGGTCTACTATTTACAAAAACAGTAATTAAGTGAAAAATCAAACAAATTCAATTCCTTTTCCGATTCCCCGGTATACCAGAGACAGTCTGTCACCCTCTTCTTTGTTGTAGCTCTCGATGGCGGCGTCCGAGAGTATAGCGAGGAACCTGTGTGGGAGGTAGACGTTCAGGAGTAGGTCATCGCCGGTTATACCTTCAACGACGGTGGTGCGGATTGTTTCACCGAAACGTGTTTGCGCTTTTCCAAACTGGATGATCTTGTAGGAGATCATCGGGCTGAGATCGCTGATCCTGGTATATTGCGGCACGTAACAACTGTTCAAGTGTACTTTCAAATCGGCAGTGTCCATTGTCGATTGATTTTATCTCCCCGTAACTGCTGCCTCTCGTCCAGGTGGCGTGGAACTGACTGAATCTCAACTAGATAATTTACTTTTGGTAGTGGTGGGGGTGGGGTGGTTGGAGGGATCTATAAGGGAGTGGGGGAATGGTTTGGGACAAAAAAAGTCCCAGATGCAGGGAATATTTCCCTCCGATATACTTCTTTTTTATTGGTTGTGGTATTGAACCAGTTTCAACACGTTATTCAATGCGCACATCTTTTTTGATTTTCCGTGAAAAAAACAATACACATTCGATGTCGTCAGCACCTTCAAAGAAGGGTAGGCTTCCAGGTCGATCACTAGACACGATCTGAAAAATTCTTTAATATAGTTTGCTTTTTCCAGTCCCTTTACGTACACTACCGAAGAATACAGAATGGAGTACAACTGTCTGTGTAGCGCTTGAATGGTTGTGTCACCGTCCTGCCAGCGTAGCCCGTGATAGTGATTGGTCGTCCACGTACACTGTTTCTTGGTTTTGGCGTCCAAAGTGGTGTATGGGCACGGAGATTTCACTGTCCAATGTTGAATGGTGGTTCCGTCCGACGTGGCAACTGCAAATTCCTTAACTACGAATTCGTTGTTTGGGTTTTTAAAGCCTTGAAAATCAACAAACAGTTCCATGTTCCGCCCGAAGCGACTGGCACCGCCTGAGGTTAGAATGAGAATGAGGCCTGCCGGGCTAGACAGCGGCTCGTTCTATCCCCACTACTACCTCCCTACCACTAACTCCTTTCCAATACCTCTCCCCACCACTATTGCCCCTCCCCACCCGTTCTCCTCCTCCTCCAACTACAACCAACTATCTTTCTAATATTATCTTTTCAAAAACTGGACAGGGACAAGGATTAATAATAATAACAACGTTTCAAATACAGACACAAGTACGTATTTAATAAATCAAATCCTGTTATATATATACGCCTTTTACACACACACACACACACACACACACACACACACACAAAATTAATGTTTTTGAATAACAAAATCAGGCGATACACCCTGAAAGTTTCCAATACCAAAAAGTGGATATTGGAAAAAGTAAAGAAAGATTATTTTTGAAACCTCACACAAAAAATAATAAGTGATAGCTTAAAAAACAAAACAACATTACCCTATTCAGCTGTAAAAACAGCTAATCTATACTGAATATAGATGATAATGGAAAAAACTAAAAATCTAAAACCCAAAGACCACAAATACTAAAGTTATTTTAAATGCAAACAAACTTTTCTCCCCGCCAGTCTGCCTCGAATGTATACGGATTTTTCCGTTTGCGGGGCCTAAAATTCTCCCCAACCCGGTACTCTTCTTCCCAAACCATCAAATACCGGATCTCGTTCTCAATCTCTGCCAAATATACCGACGCGATGTTGTCATGTATAGTGGCTGTCTCGCTCTCTTCATTATAACACAACCACTCTAAATCGTTACGCGGTTGCCCACACCATCTGCTTAGAAACTCATGAATGCTAGAGTCGATTGAGGACCACACCCGGGATGGCGAGTCAGGTATCTCGCGCATGCAGTCGGCCGAAAAGTCATTACTGTTAGGCTCCAGATGCTTGAACCGATACAATACGTCACTGCAGAGCATACATTCTTTGCATCCTCTCACGAGTAATATGTGATACTGGCAGACCAGATCATCAAACTTGTGCGGCAACCCACACTGTTTAACCTCGGGTGAAAAAGGTAAAATATCCACACAGTCCGCCGGCAGACTCGTTTGACCCTCGTAAACTGGTGAGGAGAACGATTCTAGATCTATTACTTCCTCCAGATCTTGGGAGGAGATGACCGGTAGCACCGTTTCACCATCATGACCGGATGAGAACAAGTGAAATAATTCACATTTGACAAAGTCAGGTACAGGCCCTGCACACACACACACACACACACACACACAAAACACACGCACACAAGTAATATTTTAATTTTAGAATCAAAATATTAAAATCCTTTAAATTCAGAAACTAATAAAACTGTAATATTTAATAAAAACTTAAAATCTAAAACAACTTATAAGACCTTTAACATCAGCTGTAATAATAACACGAGTAACTTATTAGGACCTAAGAGACACATACACCCATATGTAAAACCAACATGGCATCTGCCCATGTAATTATCAAAACAAAACGTAAGGAAACAAAACTAAATACTTCTACAACACAACACAAAATTGTAAAAACAACAGATACAAGTCGCTGAGCACCAGCAGCAGGATTGGTATTGCTGCCTACTCATAGGTTTTAATCCCGGTGCTCAACGTTTTGTATCTGCTGGACGTTTTTTCTCATGGTCGTTGAAGGCGTCCGACTCGTACCCTTCGTCTGACTGGACGTACCGGTTCACCCCGGCCAGGACAACGTCAAGGCCTAAAAACATCTGGCGACGTAACGTTGCCCTCATTACGCCATGTGCCAGACGACGGCGGTGCAGCGGGATTACCCGCACACCCTCGTGGTAGGGCTTTACAATTGCCACATACCACAAATACGGGCTACCAAACTTGAGGATGATTTCGACGTGGTCCTCAATCCGCACGTCAGAGACCACGACTTTCATTTTCCTGTTATCTGCCAGGAAATCTAGCGTCAGTAGGCCATTCCGCAGGCGGTAACCCCTGACAAAGATGTCTTGGGCATTGAGGTCGATGGTCTCCACCAACATAACGTGTGATGGGCCAACGCCATCGTTTATGCTACGGCGAGCTCGCAGAGTATGCAAAATCATTGCAAAGAAAAGCTATGAATTACTAAGAGGAGAATAAATAAATATAAACTATTAATATATTACTAAAAGAATAAGAAGGAGAAAGAAATAAACGGTTGGTCAGGAAGAAACAGGAAGAATATGTTTCCACTATGAGCGCAAGAACGCAAATGAGCTCCGGGGCGGCTTGCCCCCTCTATTTATAAAAACTATCGGGTCGAATCGAACAACGACCGAGTGAAAACCACCGAAAACAATCGAATGCCGATTCGGTTGTTCCCATAAGAACCAATGACAGAAGCGATGAAAGTTAAATTATATTCGATAAACATCCGAATGAAACAATCTGATCATGGCGGGGGTATACAAGGACGGGGTATTTGTGGAGGGGGTATTTGTGGAGGGGGTATTTGTGGAGGGGGGTATTTGAAGGTAGGGGTGAGTGACGTGAGAGAGGGAAACACGTGACGTCAGGGATCAAAGGTCAATTTCGTCACAGGGAGGTAGGTGTGTACTATAAAAGAAAGTGGAATAATTAGTATGATGTATATAAATTATGAGTCGTTTTTTGATAGAATAATTAATCTAGAAAGAGTAGTTTTTAAATAATGTGAAGTTGTAAAAGCGTAGTTGTAATCCTTAGTATAAGTTGTAATGTTTGTAAGTAGATTAAGGAACATTTGCGCACACCTCTTAGCGTTACCCAGAGGACACCACGAGGAGGTGGGTGTACGTCGTCCTCCAAAAATAAGTGCATAACATAGAAAATATTTTGTTCAAACAGGCAGTTGAAGAATACCATGCAAAGACAACACTCAAACCATAATCATAGATTATTGTTGCAAGAAAATATGAAAGAAGAAAATAATAACAGGCAAAACAGAAAAAAAGTCTCAGGGTAGAATAACTACACCCTGGGTCGTTTCGTACCAAAAGGTAGTGTGTCAAACTCGCCAACACGACGACGTTTGTTGTACACTACCCTGTACGTTTTAGACTCAGGACGTGTCACAACCAAGCCTGTTGTTGGCCGAGCAATCTTTTTGGGTATCCAAACTACAGACGCCGGGGCATCGTTAAGAATCATCTCCTTCAGGGTATAAAAACACACGATGCTCCGGTTCCTGTAGTTCATGGTAATTCCACGTACTTTACAGGCCGTCTTGTACTCGTTGGGGCCGATGCGTATTAGATACGCATAGTTCTTGGGACCGCCTGATACGAATTCGACGATGTAGGCATCCGGCCCGTACTTTGCCAACTCGTCAGTCATTTGCCCCAAGAACTCTCCGGCCTCGATTACCTCCTCACCGGGCTTCTGGGTGAACAAAATGCTGTCCGTATCAAAATATAACACGCGTTCACCCAGACGCTCGAGGTAGGAGTACAATTTCAGACGAGCCTGCGCGGTAACGAATGCCGCAATCACTACATTTGTGTAGGGATGCGGAACGTTAGCTTCCTTCAGGTCGTGCCAGTTGACGAACATCAGCTCGTCACTGACCGGAAGGAGCTCATCGACCTCAATGCTGGGATCCGTGAGGACATCGAGCAGCTGGCCTCGTGTGCGCACCACAGACGTATGGGGTAGGTCGTCACGTTGACCCCATTTGCCCCAGAAGGAGTTTAGGCAGGTCTTGCCGATGGCTCTTTTCCCGGGGTTGAAAGAAATATTGTCGGGATCGAGCCTGATTCGCTCCTTCTGTTCGTATTCACGAATGAACCGGGCTTTTAGTGCGTCTGTAGTGCACCACTCGGGCCAGCCGCTAGCCTCAACTTTCAGTTTTAAAAATTTATTAATATAGGAGGCAAATAGGCCTCCTGAGTTGGCGTTGAGATCGTACGTAGTCGTCTCGTACTCCCAAATCTCGTGGATTTTTACCATGCGATAGCCGAGCTGCAGAGCCTTTCGGACTTCGCATGTCACCCACGTCCCCGAGAGAGTTCGCTGTTCTGGACTATGCTCACAGTCCCCCTGCTGCATAGTTTTGGCACACGTGCGGCAAAGCGCAAAACAAAGCTTGCCGTTGAAACGCGCAGGGAGGAACAAATCACCAGGGGGGAGGATATCGAGATGAACGAGCCCCTCGATGTTTGCAATATCCTGCGGACAGTCTGTACCCGAGTGAATCTTTGGGTGTTTCACCGGGAATGTCCCGTACTTGCAGATGTACGGGTACAGACTGCAAACATCCAGGTGCAAAATCTTCTCATTTTCTCCCACCCTGTGATACAATTTGGTGGCATTGGTCCTGCCACCGAAAAAAGCGTCTCGAGGATCGAGAGGTGGAGCGGCGATGTCATGTCTGGAGTCGATAAACTGCTGAATCGTGGGGTTACCTTTCATCATGGCTGAAAATTGGCAACCCCACATTTCAACTACTGTAAACCCGTTGCGGCGCAGTAGTTCGGTTTTGTCGAGTGTCCTCTCGTACCGGGAATTCATAGTTTCCCCTGAGGGTCCACTCTTGATGGGGGCGTCACGGCTTTTGAATCATAGAGGGCACCCGTGATACCAACAACCGTGATACTCCCACACTGTTTTGACATCGCCGTCCTCGCTGAAACCATCCACTTTCCGGCCACAAATCTTCTTCTCGCGTCCATTCCCTGCATGCTGGATGTATATCCCCTGCGATTGAGCTTCCCACATCAACCAGCAGAGCGCCTCACGAGACTGGCGGTCAGCGAGGCGATATCCTCCGGCAGGTAGGACGGAAATCGTGTCTCGTGGAAGGTGATCGTGTACGTTGTCATACAGGCCCCGGCTATGTTCACTGCCTGCCTGAACGGGTCGACACTGTTTTCAGAAAGAAAACCTTCCCTGAATTTCAGACAGGCAAGCCGTAGGATTCGGACATCCTGAGAACAGTAATTCAGTAGTTCCGCCCTGAAGTCAAATACATAACCAGGGTCCTGTGAAAAAGGAGTATACCACTCGAAGAACCTTTTTCTTTCTTCCACGGACATATCATCGCAGCCGTACATGTCAGGAGAGGGGATGGGGCCGGTGTAATTTGAGTTTTCAATTTTATTAAAAAAATGAGGAAAGTACCCTTTTACCGTATTTTGCAGATTGAACGTTTTGGGCAACTTTGCCAGACCCTCGAGGAGAAAATTCAGTGAGTCGATGAAGTGAAGGTGTGAATACTTCAACGACTGAATTTTCGACCCGGTCATAATCAACTCTGGGGCCCAGCCGAGTTCCTCAATCATGTGACGTACGCTTTAAAATTGTGAGCAATGACGACAACGTCCTTGTACTGCGGACGCGGTTCGGCAAGGTAGGCAACGAAATCCTTGACTGTGTTAACACCCTCAAAGACGCTGCGCCGTTGGCCGCAGAATCCACAATTATGGTCAGAATCAAGAACGTTTACACAGGTCGGGCAAACTTGTTCCGCGATGCACAGATTGGGAATATGCTCGAATACACCTTGGTTTCCAGGGACAGGGGTCTCTTGTGTACACTCAAAATCGAAAAACACAAAAAGAAAGGGTTTTTTGGGTGCGTAAAGTTTGGCTGGCTGCATGTAACACAGATGGTTCGGTGGGACAAATTTGTCACAAATAGTGCAAAATGACTCCCCGCAAACATGGACTCTCTTCTTGCGTTCTAAACTGTATGTATTCAAACACTGACCGCACTTTTTCAAAGTCTGACATGCCGACTGGTTGCCAAACGATGGAAGAAAGTGGCGTCGAAAACACGCCCGGCCATAGAAGGAACGATTGCACACGTTACAGTTGACGCGTTCATCGTCCTCACAAAGCCCCGACTGTATACAGGCAGGACATTTGGTGGGGCAACGATGACGTGTGACACGGGTAGAATCAGCATATTTGCAGGGGCGGCAGTATGTTTTTGCAGTGAATGCGCCGGTAACAGACGTAATCACGTTATAGTGATTATCGCCAAATATCAAGTCGATGTGTTTTCGCGGATGGTCAGGAGTACCTACAGGCCCTTCAAACATTGTTTCACGACCTCTTCGGTCGGTAAACACCGTAATACAATACTCGGTTAAGTATTGTTGGAAGAGTCGCAACTCTTCCACCCCACCGCCGTTTACAGTCAGGTCGACATTAGCCTCACGGCACAAACGTTGAGCCAGTGCTAACTGCAAGCTTCTCGGCCCATGTCGTCCCGAAAACCGAATTTTATTGTATTCGGCAGCAGCTGCGGATGACTCGTGTTTCTTTAGAAATGCTATCGCTACAACTAGGGCACGAGCTAAGCACAGGTTGTCATTGTTATTTATTATTGTAACTATTGCCGTCTTCCTTTTGCAAAACGTATGGAAACTGGACGTATAATCAATCCTTTTATGACGTATTCCTCCCATAGGCATTCGAACATGAAGCAATACAACCCTTAGGGGACCAGCAATAATAAATCGCTCGTTGCTTTGAATGCAACGCTCAAGTAGTTGCAACAGAACGTCGATGGAGAATTGGTCCATGCGACGCACACTGATGCTGATAGGGCGCTGGCCGACACGTGCAGCGCTATGAAATGTAAAACCCACTCTGTCTTGGGGCGCAACATTATCATCAATCAGATGACGGATCAGTCCAGCAAAGGTTTCACGCAACCAAACGTAAGGGTTGTCATGAGGTTGGGGAGGATCGATTAGGACAGTGACTTCGCGTGCCAACAATTCAAAGTTTCTGTACTGTCGAGCACGCTCATCGATAATGCGGTAGTTGGGTTCTGGAAGATTTACAGGTAGCACATCCCCTACAACATGAAAGTCAGGTACAGGGATAGGGTCAGGGCTGCCGAGTTGTGGTATGGCGCAGGTGAAGGAGGGGCCGGGCATTGAGCGGGAGGTAGACGGAAGGGGTACCACATCCATACGGAGTGGCGGACGGAAGCCTTCGCCCTCTAGAACGGGGTCAGAAAAGTCAACTCCCTCGACAAGATCTGCCACATCTTGCGAGGAGAGTTCTAGCCCTGAAAAGGGCGATTTGTCCACAGGCCGTGGCGGACGGAAGCCTTCGCCCTCTAGAACGGGCTCAGAAAAGTCAACTCCCTCGACAAGATCTGCCACATCTTGCGAGGAGAGTTGTAGCCCTGAAAAGGGCTGTTTGTCCTCAGGAGGAGGAGGAGGTGGTGTCGCAGACATGATTAGACAGGTCGATGTTACCACTAGGAGAGCAAGAACCCAAATGAGCTCCGGGGCGGCTTGCCCCCTCTATTTATAAAAACTATCGGGTCAAATCGAACAACGACCGAGTTAAAACCACCGAAAACAATCGAATGCCGATTCGGTTGTTCCCATAAGAACCAATAGTAGAAGCGATAAAAGTAATTGCTAACAGCAATGTTATAGTCGATAAACATCCGGATGAAATAACCGAATGAAACAACCGAATGAAACAATCTGATCATGGAGGGGGGAATTCGAGGAGGGGAGGATTTGGTGGGGGAGGGGAACCAGTAAATGGAAAATTATACGGTTTTAGCTAATACTATAGGAAGTGTAAATGTATAACTGCCGCTATGAATTGTCGAACTGCGCATGTTATAATCCAATTTAAATAACCAGTAAAGATAAAAACATAATTTAAGCGAATAAATACTACACCATCCTGTAGAGTATAAATACTATCTAGTCTTAAAGATCCTGTCAGTAATAAACATGGATCCAAGGTGGAAACATCCTTTTTCGGCCATCATAAGTGGTCCCAGTATGGCGGGCAAGTCGCGGTTTGTTAAAAGTTTCATACAAAATATGAACAGAATGTGTGATCCAATGTTCGCCGAGGTTTATTGGTATTATGGGGCTTGTAAGCCTTCAAATATCAATGTTTGTGTACGTTTTAAACCTGGATTACCCCACATGGAAGACTTGGAGGATACCGGATCACCAAAACTCGTTGTTATAGACGACTTGATGAACAAAACTGACGAGAATGTAGTGGATATATTTACCAAAGGGTGTCATCACTGTAATATCAGCGCGTTTTACATAACTCAAAATATTTTCCATCAGGGCAGAGGCCAACGCGACATTTCACTAAACGCCCACTACATTGTATGTTTTAAGAACCCCCGTGACAAGGCACAAATCCGTCATCTTGCTAATCAAATCTGGCCTGACAATCCCCGATTTCTTCTGGAAGCCTACACTGATGCGACATCAGAACCTCATGGATACCTATTAATGGATCTAAAACAAGACACCCCGGATGAATATCGTTTCAGAACAAAAATATTTCCTTCTGACGAAGTAAACTATGTATACGTTAGTCGCAAATAAACTGTGTTGAGTTATCTCTTGTGTTTGATGTCTTTATCCCGTCCTTTTGACATTGTAAGAATAGCTCGGGATAAAACCAGTATTTAAGACGAAATACAATATTTTACAAACTCGATTCGTCTTACTGACATGCAAAATACGGTAGTTTGTCTAACTACATGCTGTCCGACCAACGAAGCAATTGTCATTAATATGAAACAAACCATTTTTAGCGGGAAACCGTACAATAAGTGCAATGTTCATATTGTAGACTTAATACGCCTGCTGTCATTTTGTCTTCTAGCTAAACATTTCACGAAACATAAAACATTTACCACAAATACAATTATTGCCGACAATCTCTACTAGCGCAGTTTCAACGATTACAGCGCTACGGTAAAAACTATTAGTTACTAGCTTCAACTGTCTCTACTAGAGTGCAGGGTTAGGTGGATTTTAGCGCTACGGCGGGGCTCGGTAATTACTATTAGTTTAAACTGTCTCTACTAGAGTGCAGGGACAGTACCTCAGGCCGCTTCGCGTCTTATCTAAGCCTGCCGGCTGTACAGTATTATTTAGATAAATATCGTTTTATTGTTTAGCCATATCTCGTCCCATTTACCTTAAATCGCGCTGATAGTCGTTGGTCTCCATAGCTGAGTTGTCAGCGGCGTATTCCTCCTGGCCAGAGGTTACGTTAGGCACGGGTTCGATTCCCGTCTGGAGACCAAAAAAAAAAAACTTGGTTGGTGTGTATGCATAAATCATACAACTAGCGGGTTCGCCTTAATACTAAGATATCATCGGGTAAGGGAAATCAGGCTACAAGTTAGCTGGTTGTATGAGTTTGTGTATATATAACAACCAAGTTCCGGCGCATTTACAAGCTATTACATTTACAGAAAACGTAATACACTTATTTTGCTCTGCTAGGTTCCGGGGAACCAACGTAAAGGGTGATTGAACTTAAATAAACATTTAAAAATTCCTTTTAGCGAATTTCCCCTATAGGGAAGAAGCTATTACCGTAGGTTCCATGGTAAGACTTAAGCCCGAGACCATGATAAATTTTTGTTTTGAGGTCCCCAGATGCCAAAAACACTATTAGTTCAAATTTATATAAATTTATATATATATATATATATATATATTCTAATCCAGCTATCTATCAGGCGTCATTTTAAACTACCACCCTGCGGCGTCATGTATATAATCGGCATGTATATTAATATTTTATTAAAGTATATTACATTTAAGCTCTCTAGTAACACATTGCTGACGTCAGATTCTTAAAATTCCAAAAAATAAGATTTTAACTACTTCCCTAACAATCTGAACTCATTTGAAACAAGTTACTTTACAGCGTCACTCGTATATTTCTATCTAGTCTAGTACCACTGAGGCGTCGTGCTGTATTTTTTCTTTCTGGAATGCATACCTTATGGCATCATGCAGTGTTGCCAGATTGAAAACTTTGACACAAAGGTTTGATTGAGATTGCAAGGCTCTGCTAATGCTTGAGTTTTGGAATTCTGTCAATCATCCGTTTTAAAAAGGCATTAGGTTTAAATTAATAAACTAAAATTGAATTACGTCATTGTAATTAGAGTCAAGAAGTATATATAGCCTACACTCAACCAAAGATGATTCAATAAACATGTATTATATACTAACGATAACTGTGTATCCGTCCTTCGTGCGGATTGACGACTTTGTGACCGTTAGCAGAGAATTTACATCTTCTAAATATAACCTTAAAAAACAAATTACGAGAATAAATCGATTAAAAATATTTACAATCTGCTGGAATGTGGCGCAACAAGAAAATCAGTTTTATTCTAATGCATATTAATTTAAAAATACCGTGACGTTAATTTAACGTGCTAGTGGTTATTTTGTGAGCAGGACTTCTTCAGTTTTAACCGATGTTAATGTTTTCGGTGTCGTTGGGAAGAGCTCAGCGTAAAATCACATCGCTGTTCACATTTTTAAAATCATCTAATTTGCGAGAAGATTATATTAGTCTGTAAGATTAAAATCGGAACAGGGCACATTTGATTTGTAATTAAAACACTGAATAGAGTAAACACAATTTATCAGCAAGATCATTTATGTTCTTACTCAAACGGTAACCCAACATTTATATTGTGTTGTAATAATTCCCTGCGATTCAATAACTAGTAAAATACAAGTAAAAAACGTGCAGAGCCATCGTAGTGTAGACTACGGTTAGGAGCCTAGACAAGTAATGTGGTCTATTCACTATCGCCATCGACCCTTGGGTAGCGTAACTTCGCAGCGGCACGGTGCGTGACTCTCCACTTGACTGTACAATATAAATATCTATTATCGTTAAATGCTTTCCACGCACTCTACTATTAAGTCTCGTGACTCTTCTATTGGGTTAAAATAAACGTGTTGTACGTGATTTAAAAGTTGTATCAAATTAAGAATGTTATGTTCCAACCAAATCTGAAATTAGCTGTTTTTCTTCTTAACATGTCTTTACGGGTTGAATAAATTACTTTTAAAATATAAATAAGTTCAACAAAGACGGATAAATTATATTAAAATCGCCTCAGCCATGGAAGTATAAGGTCAATGATTTTTTACAAACCTGCAGGATGTATTTCACTTTAAGATGTGGAATACAACGAGAAGTACGTCGTTGAATTCATATTTTGATCCTGATTAGAATGGTTTGCATAACTAATTTAATAGATTTTTATATTGGTAAGACAATATAATATAATAACCTGAAAATACTTTTAAGTTAAATTCATAAATTAATGCAATCTGGCCTCATAGAGTCACGTGAGCTAAAGTTTATGGAAACACGTTAGATATCGTAGATCGTAGGTAGAAGTTTCAACCTCGAGCCTAATTAACAATCCCGGGATTTAGGGATTGTCCGATGTCAGTCTCCGTCCGATTCCAAACAGTCAGATGGCCTGTCCTAGGATTTCGTAATTCTGGCGATGCGTAGGACCGTGCAGTTGCGATTCTTGGCGTACACAAATACAATGTCCATAGATCTACAGGATATATAAACTAACAAAGTTAGGTTATTTTTACGTTAATGCAAATATTAGTGAAGCTAATCAAGCTAATCTATAACAATGGTTGCAAACTTATAATTTATTTACTTAAATTAATATCTGTTAGATAAAATAAATTGAAAAATGTGCTATTTTATACTGTCAGTTCCGGTATTGGAGGTGAAATATCCCGCGGGGTATTTAGGAATCACCTGTTTAAAACCCTTAATTGTAGGCCCTTAGGTAGACACATACCCACATGTTTTAATGTAAACAAAGCAGACGTTTTTAAATCCCAATGCTTTTATTATGGGGGATGTTTTACGTTATTTCTAGTTTGCTAGTAACATTTTGGAAATACTGCTATTTTTCCCGATTACCTGGAATCAACACCTTTAATTTGATCCCTCTCCCATCATCCTGCGATTTGCCAAACTCCTGCAATTTTGACTTAAAAGTTTCGCTTACAGAATTATATATAACTAGTGGCTTGAAGGAGCCATAGTCCCTAACCTCGTTTAAATACTCTACCTTATCTGATGTCTTACTCTTTACATGCCTGAACAAAATAGACACTTAATCACATGTTTTAATGTAAACAAAGCAGACATTTTTAAATCCCCATGCTTTTCTTATGGGGGGTGTTTTACGTTATTTCTCATTTACTAGTGACTTTTTAGAAATATTGAAATTTTTCCCGAGTCCCTAGGATCGAGACCTTTAATTTGAGCCATCTCCCATTTCCTGCGATTTTCCAAACTCCCGCAATCTTGACTTAAAAATTTTGCTTACAGAATTATATATAAAGACTAGTGGCTTGAAGGGGCCAAAGCCCCTAACTTTGCTCCAATAGTCTCCAATAGCCTCATCTGATTTGAATACGTGTAATTTCGTAAGCAAAGTGGACTCATAATCACATGTTTTAATGTAAACAAATCAGAAGTTTTTAAATCCCAATGCTTTTATTATGGGAGATGTTTTACGTTTTTTCTTGTTTGCTGGTAACTTTGTGGAAATACTATTATTTTTCCCGAGTCCCTGGGATTGAGACCTTTAATTTGAGCCGTCTCCCATCATCCTGCGATTTGCTAAACTACCACAATTTTGATTTAAAAATTTCCCTTACAGAATTATATATAAAGACTAGTGGCTTGAAGGAGCCACAGCCCCAACCTTGCTCCAATATTCTCAACTGATATTTTTACTCTTTCCATACTGAGGAAAACAAAACAGCTGTATAATTAGTGACACATGATGCCAGTTCATAAACAAAGTAGACAATTAATCACATGTTTTAATGTAAAAGAACCAGACATTTTAAAATTCCCATACTTTTCTTATGGGGTATGTTTACGTCATTTATCGTTTGCTGGTTATTTTTTAGGTATACTGTTATTTTTCTCGAGTCCCTGGGACCAATACCTTTAATTTGAGGCCCCTCCCATCATCATGCGATTTGCCAAACTCCCACATCTTTGACTTAAACATTTCGCTTACAGATTTATATATAAAGAAGTTCTTTAAAAACAAACTTAACATGTTTGCGTCGGTTAGAGGCTTTTTAAAATTAAAACCAAATATGTAAAACATTTAAAGTGGAAATTATGGTTTCGACATTCCCTTCTACACAAAATGTTATTTCTTAAAAAAATATTCATAAAAATCCGTCAAGTGGTTAACTCAGAATTGATGGATAACAAACA
This sequence comes from Allygus modestus, assembly GCA_963675035.1. NCBI lineage: Eukaryota > Metazoa > Arthropoda > Insecta > Hemiptera > Cicadellidae > Allygus > Allygus modestus. Next base: position 435,017,381 of record OY776111.1, on the reverse strand, counting down.
GTAGTTTCTTTAATATATAGAGTTATCTGATGTCTCTTTCCCCGCGCGGAGGTCTAGGCTGAATTGTTTTAAAATGTAACATTATTATCAGCTATTTCACAAAATAAAATCAAACTCCAAATGGTCCGTCAGGTTGTGTTTCAAAACAAACTTTTATAAAGTATTTTTAATACGCATTTTTACACCGTACGCATAGAGGTATTAGAGGCTAGAGGTATTAGACATTAATATAATTAGGTGGGGTTTTAAGTGTAGGGGGAATTTGGCTAGCTAAACTATATGCCTTGGTTAGCGGATCAAAATTACGTATGTTCTTTATGTAACAAAAACGAAATAGAGGACTTTTCCATTGTATTTGTCCAGTACCTAAGCCAAGCATATTCGTTGTAAATTATTTAAATCGCGGAAATTGTCTAGAGATGATTTCTTTGCTTATCTTAATCTTTATTAAAACATTCGCTCAGCAGGTACATGTACTCAGCTTTCTTGGCTCCTTAACTTATTCTTAAGAGTAGTACATCTAGCCTACTGAGGTATTATAATGACTATTTGACAAATCTGTTCTCGTCTATCTTGATATTGATTAAGAATTTAACTTAAATGTGGACACTTATTATTGACTTGCCGTTTATTTTATTTTATATTGTATTCACGATACAAGGATGGATTCCAAGTACTACTCTTAAGAATAAGTTAAGGAGCCAAGAAAGCTGAGTACATGTACCTGCTGAGCGAATGTTTTAATAAAGATTAAGATAAGCAAAGAAATCATCTCTAGACAATTTCCGCGATTTAAATAATTTACAACGAATATGCTTGGCTTAGGTACTGGACAAATACAATGGAAAAGTCCTCTATTTCGTTTTTGTTACATAAAGAACTTACGTAATTTTGATCCGCTAACCAAGGCATATAGTTTAGCTAGCCAAATTCCCCCTACACTTAAAACCCCGCCTAATTATATTAATGTCTAATACCTTTTTAAAGTAGGAACTGTTACCCAACTCAAAGCTGGGGCTTCCGTAAATCTCATGATATTGGCTGGCCCAGCAGCCTGCAAGCATCGTTGCCTCTCCTTATCACACATCTGCGTCTTATCTAACAATACAACAGTTCACCGCAGCGAGCATCGCTGGTTCATCATCACAATTCTCCCACTCTGCTGATAACGTTACCGAATGTCTTGATGCTATCTCAACCCAGTTCCTATACCAATACACCCTTTTCTTATCACTTCTTTCGATTGAATGTGTGGCAACCGATCATCGGACATTTTTAGACAGTGCATTATGTAATTTGAATGTAACTTCAAAGTGAAACAAAAAATGCTTTTTTCTCCCGTTTCTAAACGCAACATTTAATTTAGTGTTTTTTAAGGCAGGCCCAAAATACGCTTTATATAAAAAACCGTAAACGTTGCTCCACTTGGTATGTTCTTCAAAACCCTGTACCTCTGGCCCGTAACACATTATTGATATTGCCATTGCCCTAAAAACCTCGAATATTGCCTTCAGTGGAATTGATTTATTTCCCGTAAAGCTCACCTACGTATGATTGATGGTATTTTTTGCTGTTTCTAACCTTTGATCTAAATGTGTGTTTAAAGATAATGTTGGTGTTAGTGTCACACCAAGATATTTATAACTATTCACACTTTAATTTCGTCCCCTTTATATCGCCATCTTTCTTGAGCACCCAGTCTACCCCCATAACGAAAAACTAATATTTTTTATTCTTCTATCGTAAGAGAGTATTTTCCCAAATTATTTATCATGTACTGTAATTCAATTGTCAAGGCGGCTGTTAGCAACAATGTCATCTGCATATAGTAAGTTGTTAATTGTTGTTTCCCCGAATCTACAGTTGCCGGCAAATCATTCAAGAAAAGAGTGAACAACAGAGGACCACACAAACAGCTATGCCTTAGCCTTTCTTTGTAGAAAAAATTTCAGAAACACCGCCCTTGTACCATACAGACCCTGAAATTTTATCACACATATTCTTTATTAAATTTATTATTTGTATTAAAATCCCAATGTTATATAACTTATAATACAGTGCATCCCTATCAATTCTGTCAAAAGCAGCGGAAAAGTTTTAATTTTGCTATTGATGACAAATTAAATAAATTGTCAATGGTTGAATAGCCTTTACGGAATCCCGCTTGAAACTCTGAAACTCTGTAACAGTTTTGTTGTCTGCTACCATTTTTTGAAGTATATTTGAAATAATGCCAGTAAAAAATGTAGCCAATGCATCCATAAGCCAAATCCTTCGGTAATTTGTAACCTGGTTAAAGTCACTCTTTTTATGTAATGGGAAACTACTGATTTTTTTAAACTTGTCGGGATTTCACCATTATCTAAAATGCAATTAAATACGTTCAATAAGACTGTTAAAAGTGCGTCTGGCGTCTGGCTCCCGTTTATAAAATTCAAACGGAATCAAACCTCAGCGCTTTATTGGTCTTAGCTTTCCCCAGAACCTGCTTGATTTCGTCGATATCAATCCTATTAAATTAAACATCCTCTAAGTAAGTTTTGGCAAAAAGAACAGGCTGTATAGTTATTAATTACAGGCGGATCTAACAAAAATTTAAAAATTATCAACCCAATCTCCTGTTTAATATTAGTGCCCACTAAATTTTCAGTCTGCTTTTAAAAGTATTCGCTAAGTCCAAAAATTGCTTCACATTTTTTACCTCTTAAACAGGGCCGTTTTTAGGACCTCTGGGGCCCCCTAACATAAATACAAAGATGGACGAGTATGTAGGTACATGTTTATAACAAAGATATTTTTTCTATTCCTTAATAAAATGTTATTATTTGTAATAGTCTAGCTTTTAATAAATACACCAAATACTGAAATAAATAGTAAATTTTAATTTATTATCAAAACTTTAAAACTCACAAAAATAATTCGTATTTAATTTTACTTACAACATTCAGTATGGTTTTAGCTATCTTTTAGCTCTCTTAAATCTTTTTAGGATAAGCCAATAATATATTAAGTTAATACACAATAAAAAACATAACTAGTTTTACCAACAACACTAAGATAATTAATAACAAACAAAATAGCAATATAAGAAATATATATGTTTGAATTCGATACACATTGATTCGGAATTCTTTAAAAGTTGTTTTTATCAACATACTGCTGGAAAGACTTTATTAAATAGTATTTAATGCAGTATAGACAATAAAAACTCCTTCTATCTGCATTTCTTGGCTGAAAAATCATCAGTCTTCTTTATATTAATAAGCAAGCACAAAACTGTCCCTCGTTTTCAGCTTGTGCGCATCGTAGGAGGAATTCACGCATGCCGTTAGAAAGGTATTGTCCTGTATATGAGCGGAAACCTATTATAATTTACATCGGCCCTCAGTGACTCCCGACAGGCTTTCAAAGTTTCAATGTTAATCTTATGGAAGAACAGTTATTGATTAAATTGTATTTTTGACAGTTCTTGATATAAAAAATGCCAGCAAAACAACACGAACAAATGTTTCAGACATAATCTATATTTTATAGGCTAAGGATATTTTTCTGGTACCTATTTCTCTGATATGCGGCATCGTAAAATTATGAAACTTTGCACGATTATTTAGTACGATTAGGGGATGTGTCGAATGCAAATAATTTTGTGATTCGGTGTTGAGGCTATACTCGTTTGGCCTTCAAAGTTTACATGTTATCCTTATGGGAACTTGCGTTCTGCTTTTCATTATGTTTTCCATTTGATAAATAGCTGAATTATTCAAATAAATGTGTAGCAACACAGCAAGAACAGATGATTCATAAATACAAAATATTACTGACTAATGGAATGGTAACACCTTTCTTTTAACTTTACATTAAAAAATAAACCTGTTTGTGAGGGAGGTTGGAAGAGGGACGGGAAGATGATGAGATGGAGAGGTTTCAGGCATAAATAAAAAGACTACTGATTACTGGAATGGTAATGCCCTTCTGCTATCCATTTTAACTCCTCGTTAAAAAATACCTGGTAGTGATGATGGGGAGGGGGAGGGAGAGCGAAATAAAGAGAGAGGGACAGAGAGATGAGTGCAACAGTACCCACTTTTTTCGTATATTCGTCACATTTATACATTAAAAAAATACTTGGTCGAATTTCGGAAATAGGGCGGTCTCTCGTTATAGATTGATGCACAGCCAAGGCAACGCAGAGTATCATACTCAGGATGCTTAAAGCTTTTAATCTATCTTGTTTAATGCCAATTCAAAAGTAACATTTCACTTTAAACTTTAAAGTTATTTTTGCGGATACATTTTATATCATCACACTCAAAAATATTCTTACATAGGTTTAAATATTTGAAAGTTTAGTAAAAGTCAGTTATATTGTAGACGTTTGAACATTATTTTCAAGTTCAGTTTACGTGATGATGACACAATGACATACTATCTTCATCATTGGCTTTCGTCTCTTCCTACGTTTAAACTGTGTGTGGGGGGGGGGGGGTAATCGGAGAATTCAGTATTGCCAACAGTAATATAAGCACACACCCCCCGTAACCCTCACCGAGACCAGGGCAGTGCTGATCGTATTGAGTAAATTGATTTAAAACAAACATCTTTACCTTTAAAATATTATCAAATCCATAAATATAATTTGGAAAAACTGAATAAAAAAAAAAGGCCACAAGATATCCTACCAGTATTATTATATTTGTTATTAATTGTATTATCTTATCTAGAATAACCTCAAATACTTAGGACTACTCAAGTGTCCTACGTTAACTGACTTTCGTAACCTGAAGCAGTATAAAAGCTTCGTATATACTTTTTAAATGTTGAAATGTAAAAATTATGTTATTGTACTGACTTGGGTCTCAGATTAATTTTGATGTCCGCAAGATCAGTCAATTTTATGCACAGCTCATTATTTATTCTTAATCTCAGGGTCGTTATTTTAATTTTAATATTAATTTGAACTTAAGAGTATTTAAAATAAAAACAAAAGTTAAATTGCAAAATCAGAGTTTCTTTAATTTTATGTCAATTGAAAAATCAATACATTGAATACTAAAACAGTTATTATGGTTATCAATTCTAATTACAAATCTAATATTATTCTAAACAGAAAATCACACTCTATATAGTTCACTGAATGGTGAAGGAGGACTTAGCTTTGATTTACTCTGGTCGCTGTGATGTCTCGGAAGTTGGTGGAGTGGACTACCGCATGACGCCTTACTGGAGAAACGGCCACGGCTGAATGATCATGACGATTGTTCATTAACATAGTTCTTATTTGGAATTATGGCACACGCTGCTTGCAACACGGCGAAGTTTAAGTGTTAATATGAAGATCAGAGTGTCTTGCGTTTAATATGTAACACGCTCGCACACCAACAGTCTCGAATTATTAACGAAGTCTTACTTACGCCACTGTAATATTGTAATGTTCATAGGCCGGATTCGTAGCAAACTATTATCACGATCGACTTTCATCTGTATCGACAAACTATTATTCACGATTGAAATTGCCTACTACTGAGAATTAACTGAATGTATTTACCCAGGACGGGTAATCGGCGATGACTTTATAGATGGTAACTAGGCCTCGGTAATGAATAATCAACTACTACGGGGTAACCCGGCAAGAGTGGTGGTGGAGGACTGCGACCTCCCCGGTAAGAATGGTAGCTGACGACTGTCCGGGTACCGCCCTGCTCCGGCTTATAAGGGAGTTTGTCACGTGACTACTCTCGGCCAATGATATTTGACTCTAGGATACCGTGGTCTGAACCGCCCTCGCTATCACGGTCAGTAACCTACCGTTACTGTAAATTCGACTCCCCGTCCACTGTGAAGCACCGTCTTTCTCGTTCTAACTGGAATATATTTGACCGTTGGAAGTTACCGAATAAATCTCAACTGTCTTCTGACTTTATATTTTAATATTACTTTACGCGGTTCTATTGAATTTACTTGTTTATTATTAGGTTATTATTTAATTGCTACTAGGGTTTTCGACCCACTACAGATACCCCCTTGGATTTTGAAGAAAATTTCTCAAAATTTTATGAAAAATTCAACTGTCCTTTCACCATTCATTGTCCTTTACAATAATCACCTTAAACTAAACAATTTCTTACAAGTCTAACACATATTTAAAAATCAAATACAATACCCTTCATCATCATAGAATACATATATGCCCTCTTACAACTAAAAATACATTATTTTTCCAAATGTCCAAAACATTTCCTGGATGGAAAAGTCCAAATCACATTCTTGAAGAACGTCCATACGATGCACTCACTACTAAAAATATCTATAGTGTTCATCCTTAATAATAATCCTTAATAACTACCTAACCTCGGGTTTCAGTGGCACTTATCTTAATGACCTACTTTTTACCTGACCAGAATCATCAAACTCCCTCTATTACTTCAAGTTGAAAAATTTTAAAATCTAAAAATTTTTTATGTTTTTTATATCATATTTTTTATATATATTTATATATATACATTTTTCATTTACTATACACTGCATAAGAGTATCATATGACCCATACTTATTTTTAATCTAAACATCTTAACTATAATCAAACACTTTCATCTTAAACATCTAACAAGAGAACAAGTTATAATAATATTCAATACATCTTAAAATACATTACATAATACACTTCACTTTATAAACCCTTTTTATTCTATATATATTCACTTGCTTAAATTCTACATTAATATATTTACATTTTCCAGATTGTTTTTCAATAGATAGTCATTATTTTTGTAACCGCACATTAACATATTGTATCTGCTCACTAATTGTAGTGTAGGAATAATCGATTTATCTGACTACAACATTGAGTCTTATTATCAAGTCGGTCGTTATCTGACCGATTATAACAATAAGACGGAACGTGATATCAGAGGTAATTTGAGAAGACTTCATTACTGTCTTTAGACAAACTGAGACTTGTGTCCTCTTCGTTTTCCATGAACATATACTAATATGTTTTAAATACAAGTATTTATTATTCCTTGACCTAATATTGTAATGAGGCTACTACCTATTTATTTATATTTGGTATACCCCCTCCCTATACATGAATCATCAACGATCCCTCAACATATTTTATTCGAATTGTCAACTAATTTTTTTTTTTATCTTAATCCTTCTCTATCAGACAATTGAATTCAATTAACCCCACTAATTTTTTACTCCTCCGTTTCTCAACAATACTTCAACAATTTAACGAGACTACCAGTTTTCAACATTATTTACTTTCCTACTGAAACAATCCCAACGGTGAGGTCTGACTCACACAGCTATGAGTCACTTCCTGTCCAAACTCGACAAAACATCTGCGCCGTACCTCGAGTGTTCTCACGCTTGCGAACCAACCGAGCCTCCATTTTGTTGTTGACAGGAAATACCTGCGCTTTTATTAGTTCGCATCTTGTTTACGAACCTCCTGCTCACCCAGCTTTTGGCTTGGGAATCTTAAAACTATCAGTGGTTAAATATTTAACTTGCACTCCCCACTGCTAACAAGCGCAGAGATTAAGTTTTTGAATTTATTAATCTTCGGTCAGCAAAACGCAAAACCGTTTACAGTGTCCTGTTTTTGGAAATTTCGGGGGAAAGGGCCAGGGCACTGAAAGTGGGAGTTTTATACCCGCTAGCCACACGCCCCTACAACGGGTCACTCGTAAAGAGCCCTTGCTGGTCAATCTGCCTTAAAAGGGGCAATTGAAAAAATGGTCGTCAAAGTTCAAAGTTCAATCGTCGGTTCAGCCAGGTATTCCTCCTCGACTGAGCCGACCCTCCGTTAACATCATACTTAAATCTAAATTAAAGTCACAAACACGCTTTTATCCTACTGCGGGCTAGACGGTTCTTTCACTCTATTCACATTCGTCATCATCCATGCATCATACTTAAATTAGGTCTTGTCCAGTATTTTTTAAGAAACAAATTTATCTTTTCGGTATTCGTACGTTATAATACGTTCAATTAATCCTTGTACATTTAAATCATTTACTTATTACGTTATTTTTTAAACTATTCTTGTTATTTTATCTTCCATATAAATTTCATTACTACTACAAACAAATTATATGTGTCATTAACAAAGTTGTTTCTTTTTTGTGATCGCTATGATTCACGATTATAATCGTTCCTCATAGGTTGTACCTCGATTCAATTTGCTTAAGGGTGCAAATGAACGATTAAACTTAGCAAGAAAAAACCCATCTAAGGTTAACCTAGGTTATAAACCTTTTTAACTGTCTGACATTGTATGTACCTACTATCTCAGCAGTTTGGATATCTCTCAGTACATAAGCATTACCACATTTTACTTCACAAATTTCATATGGACCTTCGTACAGTTTAAAATACTTCTTAATCTTTTTTCCAAGCTTATCCGATAGATAGTGAGTTTTTGTTAACACCTTTTGTCCAATCTCATAACTTATACCTTTTATTTTTGTGTCGAATTTTTCCTTTCTTTTACGCAATTTCTTATCAGTAGTTTCCCTAACTAAACTTATCAGCTTTTCATAGTCAAATTTTACTTTGGGGAAATTTACTAACTACTTAAAAATAGTATCTGGTCTTGTTTTAAACATTAACACATATGGCATTTGTTCTGTGACACCGTTCACGGATAAATTTAAACAATCCTCAACATACTGTAAATAATCGGTCCACTTTGTGTGTTTCTCATGACAATAAGCCCTGCACATCCTATTCACTTCTTTATTGAATCGCTCGATCGGGTTACTTTGCGGATTATACACAGACGAATGAATACACTTAATATCCATCTGGTTCAGACCCTCGTACCATTTATTAGAAGTAAACTGTGTTCCGTTGTCGCTAAGGATACATTCTATTTTTCCCACGTCATTACAAAAATTCTCGATTTTCCTAAGTAAAGTAGGCGAATTCGCCTTCCTAACTGGGTACAACTTTACATATTTAGTAAATATATCGACCATGGAAAATATATACTTAGCTCCAAATTTTCCCGTCGGTAATTCCCCGATAAGATCAATGCTTACTAACTGTAATGGACGCTCTGCTGTAACTGATTGCATGCTACCTTCGTTATGACGATTATCATGTTTGGTTTTTTGACATAACTCACACTTTTTTAACTGTTCTTTTATTACTTTTTCCATGTTATTGAATACACAAAATTCTCTCAAAGTTAAGTAAATTTTATGCCCGCCAAAATGACCGTACCTACGATGTGCATAGTCTACCAATGATTTTATTTTTTCTTTAGGTATACAAAGCCTCCACCATTCGTCATCTTCCCTACCGTTCTTGAATAAAAGACCCTCGTGAATTTGGAATACTTTATCTACTTTGCTTTTATTATGAACGTCATCACTCTGCAACAACTCGATTATTTTACCATAATTTTCATCTGTTAGTTGACTATCTTGTAACCCCCCTAGAATTTGTTTTACTTCATTATCTTTGAAACCCAGATCTAGCTTATACTTAAGTATTTTGATGTTATGTCTATCTTTATTGTCCAATCCGTCGTGTTTTATTCGAGAGAGTACGTCGCACACTACATTTTCTTTCCCTGGTAAATACTGTATATCTAAATTATACTCCTGTAATACTAAACTCCAACGTAAAATTCGTCCGTGCACAAGACGAGCATGGTTTAAATAGATAAGTGATTTATGATCGGTTCTTACAATGATTTTATGATGTCCTACTATGTATGCTCTAAACTTGTTACACGCAAACACCAGTGCCAACAATTCTTTCTCTGTAATAGAATATGCTTTTTCTGCTTCCAATAGTTTTCGACTAGCAAACATTACTACCTTTTGCCTACCTTCCTCATCCTCCTGATACAATACGCACGCTACTGCATTATCTGATGCGTCAGTACCTATGTAATACTCTTTGTGAAAATCTGGGTGACTTAGCATAACTGAGTTTAAAAATTCTTTCTTTAACACTTGAAAATCGTCGGATTCCTTTCTTGTCCATACCCATTTTCCTTTCCCGCTCAGTAAATGACTAAACTTTGCCGTTAGATCTGAATATTTATGGTGAAAACTCCTATAGTAATTCATAAGTCCTAACACTGATTGTAACTCCTTTAAGTTTCTAGGGTCCTTGAGCTCCAATATTTTATCTACTTTTTCAGGGTCCATTTTAATTCCTTCTGATGATATTATGTACCCAAGAAAATTTACTTCTGATTGAAAAAACTCACATTTACTTAACTTAACAGTCGCCCCATATTCAGCTAATCTTCCCAGTACCAAGTCTATATGTTCCAAATGTTCGTCTAACGTTTTAGAGAAGATCAGTATGTCGTCTACATAGGTGGTCATGAATGAGTCAAAGTGTCCCTTAAATATATGAGTCATGGCTTCAATGAATGTGGCAGAAGAAATTTTTAACCCAAATGGTAAACGTTTGTAGCAGTAATTCGACCCATTGAAAACAAATGATACATATTTCCTAGACTCTTTATCTAACTTTACTTGTAAAAAACCTTGCGTCAAATCTATAGATGTTAAGTATTTTGTACCGGCGAACTGCTGTAATATGGTTTCCATTTTCTCGGTACGTTCACAATCACTAATTATATATCGATTAAGATATCGACTATCAATACATACTCGCATTGTTCCATTCTTCTTAATTACTGGGACTAAACTATTGTTATATGGGCTATTGGATCGCTCAATTATGTCATCTTCTAAAAGCTGTTCTATTTCACGTTGAACTTCCCTACGCTTTTGAAATGGGATGGGGTAAGGCTTACCAATGAATGGATTCTTATCAGATAAGTTAATGCTAGCTTGAAAATCCTTTATCAGTCCAGGTTTGTCTGAAAAAACTTTTTTATTTCGCTCTATCAACTTATATAATTTTCTTACATGTGATTGTGACATTTCGGGATTCCTAGTGATTATTTCCAACACTACTGTATCTACAATTTGCGTGGTGGTCCGCAGGTCGGGAGTCGGTGCTGTAGGTGCACTGGGCCTCGTGTGTGTCTCTATAAATAGATTTGTGGCGCGTATCAGCTGTTCGTTGCCATTCCGAGTTGCAGTTAAATTGGAAAATATGATCTTTATCCCACAAATTTGTTCGACTACGTTACTTCTTGTTAACTTCGCTATGACCGGTTTATTATCTAGAGTTAGATGTAGCATGTTTTCTTTAAAATCGATTTTTGCCTTATACTTTTCAAAAAAGTCACATCCTAGTATTACAGTTACTGGTATATTTCTTACAATGAAACAAGGGATATCAAAACATACATTATTTATACTACATGGAACATATGCTTGGCGGTGTATTTTCTTCGATTTAACTCCCGTAACTCCCTGGATAGTTACATTAGTTACCGGTAACTCTGGTATATTAAAACTATTTTCCTGTTTAATAGTATTATATACTTCCTCAGACATAATCGTCGCTTGTGAACCAGAATCTACTATACATCTAATCTCGGTCTTTCCTACATTGATAATTAATTCTGGGAGTTCGGTACCTACTACATTGGAAACTGGATTATTATAATTATTTTCGTCTAATAGCTCTTCCCTCATTTCCGGACCGCTTATTAACTGTGTACCCTGGGTTTCCCCGTCTACTCGACATGTGTTCACTTGGCGTGTGATCGATTTTTTGTTTATTCTAATAAACTCGGCGCACTTACCATAGATTAACCGTAATCCTTCCTCATTCAAATGTACCAGATCACTGTAGATCTTATTCCCTATCTTAATACTTTTCTCATAGAGGGTTTCATTAACTTGACCATTTGCTAACAATAGTTCATTTACCTTTAAAAACTTGATTTTATTTAAACCATCAAAAGTCTTTAAGTAAGCGTTTATTTCGTTCACCTTTTGTACGTGATTCCTGTCAGTTTGACTTAGTTGTAATATAACTGGCGTTTCAACTATTAATACATTTTTTTGTAACTTGACCAGCTTACCTAATAACTGCTTATACAACGAACATACTGTCTGAACATTGTCACCTTTCAACAGGTTATTAGCTCCTATCCATGTAATTACATTGTAACCTAACTCATCTGGTTTCTCGTCTATTAACTTGATTAGATCTTCTATCTTATTACCACCAACACAAAAATTAATATAAGTTTTCCCCTGTTGCGAGCGTTTAGTACCTAAGTTTAACACTTTATTCCCCAGTCTTACTCCAAAACTATCTGATAACAATTGGAAGTTTTCAATACTTGGTTCTATTTTATTTACACTATCTTGTCGACCTGTTTTTACTACATTAACCTTGTGACTATCTATCCGACCGCTCGCAACCTTATCTCATGTATTGGGTTTCTCTCTCCTCTCGCCATTCTGTTCATCGCGCCGTTCGTTACCCGGCTGGTACCTCCTCGTGTTCTGATCATAACCCCGGCGGTTATCGTTACCCCTATTATTTTCCTGTTCAAATCGGCGGTACGGTACATACTTCCCCAGATTTGGTCTATAGTTCTCGGATGGCCTAGCGTCACCTCCTCGATTATCTGAGTTTACTCTCACGGGTGGTCCGCTATCGCGTTGTGTCGTCGGTCTATCTATTACTAGGCTTACTTGTTTGAGCAACGTCATTAAATCTCCCTTGGTGTTTACACTACTCGCTCTGGACAGAGACAACAACGATAACCCTATGTTCTGTGGCAGATGCCTACACACTTCATCTATAAATTCGAGCATGTTAAGGGGCCTATCCAAATATACGTTTTGGTCGTATGGTTTGCTTACATAGGAAATAAGGTCGGTTCTACCTACCACAAAATTTCCCCTACCTAGCAACTCGTTTTCGTACTGACGTTGTATATTTCTGTTCCAATACTGTCTTTTGAAAGCAGTTTCGAACTCATCATAATTACTGAGCGACATAATTATTTCGCGTGCCCATATGTTTGCTGACCCTTTCAAGTATTTAAGTAACGTTAGTTTGTTACTCTCCCAATTACCATCTGATACTTCTACAAACTCCTTAGCAAACCTTAGGAAATACATGGGGTGATTTAACCTCTCGTGGTCCCCATGAAAATCTACCAAATACCCCTCTGCTAAGTTTGATGCAGTTTTACTATTTGAAGCTACGTTTTTTACGCACTCATTATACTCGCTACTCTTCTCACTAATGTTACTCACTGCAGGTTTACCCCTCAAATCGGCAATTTCTTTACATAGTGCATTTCTTATCTCTACCAAGTCACTCTTAACATTTACGAACTTATCGTCTACTTTTTCACTGTACTGAGAGATTTCCTGTCTTACCTGTGCTTCTAACTCAGCCCCGAATTTACCTTTCCATTTCTCCTGCTCGATTTCGAACCCGGACTTGAATTTACACAGTTCCTCTTTACTTCTGACTAATGCACTGGTAGTCTCACTATAATGTTGGTCTAGTTTATTTGTAATCTCAACATTAAGTATTTCTACTTTACTTTCTACCTCATTAACCCGAGTTACTGTCTCATCCCTACGTACTTTTACTTCTTCTCTCATACCCCCTACTTCATTCTTAAGTACCTCTACTTCCTCCCTAACTACTTCTACTTTTGTAGTAGCCTCTGTAATGTTACACTTTAATTGCTCTATTATAGCCTTATTATCTGCTGAAATATCATCAAACTTTTTATCCATTTTCCTATTAATTTCATTCATATCAGCTTTACTGCACATTTGCTCCAACTTTACATCTATTTTTTCCATAAAACCCTGCATCATAGCCATCATGTCAGACAACTGTGGCTGCTGAATTACACTACTCCCCACAGTTATTCCCACATTAATCGGTTCACTAATGTCTTCAGACATGGATTCACCACCCCCCAATACAATTTCTTTACTACAGTCTTCCATATTTGTTAATACTGACTCCGACATATTACTATCGCTACCTGATTTTACACTATTTTCATCTTCGTCTCTTAAGTTAGCTATTTCATTATCGACTGTTCTATGAATTTCAATTTCTGCATTACTTTCACTAAAAATTGTACTCAAATCATTATCTTCATTCATTTTTACTTTATTACTAATTAATAAGCTTAGGGGTAAGTTGTCGTCTGATGACTCGGATCCGGCACTACTCATCTAAGCTAAGTTACCACTGAACCCTCGACATCACTACATATACTTATATCTAACATCCTACCCTTTTGCTTGACATTTTTACTTTATTCAAAAATTACTTTAACAAAAAATTTTACTTTTACTAAAAAATACTAGATTCTTTTGATAATTTATTATAAATAAATTATCGCCTCGAGTTGGGGGCCATTATGAAGCAGTATAAAAGCTTCGTATATACTTTTTAAATGTTGAAATGTAAAAATTATGTTATTGTACTGACTTGGGTCTCAGATTAATTTTGATGTCCGCAAGATCAGTCAATTTTATGCACAGCTCATTATTTATTCTTAATCTCAGGGTCGTTATTTTAATTTTAATATTAATTTGAACTTAAGAGTATTTAAAATAAAAACAAAAGTTAAATTGCAAAATCAGAGTTTCTTTAATTTTATGTCAATTGAAAAATCAATACATTGAATACTAAAACAGTTATTATGGTTATCAATTCTAATTACAAATCTAATATTATTCTAAACAGAAAATCACACTCTATATAGTTCACTGAATGGTGAAGGAGGACTTAGCTTTGATTTACTCTGGTCGCTGTGATGTCTCGGAAGTTGGTGGAGTGGACTACCGCATGACGCCTTACTGGAGAAACGGCCACGGCTGAATGATCATGACGATTGTTCATTAACATAGTTCTTATTTGGAATTATGGCACACGCTGCTTGCAACACGGCGAAGTTTAAGTGTTAATATGAAGATCAGAGTGTCTTGCGTTTAATATGTAACACGCTCGCACACCAACAGTCTCGAATTATTAACGAAGTCTTACTTACGCCACTGTAATATTGTAATGTTCATAGGCCGGATTCGTAGCAAACTATTATCACGATCGACTTTCATCTGTATCGACAAACTATTATTCACGATTGAAATTGCCTACTACTGAAAATTAACTGAATGTATTTACCCAGGACGGGTAATCGGCGATGACTTTATAGATGGTAACTAGGCCTCGGTAATGAATAATCAACTACTACGGGGTAACCCGGCAAGAGTGGTGGTGGAGGACTGCGACCTCCCCGGTAAGAATGGTAGCTGACGACTGTCCGGGTACCGCCCTGCTCCGGCTTATAAGGGAGTTTGTCACGTGACTACTCTCGGCCAATGATATTTGACTCTAGGATACCGTGGTCTGAACCGCCCTCGCTATCACGGTCAGTAACCTACCGTTACTGTAAATTCGACTCCCCGTCCACTGTGAAGCACCGTCTTTCTCGTTCTAACTGGAATATATTTGACCGTTGGAAGTTACCGAATAAATCTCAACTGTCTTCTGACTTTATATTTTAATATTACTTTACGCGGTTCTATTGAATTTACTTGATTATTATTAGGTTATTATTTAATTGTTACTAGGGTTTTCGACCCACTACAAACCAATTATAATTTTGATACTATTATTTAACGACTTTGTGTTTGGCTGATTGTTCGTAATATTTTATAAAATATCATATTGAGTTTTGTTTAGGAAAAGAACGACAAACGTAAATCTGCTTTAACGAAACCGAAACTTCCAAGTACGGCAAAGCATGGCCGATATTAAAAATAATTAAGGGACTAGGGGATAGGCTTAAAAATTATAGCTCAAGATCATGATCATGTATTGCCGATTTAAAATATACGATTTAGCAAAATAAGGTTCTCTACGTTGCCGTCAGTAGTTATATTTCAGATCTTATCTGACCTGTTACTGGATTAGGGCAGGTTTATGAAATACGCACACATCATTCAAAATAATGCAAATTAGTGAATGAATTTGGGTTTGAAACTTAGTTTGATCGTATACCTTTTACAACTAAAAATTGAGTGTGTCAGTGAGGGAGGTCTTTGTCTTTTATAGGTATAGATAATCAATTAAAATTAAGGTATAAGCATATTATGTTTCAGCCGTATATTAAATGTTAATAGCTAATCACGTGAAAAGATAAAAACTCTGTTTAGAACTTAATAATTGTAAGCTGACACAGAAATTGATATAGGTCAGATAGATTTATTTTAACCTGAGAAGCGTATGCATAGACATGACAGCAATATATTGTACCTAAAAGTATATAAATGAAAAGCTTCTGGCTTTTGATGCCAGAAACATAAACTTGTAAATGATAACTGATGTATGTTCAACGTTGCCATATTTCATGACGCCATAACATTATAATTGTATACTGAGGCGTGAAGGTAGTATATTGAATATACAGTATATCTGAAACAAAATGAGCGCTCCTTGCGGCGTTCTCATGAAACTGCATGTCCAAAACACCCAGATAAACTATCTATGTTATGGCGTCACAAACTTCAGGGAAAATATTTAATAACTGATTAATGGGTAAAGCAAAAAAGATAACTCTTATATCATTATGTTCCTTATAGTCAGCTCTTCAATCTTGAGGAGTTTGAGAATTGTAACTTCTTTTTTTTCGGAAATAACATGGAAAAACCATATGGCGTCAAATATACGACGCCGCATTGTTTTTTGACGCCGCAAAGATAGGGAAAATCTTTCACATTGACGCCTCATGAATAGAAAGATATATATGTATATATATATAGATCTGTTTCATAAGATCAAGTTGATCAAGAGTGTAGATATTAACATGGTGAGTTGATCCGTTAACTCATGTGGCTCTGACACACCCCAAGTTGATCAAGATCAACTTTCTAATTGATAATATCTGCGACGTGAACTATAAATTTAAATGTCCATATATAAACCTTCACTCTATATCTTTTGAAAATAGTCTTAAGTTGTACAGGCCACTTTTGGACAATAAGTTACACATGTCTTTGTAATTTTTCAGAGAAGCTATATATTAATTATACATTTGAGAAAGAGGAAATCTCCAAATCTATAGCAATTAATTTATTACAAATGAAATTGCAATGTGTTATTTTCTCCCCCTTAAGTAAACAGAGTAAGTGAAAGTATACGGAGGAAGTATTGTTTTCCTAAGCATTTTAAAATTTCAGTTATTGGTAGAAATATTTGTTATAATTACAATTTCAATTTATTTATTTCAATGATAGAAAACAGATAATGCTCCCGAAGAAGTGGATTTTGTGGTTATGTCTGTCTATATAAATGTATATATTCACTGAAAACTTACACATGTATGTGGCTCTCTGACTGATATAAACGTATTACTTGTGGTACACTATAAGTTTGGAACAACTACGCATGCATGTGGCTCCTATTCTATATAAACGTATCTTATGTTGGTTTATATATTAACAGAATACTTTTTATTAATAATAATATCGCAAGTCCTGCTCTTACGCTACCGAAACAAATATTCTATCGATAATATCATTCCACTTGTGCGAAACCGTATTTTTTCGTCCTGAAAATTAAAGGTAGTACTGATATAATTTATTACCAGTATTTGTACACATATAATTCGGGATTAATGTCTTTAGTTAAATAACTTCTAAATCGAATAATTATGTAAGTAAATTAATTTGGCACTGCGCTATGCCGGTGACAGTCGATGTTTTGACCCAATACAGTACAGTATGAAGTGTGAAGCCAAGAGGGCTTGTCGAATAGTGATGTGTCGAGTCGAGTACTTTTATGACTAGAGTGACTCGACTCGTTTACTACTGCCAACTCGAGTTTTGAGTTGAGTCAGACTCGACTCGTCGACTCGTCCTGCATCTACCACGTGGAGTAGGTGGGAGAGTCGGAGAGTTGAGTGAGTGGTGATCCGCCGACTCCCTGCATACAGTAATAAATTACTTGTTCGACATTACTTGGCGTTTCAAGGATGTATATATGTCTTTACTCATATTGTTATATGTAAAAAAATCGTAAACTAACGAGTAAACTACTTTGCTTGATTAGGTGGGAAATATATAAATGGAGTAGAACAAAATTACAACAAATATTAGCTTTAGTAAATAAAAGTCTTTTAGTTTACATTAAATTACAAGTACAAATAACTTTTACAAAGTAAGCCGTTTACTTCTTGCGCTGGGTACCGAACCATCCATTTAGGAATAAAATGTCATCTAGTTTATTCGGATTCAATCTATTTCTCCGATCATTCGTCATAAGTCCTGATTTTTGTGGATTATGCGTTCGGAAGGCTCGGATGTTGCGGGAATACAAAGGTATTTGTGAGCCATTTTGGTCAAACTTGGATATATAATCTTCCTTTCGTCCCAAATAGCTAGAGGGTTCTTTTTCCTCTCCAAGTATGGCATGTTTAGATACTGGTTGTCAGCTACCAGTGTTGAGAAAGTTGACACTTGAGCATTGGCTAACTATAAAAATACACATTAAAATTACAACCAAGTTAAAATTAAGATTTATTACTTCTAGGGCCGGTTTTAAGCATAGGATACATAGGTGCGTTCCTAGGGGCCCGCACCACATGGAACCAAATACAAAATCCTCATTCAAGCAAAAAGTCTGCAATCTATAGTAAGACTGTAATAAGGGCCTGCACCACTGATTTAGCCTGGAGGTCTAAAGACCCTAAATACGGCATGATTACTTCAATAAAGCTTGTAATTAATATAGGAAATCATACTAATATTATAAATTTGAAAGTTTGGATGTTTGTGCGTAACTCTGAAGTTCCATCACGTGAAGACTACTAGACCGATTGAGCTTAAATTTTGCATAGAGGTACTTGATAGTCCTGAGTAACATATAGGCATATTAAAGTTGTGAAGATCCTATAGGGCTATGCCCCACGGGGGTTCAAATTTCCCATGTATTCCTTATGGATATTCATTTTTGTTTGAGCTGATGAAAATACAAACAACTGATCTTGATTCGTAGTAGTTCCACAGGCTAAACACAGAATGAAGCAACAAAACTATCATAGTTTTTATAAATAATTCGGGGCGAAGCCTGCGAGTAACAGCTAGTATATCAATAAAAGAAGGAATATGAAATATTAACTAGCTTATCTCTGCTCCTTTTGTATCCAAGCACACTCACAGGTCATATCCATCATTTGGTATTTATTCAGCCCTATTTATTATTGGTCTTTGGACTGCTGTTTCATAATGGCTGAAAACTCGTCAACCACCTACAGTAAAAATAATCATACTTACTTATTTGATTTTACATAATTGTAAGTGTGATCCTCTTTTAAATGTATGCGATCAGAAGAGCGTTTATAAACCGTTAGAAGGAAATTTAGATTTTGATATAAAATTTGTATTTTAGAAGGAGATTGGACAAATCAGTTGATGTTCTTATATTGGCACATTTTAAACATATCTTATAATCATATTAAACTTTACTTTAAAAAAATCTAAAATTAATGTTACCAGGGCCGGATTTAAGCATAGGCTAGGCATGCCCGCACGCTTAGGCGCCCGTGGCACACAAAAACCACATATCAAACAGAGTAAAACAAACTCACTTCACTTATATTCGCCTTAAAATACGCCCTAGTTGCGTCGGCGTCTTGGACTATAATTTAATGATTTAATGACATAGGCTTAGTCAAAATGGTCAGCAGCCTGAGTGGAAAACTGTTAGGGGCACCACAGGTTGAACCTAGGCCTAAATCCGGCCCTGACTTTAATAGTTGTAAAATATCTCTAAGTTGTAAAAGCGTACTACTTACCCACTATTGGGCAATTTCTGCGTTTGAATCTAAACCAAACCCATCCTTTTTGAACCGGGGATCAAGAAATGTTTCCTTTGCAGCGGTTCTATTTTTGTCTTATAGGCTACACATTGACGTGCCTGAAAACGACGGAGGTGAGCAACTCTTTCAAGTGTAGCCCCGCTTCTGTTTTCAGAATTTTAATTCGTAAAACATTTTAAAGCCCTCTAACGAAATGAATTAGGCTGAAAATTTTGGATAGAGCTCCTCACTTAAAACCACCATCATTTTTTCATACGGTCCTACAAGAGATGCACAGTCATCTAAGAGATCCTATTGAGAGGATTCTAGGTTCGAAACGTTCTTATGTATTTGATTCAATTAACTAGCAAAACGTCTTGGTTTATTACTTCAGCATTCTTTACATTTACTTCTGGTTGAGTTAACAACTTGAATAATTCTTTAGAGTCTCTGACGATTGAAGTTTTTTCATGTTTTCTCTTTGACCAAACTTTCCCCAGAATGAATTTAACATTTATTTGGTTACTGATCTAAGTCCCCCTTTTTTAGCAATTTTATCTTTATCCTCCTCTGTCTTACACCAGCTAGGATAGATAGCCTGAAGCTTCCTGCTTTACTTTCAAAAATGTATTTATAAAATCTGTAAACAAATCTCCGTTTTCATATGTGGCGACTTCGTACTCCCACAACTCGTACATGTCCAAAATCACATAGCCCTTTTCTACAGCTTTTCTAATCTCATCCATTTTCCAGGTCCCAACTAACGCTCTTTCCTCACTCTCATGACAACATTCCCCTTGGTTTAAAGTCTCCCCACAAGTTCTACACAATACAAACATCTATTTCTTATTCATTGTAGCGGGAAGTACGGGATGATAAAAGTTGTAAGGAGGTAGAATCTTATATTTCAACAATCCCTCTACTTCAAGACCTCTCTCTCGACACTCGTTTCCAACGTAAATGATAGGGTGTCCAACGGGGTACTTACAATATTTATTTACAAACGGATAAAGGGAGCAAACATCAACATACTGTATCGTTTCTCTCTCTTCACATTTATGATATGTTTTAGTATTACCCGTCCTACCTCCAAAAAAGGAATCTCTAGGATTGAGTGGAAGTGTGTTTAGAATGGATAGTTGGTTCAAGTGATTTAGTTTATTATTTTTCTTCAATTTATTAAATTCACATTTCCACATCTCTACAACCTCATAACTATTCAGTTTGTAAATTTTGGACTTGGTTCTTTCGTTCCGGGGATGGAAACTGTCTGAAGGATCGTGCTGCAGAGGTTCTTCTCTGCTGTATGGATAACATTTTGGACACCCGTGTCAATAACACCCGTGAAACTCAAATTATCTCACTGTCAAACCTATCAACTTTCATTTCAATAAATTTTACTTCTTTACCTTGGCCCGCGTGCTCAATCCTCAATCCACGTATCTCCTCTTCCCATGTCAACCATTGTAAAGCAAATGATCATTGATTGTTTGTCAGTCTGTACCCGTTTTAGGAATCAAACCTATTGTGTTTGGTTTTAGAAATTTACGGCGAAAAGCTAAGTTACATGCACTGGCGATTGTCATAGCTTCGAGGAACGGGTCTACGTTATATTGTTCAAGAAGCAAGGCTCTAAATTTTATACACGCTTGAGCTAAAATCTCCACGTCTGAAATACAATACTCCAAGATTTATTTTTTTAAATCAAACACATATTCTTCAACGTCTCGTTCATCGTAGCTTTGGTTCAATGTCTCAAAGTCTTTGAAGCATTTTTCAAACATTGACTCTGGGGAATAATACTTTTTGTCAGGCATCAGGCCTACATAATTTTGATTTGCCAGAGTGTTAAAAAGATGCAGGAAATAACCTTTCTTTTTCTCGGGAGGCAGGTCAAAGGCTTAAGGGAGTGCAGCGAGGGCCATTGAGAAGTAGCTAAGTGAGTCAACAAATCTTACGTTGGCTACTTCAATCAAAATAGCTTTAGTTCCCCGAAGAGTTATTTTTGGTGTGAATTTAGTTTCTTCCATGGTGTACTGTAGAATAAATTGGAAATCAAAACCTTGCCCGTAGTGGGCAATCACACATACATCTTTAAATTTCTTTCGACCTTCCATTACCGTACATAGTCCATGAATTGCTTCACTGGTTATTTTTCAAAGACTCTTTGCCTCTCAGAACAATTTTGACACTCACCCGTTGATACATTTAAAACAGTACTGTTGTGAGACGCACAAGTTAACTTTATGAACTTTTTTATCAGGATCTGAGGGAAGAGACTTATCCTATCTTGTTTCAAAGTCAAAAATATGAAAAGAAAATCTTGGTATTTCGGAGTTCTCCTATCTACCCTCATGAAACACTGATGTGCGGGGTCTTTGAACGCATCAGAGAGTTTACATTAAACGTCTCCACATACATGAGCTGTCTTACGTTTTAATGAAAAAATTATTTTCTTACAATCGCGGCAGAGTTTTATACATTTACATACTTGCCCATGATGGCTATTAAACACCGCTCATTTTTGAAGAAGCGGTTGCAAAGACGGCATGTGATGCCTTTTACCCTCGTAACGTCAATTCCAAACGTGTCGCTAGATGTAATATAATCAGAGTTACTTTGAATGATGCCCCCAAAAAATATCCCAAAGAACATCACCACTAACTTCAGAGACAATTCTCAAAGCTACGTTCCCCGGTTCAGCACTTTTTAAAATTATAGACTGTAATTTAAATCCAAAATAGTTGGTAGGTACAGCGTCGGCTTTAGCTTTTTCAACAATTTGATTAAAATATTTACGAATCCAATCAAACTCAGAGATACCTCTTGGCGGTTTAGTGAATTTGAAAACAGTTTCCAACCTGTACAACCTGAAGTGTTTAACATAGGTTTCAGAGATACCAATTACATTTACTGGGTTTTGAGAACTCTTTTTAATGTTAGAAACCATCCTTTAACAGAAAATTAAATACTGAAAACTGAGAAAACAATCTAAACTGTAATATACAAATTTCTTACGCTTAAAAAGATCAAATACATCAACCAGAGCCAAGCTCTCAGATATAATTAAATTAAAATTGTGAGCGCAGAATCAACAAGACAATAATAATTTGTACAAGATAACACTTAACGATTACGCAGAAGCAGCATAAAACACGCCTGATCAGTGTTACGACTGGAGCAGATTGAGGTAATAGAGCCTATGTTTAGAGGTAAATAGTATGTAGGAGAGTACTGTACGTATGTATAACTATACAAGTCAAAAAATACTAACACAAAAACTACACAAGTCAAAGCAGAGCTACAGGTTCAGTTATGATGAAAGTTAAGGTAATAGAGGTAGCAAACAATACTCTAGCTGAGAACTGCTCTAACCATGTGAGTCTACTGTATTAAAGAACAAGAATAGAAAGGGAGATTTTCGGTGTAAGGATATGTTAGTCAGGTATAGCCAGGTCACTAAGCACGCAAAATTACTACAATACAGGAGAATTAAAATTACTACAATACAAGAACTCTAAAAATAATTATAATCAAATGTAAGTTTACATTTGCACAAGTGCAAAATCAACAACCGGAGTAGCGCAGGGACTTCTGACTAGTGCGAACGCAAGGGGTAGAGTGAAGTTAACGCTTGCGAATAAAGAGCGCTAAAAGTAACTACCAATCAGAACACAGAACGCGAATTACAACCAATAGAATGCATTTTTATCCCGACCAATTACAGATTTGTATTTTAAATGGTCACGACTCGTCAAATACACTAGACTGCGAGACAAGAAGCTGGAGTTAGATTTGCAGAAGGGATTGAAGGATTTAGAAGGATGCGAGGTTTAGCTGATTAACAACAGAAGGACGTGAGGGTTAGATATGTAGAAGGAAACGTAGGTCAAATAATTACCACAGAAGGCTAGATGGTTAACAACAACAGGACACGAGGGTTAAATAGTTAACCACAGAGAGTAGATGATTGAACATAAAAGGATGTAAGAGATAGATATTTTCCACAGAGGGTAGCAGAACAACCGCAGAGGGTAGTAATTACACCCCAATTCTATTCTCCATAAGAGTCTATGTTATTCTATTCCCCCCATAAGAGCCTATGTTATTCTATTCTCCATAAGAGTCCATGCTATTTTATCCTCCATAAGAGCCCGTGTTGGGGCCAAGGTGGCCGCCCTTACTACTATGAATCTTAGAAATTTATCCAGAAAACCAGGTGAAGCGATTTAGTTAGAGATTATAGAGCTTATAAAAACTTATAAATCACAAAATTTTAATCAAAATCAGTATAGCCGTTTTTGAGAAATTGTTTTTGTATAATTTTTTAGTGGTTTCAAAACATTTTAAAACCCCTTTTAGTATAAAACAATGACAACGCCTGGAGATGTTGTGGATTAGTTTCTACATTGCAAATCGTATTTAATTCAGGGCTTTGGTGTGGTCCCTGGGTTTGTTTGGTCAGACTGACATAACTTCAAAAACCAATTTTTCGGGTTTAGAGAACACCAAAACAAATAATTCTACAACTAACTGAAATTTGAAAATATTAATGAGAGCAATACTTTTTTGCATATCTAGTGGCACGGTCGTATCACGTCGCCAAGTCCACCACACGACCCGTGCTATACTAACACGAAGCAGAATGAGACGATTTTTCACTTCTCAAATTAGCGTATTACAGCCTTAAGTGAATCTGGCAGTGCATTTATATGATAAACCCTTTCACTAAACACGAAAAATCACAACAGTTGGGTTAAGAAAGGTCTGAGAAGCGAGAAATTAACGTATAAAAGTAGCCTAAATCTTGTAGTTTTGGCACTTTTCACAAACTGTCCACTTCATTTTGTTCATTAAGCCTAAGAACTTTATTTCTCATCAAACTTGAACGAAATTTCGCACAGACTTCTGTTTTTACTCACATATTTCACTTTTGACACTAATTTGCAATAATTTAAAAGTCCGTTCTAGAGGTTGGCTTTAAAACGGTGTTCTTGCTTCTTTACTGTGTTTTGTCAGTATTAACAGCTGTTATATGTTCATTTTAAATTTATTTTAATTTTGCCATAATTTTAACATTGTAACTTTGAGAGCGTAGGAGGCTAAGACCTGAAGGAGGACGTTTTCAAAAAACCACAAAAGTCACATCTAGTCGTTAAGAGTTTTCAAATAACACACAAACGATAATATAATACATAATAGTTTCGCCTAAATAGACTTGTCACCAAAATTGAATTATTTTTAATAAATAAGTCAGGGTCTTGTTATTAATGGTTCAGTGGGTGTTGTAAAAGACTTTACTAAAGATGCTCACGATGCCATCGAAAACATTATTATAACTTTTAAAGACAGATATATAGAAATTCAAAGATCGTCCACAAAATTTGAAGTAATTCCTGGAGTATTCGTTTTCCGAAAGCAGTTTCCTATTGCAGTAGCATAATATGCAATTACAATTCACAGAAGTCAGGGATTAACGCTTAACAGTTGTGTTGTTGATGCTGGTTATGCAGTATTTTCATGTGGCCAACCATATGTAGTCTTTATCTCGCGTGACTTCACTCTCTGGTCTATTAATTCTAAACTTTGAGTCTCAAAATGTTAAGGCACAAGCATCAGCTGTATCCGAAAATAATAGGCTAAGGAGTGAGTACCGACCAGAATTAAAACAATTGAAAATTGGAATAAAATCTCAAGAAAAATCCCTGGTAAAATCTGGCAAATTCATAATATTAAATTAGGAGCCATTCAAGACATTACTAACAATATAGACGAACTGGAAAATCTCGGTTTCAAAAAGGTTTATGGCGTGTCATGCTATGCAAATTTAATTTTACAATGTATTTTCAACTGCCCACCAATCGTGACGTTAACAAACAATTATGACACCAATGCTCCACTAAAAAAATGGTAATATCCTACCGAAGAAATTACCAGATTTTAAATTCTATAGATATTATAAATCAACTGGGACCACCATTTAATACAATTGAACAACAAGACTGTGCGGAATTTTTAAATTGCCTTATTTCGAATCATCAACCCCTGTAATTTCAATTCAGGCACTCAATAAAATTAACCACAAATGTTCAAACTGCAACCACAGCACAACCAGCTACGACAGTAAATTTATATTCCAAATTTTCATCCTAATCATCTTAAAAGAAAAGCCAATCTCGATTAACTACTCCACAGTCAAATTATCGCCTGGTTCCCTCTTGCTGACTCTATATGCACAACTTGTGAAAATGATCATAATCCTGCACTCTAATATGAGTAAGGTTTGCGTGCGTGCGTCCGTGTTGCTTGCGACACTTATCTCAATAATGGCACAACGATTTCCTTCAAATGTTGTAAATAACTAATTTCTGGGATAAAAATAAGTTCTAGACAGGTATCATCTCCAGGAAAAATAAAATAATGTAAAAATACACCCGTTGCAGCAAACCTGCATACTCAGTGAATTTACAGTGGTACTTCCTAAGTCATGAAGCCACTTAGCAACTTTCATCAAAGCGTATTCATAAATAAGCGAGATATGTCATTGTATTTATTCTCCATAAGAAAAAAATTAGGGCTGAGTATGCAGGTTAGCTGCATCAAGGACCAAGAAAATCTGGTTTTTATGCAAATACCAATGGATCACCACTAGATGAAGCAACATACCAAGTTTTACCAATTTATATTCATAAACAAGCAAGATATCACATGTTTCTTATTCTCCATAAGAATAACATTATAGCTGCTGAGTACGCAAGTTTGCTGCCATGGAGACAAAAAAATGGGTTTTGTATGCAAATATCAGTAAATCCCAACCATATGAAGCCACATACCGAGTTTTATTAATATATGCTCATTAATAAGCGATATATAAAATTTTGCTTATCCTCCATAAGATTAACATTGGACACAATATTTCGGTAAGCAATTAACGTAGAGAAATAATCAAAGTACCAAATTGTATGTTTTTTAAGCTGGATTCAATAGTAAAATTGAAAATTATATTAAAATGAAAATTAAATGTGAAAACCCCAACCCCCCCTTCGGATGGTGCGATTCGTCTGGTTTTCGAACTTATTCAAATAAATGGTAGTTTACACATTTGTGCCAAATTTCATTAAGATCAGACCTTTTTTACGAGTTATCGTGCTTACGAACACACACACACACACACACACACACACACACACACACACACACACACACACACACACATACAAATTTTACCGAATGGTGTTTTTGGCATCTGGGGACCTCCAAATGAAAAGTTATCATGGTCTTGGGCTTAAGTCTTACCATGCCACCTACGGTAATAGCTTTCTTCCTTATATATTAAATTCACTAAACAAAAATGGAAATTTAAAAAAATTAACATTGGGCTTATGGAGTTTAAAATCAAAACAAAAGAATTGTAACAGCTGTTTATAATCAATCAACTAACTGTCAAAGTAATACTCACTATGATTATTAACATGTAGTTTCGTGAGAGCAGTGATTAAAACTGTAGTGTGAAGATTACATATATAGAGTATTAAAATAAAACAAAGGGACATTGAGCTATAAATAACAACAGGAGGGATCTAAAAAATGTAGAAAAGAGGTAAATGAGTTTAAAAAAATCCGATTATCAGTAGGGGATAGTGGTGAAATATTATTCCAAGTCATCTAAACAAATTTTCTTCCCCGAGCAAAGCTCGGCCCCCAGGTACTAATCAAAAACATCTCAGTTACAAGTAACTTCATAATTTTTTAACTACAACTTTGGCAAACACATGATAACAAAATTTCAAGTCTAATAATACCCAGTCTACAAATTGCAAAAATCAAAATTAATGGAGTTCTATACAAATTTTAAAATGCGTTGTTCCATTTAGGAAACAGTTCAGCATCATACAAAACATAGCTTACATTCAAAACAAAAATAAGTGAATAGAAGCAGGTGATGAGAAAGTGAACGTCAAGAAATGCCAATATGGTGCAAAAAAATGTATATTATAATGTTTAAAAAACTGCCAGAAAATTCTAAAAACTATCTAGGTAAAATTAAGGTAAATTAATCTTAATTAATGCTCAATATACTATAGTATTTTATCCTTGATATATATTTTGTTTTATTTCAAATTGAAATATAATTTATAAAAATTTTTAATAAACAATTATATAAAAAACAAATGATATCATACCCAAAAACACAAAGTGTTGACGGGTTGCCAAGTCCTAAAATAATATGATATCAAAATGTATTCCAAGTCAAAGATAGCACCTTTGATCTGACATTGTTTATCATCACAAATTACTTAAATATGTTAAAATAACAATGCTCGAAAGATTGTTGGTTATTTTATATCTGTTCTTGGCCAGCAGCTTCACTGATGCAAAATCTTTATTTTGTAATTTAAAAATCTAAATAAAGTATATTTAAAAATTATAATTGAATATTATAAAAATTTATTATCTGCTGGCCAAGAACAGATAGAAAATAACCAACAATCTTTCGAGCATTGTTATTTTAACATATTTAAGTAATTTGTGATGATAAACAATGTCAGATCAAAGGTGCTATCTTTGACTTGGAATACATTTTGATATCATATCATTTTAGGACTTGGCAACCCGTCAACACTTTGTGTTTTTGGGTATGATACTATGTACATGGTGAGGAAGCCAATATAGATAGAGAGTTCAGGAAAATTCCATTCAAAGACCTTCGAGCATGGCTCAGTTATTTATCGTAGGCCGCGGCTAATTCCCATTTAAATCTATTTCTCAGCTTTCCAAACATCATGTGTAGGAAATTTGGCGATAAGAATATATCAAACATCAAAGGAACAAGCGATGGCTTTTATTTAGCTACAGAGCAACAAGTCCATGCAATTTTTTAAAGAATGTATATACCAACTGATGATCGGTTTATCAGTCAGAGAGCCACATACAAGTGTAAGTTTTCAGTGAATATATAAACCAACAAAAGATAAGTTGATATAGATTAGAGAGCCACATGCATATGCGATTGTTCCAAAACTATAGTGTACCACAAGTAATAAGTTTATATCAGTCTGAGAGCCACATATATGTGTAAGTTTTCAGTGAATATATAAACCAATAAAAGGTAAGTTTTTTTAGATTAAAGAGCCACATGCATGTGTAATTGTTCCAAACTTATAATGTACCACAAGTAATACGTTTATATACAACAGAGACCAACAAGTAGATTGTAATTTTCGGGGATCAACTCAATCTTAATTAATATATATATATATATATATATATATATATATATATATATATATATATATATATATATATATATATATATATATATGTCCGTTAACACGATAACTTGAGTAAAAAACGTCCGATTTTGATGAAATTTGGCTCAAATCTGTAGAATTACATTCATGACTTTAAGTTCAAAAACCAGAAAAATCGGACGATGGGAAGGGGGGTTTATTGGGGTTTTAAATTTTCTAAAAATAAGTTTTTTTAATTTTTCATCCTACAATTTAAAAAAAACTCAATTTTGCTTTTGACCATGTTATAGAGCTTAAAAAACAAATAATTCGGTATCTTGAATTATTAACCTAGGTTAAGTGGTTGCGGAGAAAATCCAAAAAAACCTGCTCATAAAATCTCCCATGTTAATCTTATGGGAAAAAGGTTTTTGGCTTTTCCTCAGTTTATTTTAATGTAAACTTCACATTTGCTTTTACCAATCTGTTCACTTCCACAAAACAATCATTTTGGTGTTTAAATTGTGATTCTACGCCCAACCGTTGCAGAGATATTCATAGTACTAAACACAGTACGTTGTCCAATGTTATCCTTATAGAGAATAAATAAAATTTGATATCTCGATTATTTATGAATCTTGGTTAATGAAACTTGGTATGTGGCTTCACGTAGTACTGGTATATTGATATTTGCACAAAAAATTGATTTTTTGTTTATTATTCCCGTAGCAGCAAACCTGCGTACTCAAACCCCATGTTATTCTTATGGAGAATAAGTAAAATGTAACGACTCCCTTAATTATGAACATAAATTAATAAAACTTGGTATGTAGCTTCACTTGGTTGAGTTATATTGATAATTATATAAAAATCCATTTTTCTGTTCCTTGTTGAAGCAAACCTGCTTTCTCAGCCCCCATATTATTCTTATGGAGAATAACTAGAATGTTATATAGCGATTATTTATGATTGAATATTGATGAAATTTAGTATGTGGCTTCGCCTAGTTAAATTCTATTTGTATTTGCATAAAAACCAATTTTCTCTGTTCCTTGTTTCAGCAAACCTACGTACTCATTACCAATGTTATTCTTATGGAGAATAATTAAAATCGCTTATATGTGAATATATTTTTATGAAACTAGGTTTGCAGCTTTATGTGGTATTAAGACATATATTATGCATTGGAAATTCATTGAGTACGCAGGTTTGCTGCGACGGGGGTATTTATCACATGGTAAAGATTTAAAGACAGTCTAAAAGAGGATCAGGATAAGAACGGTTTGAGGAAAGTTTAAAAATTCCGCTCTATAGACAAATTAAAATTAA
Source organism: Allygus modestus (assembly GCA_963675035.1). Lineage (NCBI taxonomy): Eukaryota > Metazoa > Arthropoda > Insecta > Hemiptera > Cicadellidae > Allygus > Allygus modestus. The sequence continues at coordinate 434,987,078 of OY776111.1, read as the reverse complement.
CATTTCAAATTTTTACTTTTATGAAAAATTCCGCTCTATAGACAAATTAAAATTAACATTTCAAATTTTTACTTTTATGGTTACTGATTTTATTTTGATAGAGTATTTTTAATCCGTCACAACAAAAATTCCTTGACATATAATGTGTAGAAGATGAATAACATGCACGATCAGTCCTATTGACATGTCGATATTTTTAGGACAAAAGTTTAATTAAAGCCGAATATTTCAACTTTACTTCAGAAGGAAAGGAATATACACTGGCCTCGGTTGATCGAGTCTATTACTCTCCAGATTTCAAAGTAAAGAAAGACAGGAAGTCGCAGTTGGGTGCAAAGGTCGGTGTCTTCAAAACGCCAAATGATCGTGATGAAGAAATTAATAAATGGGTTTCAGACAACACAAAAGGAAATATACAAAAGTTTCTCAAAAAAGGAACTATTAATTCTGGTTCAACAATAGTTTTCGTAAGTACCATGTGTGTTAACTGCACTTAATCTGTAATTGAAACTGTTTTTTGCTTACTGACATAAATAATGTTATTTTTGGAACCCGCACAATGGAAAGCACTTCGTTTATTAAAATTAAACAAAGTTAGTAACATAGTGAATAGTAATAGATCGCTAAGATGGTCTCTTTAAATTATCCTCGTTTTAAAACACTTTGATACTAGTGGAAACAATTTAATACAGTTCCAACACAAAATTCATACTTTTTTCAATGTGTGCTCAAAAATATTAACAAAATGGTATTTAAGTAACAAAGATTTTTTAACGTCTAATAATTTTTCCATCTATTCCAATGTTCGTACTTTTCTGTGATTTTTTTGTAACTACTCATTAGGTGATTTAACATATATATCATTCTGAAACTTTATTGTTGTGCTTAAGTTTTACGTTTTTCAGGAACGAAATGTAAGTAAATGAAATTTAAACGTTAGGTTTAAACAAATGTACTAATTTTTTAATTTTAATTTTTATATTTATTTGTGGAATATACAAATAAAACCCAGTTCAAAAATGTGAATTATGTGATATTTGTACAACATTTCAATATTGATTACATTACGATATTTTGAAAGTGTTGACATTATAAAGTCCATTTTGAAGGTTAGTTCACTGCAAAACACGTGTTTACAGGTGAACGCTGCATATTTCAAAGGGTATTGGACAATTCCGATAACCGGAGGAACAAGGAAAAAACCCTTCACACTTCATGATGGGACTGTTAGAGAAACGCTATTCATGTCACTACGAGATTCGCGTTTCCAGGTTGGTAAGTATCAGCTTCTGAATCAGTTATACCAGCCAGGTAAGCGTCAGCTTCTGAATCAGTTATACCAGCCAGGTAAGTATCAGCTTCTGAATCAATTATACCAGCCAGGTAAGTGTCAGCTTCTGAATCAGTTATACCAGCCAGGTAAGTATCAGCTTCTGAATCAGTTATACCAGCCAGGAAAGTATCAGCTTCTGAATCAGTTATACCAGCCAGGAAAGTATCAGCTTCTGAATCAGTTATACCAGCCAGGTAAGCGTCAGCTTCTGAATCAGTTATACCATCCAGGTAAGTGTCAGCTTCTGAATCAGTTATACCAGCCAGGTAAGTATCAGCTTCTGAAACAGTTATACCAGCCAGGTAAGTGTCAGCTTCTGAATCAGTTATACAAGCCAGGTAAGTGTCAGCTTCTGAATCAGTTATACCAGCCAGGTAAGTATCAGCTTCTGAATCAGTTATACCAGCCAGGTAAGTATCAGCTTCTGAATCAGTTATACCAGCCAGGTAAGTACCAGCTTCTGAAACAGTACTACTATGGACGCCCCCCGAGTGCGTTTCGACCTTTGCCCCCTGACGTAACGCTCCCTTCCCCCCTCCCCAACGGACCCCTCCCCCACCCTCCCCCCTCCCCACCCCCTCCCCCGACCCTCAATATCCCCCTCCCCCTCTCCTCCCCACCCCCTCCCCCTCCCCTCCCCCTCCCCTCTTCCCTCCTGGCCTCTCATACCACTTTACCTAACCTACATTTGGACCGTGTTGCCAACCTGGGTTTTTTTCTGTGTAGCGCTGCCAACCTATTTTTTTTTCTTTGAAAGATTACTTCACCCTAAATTATACTGTTTGTTATATGTATATAATTATTACGTCACGCTACTTTCGTTTGCTGCGCTCGGCCCCCTCTCACCGGCTTGTTTACTTATCCGAACATCTTACTTATCCGAACATGATACTTATCCAATCTTGTTACTTGTCCGAACCTGTTACGTATCCGAACATGGTATTTATCCAGCCAGCCCACTGGACCACCCCCCCAAGGCGAAACTCAACTCCTTGAGCAAAGCTCGGTCCCCCCTCCCCCTCCTCACTCCACCCCTCCCCACCCCAACCCTCCCCTCCTCACACCCCCTCCCCCCTCACCAACCCCTCCCCTAACGACCCTTCCAATCATTTTACCTAACCTACATTTGGGCAGTGTTGCCAACCTGGTTTTTTTTCTGTGTAGTACTGCCAACCTATTTTTTTTTTGTTTGAAAGATTACTTCACCCTAAGTTATACTATTTGTTATATGTATTTGTTATATTACGTCACACTACTTTCATTTTCTACGCTTGGCCCCCTCACACTGTTTATATATCTTTTAATACCCTTCTTCTGTTAAAATATATTAGTAAAATATGAAGTAGTACCAGGTGTATCAGATCAGACTGAAATAAAATCTATGCATTTATAAAACAAAAGTTGATATTTGTATGTAGTGATTTCTCTTTACGGTGGAAATCATACCTTGTGGATAATTTTATATCCTTATCGGGTTCATCACTCCTGTTTCAACTTGTCAAGACCTGTCACTACTTGTTCAGTAGATATGATCCCTATAGAGCTCTATAACTTATTTGCTATGCCAAACCTTTTTCACTTGTAATACTGTTTCATTATATGCTTTTTAAAACTAATTTCATCTAAAGTGTACCTTGTGTAAGTCCAATACTAAACTATGCAAACAAGGGAAAATAATAAGTAATAAAGTACAAACCAAACTTTATTGATACATTTAATTGGTCTACTATTTACAAAAACAGTAATTAAGTGAAAAATCAAACAAATTCAATTCCTTTTCCGATTCCCCGGTATACCAGAGACAGTCTGTCGCCCTCTCCTTTGTTGTAGCTCTCGATGGCGGCGTCCGAGAGTATAGCGAGGAACCTGTGTGGGAGGTAGACGTTCAGGAGTAGGTCATCGCCGGTTATACCTTCAACGACGGTGGTGCGGATTGTTTCGCCGAAACGTGTTTGCGCTTTTCCAAACTGGATGATCTTGTAGGGGATCATCGGGCTGAGATCGCTGATCCTGGTATATTGCGGCACGTAACAACTGTTCAAGTGTACTTTCAAATCGGCAGTGTCCATTGTCGATTGATTTTATCTCCCCGTAACTACTGCCTCTCGTCCAGGTGGCGTGGAACTGACTGAATCTCAACTAGATAATTTACTTTTGGTAGTGGTGGGGGTGGGGTGGTTGGAGGGATCTATAAGGGAGTGTGGGAATGGTTTGGGACAAAAAAAGTCCCAGATGCAGGGAATATTTCCCTCCGATATACTTCTTTTTTATTGGTTGTGGTATTGAACCAGTTTCAACACGTTATTCAATGCGCACATCTTTTTTGATTTTCCGTGAAAAAAACAATACACATTCGATGTCGTCAGCACCTTCAAAGAAGGGTAGGCTTCCAGGTCGATCACTTGACACGATCTGAAAAATTCTTTAATATAGTTTGCTTTTTCCAGTCCCTTTACGTACACTACCGAAGAATACAGAATGGAGTACAACTGTCTGTGTAGCGCTTGAATGGTTGTGTCACCGTCCTGCCAGCGTAGCCCGTGATAGTGATTGGTCGTCCACGTACACTGTTTCTTGGTTTTGGCGTCCAAAGTGGTGTATGGGCACGGAGATTTCACTGTCCAATGTTGAATGGTGGTTCCGTCCGAAGTGGCAACTGCAAATTCCTTAACTACGAATTCGTTGTTTGGGTTTATAAAGCCTTGAAAATCAACAAACAGTTCCATGTTCCGCCCGAAGCGACTGGCACCGCCTGAGGTTAGAATGAGAATGAGGCCTGCCGGGCTAGACAGCGGCTCGTTCTATCCCCACTACTACCTCCCTACCACTAACTCCTTTCCAATACCTCTCCCCACCACTATTGCCCCTCCCCACCCGTTCTCCTCCTCCTCCAACTACAACCAACTATCTTTCTAATATTATCTTTTCAAAAACTGGACAGGGACAAGGATTAATAATAATAACAACGTTTCAAATACAGACACAAGTACGTATTTAATAAATCAAATCCTGTTATATATATATACGCCTTTTACACACACACACACACACACACACACACACACACACACACACAAAATTAATGTTTTTGAATAACAAAATCAGGCGATACACCCTGAAAGTTTCCAATACCAAAAAGTGGATATTGGAAATAGTAAAGAAAGATTATTTTTGAAACCTCACACAAAAAATAATAAGTGATAGCTTAAAAAACAAAACAACATTACCCTATTCAGCTGTAAAAACAGCTAATCTATACTGAATATAGATGATAATGGGAAAAACTAAAAATCTAAAACCCAAAGACCACAAATACTAAAGTTATTTTAAATGCAAACAAACTTTTCTCCCCGCCAGTCTGCCTCGAATGTATACGGATTTTTCCGTTTGCGGGGCCTAAAATTCTCCCCAACCCGGTACTCTTCTTCCCAAATCATCAAATACCGGATCTCGTTCTCAATCTCTGCCAAATATACCGACGCGATGTTGTCATGTATAGTGGCTGTCTCGCTCTTTTCATTATAACACAACCACTCTAAATCGTTACGCGGTTGCCCACACCATCTGCTTAGAAACTCATGAATGCTAGAGTCGATTGAGGACCACACCCGGGATGGCGAGTCAGGTATCTCGCGCATGCAGTCGGCCGAAAAGTCATTACTGTTAGGCTCCAGATGCTTGAACCGATACAATACGTCACTGCAGAGCATACATTCTTTGCATCCTCTCACGAGTAATATGTGATACTGGCAGACCAGATCATCAAACTTGTGCGGCAACCCACACTGTTTAACCTCGGGTGAAAAAGGTAAAATATCCACACAGTCCGCCGGCAGACTCGTTTGACCCTCGTAAACTGGTGAGGAGAACGATTCTAGATCTATTACTTCCTCCAGATCTTAGGAGGAGATAACCGGTAGCACCGTTTCACCATCATGACCGGATGAGAACAAGTGAAATAATTCACATTTGACAAAGTCAGGTACAAGGATAGGGTCAGGGCTGCCGAGTTGTGGCATGGCGCAGGTGAAGGAGGGGCCGGGCATTGAGCGGGAGGTAGACGGAAGGGGTACCACATCCATACGGAGTGGCGGACGGAAGCCTTCGCCCTCTAGAACGGGGTCAGAAAAGTCAACTCCCTCAACAAGATCTGCCACAACTTGCGAGGAGAGTTCTAGCCCTGAAAAGGGCGATTTGTCCACAGGCCGTGGCGGACGGAAGCCTTCGCCCTCTAGAACGGGCTCAGAAAAGTCAACTCCCTCGACAAGATCTGCCACATCTTGCGAGGAGAGTTGTAGCCCTGAAAAGGGCTGTTTGTCCTCAGGAGGAGGAGGAGGTGGTGTCGCAGACATGATTAGACAGGTCGATGTTACCACTAGGAGAGCAAGAACCCAAATGAGCTCCGGGGCGGCTTGCCCCCTCTATTTATAAAAACTATCGGGTCGAATCGAACAACGACCGAGTTAAAACCACCGAAAACAATCGAATGCCGATTCGGTTGTTCCCATAAGAACCAATAGTAGAAGCGATAAAAGTAATTGCTAACAGCAATGTTATAGTCGATAAACATACGGATGAAATAACCGAATGAAACAACCGAATGAAACAATCTGATCATGGAGGGGGGAATTCGAGGAGGGAAGGATTTGGTGGGGGAGGGGATAACGTGACGTCAGGTATCAAAGGTCAATTTCGTCACATGGAATCAGGTGTGTACTCTAAAAGAAAGTAGAGTAAGTGTAATGATGTTGGTACAAGGAGAGTATTGGCAGATTTAAGAAATGATTGGATTTATACTTAAATTTGAAAGAATTTGCAATTGTTGGAAGTGTAATTGTAGTCGTAAGTTGGTGAACGAGTAGTTGTTTCATAGTAATAATTGAATTTCTTTAAATTAATTTGAGAAAAAATAAATAAATAAATGTTTGTATACCTCTCAGCATTACCTAGATGGCACAATGTACATCACCATGTGTGGCAACATGATGGGAGTTGGGCGTACGTCAAACTACACAAACGCTCACAAGACGGAAAAAATAACACTCAAAATACAGAGTAATTAATTCAAACTTGCAGGTTAACTAGTTATAATTTTAACAAAATACAGTAAAATAAAATTCGATTTAGCTAGGAACTACTGGGTGGGTAGTTTTATAGCTTCATTTTTCTGTATGTTTTGGAATTTATTTTAAAATTATTTGCGTACACCTCTTAGCGTTACCCAGAGGACACCACGAGGAGGTGGGTGTACGTCGCCCTCCACACACACACACACACACACACAAAACACACGCACACAAGTAATATTTTAATTTTAGAATCAAAATATTAAAATCCTTTAAATTCAGAAACTAATAAAACTGTAATATTTAATAAAAACTTAAAATCTAAAACAACTTATAAGACCTTTAACATCAGCTGTAATAATAACACGAGTAACTTATTAGGACCTAAGAGACACACACACCCATATGTAAAACCAACATGGCATCTGCCCATGTAATTATCAAAACAAAACGTAAGGAAACAAAACTAAATACTTCTACAACACAACACAAAATTGTAAAAACAACAGATACAAGTCGCTGAGCACCAGCAGCAGGATTGGTATTGCTGCCTACTCATAGGTTTTAATCCCGGTGCTCAACGTTTTGTATCTGCTGGACGTTTTTTCTCATGGTCGTTGAAGGCGTCCGACTCGTACCCTTCGTCTGGCTGGACGTACCGGTTCACCCCGGCCAGGCCAACGTCAAGGCCTAAAAACATCTGGCGACGTAACGTTGCCCTCATTACGCCATGTGCCAGACGACGGCGGTGCAGCGGGATTACCCGCACACCCTCGTGGTAGGGCTTTACAATTGCCACATACCACAAATACGGGCTACCAAACTTGAGGATGATTTCGACGCGGTCCTCAATCTGCACGTCAGAGACCACGACTTTCATTTTCCTGTTATCTGCCAGGAAATCTAGCGTCAGTAGGCCATTCCGCAGGCGGTAACCCCTGACAAAGATGTCTTGGGCATTGAGGTCGATGGTCTCCACCATCATAACGTGTGATGGGCCAACGCCATCGTTTATGCAACGGCGAGCTCGCAGAGTATGCAAAATCATTGCAAAGAAAAGCTATGAATTACTAAGAGGAGAATAAAGAAATATAAACTATTAATATATTACTAAAAGAATAAGAAGGAGAAAGAAATAAACGGTTGGTCAGGAAGAAACAGGAAGAATATGTTTCCACTATGAGCGCCAGAACGCAAATGAGCTCCGGGGCGGCTTGCCCCCTCTATTTATAAAAACTATCGGGTCGAATCGAACAACGACCGAGTGAAAACCACCGAAAACAATCGAATGCCGATTCGGTTGTTCCCATAAGAACCAATGACAGAAGCGATGAAAGTTAAATTATATTCGATAAACATCCAAATGAAACAATCTGATCATGGCGGGGGTATACAAGGACGAGGTATTTGTGGAGGGGGTATTTGTGGAGGGGGTATTTGTGGAGGGGGTATTTGTGGAGGGGGGTATTTGGAGGTAGGGGTGAGTGACGTGAGAGAGGGAAACACGTGACGTCACGGATCAAAGGTCAATTTCGTCACAGGGAGGTAGGTGTGTACTATAAAAGAAAGTGGAATTATTAGTATGATGTATATAAATTATGAGTCGTTTTTTGATAGAATAATTAATCTAGAAAGAGTAGTTTTTAAATAATGTGTAGTTGTAAAAGCGTAGTTGTAATCCTTAGTATAAGTTGTAATGTTTGTAAGTAGATTAAGGAACATTTGCGCACACCTCTTAGCGTTACCCAGAGGACACCACGAGGAGGTGGGTGTACGTCGTCCTCCAAAAATAAGTGCATAACATAGAAAATATTTTGTTCAAACAGGCAGTTGAAGAATACCATGCAAAGACAACACTCAAACCATAATCATAGATTATTGTTGCAAGAAAATATGAAAGAAGAAAATAATAACAGGCAAAACAGAAAAAAAGTCTCAGGGTAGAATAACTACACCCTGGGTCGTTTCGTACCAAAAGGTAGTGTGTCAAACTCGCCAACACAACGACGTTTGTTGTACACTACCCTGTACGTTTTAGACTCAGGACGTGTCACAACCAAGCCTGTTGTTGGCCGAGCAATCTTTTTGGGTATCCGAACTACAGACGCCGGGGCATCGTTAAGAATCATCTCCTTCAGGGTAGAAAAACACACGATGCTCCGGTTCCTGTAGTTCATGGTAATTCCACGTACTTTACAGGCCGCCTTGTACTCGTTGGGGCCGATGCGTATTAGATACGCGTAGTTCTTGGGACCGCCTGATACGAATTCGACGATGTAGGCATCCGGCCCGTACTTTGCCAACTCGTCAGTCATTTGCCCCAAGAACTCTCCGGCCTCGATTACCTCCTCACCGGGCTTCTGGGTGAACAAAATGCTGTCCGTATCAAAATATAACACGCGTTCACCCAGACGCTCGAGGTAGGAGTACAATTTCAGACGAGCCTGCGCGGTAACGAATGCCGCAATCACTACATTTGTGTAGGGATGCGGAACGTTAGCTTCCTTCAGGTCGTGCCAGTTGACGAACATCAGCTCGTCACTGACAGGAAGGAGCTCATCGACCTCAATGCTGGGATCCGTGAGGACATCGAGCAGCTGGCCTCGTGTGCGCACCACAGACGTATGGGTAGGTCGTCACGTGACCCCATTTGCCCCAGAAGGAGTTTAGGCAGGTCTTGCCGATGGCTCTTTTCCCGGGGTTGAAAGAAATATTGTCGGGATCGAGCCTGATTCGGTCCTTCTGTTCGTATTCACGAATGAACCGGGCTTTTAGTGCGTCTGTAGTGCACCACTCGGGCCAGCCGCTAGCCTCAACTTTCAGTTTTAAAAATTTATTAATATAGGAGGCAAATAGGCCTCCTGAGTTGGCGTTGAGATCGTACGTAGTCGTCTCGTACTCCCAAATCTCGTGGATTTTTACTATGCGATAGCCGAGCTGCAGAGCCTTTCGGACTTTGCATGTCACCCACGTCCCCGAGAGAGTTCGCTGTTCTGGACTATGCTCACAGTCCCCCTGCTGCATGGTTTTGGCACACGTGCGGCAAAGCGCAAAACAAAGCTTGCCGTTGAAACGCGCAGGGAGGACTAGATGGAACAAATCACCAGGGGGGAGGATATCGAGATGAACGAGCCCCTCGATGTTTGCAATATCCTGCGGACAGTCTGTACCCGAGTGAATCTTTGGGTGTTTCACCGGGAATGACCCGTACTTGCAGATGTACGGGTACAGACTGCAAACATCCAGGTGCAAAATCTTCTCATTTTCTCCCACCCTGTGATACAATATGGTGGCATTGGTCCTGCCACCGAAAAAAGCGTCTCGAGGATCGAGAGATGGAGCGGCGATGTCATGTCTGGAGTCGATAAACTGCTGAATCGCGGGGTTACCTTTCATCATGGCTGAAAATTGGCAACCCCACATTTCAACTACTGTAAACCCGTTGCGGCGCAGTAGTTCGGTTTTGTCGAGTGTCCTCTCGTACCAGGAATTCATAGTTTCCCCTGAGGGTCCACTCTTGATGGGGGCGTCACGGCTTTTGAAACAGAGAGGGCACCCGTGATACCAACAACCGTGATACTCCCACACTGTTTTGACATCGCCGTCCTCGCTGAAACCATCCACTTTCCGGCCACAAATCTTCTTCTCGCAACCATTCCCTGCATGCTGGATGTATATCCCCTGCGAGTGAGCTTCCCACATCAACCAGCAGAGCGCCTCACGAGACTGGCGGTCAGCGAGGCGATATCCTCCGGCAGGTAGGACGGAAATCGTGTCTCGTGGAAGGTGATTTGTCCTGTACGTTGTCATACAGGCCCCGGCTATGGTCACTGCCTGCCTGAACGGGTCGACACTGTTTTCAGAAAGAAAACCTTCCCTGAATTTCAGACAGGCAAGCCGTAGGATTCGGACATCCTGAGAACAGTAATTCAGTAGTTCCGCCCTGAAGTCAAATACATAACCAGGGTCCTGTGAAAAAGGAGTATACCACTCGAAGAACCTTTTTCTTTCTTCCACGGACATATCATCGCAGCCGTACATGTCAGGAGAGGGGATGGGGCCGGTGTAATTTGAGTTTTCAATTTTATTAAAAAAATGAGGAAAGTACCCTTTTACCGTATTTTGCAGATTGAACGTTTTGGGCAACTTTGCCAGACCCTCGAGGAGAAAATTCAGTGAGTCGATGAAGTGAAGGTGTGAATACTTCAACGACTGAATTTTCGACCCGGTCATAATCAACTCTGGGGCCCAGCCGAGTTCCTCAATCATGTGACGCAGAACAAATTGGCCGTCGTACGCTTTAAAATTGTGAGCAATGACGACAACGTCCTTGTACTGCGGACGCGGTTCGGCAAGGTAGGCAACGAAATCCTTGACTGTGTTAACACCCTCAAAGATGCTGCGCCGTTGGCCACAGAATCCACAATTATGGTCAGAATCAAGAACGTTTACACAGGTCGGGCAAACTTGTTCCGCGATGCACAGATTGGGAATATGCTCGAATACACCTTGGTTGCCAGGGACAGGGGTCTCTTGTGTACACTCAAAATCGAAAAACTCAAAAAGAAAGGGTTTTTTGGGTGCGTAAAGTTTGGCTGGCTGCACGTAACACAGATGGTTCGGTGGGACAAATTTGTCACAAATAGTGCAGAATGACTCCCCGCAAACATGGACTCTCTTCTTGCGTTCTAAACTGTATGTATTCAAACACTGACCGCACTTTTTCAAAGTCTGACATGCCGACTGGTTGCCAAACGATGGAAGAAAGTGGCGTCGAAAACACGCCCGGCCATAGAAGGAACGATTGCACACGTTACAGTTGACGCGTTCATCGTCCTCACAAAGCCCCGACTGTATACAGGCAGGACATTTGGTGGGGCAACGATGACGTGTGACACGGGTAGAATCAGCATATTTGCAGGGGCGGCAGTATGTTTTTGCAGTGAATGCGCCGGTAACAGACGTAATCACGTTATAGTGATTATCGCCAAATATCAAGTCGATGTGTTTTCGCGGATGGTCAGGAGTACCTACAGGCCCTTCAAACATTGTTTCACGACCTCTTCGGTCGGTAAACACCGTAATACAATACTCGGTTAAGTATTGTTGGAAGAGTCGCAACTCTACCACCCCACCGCCGTTCACAGTCAGGTCGACATTAGCCTCACGGCACAAACGTTGAGCTAGTGCTAACTGCAAGCTTCTCGGCCCATGTCGTCCCGAAAACCGAATTTTATTGTATTCGGCAGCAGCTGCGGGTGACTCGTGTTTCTTTAGAAATGCTATCGCTACAACTAGGGCACGAGCTAAGCACAGGTTGTCATTGTTATTTATTATTGTAACTATTGCCGTCTTCCTTTTGCAAAACGTATGAAAACTGGACGTATAATCAATCCTTTTATGACGTATTCCTCCCATAGGCATTCGAACATGAAGCAATACAACCCTTAGGGGACCAGCAATAATAAATCGCTCGTTGCTTTGAATGCAACGCTCAAGTAGTTGCAACAGAACGTCGATGGAGAATCGGTCCATGCGACGCACACTGATGCTGATAGGGCGCTGGCCGACACGTGCAGCGCTATGAAATGTAAAACCCACTCTGTCTTGGGGAGCAACATTATCATCAATCAGATGACGGATCAGTCCAGCAAAGGTTTCACGCAACCAAACGTAAGGGTTGTCATGAGGTTGGGGAGGATCGATTAGGACAGTGACTTCGCGTGCCAACAATTCAAAGTTTCTGTACTGTCGAGCACGCTCATCGATAATGCAGTAGTTGGGTTCTGGAAGATTTACAGGTAGCACATCCCCTACAACATGAAAGTCAGGTACAGGGATAGGGTCAGGGCTGCCGAGTTGTGGCATGGCGCAGGTGAAGGAATGGCCGGGCATTGAGCGGGAGGTAGACGGAAGGGGTACCACATCCATACGGAGTGGCGGACGGAAGCCTTCGCCCTCTAGAACGGGGTCAGAAAAGTCAACTCCCTCGACAAGATCTGCCACATCTTGCGAGGAGAGTTCTAGCCCTGAAAAGGGCGATTTGTCCACAGGGCGTGGCGGACGGAAGCCTTCGCCCTCTAGAACGGGCTCAGAAAAGTCAACTCCCTCGACAAGATCTGCCACATCTTGCGAGGAGAGTTGTAGCCCTGAAAAGTGCTGTTTGTCCTCAGGAGGAGGAGGAGGTGGTGTCGCAGACATGATTAGACAGGTCGATGTTACCACTAGGAGAGCAAGAACCCAAATGAGCTCCGGGGCGGCTTGCCCCCTCTATTTATAAAAACTATCGGGTCGAATCGAGCAACGACCGAGTTAAAACCACCGAAAACAATCGAATGCCGATTCGGTTGTTCCCATAAGAACCAATAGTAGAAGCGATAAAAGTAATTGCTAACAGCAATGTTATAGTCGATAAACATCCGGATGAAATAACCGAATGAAACAACCGAATGAAACAATCTGATCATGGAGGGGGGAATTCGAGGAGGGGAGGATTTGGTGGGGGAGGGGAACCAGTAAATGGAAAATTATACGGTTTTAGCTAATACTATAGGAAGTGTAAATGTATAACTGCCGCTATGAAACCTGGATTACCCCACATGGAAGACTTGGAGGGTACCGGATCACCAAAACTCGTTGTTATAGACGACTTGATGAACAAAACTGACGAGAATGTAGTGGATATATTTACCAAAGGGTGTCATTACTGTAATATCAGCGTGTTTTACATAACTCAAAATATTTTCCATCAGGGCAGAGGCCAACGCGACATTTCACTAAACGCCCACTACATTGTATGAATTAAGAACCCCCGTGACAAGGCACAAATCCGTCATCTTGCTAATCAAATCTGGCCTGACAATCCCCGATTTCTTCTGGAAGCCTACACTGATGCGACATCAGAACCTCATGGATACCTATTAATGGATCTAAAACAAGACACCCCGGATGAATATCGTTTCAGAACAAAACTATTTCCTTCTGACGAAGTAAACTATGTATACGTTAGTCGCAAATAAACTGTGTTGAGTTATCTCTTGTGTTTGATGTCTTTATCCCGTCCTTTTGACATTGTAAGAATAGCTCGGGATAAAACCAGTATTTAAGACGAAATACAATATTTTACAAACTCAATTCGTCTTACTGACATGCAAAATACGGTAGTTTGTCTAACTACATGCTGTCCGACCAACGAAGCAATTGTCATTAATATGAAACAAACCATTTTTAGCGGGAAACCGTACAATAAGTGCAATGTTCATATTGTAGACTTAATACGCCTGCTGTCATTTTGTCTTCTAGCTAAACATTTCACGAAACATAAAACATTTACCACAAATACAATTATTGCCGACAATCTCTACTAGCGCAGTTTCAACGATTACAGCGCTACGGTAAAAACTATTAGTTACTAGTTTCAACTGTCTCTACTAGAGTGCAGGGTTAGGTGGATTTTAGCGCTACGGCCGGGCTCGGTAATTACTATTAGTTTAAACTGTCTCTACTAGAGTGCAGGGACAGTACCTCAGGCCGCTTCGCGTCTTATCTAAGCCTGCCGGCTGTACAGTATTATTTAGATAAATATCGTTTTATTGTTTAGCCATATCTCGTCCCATTTACCTTAAATCGCACTGATAGTCGTTGGTCTCCATAGCTGCGTTGTCAGCGGCGTATTCCTCCTGGCCAGAGGTTACGTTAGGCACGGGTTCGATTCCCGTCTGGAGACCAAAAAAAAAAAACTTGGTTGGTGTGTATTCATAAATCATAAAACTAGCGGGTTCGCCTTAATACTAAGATATCATCGGGTAAGGGAAATCAGTTATACCAGCCAGGTAAGTGTCAGCTTCTGAATCAGTTATACCAGCCAGGTAAGTATCAGCTCCTGAATCAGTTATACCAGCCAGGTAAGTATCAGCTTCTGAATCAGTTATACCTGCCAGGTAAGTGTCAGCTTCTGAATCAGTTATACCAGCCAGGTAAGTGTCAGCTTCTGAATCAGTTATACCAGCCAGGTAAGTGTCAGCTTCTGAATCAGTTATACCAGCCAGGTAAGTATCAGCTTCTAAATCAGTTATACCAGCCAGGTACGTATCAGCTTCTGAATCAGTTATACCAGCCAGGTAAGTGTCGGCTTCTGAATCAGTTATACCAGCCAGGTAAGTATCAGCTTCTGATTCAGTTATACCAGCCAGGTAAGTATCAGCTCCTGAATAAGTTATACTAACCAGGTAAGTGTCAGCTTCTGAATCAGTTACACCAGCCAGGTAAGTGTCAGCTTCTGAATCAGTTATACCAGCCAGGTAAGTGTCAGCTTCTGAATCAGTTATACCAGCCAGGTAAGTATCAGCTCCTGAATCAGTTATACCAGCCAGGTAAGTATCAGCTCCTGAATAAGTTATACTAACCAGGTAAGTGTCAGCTTCTGAATCAGTTATACCAGCCAGGTAAGTGTCAGCTTCTGAATCAGTTATACCAGCCAGGTAAGTGTCAGCTTCTGAATCAGTTATACCAGACAGGTAAGTATTAGCTTCTGAATCAGTTATACCAGGCAGGTAAGTGTCAGCTTCTGAATCAGTTATACCAGCCAGGTAAGTGTCAGCTTCTGAATCAGTTATACCAGCCAGGTAAGTGTCAGCTTCTGAATCAGTTATACCAACCAGGTAAGTATCAGCTTCTGAATCAGTTATACCAGCCAGGTAAGTATCAGCTTCTGAATCAGTTATACCAGCCAGGTAAGTGTCAGCTTCTGAATCAGTTATACCAGCCAGGTAAGTGTCAGCTTCTGAATCAGTTATACCAGCCAGGTAAGTGTCAGCTTCTGAATCAGTTATACCAGCCAGGTAAGTATCAGCTTCTAAATCAGTTATACCAGCCAGGTACGTATCAGCTTCTGAATCAGTTATACCAGCCAGGTAAGTGTCAGCTTCTGAATCAGTTATACCAGCCAGGTAAGTATCAGCTTCTGAATCAGTTATACCAGCCAGGTAAGTATCAGCTCCTGAATAAGTTATACTAACCAGGTAAGTGTCAGCTTCTGAATCAGTTATACCAGCCAGGTAAGTGTCAGCTTCTGAATCAGTCATACCAGCCAGGTAAGTGTCAGCTTCTGAATCAGTTATACCAGACAGGTAAGTATTAGCTTCTGAATCAGTTATACCAGCCAGGTAAGTGTCAGCTTCTGAATCAGTTATACTAGCCAGGTAAGTGTCAGCTTCTGAATCAGTTATACCAGCCAGGTAAGTGTCAGCTTCTGAATCAGTTACACCAGCCAGGTAAGTGTCAGCTTCTGAATCAGTTATACCAGCCAGGTAAGTGTCAGCTTCTGAATCAGTTATACCAGCCAGGTAAGTATCAGCTCCTGAATCAGTTATACCAGCCAGGCAAGTATCAGCTTCTGAATCAGTTATACCAGCCAGGTAAGTGTCACCTTCTGAATCAGTTATACCAGCCAGGTAAGTGTCAGCTTCTGAATCAGTTATACCAGCCAGGTAAGTATCAGCTTCTGAATCAGTTATACCAGCCAGGTAAGTGTCAGCTTCTGAATCAGTTATACTAGCCAGGTAAGTGTCAGCTTCTGAATCAGTTATACCAGCCAGGTAAGTATCAGCTTCTGAATCAGTTATACCAGCCAGGTAAGTATCAGCTTCTGAATCAGTTATACCAGCCAGATAAGTGTCAGCTTCTGAATCAGTTATACCAGCCAGTTAAGTATCAGCTTCTGAATCAGTTATACCAGCCAGGTAAGTGTCAGCTTCTGAATCAGTTATACCAGCCAGGTAAGTGTCAGCTTCTTAATCAGTTATACCAGTCAGGTAAGTATCAGCTTCTGAATCAGTTATACCAGCCAGGTAAGTATCAGCTTCTGAATCAGTTATACCAGCCAGGTAAGTGTCAGCTTCTGAATCAGTTATACCAGCCAGGTAAGTGTCAGCTTCTGAATCAGTTATACCAGCCAGGTAAGTGTCAGCTTCTGAATCAGTTATACCAGACAGGTAAGTATTAGCTTCTGAATCAGTTATACCAGCCAGGTAAGTGTCAGCTTCTGAATCAGTTATACCAGCCAGGTAAGTGTCAGCTTCTGAATCAGTTATACCAGCCAGGTAAGTGTCAGCTTCTGAATCAGTTACACCAGCCAGGTAAGTGTCAGCTTCTGAATCAGTTATACCAGCCAGGTAAGTGTCAGCTTCTGAATCAGTTATACCAGCCAGGTAAGTATCAGCTCCTGAATCAGTTATACCAGCCAGGTAAGTATCAGCTCCTGAATAAGTTATACTAACCAGGTAAGTGTCAGCTTCTGAATCAGTTATACCAGCAGGTAAGTGTCAGCTTCTGAATCAGTTATACCAGCCAGGTAAGTGTCAGCTTCTGAATCAGTTATACCAGACAGGTAAGTATTAGCTTCTGAATCAGTATACCAGCCAGGTAAGTGTCAGCTTCTGAATCAGTTATACCAGCCAGGTAAGTGTCAGCTTCTGAATCAGTTATACCAGCCAGGTAAGTGTCAGCTTCTGAATCAGTTATACCAGCCAGGTAAGTATCAGCTTCTAAATCAGTTATACCAGCCAGGTACGTATCAGCTTCTGAATCAGTTATACCAGCCAGGTAAGTGTCAGCTTCTGAATCAGTTATAACAACCAGGTAAGTATCAGCTTCTGAATCAGTTATACCAGCCAGGTAAGTATCAGCTCCTGAATAAGTTATACTAACCAGGTAAGTGTCAGCTTCTGAATCAGTTATACCAGCCAGGTAAGTGTCAGCTTCTGAATCAGTCATACCAGCCAGGTAAGTGTCAGCTTCTGAATCAGTTATACCAGACAGGTAAGTATTAGCTTCTGAATCAGTTATACCAGCCAGGTAAGTGTCAGCTTCTGAATCAGTTATACCAGCCAGGTAAGTGTCAGCTTCTGAATCAGTTATACCAGCCAGGTAAGTGTCAGCTTCTGAATCAGTTATACCAGCCAGGTAAGTGTCAGCTTCTGAATCAGTTATACCAGCCAGGTAAGTGTCAGCTTCTGAATCAGTTAAACCAGCCAGGTAAGTATCAGCTTCTGAATCAGTTATACCAGCCAGGTAAGTGTCAGCTTCTGAATCAGTTTACTAGCCAGGTAAGTGTAAGCTTCTGAATCAGTTATACCAGCCAGGTAAGTATCAGCTTCTGAATCAGTTATACCAGCCAGGTAAGTATCAGCTTCTGAATCAGTTATACCAGCCAGATAAGTGTCAGCTTCTGAATCAGTTATACCAGCCAGTTAAGTATCAGCTTCTGAATCAGTTATACCAGCCAGGTAAGTGTCAGCTTCTGAATCAGTTATACCAGCCAGGTAAGTGTCAGCTTCTTAATCAGTTATACCAGTCAGGTAAGTATCAGCTTCTGAATCAGTTATACCAGCCAGGTAAGTATCAGCTTCTGAATCAGTTATACCAGCCAGGTAAGTGTCAGCTTCTGAATCAGTTATACCAGCCAGGTAAGTGTCAGCTTCTGAATCAGTTATACCAGCCAGGTAAGTATCAGCTTCTAAATCAGTTATACCAGCCAGGTACGTATCAGCTTCTGAATCAGTTATACCAGCCAGGTAAGTGTCAGCTTCTGAATCAGTTATACCAGCCAGGTAAGTATCAGCTTCTGAATCAGTTATACCAGCCAGGTAAGTATCAGCTTCTGAATCAGTTATACCAGCCAGGTAAGTATCAGCTTCTGAATCAGTTATACCAGCCAGGTAAGTGTCAGCTTCTGAATCAGTTATACCAGCCAGGTAAGTGTCAGCTTCTGAATCAGTTATACCAGCCAGGTAAGTGTCAGCTTCTGAATCAGTTATACCAGCCAGGTAAGTATCAGCTTCTAAATCAGTTATACCAGCCAGGTACGTATCAGCTTCTGAATCAGTTATACCAGCCAGGTAAGTGTCAGCTTCTGAATCAGTTATACCAGCCAGGTAAGTATCAGCTTCTGAATCAGTTATACCAGCCAGGTAAGTATCAGCTCCTGAATAAGTTATACTAACCAGGTAAGTGTCAGCTTCTGAATCAGTTATACCAGCCAGGTAAGTGTCAGCTTCTGAATCAGTCATACCAGCCAGGTAAGTGTCAGCTTCTGAATCAGTTATACCAGACAGGTAAGTATTAGCTTCAGAATCAGTTATACCAGCCAGGTAAGTGTCAGCTTCTGAATCAGTTATACTAGCCAGGTAAGTGTCAGCTTCTGAATCAGTTATACCAGCCAGGTAAGTGTCAGCTTCTGAATCAGTTACACCAGCCAGGTAAGTGTCAGCTTCTGAATCAGTTATACCAGCCAGGTAAGTGTCAGCTTCTGAATCAGTTATACCAGCCAGGTAAGTATCAGCTCCTGAATCAGTTATACCAGCCAGGCAAGTATCAGCTTCTGAATCAGTTATACCAGCCAGGTAAGTGTCACCTTCTGAATCAGTTATACCAGCCAGGTAAGTGTCAGCTTCTGAATCAGTTATACCAGCCAGGTAAGTATCAGCTTCTGAATCAGTTATACCAGCCAGGTAAGTGTCAGCTTCTGAATCAGTTATACTAGCCAGGTAAGTGTCAGCTTCTGAATCAGTTATACCAGCCAGGTAAGTATCAGCTTCTGAATCAGTTATACCAGCCAGGTAAGTATCAGCTTCTGAATCAGTTATACCAGCCAGATAAGTGTCAGCTTCTGAATCAGTTATACCAGCCAGTTAAGTATCAGCTTCTGAATCAGTTATACCAGCCAGGTAAGTGTCAGCTTCTGAATCAGTTATACCAGCCAGGTAAGTGTCAGCTTCTTAATCAGTTATACCAGTCAGGTAAGTATCAGCTTCTGAATCAGTTATACCAGCCAGGTAAGTATCAGCTTCTGAATCAGTTATACCAGCCAGGTAAGTGTCAGCTTCTGAATCAGTTATACCAGCCAGGTAAGTGTCAGCTTCTGAATCAGTTATACCAGCCAGGTAAGTGTCAGCTTCTAAATCAGTTATACCGGCCAGGTACGTATCAGCTTCTGAATCAGTTATACCAGCCAGGTAAGTGTCAGCTTCTGAATCAGTTATACCAGCCAGGTAAGTATCAGCTTCTGAATCAGTTATACCAGCCAGGTAAGTATCAGCTCCTGAATAAGTTATACTAACCAGGTAAGTGTCAGCTTCTGAATCAGTTATACCAGCCAGGTAAGTGTCAGCTTCTGAATCAGTTATACCAGCCAGGTAAGTGTCAGCTTCTGAATCAGTTATACCAGACAGGTAAGTATTAGCTTCTGAATCAGTTATACCAGCCAGGTAAGTGTCAGCTTCTGAATCAGTTATACCAGCCAGGTAAGTGTCAGCTTCTGAATCAGTTATACCAGCCAGGTAAGTGTCAGCTTCTGAATCAGTTACACCAGCCAGGTAAGTGTCAGCTTCTGAATCAGTTATACCAGCCAGGTAAGTGTCAGCTTCTGAATCAGTTATACCAGCCAGGTAAGTATCAGCTCCTGAATCAGTTATACCAGCCAGGTAAGTATCAGCTCCTGAATAAGTTATACTAACCAGGTAAGTGTCAGCTTCTGAATCAGTTATACCAGCAGGTAAGTGTCAGCTTCTGAATCAGTTATACCAGCCAGGTAAGTGTCAGCTTCTGAATCAGTTATACCAGACAGGTAAGTATTAGCTTCTGAATCAGTATACCAGCCAGGTAAGTGTCAGCTTCTGAATCAGTTATACCAGCCAGGTAAGTGTCAGCTTCTGAATCAGTTATACCAGCCAGGTAAGTGTCAGCTTCTGAATCAGTTATACCAGCCAGGTAAGTATCAGCTTCTAAATCAGTTATACCAGCCAGGTACGTATCAGCTTCTGAATCAGTTATACCAGCCAGGTAAGTGTCAGCTTCTGAATCAGTTATAACAACCAGGTAAGTATCAGCTTCTGAATCAGTTATACCAGCCAGGTAAGTATCAGCTCCTGAATAAGTTATACTAACCAGGTAAGTGTCAGCTTCTGAATCAGTTATACCAGCCAGGTAAGTGTCAGCTTCTGAATCAGTCATACCAGCCAGGTAAGTGTCAGCTTCTGAATCAGTTATACCAGACAGGTAAGTATTAGCTTCTGAATCAGTTATACCAGCCAGGTAAGTGTCAGCTTCTGAATCAGTTATACCAGCCAGGTAAGTGTCAGCTTCTGAATCAGTTATACCAGCCAGGTAAGTGTCAGCTTCTGAATCAGTTATACCAGCCAGGTAAGTGTCAGCTTCTGAATCAGTTAGACCAGCCAGGTAAGTGTCAGCTTCTGAATCAGTTATACCAGCCAGGTAAGTGTCAGCTTCTGAATCAGTTATACTAGCCAGGTAAGTGTAAGCTTCTGAATCAGTTATACCAGCCAGGTAAGTATCAGCTTCTGAATCAGTTATACCAGCCAGGTAAGTATCAGCTTCTGAATCAGTTATACCAGCCAGATAAGTGTCAGCTTCTGAATCAGTTATACCAGCCAGTTAAGTATCAGCTTCTGAATCAGTTATACCAGCCAGGTAAGTGTCAGCTTCTGAATCAGTTATACCAGCCAGGTAAGTGTCAGCTTCTTAATCAGTTATACCAGTCAGGTAAGTATCAGCTTCTGAATCAGTTATACCAGCCAGGTAAGTATCAGCTTCTGAATCAGTTATACCAGCCAGGTAAGTGTCAGCTTCTGAATCAGTTATACCAGCCAGGTAAGTGTCAGCTTCTGAATCAGTTATACCAGCCAGGTAAGTATCAGCTTCTAAATCAGTTATACCAGCCAGGTACGTATCAGCTTCTGAATCAGTTATACCAGCCAGGTAAGTGTCAGCTTCTGAATCAGTTATACCAGCCAGGTAAGTATCAGCTTCTGAATCAGTTATACCAGCCAGGTAAGTATCAGCTCCTGAATAAGTTATACTAACCAGGTAAGTGTCAGCTTCTGAATCAGTTATACCAGCCAGGTAAGTGTCAGCTTCTGAATCAGTTATACCAGCCAGGTAAGTGTCAGCTTCTGAATCAGTTATACCAGACAGGTAAGTATTAGCTTCTGAATCAGTTATACCAGCCAGGTAAGTGTCAGCTTCTGAATCAGTTATACCAGCCAGGTAAGTGTCAGCTTCTGAATCAGTTATACCAGCCAGGTAAGTGTCAGCTTCTGAATCAGTTACACCAGCCAGGTAAGTGTCAGCTTCTGAATCAGTTATACCAGCCAGGTAAGTGTCAGCTTCTGAATCAGTTATACCAGCCAGGTAAGTATCAGCTCCTGAATCAGTTATACCAGCCAGGTATGTATCAGCTCCTGAATAAGTTATACTAACCAGGTAAGTGTCAGCTTCTGAATCAGTTATACCAGCAGGTAAGTGTCAGCTTCTGAATCAGTTATACCAGCCAGGTAAGTGTCAGCTTCTGAATCAGTTATACCAGACAGGTAAGTATTAGCTTCTGAATCAGTATACCAGCCAGGTAAGTGTCAGCTTCTGAATCAGTTATACCAGCCAGGTAAGTGTCAGCTTCTGAATCAGTTATACCAGCCAGGTAAGTGTCAGCTTCTGAATCAGTTATACCAGCCAGGTAAGTATCAGCTTCTAAATCAGTTATACCAGCCAGGTACGTATCAGCTTCTGAATCAGTTATACCAGCCAGGTAAGTGTCAGCTTCTGAATCAGTTATAACAACCAGGTAAGTATCAGCTTCTGAATCAGTTATACCAGCCAGGTAAGTATCAGCTCCTGAATAAGTTATACTAACCAGGTAAGTGTCAGCTTCTGAATCAGTTATACCAGCCAGGTAAGTGTCAGCTTCTGAATCAGTCATACCAGCCAGGTAAGTGTCAGCTTCTGAATCAGTTATACCAGACAGGTAAGTATTAGCTTCTGAATCAGTTATACCAGCCAGGTAAGTGTCAGCTTCTGAATCAGTTATACCAGCCAGGTAAGTGTCAGCTTCTGAATCAGTTATACCAGCCAGGTAAGTGTCAGCTTCTGAATCAGTTATACCAGCCAGGTAAGTGTCAGCTTCTGAATCAGTTACACCAGCCAGGTAAGTGTCAGCTTCTGAATCAGTTATACCAGCCAGGTATGTGTCAGCTTCTGAATCAGTTATACCAGCCAGGTAAGTATCAGCTCCTGAATCAGTTATAACAGCCAGGTAAGTATCAGCTTCTGAATCAGTTATACCAGCCAGGTAAGTGTCACCTTCTGAATCAGTTATACCAGCCAGGTAAGTGTCAGCTTCTGAATCAGTTATACCAGTCAGGTAAGTATCAGCTTCTGAATCAGTTATACCAGCCAGGTAAGTGTCAGCTTCTGAATCAGTTATACTAGCCAGGTAAGTGTAAGCTTCTGAATCAGTTATACCAGCCAGGTAAGTATCAGCTTCTGAATCAGTTATACCAGCCAGGTAAGTATCAGCTTCTGAATCAGTTATACCAGCCAGATAAGTGTCAGCTTCTGAATCAGTTATACCAGCCAGTTAAGTATCAGCTTCTGAATCAGTTATACCAGCCAGGTAAGTGTCAGCTTCTGAATCAGTTATACCAGCCAGGTAAGTGTCAGCTTCTTAATCAGTTATACCAGTCAGGTAAGTATCAGCTTCTGAATCAGTTATACCAGCCAGGTAAGTATCAGCTTCTGAATCAGTTATACCAGCCAGGTAAGTATCAGCTTCTCAAACAGTTATACCAGCCAGGTATGTGTCAGCTTCTGAATCAGTTATACCAGCCAGGTAAGTATCAGCTTCTGAATCAGTTATACCAGCCAGGTAAGTATCAGCTTCTGAATCAGTTATACCAGCCAGGTAAGTGTCAGCTTCAGTTATACCAGCGAGGTAAGTATCAGCTTCTGAATCAGTTATACCAGCCAGGTAAGTGTCAGCTTCTGAAACAGTTATACCAGCCAGGTAAGTGTCAGCTTCTGAATCAGTTATACCAGCCAGGTAAGTGTCAGCTTCTGAATCAGTTATACCAGCCAGGTAAGTGTCAGCTTCTGAATCAGTTATACAATCCAGGTAAGTGTCAGCTTCTGAATCAGTTATACCAGCCACGTAAGTATCAGCTCCTGAATCAGTTATACCAGCCAGGTAAGTATCAGCTTCTGAATCAGTTATACCAGCCAGGTAAGTGTCAGCTTCTTAATCAGTTATACCAGCCAGGTATGTGTCAGCTTCTGAATCAGTTATACCAGCCAGGTAAGTGTCAGCTTATGAATCAGTTATACCAGCCAGGTAAGTATCAGCTTCTGAATCAGTTATACCAGCCAGGTACGTATCAGCTTCTGAATCAGTTATACCAGCCAGGTAAGTTTCAGCTTCTGAATCAGTTATACCAGCCAGGTAAGTGTCAGCTTCTAAATCAGTTATACCAGCCAGGAAAGTATCAGCTTCTGAATCAGTTATACCAGCCAGGTAAGTATCAGCTCCTGAATAAGTTATACTAACCAGGTAAGTGTCAGCTTCTGAATCAGTTATACCAGCCAGGTAAGTGTCAGCTTCTGAATCAGTTATACCAGCCAGGTAAGTGTCAGCTTTTGAATCAGTTATACCAGCCAGGTGTCAGCTTCTGAATCAGTTATACCAGCCAGGTAATTATCAGCTTCTGAATCAGTTATACCAGCCAGGTAAGTATCAGCTTCTGAATCAGTTATACCAGCCAGGTAAGTATCAGCTTCTGAATCAGTTATACCAGCCAGGTAAGTATAAGCTTCTGAATCAGTTATACCAGCCAGGTAAGTGTCAGCTTCTGAATCAGTTATACCAGCCAGGTAAGTATCAGCTCCTGAATAAGTTATACTAACCAGGTAAGTATCAGCTTCTGAATCAGTTATACCAGACAGGTAAGTATTAGCTTCTGAATCAGTTATACCAGCCAGGTAAGTGTCAGCTTCTGAATCAGTTATACCAGCGAGGTAAGTATCAGCTTCTGAATCAGTTATACCAGCCAGGTAAGTGTCAGCTTCTGAAACAGTTATACCAGCCAGGTAAGTGTCAGCTTCTGAATCAGTTATACCAGACAGGTAAGTATTAGCTTCTGAATCAGTTATACCAGCCAGGTAAGTGTCAGCTTCTGAATCAGTTATACCAGCCAGGTAAGTGTCAGCTTCTGAATCAGTTATACCAGCCAGGTAAGTGTCAGCTTCTGAATCAGTTACACCAGCCAGGTAAGTGTCAGCTTCTGAATCAGTTATACCAGCCAGGTAAGTGTCAGCTTCTGAATCAGTTATACCAGCCAGGTAAGTATCAGCTCCTGAATCAGTTATACCAGCCAGGTAAGTATCAGCTCCTGAATAAGTTATACTAACCAGGTAAGTGTCAGCTTCTGAATCAGTTATACCAGCCAGGTAAGTGTCAGCTTCTGAATCAGTTATACCAGCCAGGTAAGTGTCAGCTTCTGAATCAGTTATACCAGACAGGTAAGTATTAGCTTCTGAATCAGTATACCAGCCAGGTAAGTGTCAGCTTCTGAATCAGTTATACCAGCCAGGTAAGTGTCAGCTTCTGAATCAGTTATACCAGCCAGGTAAGTGTCAGCTTCTGAATCAGTTACACCAGCCAGGTAAGTGTCAGCTTCTGAATCAGTTATACCAGCCAGGTAAGTGTCAGCTTCTGAATCAGTTATACCAGCCAGGTAAGTATCAGCTCCTGAATCAGTTATACCAGCCAGGTAAGTATCAGCTTCTGAATCAGTTATACCAGCCAGGTAAGTGTCAGCTTCTGAATCAGTTATACCAGCCAGGTAAGTGTCAGCTTCTGAATCAGTTATACCAGCCAGGTAAGTGTCAGCTTCTGAATCAGTTATACCAGCCAGGTAAGTATCAGCTTCTAAATCAGTTATACCAGCCAGGTACGTATCAGCTTCTGAATCAGTTATACCAGCCAGGTAAGTGTCAGCTTCTGAATCAGTTATAACAACCAGGTAAGTATCAGCTTCTGAATCAGTTATACCAGCCAGGTAAGTATCAGCTCCTGAATAAGTTATACTAACCAGGTAAGTGTCAGCTTCTGAATCAGTTATACCAGCCAGGTAAGTGTCAGCTTTTGAATCAGTCATACCAGCCAGGTAAGTGTCAGCTTCTGAATCAGTTATACCAGCCAGGTAAGTGTCAGCTTCTGAATCAGTTATACCAGCCAGGTAAGTGTCAGCTTCTGAATCAGTTATACCAGCCAGGTAAGTGTCAGCTTCTGAATCAGTTACACCAGCCAGGTAAGTGTCAGCTTCTGAATCAGTTATACCAGCCAGGTATGTGTCAGCTTCTGAATCAGTTATACCAGCCAGGTAAGTATCAGCTCCTGAATCAGTTATAACAGCCAGGTAAGTATCAGCTTCTGAATCAGTTATACCAGCCAGGTAAGTGTCACCTTCTGAATCAGTTATACCAGCCAGGTAAGTGTCAGCTTCTGAATCAGTTATACCAGCCAGGTAAGTATCAGCTTCTGAATCAGTTATACCAGCCAGGTAAGTGTCAGCTTCTGAATCAGTTATACTAGCCAGGTAAGTGTAAGCTTCTGAATCAGTTATACCAGCCAGGTAAGTATCAGCTTCTGAATCAGTTATACCAGCCAGGTAAGTATCAGCTTCTGAATCAGTTATACCAGCCAGATAAGTGTCAGCTTCTGAATCAGTTATACCAGCCAGTTAAGTATCAGCTTCTGAATCAGTTATACCAGCCAGGTAAGTGTCAGCTTCTGAATCAGTTATACCAGCCAGGTAAGTGTCAGCTTCTTAATCAGTTATACCAGTCAGGTAAGTATCAGCTTCTGAATCAGTTATACCAGCCAGGTAAGTATCAGCTTCTGAATCAGTTATACC
Organism: Allygus modestus; assembly: GCA_963675035.1. NCBI lineage: Eukaryota > Metazoa > Arthropoda > Insecta > Hemiptera > Cicadellidae > Allygus > Allygus modestus. The sequence goes on along the minus strand of OY776111.1, from coordinate 434,960,919 downwards.
AGCCAGGTAAGTATCAGCTTCTCAAACAGTTATACCAGCCAGGTATGTGTCAGCTTCTGAATCAGTTATACCAGCCAGGTAAGTATCAGCTTCTGAATCAGTTATACCAGCTAGGTAAGTATCAGCTTCTGAATCAGTTATACCAGCCAGGTAAGTGTCAGCTTCTGAATCAGTTATACCAGCGAGGTAAGTATCAGCTTCTGAATCAGTTATACCAGCCAGGTAAGTGTCAGCTTCTGAAACAGTTATACCAGCCAGGTAAGTGTCAGCTTCTGAATCAGTTATACCAGCCAGGTAAGTGTCAGCTTCTGAATCAGTTATACCAGCCAGGTAAGTGTCAGCTTCTGAATCAGTTATACAATCCAGGTAAGTGTCAGCTTCTGAATCAGTTATACCAGCCACGTAAGTATCAGCTCCTGAATCAGTTATACCAGCCAGGTAAGTATCAGCTTCTGAATCAGTTATACCAGCCAGGTAAGTGTCAGCTTCTTAATCAGTTATACCAGCCAGGTATGTGTCAGCTTCTGAATCAGTTATACCAGCCAGGTAAGTGTCAGCTTCTGAATCAGTTATACCAGCCAGGTAAGTATCAGCTTCTGAATCAGTTATACCAGCCAGGTACGTATCAGCTTCTGAATCAGTTATACCAGCCAGGTAAGTTTCAGCTTCTGAATCAGTTATACCAGCCAGGTAAGTGTCAGCTTCTAAATCAGTTATACCAGCCAGGAAAGTATCAGCTTCTGAATCAGTTATACCAGCCAGGTAAGTATCAGCTCCTGAATAAGTTATACTAACCAGGTAAGTGTCAGCTTCTGAATCAGTTATACCAGCCAGGTAAGTGTCAGCTTCTGAATCAGTTATACCAGCCAGGTAAGTATCAGCTTCTGAATCAGTTATACCAGCCAGGTAAGTATCAGCTTCTGAATCAGTTATACCAGCCAGGTAAGTATCAGCTTCTGAATCAGTTATACCAGCCAGGTAAGTATAAGCTTCTGAATCAGTTATACCAGCCAGGTAAGTGTCAGCTTCTGAATCAGTTATACCAGCCAGGTAAGTATCAGCTCCTGAATAAGTTATACTAACCAGGTAAGTATCAGCTTCTGAATCAGTTATACCAGACAGGTAAGTATTAGCTTCTGAATCAGTTATACCAGCCAGGTAAGTGTCAGCTTCTGAATCAGTTATACCAGCGAGGTAAGTATCAGCTTCTGAATCAGTTATACCAGCCAGGTAAGTGTCAGCTTCTGAAACAGTTATACCAGCCAGGTAAGTGTCAGCTTCTGAATCAGTTATACCAGCCAGGTAAGTGTCAGCTTCTGAATCAGTTATACCAGCCAGGTAAGTGTCAGCTTCTGAATCAGTTATAACAGCCAGGTAAGTGTCAGCTTCTGAATCAGTTATACCAGCCAGGTAAGTATCAGCTCCTGAATCAGTTATACCAGCCAGGTAAGTATCAGCTTCTGAATCAGTTATACCAGCCAGGTAAGTATCAGCTTCCGAATCAGTTATACCAGCCAGGTACGTATCAGCTTCTGAATCAGTTATACCAGCCAGGTAAGTACCAGCTTCTGAATCAGTTATACCAGCCAGGTAAGTATCAGCTTCTGAATCAGTTATACCAGCCAGGTAAGTATCAGCTTCTGAATCAGTTATACCAGCCAGGTAAGTATCAGCTCCTGAATAAGTTATACTAACCAGGTAAGTGTCAGCTTCTGAATCAGTTATACCAGCCAGGTAAGTGTCAGCTTATGAATCAGTTATACCAGCCAGGTAAGTGTCAGCTTCTGAATCAGTTATACCAGCCATGTAAGTGTCAGCTTCTGAATCAGTTATACCAGCCAGGTAAGTATCAGCTTCTGAATCAGTTATACCGGCCAGGTAAGTATCAGCTTCTGAATCAGTTATACCAGCCAGGTAAGTATCAGCTTCTGAATCAGTTATACCAGCCAGGCAAGTATCAGCTTCTGAATCAGTTATACCAGCCAGGTAAGTATCAGCTTCTGAATCAGTTATACCAGCCAGGTAAGTATCAGCTTCTGATTCAGTTATACCAGCCAGGTAAGTGTCAGCTTCTGAATCAGTTATACCAGCCAGGTAAGTATCAGCTTCTGAATCAGTTATACCAGCCAGGTAAGTATCAGCTTCTGAATCAGTTATACCAGCCAGGTAAGTGTCAGCTTCTGAATCAGTTATACCAGCCAGGTAAGTGTCAGCTTCTGAATCAGTTATACAATCCAGGTAAGTGTCAGCTTCTGAATCAGTTATAACAGCCAGGTAAGTGTCAGCTTCTGAATCAGTTATACCAGCCAGGTAAGTATCAGCTCCTGAATCAGTTATACCAGCCAGGTAAGTATCAGCTTCTGAATCAGTTATACCAGCCAGGTAAGTGTCAGCTTCTGAATCAGTGATACCAGCCAGGTAAGTGTCAACTTCTGAATCAGTTATACCAGCCAGGTAAGTGTCAGCTTCTGAATCAGTTATACCAGCCAGGTAAGTGTCAGCTTCTGAATCAGTTATACCAGCCAGGTGTCAGCTTCTGAATCAGTTATACCAGCCAGGTAATTATCAGCTTCTGAATCAGTTATACCAGCCAGGTAAGTATCAGCTTCTGAATCAGTTATACCAGCCAGGTAAGTATCAGCATAGAAAAATAAAGCAGGTATAGAAGTGTCACGTAATGCTAAAATTTGCTAACACAAAATTGTTAATTCAACCGGCCAGATCATACGACAAAACCGGCCAAGCGACGTTGCCTGTCTGTGCACTCCAGCCGGCTGGCCGGCCGGCCCAGCCGGTAGGGAAAAATTCCCTCGCCCTGCTTGGCGCTTGTCGTATTGAGTGCAGTGTTTACGCGCTCTTCGCATTATATACTTCTCTGGTTAGTTTTCTATTCAATGATGCTAAAGATTTTGCCTCAATGTTAATTTATCGATTTACCAACTTTAAAAATACATTTAAAATCTTCTGAGATACTGGTACGTTTAATGTTGACTGACGATTTCTTTAAACATTTTTTAGTTCGAGGATAGTTTTCGTGTATGGGTTCATCGCGTCAATAATAAGATTAAAAGCTTAAGCTCTCTCTGTATGTTTTATAAACATACCCTGATTTATAAATAAAGGGTTACAGAAAATAGGTAAAATCATAATTTTAAAAGTAAACTATGTTTAACGATTAAATTGTAATGCATTTTATTACTGAATTTAATATTTTACAGTAACTTGTTCCTACGTGAAGAGCTAATTTCTTCAGTGAATTTATAGTAAATTTGTATGGCATCGGCTGCTAACATTTCAACATGTTATATACACTCTGCATTTTATGTACAGTATTCTCCTAAAGAACAACATTAAAGGCTGAGTACGCAGATTTTCTGCATCAAGAAATATAAACAATATGTTTTTGTGCAATTATCAATATAACTTAACCAGGTGAAGCTACATACCAAGTTTTATTTTTTATTTATGTTCATAACTAAGGGAGAGATAAAACTTCATTTATTCTCCATAAGAATAATATTAGGGCTGAGTATGCAGGTTTGCTGCTACGGGGACAATAACAAAAATTGTTTATGCAAATATCAATATACCAGTACTAGGTGAAGCCACAGGCCAAGTTTCATCAATATACATTCATAAATAATCGAGATATTAATTATTTAGAATTATTCTTACGGTACACATTATTTAGATGAAAGATGCATATATTTTTAATAATTTTAATAGTTTTAGCGAATTTCCCCAATAGGGAATAAGCTATTATCGTAGTCGGCATGGTAAGACCTAGCCCGGGACCATGATAACATTTGTTTTGAGGCTCCCAGGTGCCAAAAACACCATGTATGCGTGTGTGCGTGTGCGTGTGTGTGTGTGTGTGTGTGTGTGTGTGTGTGTGTGTGTGTGTGTGTGTGTGTGTGTGTGTCCGTAGGCATGATAACTTTCGTAAAAATGCCTTTTGTATAAACGTGTAAGGCAGCGTCTATTTTCATGAGTTGGAAAACCAGACAGGTCGCTCTATTTTAAAGCAGGTTTTGTACCCCAAAATTTGTTTTAACTTTTTACATTTAATTTTTTATAAACCCAAATTTTAGTTTGTACCATTGAATTCAGCTTACAAAAACAAACAATTTGGTATTTTTATCATCACTCTACGTCAATTGGTTACCAAGATATTGAAAGTGCTAAACATAATACGTTGTCCAATGTTAATCTTATGGAGAGAGTAAAATGTTATATCTCGCTTATTAATGAACATATATTGACGAAACTTGTAATGTGGCTTCATTTGTTTAGGTTTTACTGATATTTAAACAACTTTTTTTTTCGTACTGATATTTGCATTTAAAACCAATTTTTTGTGATCCCCAAGTCTGCAAACTTGCGTACTCAGTAGCTATAATGTTATTCTCATGGAGGATAAGAAACAAGTGATATCTTGCTTGTTTATGAATATAAATTAGTAAAACTTGAAATGTTGCTTTATGTTATGGTGATCTATTTTATTTGTAAAAAACAGATTTTAGTTGTTCTTGATGCAGCAAACCTGCATACTCAGTCCTAATGTTGTTCTTATGAATAATAAATAAAATTCCATATTGCACTTATTTATGAATATGCTTTGATGAAAGTTGGTAAGTGGTTCATGGCGTAGTGAAGTACCATTTGAAATTCTCTGAGTATGCAGGTTTGATGCAACGGGGGTATTTTATTGTTAATCATCATTGCAATTTATGGAATTTAAAAGGTTGAATTTGTCTAATGCAGTTCATGTTTTATCCTTCTGTAATAATAACATTCCAGAAATTTAGTAAGTACCAGATCAGTTCGAAACGAGATTTGTGCACATCCTCCACTTCCTGTGCATACAACGGAAGAGTGATCTTCACTGCCACACAGCCACACGTTTTTATCAGATCAGCCTTACCGCCTGCGGAAGCGACCGAGATTGCTCCCTGCGGGAATTTGGGAATCCCGCACTGCCCGACTTGGCAACAAGGCACCGCTAACTCAGACTTGAACGACGCGACAGCGTGTACGCTTTTTCCCTACTTCGTGACACTTCTGTACCTGATTTATTTTTCTATGGTATCAGCTTCTGAATCAGTTATACCAGCCAGGTAAGTATAAGCTTCTGAATCAGTTATACCAGCCAGGTAAGTGTCAGCTTCTGAATCAGTTATACCAGCCAGGTAAGTATCAGCTCCTGAATAAGTTATACTAACCAGGTAAGTATCAGCTTCTGAATCAGTTATACCAGACAGGTAAGTATTAGCTTCTGAATCAGTTATACCAGCGAGGTAAGTGTCAGCTTCTGAATCAGTTATACCAGCGAGGTAAGTATCAGCTTCTGAATCAGTTATACCAGCCAGGTAAGTGTCAGCTTCTGAAACAGTTATACCAGCCAGGTAAGTGTCAGCTTCTGAATCAGTTATACCAGCCAGGTAAGTGTCAGCTTCTGAATCAGTTATACCAGCCAGGTAAGTGTCAGCTTCTGAATCAGTTATAACAGCCAGGTAAGTGTCAGCTTCTGAATCAGTTATACCAGCCAGGTAAGTATCAGCTCCTGAATCAGTTATACCAGCCAGGTAAGTATCAGCTTCTGAATCAGTTATACCAGCCAGGTAAGTATCAGCTTCTGAATCAGTTATACCAGCCAGGTACGTATCAGCTTCTGAATCAGTTATACCAGCCAGGTAAGTGTCAGCTTCTGAATCAGTTATACCAGCCAGGTAAGTGTCAGCTTCTGAATCAGTTATACCAGCCAGGTAAGTATCAGCTTCTGAATCAGTTATACCAGCCAGGTAAGTATCAGCTCCTGAATAAGTTATACTAACCAGGTAAGTGTCAGCTTCTGAATCAGTTATACCAGCCAGGTAAGTGTCAGCTTCTGAATCAGTTATACCAGCCAGGTAAGTGTCAGCTTCTGAATCAGTTATACCAGCCAGGTAAGTGTCAGCTTCTGAATCAGTTATACCAGCCAGGTAAGTATCAGCTTCTGAATCAGTTATACCGGCCAGGTAAGTATCAGCTTCTGAATCAGTTATACCAGCCAGGTAAGTATCAGCTTTTGAATCAGTTATACTAGCCAGGCAAGTATCAGCTTCTGAATCAGTTATACCAGCCAGGTAAGTATCAGCTTCTGAATCAGTTATACCAGACAGGTAAGTATCAGCTTCTGAATCAGTTATACCAGCCAGGTAAGTGTCAGCTTCTGAATCAGTTATACCAGCCAGGTAAGTGTCAGCTTCTGAATCAGTTATATTAGCCAGGTAAGTGTCAGCTTCTGAATCAGTTATAACAGCCAGGTAAGTGTCAGCTTCTGAATCAGTTATACCAGCCAGGTAAGTATCAGCTCCTGAATCAGTCATACCAGTCAGATAAGTATCAGCTTCTGAATCAGTTATACCAGCCAGGTAAGTGTCAGCTTCTGAATCAGTTATACCAGCCAGGTAAGTGTCAACTTCTGAATCAGTTATACCAGCCAGGTAAGTGTCAGCTTCTGAATCAGTTATACCAGCCAGGTAAGTATCAGCTTCTGAATCAGTTATACCAGCCAGGTACGTATCAGCTTCTGAATCAGTTATACCAGCCAGGTAAGTGTCAGCTTCTGAATCAGTTATACCAGCCAGGTAAGTATCAGCTTCTGAATCAGTTATACCAGCCAGGTAAGTATCAGCTTCTGAATCAGTTATACCAGCCAGGTAAGTATCAGCTTCTGAATCAGTTATACCAGCCAGGTAAGTATCAGCTTCTGAATCAGTTATACCAGCCAGGTAAGTATCAGCTTCTGAATCAGTTATACCAGCCAGGTAAGTGTCAGCTTCTGAATCAGTTATACCAGCCAGGTAAGTGTCAGCGTCTGAATCAGTTATACCAGCCAGGTAAGTATCAGCTCCTGAATAAGTTATACTAACCAGGTAAGTTTCAGTTTTACTATCAGACAGAGCGCATTATTTAGATTTTCAATGTAATTTTAATACAAAATACTCGTAACACATAAATTAACTAGCATGTTCAGCCGTGCCTATGGAGGCTTGTGCTTGTGCCTTGTGGCGAAGATTCGTACATTAGCAGGAGATCATCTATGGTTATGTGTAGAGTTAATTCTTATTTTTGACTTTATAGCCTAAAGCTTATATTTATTAGGGATAAAATCATAAATAAACAAGGAACAATACCCGATCAGTACAAGACCAACAAACTCATTCACTATGCTATTTAGAAATTAAACTAAATTTACATGTACTTTTTCTAGGATTACCAAATTTATTTTATTTTCTTTAAATATATTACAAAATGTATTATAAGTATGTAAACAATATCACTCACTGGCTAATCGCAAAATCTCTACAAACCTAAAGGCCTTCGCAGTTGAATTTTTCCTACTTGCATTTCTTTGCTCCTAGGTGATCGATAAGATCCGGTTTAACATAACTCTTTCCGGGCTCCACCCCATCGGCCCTCATAGTTCCAGTGTTATTCGGATGGATAGTCACTTTATTTGACCATAGATTATAACACAACAATATATTTATCATTCACACAAATCATGATGTAGTGAACCACATAATGAAGCGCACACAACTTTGAGTGCACGGTTAAAACCATCAGGTACTTTAGCGAATAGTCATACGGTAATACAGTTTTTTACTAACCTTCTACTGGGAAAATTGATTTAATGTGGTAATATATTATTTTGAATAATTGTTTTTAGTGACAACTACTTAAAGTTTGATGATATAAGGCATAGTGAACTGAGAAATTAAGTTAAATGACCAAACCTTTAAAGCAGTATATAAAGTCAAATGGGCTTGGTATGGTAAACATAAAAAGGAATCTCATGTTTTATAATTTGTTTATTAAAACATCATCAAAATCATTTTTATTTATTCATTTAATGTTTTAATGTAGGTTTGTTTTATATGTTATGTAAGCAGTTTGTAATAAAAAATATTAATATATTTAATTTATTTCAAGTGACGGACACTTTTCTCAAAGCCAAGTATATCTCCTTACCTTACAAAGGAAATGACATATCTATGATTATTATTCTGCCGATGAAGAAACCCCAGAAGCATGCTCCACCACCGCTAGCGGATGTTGTGAAGAAACTTACCTCTAATAAGTTCCAAAACATACTGACCGCTCTAAAAACCCACAAGTTCTGCACGACTGGCCTTTTGATCCCCAAATTTGAATCAGAAGAGACATATGATCTGAAACAGGTAAATAATCAACATAGTTAGTATCAGTTTATATATTTGTTTTGTTTGCAAACTCTAGTCCACAATGCCAATGAATATTTTTGCCTTCCACTCAAATTCTTGGAGGACCCAAGAAACTAACTTGGCTCTATTCAAAAACTTAAAATTCGATTAAATTAAAGCTACGTAAGTTGTATACAAGTTAGAATCAAGGTTAAGCAAAATCTGTATGAGTCACTCGAAGTAGCATACGATTCTCTTGCTTAAATTATCTTCTCGTTATCGACTAGACAAGATTACATATGTAACCCAGGAAGATTATAAAGTTGTATTATTTTTTATTTTTTTACTATTTTATCATTTTCCTTCTTCGCTCAGCGTTATTTCCCTTTATGATAAAATATTACAAGTTCAAATTAGCACACCAGTGGTTTTAGGCATGTTCTTAAAACATTTTAATCACTCCATTATTTGTTGTCTAAATTGTTACCACCCATATATCTTTGATACAGCTTTTACTTGCCCTGTCGAATATTCCTTTAATTTAATATGAGTAACAATGGGTGCATTATAAACGGTGTTGAGATGTGCATTACCTTAAAAGTATATCGAAAAACACTGTTATTCATTCAACTTCATACTTCATAACGTTTTGTTCAATGTGGTCGCCACGTGTTAGGGGAGAAACGAAGGAGAAGGTTATCTCATAGAATGACCACCAGAAAGCACTGGTGACGTGGGCTATTTCCTTTAAAGAATCCCCAGAATCCACTGATCGGTTGTTGCTTTTTGAACCAAAGAGTTTTTACTACTTCAAGATCGAGATCAAATCTGATTACCTTAGTTTATTTTTGGAAGTTGTTTGGAAGAATTGTCCTTCATTATTTTGGAATTCTTCATCGTTCTTCGTTTTTTCTTTCACCGTCCCTACACGGGGACATATTTTAGGCACGGTTAAGATTCGATTTCGTCGAGATCCTTTGTACAAAGGTTTGTCTTTTTATAGGTTTTAGATTTACAGGTATGGTCAGTTGGTGGGAATCAGCATGGGTACTGTAACTCGAGTTAGGTGTATAAACTATTATACACAGTGAGGTCATGTATGCCAACAAACATAAATTATCCTACGGGACTTCACTGTCACATCCTTACCTAAATAATAGGTACACTGTCAGACTCACTAACCAAGACCTCACTATACTCCATACCGGAGTCATGCCGCTGTAACGTCACACCAGTGGATCCCTCGGAGCAGCGGCAATACACGTGTTTAAACGGGGTTTCAGTGGCGCGCTCTCATAAAACCTTTGACCCTCCTCACAGTCTAAACCTAATATACAAGTAGTTTCGATATCAACGAAATCTACATGAATCGGCGGTCACAATGGTATAAGGATATTATATTGTTTCATGTTGAACTAGCAATTATTCAACCTTTGAATCCCATGTAGAAAGTGAAATGCTTTGTCTTTATGTATACTTTCCCCTGAAAGATGCGTCAGGTATGGATGTGGATGCGGTATATTTTTAAGATATGCATTGTTGATGTTTTTTGTTAAAATAAATGAATAATTATTGACTACACCTACCATGTAGGATTCATAGACAATGTGTGCCACACAAATAAACACTTCAAACACATGAATTAAATTCACATAACTGCTCAATCAGTAAATAAACTAGTTCACTTCTTAAACGCTCAAATTTCATATTTAATTTCTTATGTTTTCTTCCGGTCTTTAAGGTATTCACACGGACACGCATACATAAATAATATAATATAATACAATAAATAAATTTATATCAACTGTATGTACACCAAAGACAAGTACATCAGTATTAAAAGCAGCCCATCGTTTTAATTAACGTGCTGTGGCTGCGAGTAGGTGATTAAATCGCCTATAAAACTTACTACATTGTGGTTGCCGATTTATGCAGATTGCATTGATATAAGATACTTATGCATTATTTGAATAATGTGGCGAGCAGAGTAGATTGTTTAAGCGTGCGTCATCAAAAGCCCATTTTAAACCCATGTATTTGCATCGCTCAAGTGGATCCACTGCTGTGACGTGCGGTCCCGAGTGGAGGTGGTGACTCCGGGCTGGAGTATAGTGTGGTCTTGCACCAACCCACCCGCAGTATTTATTTACTTTTATATTTACCTCTAATGAGGTCAAGTTTGCATGGCTTATCATTGAGAACGAGTATTCAGGTCGGCACTTTTTCAAACAGTTCATTAAACACCCGGTTATTTGAGTTATTTGGTCTATGTTCGGCTTGTATGCGATGCCAGCGCCTTCTGGTGGCGATTGGAGAAACTTTGCTCCATCGCTTCTCCCCTGAACCGTGCACCACGACTTGCTCGTAAGTCTCTAAGCAAAAGTATAGGAATCTCTAATAGTCATGTAGTATTTAATCTGTCACTAATGAAACAGCCTTATTTATTCTTTGCTCCTCATGGGCTAAGTCCCTGATCTTTTAAATGAGTTTGTTTGTATACAGCGACAGAAAGATTCTAAAGACAAGATATCGGGACTGTTTGGTGGCAGAGCTACAGAACCTCCCCGGTCAATCCATCTGTTAATAAATTGGTTGCCCAGGGTTGCACAGTATGTTTGAAGTGCGGGAGGGCACGTTCTTGTTAAAATCCGCTTTAGTTTGCTGTGCCATTTGACTTTTCTTGTGGGGCTATGTAACAAAAGAACAATATTTACTCTCAAAAGACGTAGGTAGGGCTTACTTGATTGAAAGGACTCTGAATCAATGATTAACTGAGGCTGTTTTACTAGTGAAATGCTGCGAACCGTCTAGAGGGCACTAGACTCTCCCTCAGACGCCTACCAACAAGACGTAGTGGCTAAATAGCATTGTTCTAGATAATCGTGCAATATGTGTGAAGTAAGAGATTTAATTCTAAAAAAGTTATTCCATACCTGTTTTAGTTTTTATTTTAGTGCAAAATAAAACTTAACATTGTTTTATATACACCTGGTACATATTTATTGAAACTATTAAAGTTAGTAAACTAAGCAAGAATTGTGTACTTATACTGAAATTATACTCCATATGAAGATATTTCCTGTTAAAAGTCTCGGGCAGAAAGTCTGATGGGTAGTGTTCATGACAATGAGTTATGGAGTTCCCCATGTTAAACGAGGGGGTTTTTGGAATATGTTTGACATATTGCCATTATATCACTGCAAGATGTTAAAATCATGCAAAAGAAAAGTTTTATTCAACACCCAAAACGGTTTTCAAATGTGGGTTTCAGTCTTGAACATTAAAAGAATTTTCATTTCTATCTACTTCTTCCATTACACTGTTAATGTTAATGGTTCGTCCCTTATTAAATTGTTTTGTTATGAATGAATTATGAGTCATTTAATAAATCAACTAGTTTGACAAATCCGCTGCGAAAGGTCGTGACGGTCGTACGACACGCCGGCGCGGAGTAGGTCCATTGTTGTTCTGCCCCTGAGCTGTCAGCCCTTCATGACGCGATCTAATACTGCTGACGCCATTTCATGAGGACACGGGAATGAGGTTGGTTTCGAATGCAACCGCATTTAGCCACTCGCGCTGGTGCAGGGTCCACCTGTTAAGGTTCAGACAGTAACGTGGTAATCAGCCGGCTGTTGTCATTAAATAAAGTAAGCTAATTTATAAATAACACGTGTTTAAGTCAACGAGGTATATATCTATAGAGATCTAGTCTGGGGTAAAAAAACTGTGCCTACATGCAGACCGCCATTTTGACCCTCTATACTCTCCGGTGTCCAAGATTGTTGTATGTTTAACCAATCAAACCCTCTCTTCACAAGTTTTGTTAGTCTTTATTACTCTTTGACCAGATTATTTTTACAAAAATATCCTCCAGTGAGGATTCAATTGTTTAATACGACACGTGAGAGCTCTATATTACTTACATCTTGTTGGTTAAACCCATTATATTGTCTTTGTTATATCTGTTGCCCGTGTTGTGTGCTCAATGATGTTTACTCTTGGCCCAATTGGCGGAAAGGTAACAACGATATATAATGTTGGTATGATTTTAATAGTTTCATTAAAAAAGCATATTTTATTAAAATTACTTCTACAATTGGATAGTAAGAGTACTTTCCCGGAGAGTGGAATAGGTGGGATAAAAGTAACGCTGTAAAAACTTTGGAACATTTGTTTAATCAACAACGACATCATATTCTGGCGTTGTACATCCAAAGGGAAGCTATTTAAAAGACATGTTCAGCAACTACGGGACCTATAGCCTTTATTTCAGCTGATAATGTGTTAATGTTAACAAGTCTTACGGGAGAAGCAAATAGAAACAGAATTATTCTCACTCTAGCAGCTTCGTAAGACAATATTAAATAATAAAGGGTTCCTTGAACGTTGTATATATGATATGTTTCCTCGTTTGTAATCCAAACGAGATAGTCTAGCTTGCATAGCAGGATAATTTTATATTTGATGATGAAACAAATATTTTTATTTCTAAAATTTCCAGTGCAAATAATGTTTTAATTTTAAACCTAGTACTAGCTATTAAGAGAGCGTATACCTTTATGCTATTCCAACTTATAAATTGTAAGTACCTACTACCATTTCAGATTTTTGAGGCTCTTGGAGATAAAGAGCTATTTACTCAGCCATTGGACCTGACTGATCTGTTTGAACCTGGCGCACCTTTGATAGTGGATAAAATCGTACACCAGGCGAAGGTGAGTGTGCATGAGAACGGAACCGAGGCCGCTGCTGCTACTGCTGTAATAGGTCTGGGTGCTGCGAGACCAGAGTGTCCAACCACCTTCTACGCCGACCATCCCTTCTTCTACGCCATCTATGACAATAAAAGAGATACAATACAATACATTGGTATTTTCAACACTCCCAAGAAATAGGTACTTTGATGTCTTTACACCTAACTCTGGGTTGGATAAATACAAGTTAATAAATTTGTTTATCTTAAAGAAGCAATATTTCATTTATGTTCCCAAGATATCAATAAAACCTATATTTAGGAAGTGTCTTGCTTATATTTTTTATAGCTTTTGCCTTTACATGAAAGAATGTTTTATTTTAGGTTGAGTAGATACACATACATATAACAAGTAATTAAAACACTAAAGACTCTTCAAATAATAGCAAATCCGATTTTCCGAGGGAATGAAATACGTTTCCGATCTGCAAACTAATCGGGTGTTCAAACAAAACTAACTATTGAGCTAGACACTAAACTGTTGCAGCTATCCTCGTTACACTTAGGTTTAGGTTTGTCTTCTATTGGTGAAAGATGTAGATGTCTCTTGAAATAGATTCCGAGCCACTGGGTCACGGCATCTTCACATTAACATTAACAGGTTCTGGAACTGAACCTGGATCTCGTGGCAAACTAAAAATACCCCTACAGCAGCAAACATGCGGACTCTGCGAATTTCCAGCGCATATATAAATATATATATGCACTGGAAATTATATATATTATATATATAATATTATTTTATATTTTTATTATATTATATTATATATATATATATATATATACCTCAACAACACAAAAACCAACAAAATTATATTGATAAATTAGCGGAACATAATACTTTAGTTTATCCTCCACAAAAGTAACATCTAACAGATTATACTGGTTTTATGTAACGAGAATGACCAAAAATGCGGTTTTCATGCAAATATACATTGACCACAACCACATGAAGGCATTTTACTAAGATTCGTCAAAATATATTTTTAAGTGAGGGAGTTATAGAATTGTATTTATTCCCTATAAGATTGATATGGGATGGCACAATGTCCATTTTTCTTTATAAAGGACCGAGTATGTATTTTTTCTGCCGTGGAGGGTGAATATTAATAGGTTACAGCCACATGAAGCTACATACAAAGTTGTATTAACATTTGCTCATAAATGATTGACATAACAAATTTTGTTTTTCTCCATGACATTGGACGACATAATTTGCTAAGCGCTTTCAATATCCCAGCAACTAATTGACGTAAATCAATTATCAAAAGACAACATTGGTTATTTAAGCTGAATCCAACAATTTAAATTAAAATTTGACCCAATTTAAATTATATGAGACAAAATTCAGAATACCAATTTGTCAAGCATATTAGCTAACTTGTTTATGCAACATTTGGAGTCAACTAAAATAATGAATAACTCAAACCCACTCAAAAATAAAATTGTACACTGGCATAGGTACGCGGACGATATAATTTGCTTATTCAATAACGATGAAAATAATCCTGATGAACAACTAAACTACTTGAATACTATTTCCAAATCTATAAAATTCACGATGGAGGTTCAAAATTCAGAAACCAACTTTCTAGATGTAATTATCAGAAAATAAAGTAACAAACATGTGTTTAAGAACTTCAGGAAACCTACCCAAACAAACCTAATAATTCAAGCAAATTCAAACCACCCATGCCAGCACAAGATGGCAACTTTTCATACACTCATTAACAGGATGATTAAAATACCTATGAATGAAAAAGATTATGACGAATAAAAGGAAACAATAAAAATAATAGCCTCATTGAACGGATACAAAACCAAAATAATTGACAGGATGTCAATAAATCAAATAAACAAATAAAAACAGAATATTGCAGTTGGAAAAGCTAAAGATGATTATTTATGCCTACCTTATAGCGCAACTGTAAACAAAGCCACCCGGAACACTTTTGAAAAGCCAAATTACAATCTAGCATTTAAAACCAGGAATAATTCGTTTCACTTAATAAATAAATTCTCAAATACTAATCAAAATAAAAGAAAAACAAATTTGAAAAGTGCGGTATCTATGAGGTTAATTGTAGCGATTGCCCAAAATATTATATTGGCCAAACCGGAAGAAGTTTTAAACGTAGGTTCAGTGACCACATTCAAGCAGTTAAGTGAAACAATAAAACCTCACAAAAATCTGCCTTTGCTGACCACATACTAAAAACAGAACATAAATACAAAACAAGATCTGTGATGAAAATATGTTTATTCTAGAAATAACGAAGAAAGGTCAAAAATTAAGTGTTAAAAAAGAATTTCATATATATCAGAACCATAAAAATGACAGTACAAATATTTTAAACGCCATGCTGGTACAATCAACTAATCCAGTTTTTAACAAAATTATTAGTATGAAGACGAATAGATAACATTTACTCCAGTAGAGAACGCAATCAGTTGTCTGTTATCATATTAGCGAATTTCCCCTATAGGGAAGAAGCTATTACCGTAGTTGGCATGGTAAGACCTAGGCCCGGGACCATGATAACTTTTCGTTTTGAGGTCCCCAGACCCCAAAAACACCATTCGTTCGAAACTGTATATATATCGTGTCCGTGAGCACGATAACTCTCGTAAAAATTATCCGATTTTGATGAAATTTGTTATGAACGTGTAAAGCACCATTTATGACTTAAACATCGAAAACCAGCCAGATCGCTCTATCCGAAGGGGTATTTTGGGGGGGTTTTGTACCCCAAAAATGGGTTTTTCGAATTTTGTACATATAATTTTGGAAATAGTCAAATTTTAGTTTTATCCATTGGATTCAGCTTAAAAAACACACAATTTGGTTTTTTGATCATTTCTCTACGTCAATTGGTTACCGAGATATTGAAAGTGCTAAACACAGTACGTTGTCTAATGTTATTCTTATGGAGAAAAATAAAAATTTTATATCTCGCTTATTTATGAACGTATACTGACGAAACTTGGTATACAGCTTCAATGGTTGTGGACCATTGATATTTTCTCAAAAAAACAATTTTTTGCCAAAGGCTTCCCTAGCAGCAAACCTGCGTACTCAGCCCCATGTTATTCTTATGGAGAATAAGTAACGTGTTATCTGCCTTCATTATGAAAATAAATTAATGAAATTTGGTATGTGGCTTTACCTCCATGAGTTATATTGATATTTGTAAAAAAAAACATTTCTTGCTTCAGCAAACCTGCATACTCAGCTGCCATGTTATTCTTATGGAGAATAATTAAAATGTCATAAATCGTTTATTTATGAATGTATATTGATGAAACTTGGTATGTGGCTTTATGTAGTATTAAGATACATTTATATGCATTGGAAATTCGCTGAGTACGCAGGTTTGCTGCTACGGGGTATTTTATTTATTTACATTTTGTGGATAGTAATGAAATTAAGGTTTTGTATTAAGCTAATCAGCACTGTGATTATGGCCTTTATAAGTCGAAAAAAATTAAGTGTTAATTAATTAAAACTATTTCTCCAGGGTACTCATGTTACTTATTTAACATCTATATATATATATATATATATATATATATATATATGTGTGTGTGTGTGTGTGTGTGTGTGTGTGTGTGTGTGTGTGTGTGTGTGTGTGTGTGTTTTCGTAAGCAAGATAACTCTCGTAAAAATGGTCCGATTTATATTAAATTTGGCCAAACTTGTACAGCAACATTTATGACGTTATGTTCGAAAACCTACCAGATCGCTCCATCAAAAGAGTATTTTGGGGGGTTTTGTACTCCAAAATGGCTTTTTTGAGTGTTTTACGTATAATATTTTAGTAAATCTAATTTTAATTTTAGCATTGAACCAAGCTTGCAATTATACACAATTTGGTGTTTTGATCATTGCTCTACGTTAATTGGTTCCAGAGATATTGAAAGTGCTAAATACAGTAGTTGTCGAATGTTCTTATGGACAGTAATAACAATTTTATATCTTGCTAATTTATGAACGTATACCAACAAAACTTGGTATATGGCTTCTTCTGTATGGGGTCTATTGTTATTTGCACATCAAAACTTTTACCGAGACAGTTCCTGTAGCAGCAAACCTGCGTTCTCATTGTCTATGTTACTCTTATGGAGAATAAGTGAAATATTATGTATCCCTTAATTAAAAACACAAATTAATACAACTTGGTACGTGGCTTCACCTAGTTGAGTTATATTCATATTTGCATATAAAGCCATATTTTTTGTTCCTTGTTGGAGTAAACCTGTGCACTCAGCTCCCATGTTATTATTATGAAGAATAATTAAAATGTTATATTATATCGCTTATTTGTGAACTTGGTAAGTGTCCTTATGCGCTAGTAAGACATATATGTGCAATGGTAATTCGCTGAGTACGCAGGTTTACTGTGACGGGGGTATAATGTTTTTAGTTGGCACACGCATAAGATTTAAGGCATCATGTATAAACATACTGAGATAATATTCGGCAATTAAATTATAAAATACAAAGCTTAAACAGTTTTTGACAAAACTATAATGATAAACACCTTTAGACACGTTTACATTAATCATAAGTCTAAAAAAACACTTTAGATGTGCAAAGACAATTTATTAATTTTAAATTATTAAATTTAATTACTTAATTTATTAAATTTAAGGCAGATTTGTTTAAATCAAATCATTACTAATTCTTATAAAATTGGTAAACTAAAAGGGACTGTTGTTTTGCTATGAATTCCATGTTCTCGTTATACTTCTATGTTTTATTATTTTATTTTATAATCGATGAGGAAAAACATATTTTAGCATTTAATTATTCAGAATAAAATTAGTATAGACTTTAACATAAACATGTCAATATTGCTTGTATTGTTAAGTTTATTATTTTATCGTTTTACTGTAAGAAATAAATCATCAATTTCAGTTAATTTAAATGGTGATTTCAACACGATTTAAGAACGTGTTCTAAATTAGTTATTATTAAGTTAATTTCATTGTTACACTAATTTAAAATTTGTATATTTATTTGTCATGGTACAACATAAACATAGAAATAACATAAACATAGACAAAGACATAGACATAAACATAAACATAAACATAAACATAAACATAGAATTTTAATTTATCTTAGAACTAATCGTTCTAATTCACCGAATCCAATAATGAAGTAAAGTTAACAGCATAAAGAATATGATAAGTAGACTATTTAAGTTATTTCACATTATAATTAAAAACTTGATTTAAATTAGTGATAACATTAATTTGATCACCAGACTAATTTAAAGTTTATAGATTTATTTTTACAGTACATTTAATTTCATACGTTGACAATAGTACCTTAAATTAATATGTTCTAGTTCACCAAATTCAATAATGATATAAGATTAACAGCATAAAAAATATGCCAAGAACACTATAAAAATTATGTAATTTCTAAAGGTACCTTGTTTTATTCCATTTTTAATTAATTTTGTAAATCCATTTTCTACGGTTCACTCGGTTAACATATCTATTTGAAAAGTGATCTTATAGTCGTAGTCTTCATTAAACCTCGGTTGCTATATATCAATAATTGACATGGTGAGTATTATTAAGTTTGCATTTCTATCGCATTTTCAGGTTCACTTTGTGATCATTACGGTACGTTCGGTTGGTCTACAAAATATAATTTAAGAGGGGCTTAGTGCAATTACACACCAATTTATATATATATATATATATATATATATATATATATATATATATATATATATATATATATACTAGGTGGCTCGACAGACGTTGTCCTGTCCTAATGTCATTTAATTTGTTTTATGTCAAATATTCGATCATTTTAAAGATGAGCTCGTTCGCTACGCTCACTCGCCTATCAAAAAAAGAGTCTGAGTTGTCATTCAAGTAGTTTTTTATTTCCATAATGAACATATATTTATGCCTTTCAAGTATGTTTAGATATACTCCTAATAAACACATGTTCCCATAAGGAATAATAGGTAAACTTTAAAATTTGTTTACAAAAACAGCTGTTTTATCAAAATTTAATCAATGTAATCATAGAAAGTGTTAATGACACTAGTGATGCCAGCGTAGATGCATCAAGTTGCTGGACGACAACTCAAGTAATTTAAATAGACTGCTGTTAGTTGAGACGCCTCATTTATTTGACAAGCCGTATCTGAACAAGTTTATCAAAAAGCAAAATGAGAAGCTTGACTCTGTGTTAAGAACAACTGGAAATCTTTGCCTATTAATTTTGCCCTCTGCCGTATGCATTTTACGAATCATGGCTTGCACCTGAATACTAGAGGCAAGAGACTGGTTAGTCATTTAATCTCTGACTTCATTAGTTTAGATAATATAACTGGAAATGGTAGTGTTTTGGAGGCCTGCGGAAGATGAACTTGCTACTGGTAGTTATAAGATTGATTCCAATTTGGATTTAAATTTAATTGACAGTGTGAATGTCACGCTATCTCAAGGGGGACCGTCATTTTAATTTAAGTTTCTGGTGCTATCAATGATAGTTATGTTTTTAAAGTTGCACATCTGAATGTTCAGAGAGGTTTGAGTAGTAAGAAGGAATTAATTGAAGTATTTTTAGATGATGAAAACCCAGAAGTTTGTTGTGTTACTGAACACGAGCAGACTCATAATTCCATATGTAATTTATATTTAGAAAACTACTTGTTGAAAAGTCATTTCTGTAGGACTAACTCTTTTTGGGGCGGAGCTGCCATTTTCACTCGCAATGACCTTCACTTTGATCTCTTGGACTTTACACGATTAGATAACCTCTGCCAAGAATCAGTTTTTGAAAGGACAGAGTTAAGGTTGCTTGTTGATCATTCAAATCTGGTATGCTCCGTTATTTACAGACCTTCAAATGATTCCAATTTTACCTTGGTTTTTGAGCATCTTTATAACTATTTAAATTCCAAAATTAAAGATAGATAGTTGGTTTTGTTAACGGGTGATTTCAATATTGATAAACATCCTGTTGAATTTCAAACTTTTAATGATTTACTTGATTGCTACGGATTCAAAATCAAAATATTTGAATATTTATAATTTTCCCACCCACATCTCGCAGCTTTCAGATAGTTGCATGGATAATTTTCTAACTAATATTCCATCCGTCTTTTGTAATGTTGTTCAACCATTCATTTCTGATCACCACGCGATAACCCTTGAGATGCCTATACATTTTGTTCCAAGTGCTGATAGTTTTACACAATTTGGAGATTATTTACAACATAATATATTAGAATTAAAAACCCGTTTGAAATGGGAGAGTTGGGAAGATGTTTTTAAAGCAGAATCTGTTGACAGTATGTATGAGGGCTTCGTTAGCAGTTTTCTACTATATGGATATTGCTTGTCCCATAAAACGCACCAAAAAAATAGTAACAAAGAGTTTAGTTGGGTGAATGTTGAAATAAAACAAATGCAAAGTCTTGTCAGGAATTCTTATCTTGAGTGCGTATTGACCAGGTGTGACAGCAGAAAAAGACCCTCTGAACTTAAGAAGAAATATAGGGAGAAAATACTTAGGGCAAAGATTTTTAAGTTCATCTATTGATGAACTCAGACAAATCTTACGCTCAATAAAAAATAAAAACTCTGCTGGCTACGACGGTATTTCAAGTAAATTAATTAAGTCTTGTGCTAATGAATTAGAAAAACCCTTGTTGCATCTGGTCAACACCTTTCTTTTTCAGGGAGTTTTTCCAGATGGTGGGAAGCTGGCTATTGATAAGAAAGATAGTAAGCTACTTCCCCAAAACTACCGTCCAATCTCACTCCTACCAACAATTACTTAAGTTTTGGAGAAGGCAGTGTGTCAAAATTTAATGCAGTACTTGGATGACCATAACTTATTTTTTTTACAACAATTTGGCTACCAAAAAAATAAATCAACCAATCTGGCACTTATAGACTTTGTCAATAAATTCATCAATGCCTTGGAGGGGGTGATTCTGCAGTTGGCTGCTTTATCGACCTTTCCAAGGCGTTCGAAAGCGTTTATCACAACATTGTGATTAATAAGCTTGAACATTTAGGCATTAAACAAAGTGCTTTGAGCTGGCTAATCTCTTACCTCAACAACAGAAAGCAACAAACTACAGCGAATTTTACCTCTAAATCTGGAATCAAGAAACAATTCTTTTCTCAAATTGCCCCGATCACAATTGTAGTCCGTCAAGGATCTATTTTAGGCCCAGTTATTTTTGTAATTTATATAAATGACATTTCTTTCGCAAGCTCTATTCCACAACATTCTTTAAAAATTTTTTCCGACAATACGTCCTTATTCATTAAAAACCGAGACATTACGGAACTTTAAAGAGAGACTTTTGGCCAGCTCAACACTATTTCTTAATACTTGTCTGGAATTATACTGAATATTAACTCTAAAAAAACCTATACATGTTCATAACTACAGCTCAAAAGAAAAATATTTCTAGACAGGGCTGGCTTCCTGGCACCTTCTGTGCTTTTGGATGAAGAGATGCTTGAGGAATCTTCTTCAGTGGACTATTTGGGAGTGAGGTTGGACGATGGTCTTAGGTGGTCAGAGCATGTTGATAAATTAGCATCCATCTTAACCTCAAATGTTTTTGTTCTTAGACATCTGACCGCTTTCAACAATTTATCTTTAAGTAAATTAGTCTATTTTAGTTTGATCGAAAGCCATTTAAGGTATTCGATAGTGCTTTGGGGCTTGTCTAGTAAATTGAATCTTAGACGAATTTTCATAATACGGAAAAAAACAATTATATGTATCTCTAGGCTTCGGCCTAGCGATTCATGTAGGGAGAAGTTCAAAAAGTTGCAGATCCTAACCGTTCCATCTCTTTATATTTACGAAACATTTCTATATGCTAAGGAAACCAATCAGATACAGGCTCATAAACATTAATATTTTACTAGAAACCATAATGTAAATCCGTCTGTACAGCACAATTTAAAGCTTTATGAATCGAAACCAGGTTATGCCGGCTTGAAATATTTTTTACAACTTCCCTCAGCTATTAAAGAAATCAGTGACATTAAGAAGTTCAAGACTAATTTAAAACAACATCTTATTGAGAAGAGCTATTATGATTTGCCACAATTTTCCTAATTTCTATCTTTTTTTCTGACTTCTTCCTAAACGGGTCCTTTTTTCTTTTTCTTTTTCATTTTCATTTCGACATTCCAAAGCACTACCATACCTCACCTTATACCACTTGATTGAACAACTTCTGCCTTCGACAACCTCAGAGATAGTTATGACGGGTCCCATGCCTCTGGGTCTGCGGGACGTACGAAGGAGGTAACTGGTAACAGGAAACATTAACTGTTTATTAATTAAAAGCAGAAAATTATAAACACATATTCCCATAAAGAATAGCATGTAAACTTTAAAAGCCAAAGGGGCAGAGCTCTTCACATTTCCCAGGGTAAACAGTATCCTATGCGTTAATCCAGGTAATAAACTATCCTTGTGCAAAATTACATTTAAATCCGTTCAGCCATTCTTGTGTTATAAAATTTGTAACTAACATCACTTTGCTTTATATATTAAGATATTTACACATATTCTGCAATGATAATCCAATCAGTAAGTATACAAATTAAATTATATAAGGCAATCGATTTCAGTCGGCCACGCTGATCGAAATACGCCTTTGTTAATACGCTATACAAAGTGATTTACTGAAATAAATCTCGGTGGTAAATTTAAACAGGTCCAAAACTTATTTTTAAAAAATATGACAAAAATAGTACAGTTAAAAGTTAGTTGTATTAAAGTAATTAAAATCCATTTGTGAACAGATTTTTTTGAGTGGGTGAGCATCTGACAGCCTTAATACTCGTATATAGATGTTACCACTCATAACATACAAGAATAGTACTAAACTAGCGGCTTGAAGAGGTCATAGCCTTAACCTTGCCTCATCTTTTACTTTTTACAAGCTGAGAAAATAAAACATTGTAAATAGGAACACATGTCAGTTCGTAAACAAAGTAGACACTTAAATCACATGTTTTAATGTAAAAACAAAGTAGACTTTTTTGCTGGTAATTTTTTTTAATACTGCTATTTTTCCCGAGTCCCTGAGATTTTAAGCTTTAATTTGAACCGTCTCCCAACATCCTCCGATTTGCCAAACTCTCCCAATTTTTACTTAATATTTTGCTTACAGAATTGTATATAAAGATTAGGATATAAGATATTGAAGTTATTGATGAACGTTATTTTTATTATCTTTACGATCGTAAAGCAAATTGTTAATAAATATTTTATAGCATAAATTAAAATATAACTTTTAATTTTAAAAAGGGTGACAAAGTAATCAAAACATTAATTTGTTGCTAGAACACGTTTTATAAGTAGTGCAAAAGCCTATGTGTGAGTTAAAAATCATTTATTGCTAGCACAGTTTTTTTTGTTTTTTTAATATTTCCAATTTTATTTCAGTTTAGTTCGCTCATTTTCTTCCTGTCTGCCGTGGGCAGCCTAAGTGCCCTTATGATCTCCCCCTTCTTGCTTAACATTGCCGAACAGCAGTTTTCAATACAGCTGTTCAAGGCAATAGCGGCCAACACAAGTTACACCAAGGACGTCTTCTTCTCTCCATACAGTATCTACAGTGGCCTGTCAACCGTCTACATTGCCTCTGCCGGCAACACACGGAAGTCATTGGAGAAACTTCTGCGTCTTCATGAACTTTTCAGCCCGGATGAAAATGTAAATATGTTTTTGAACGAAGTCTATGTACTCCTTTCGCTTATTATCTATGCATGATATAGTTTTTAACTAATTCCTATTTCTAGAACTCAAGCAAAAACTAAAAGTAAATAAATTGTTGTAGTTTTAATTATTAATAACCAAACAAAGGATGTAAACTTAAATAATTTTAGTTTCAACATGAATCTTATAAAAAAAGAAAATATGGTATAACCTTGATAAGATCGTACATCCAGCAACAATATTAATATTACTTTTAAAATATATAATATATAATATTATAAATAAATATTATAAATATTATATATTATAAATATATAATATTATTTTTATCAGGAAGGTAAAGATTTTAGTCAAAACACAGTATTGAAAGGATATTTCGTTATTAGCAGTTATTACCAAAAGGGTTTTCATGTCTTGTAATTATGGCCAAAAAGACTGTTCTCTGGAATTTATAATGTTTTGATTACTTTAATTCCATTTCAAAAATCACTTTACCAATTCCACTGTTAATGTTTATACTACTATATTTAATATTGCGAACTGGTGTTAACACACGTTTGAAAAATAGTAAAAAAATTATGCAATATATTTTATTTTCATATAACTAAACAGGATTAATAAAATAGGTTGTAACACCAGTGGCGGATTTAAGCAATTGCCGCCTAAGGGCTATTAGGAAATTTGCCGCCCTACCCCCCCCCCCCCACTATAATCATTGTCCTTTTCGCCGCCCAGGTTTACCCACATGTTATATATTTTGTTTGATTATTTTGTGACAGTATCTAAAGAAGTTACGAATTAACTAAATTAATAAGTTTAACGAATTTATGTTATTTCCTAGTTAAAAAACTAGTAAAATAATGTATAATTGACTTGATGCACATTAACACAGTTTAATATTCAATATAGCCTACTCAATGACAATCAGCCCCAGAGACAAATGTATGTGTTAAAAGCAGTGAAGCAGTGCTACGTTTAATAACGAGAAAATCCCTCATCAAAGGCCTAAAAATCCCTTCTTACAAAACCATTCTTCATCAAAACATTAATTTGTACACCAACGCATTTACTACTGAAAATTATAATAAATAACCTATAAATAAGATACACACACACACACTGTAGCCTTAACATTTGTAATTCGGACCATTAGCCTCAAAATTCTGACTATTTTAATCCTGAATTAGCGCTTTCAATACAGCTTTTCAGTAATTTTTTAATTTCTACTTTTATACAAAGAATTTTTTATTTGTTTTAGACGATCAAAATATAAAATTAATTGATGTAGGCCTAATCTTCATAAAACTCTACACATTTTCAAACACTTTTTCTCGTTTCACCTTCATGAGTTGTAGATCCAATGAATTAATATATAATACCTACAGAAGTCACTACTCTCTGACAAATAACCTTCAAAAGGCGTGCCGTCATATTTGGTACCTATTTTGTCCTGTTGTGTCAACTTATTGGTGGGACGGTGTCATTCGATGTATAAGGCGGCTTGTTTTCAACACTATTTCCAAAGCTATATTAAAAGGGTGTTGTCATTTAACTCAATTCATAACTTTTCTTCGAGATAAACAATAAAATTACATATAAAATATGTCTTAAAATTTAAGTTTAACATCATGATTCACCTAAAATGCGACAAGATATTAATTTAAAGACTTCAAATATCACGGTTTTTCACTTAATTAAATGGGAGATTTTGACACCGTCCCACCCAAAAAATATATATAGAGGTCTCGCCTGGAGTAAAAAACTGCAGCCTACATGCTGACCACCATTTTGACCCTCTGTCAACTATGCTCCCATGGCAACAACCAATCAAATCCTCTCTCCACAAATTATGTTAGTCTTTATTTGTCTTTGGTCAGATGTTTTGTTTTAAAAAAATCCTCCAGAATGAACAGTTATGTGTGGTAGCCTTTGATGGTAAGTATAAGACAGCTGAAATAACTTTATTTGTTATCTTGAGTTTGAAAATGAATCGACAATATCATTGTGCTCTAAATTTTGTTATTTTCATCTCAAATTCGATACTTGCAACATTTCTCATCCGTGTGCCTTAGGCATTATTGATATTGTGTAACAAATAATTGTAAATGCTATGCGAATGTACGGGAAAACTTGGAAGTCCGTGAGTTGGACCATAGATTAAGAATACCACAAGGAGTATGTTTAATCTATGGTTGTACGTAGTCATAGTGGCGCAGTGCCTGATTTAGTTCGTGGTTTGCCGCCCTCGTCTCTCTGTATCGTAATCGTCTTGTCGCTAGTACGGATGAATGACAGATGCATTATGACTGTTTTGAGGAACTGCAGTTTGAGGGACTGCAAGCGTTATACATTAGTCTCTGATTACTACCTTTACCTTTAAAAGGGCGGCACACTGTCATTGTCATCCGTTTTCGTCAAAATGTTCCCCGTGTCAACATTTCTTTTGCAAACAACTTATTAATTTTCTATAAATTTGCCGCCCCTAAAAACTTGTCGCCCTGGGCTACAGCCCCTATAGCCCCCCCTAAATCCGCCACTGTGTAACACTAGTGGACAACACTATAAACTATATTTACACTTATACTGTACTTACATACAAGACGGTAAAATATACACAAAAGATGGTACGAGGCGATCGATTTCAACCAGTTACACCTGTCATCATCAGGCCCAATCAAAACATGACAGAAACAAGATGGCGAACAGCTTATATACTATTGGCTACCGGAAGTTCCGGAAACAAGTTGCAATAAGTACTACCAGAGTCAAAGTTGACCTGTTCATTGATCAATTTATCCCTATCCTTCAATTTTACCTTAGAAATAACAATTCTTCCCATGCATTCATAACATTTCCTTTTTTACAAATATGGAGAATATTCTATAATTGCCTTATAATTGCCTTCAATTGTTCCCAATGAGAGGCCATTTTCCAGGAGGTGTTTTGCGAATTCGATCTTTCTGGTTTTCGGTTCTTCCATGCTGAAACATGATTCTTGTATATTTTTAAAAAATTAACAATTTGACCAACATATAAATTATCACAAACATTACAACTGATTTCATACACACC
Organism: Allygus modestus; assembly: GCA_963675035.1. Classification (NCBI taxonomy): domain Eukaryota; kingdom Metazoa; phylum Arthropoda; class Insecta; order Hemiptera; family Cicadellidae; genus Allygus; species Allygus modestus. Next base: position 434,934,149 of record OY776111.1, on the reverse strand, counting down.
GGGCTTATCAAACTTATTTCAATCTTCTATGTTCGAATGCAGAATTTTACTCAAGGTGTTTTGTGTCTTGAAGGCTACGGATACTCCATACTTCTTAAATCGATTTGCAATATTCTGTATTTAATCGCCAGTGCAGTTAAATGCAACATATCTGTACTCTCCTTCTCCCGTTCTTTGCTCAGAGTTGTCATATTTAGGAGCCGTTCTTGGTTCATCATCTTCTTCAATATCTTCGCCCCCATTTCATCAATGAGTGTAGATCTGTATCCGTTGGCTCGAGCTATAGATTTCATTATAGATATTTCCTTTCTTCTTCTTGTTTCACTTAATAGAATCTTGTAGGCTCTGTGCAGCATTGAACGAAATGAAGCGGTCTTGTGGCTTGATGGATGTATGGACTTGCTGTTGATGGTTGTTTTCGTTTGTGTTGGCTTCCTGTAGATTTCGAAGTCTAGCTTATCTTATCTTCTCATTAGTGTCAAATCCAGGAAGTTAATTTTTCTTTCTCCTTCAAGTTCGCTTGTATAAGTCAGGTTTCTGAGGTGGTTGTTGAATATTTGCATCATATCATCTGCTTCACCATCCTTGGTTTCGCTATGAATTATAAGGACATCATCAACATATCTAACGTATATTGCTACGTCATGATCTTTGTTCAATCTTTCCAAAATAAATTCTTCATGATGTTGGAACACTTCTGATATTATTGCGGAAAGTTTACTCCCCATAGCAAATCCATCAGTGCGTGCATAAAACCTATTGTTAAATCTAAAATAATTATGTTTCAGTACAATTTGTAACAGTGTTACAAGTTGATCTACATAAACTTTATCCAATCCGTTATCAATGAGTCTACATTTAATAAAATTAACCGTTTCCATGACAGGTACATTTGTTTACAAATTAGAAATATAAAAAAACTAATCTACTATTACCCTTTACTTTGACGTGTTTTACTTTATCTACGAAATCATAACTTATACTTGTATTCTAATTCCAAGTCCTTGCTTAATCTAGCAGACAACAACTTTGAAACATTGCATGTAGGTGCACATTTCGGCACATTTTCGGAAGAACTGAAAACCGGAAAGATCGAATGTCGCAAAACAACTCCTGGAAAATAGCCACTCATTGGGAACAATTGAAGACATGAATATTCTCCACATTTGTAAAAAAAGAAACGTAATGAATGCATCGGAGGAATTGTTCATTTTTAAGGAAATAAGTAAGGATAGGGATAAATTTATCAATGAACAGGTCAACTTTGACTCTGGTGGTACTTATTGCAACTTGTTTCCGGAACTTCCGGTAGCCAATAGGATATAAGCTGTTCGCCATCGTCATTCTCTCATTGGGCCTGATGATGACCGCTGTAACTGGTTGAAATCGATCGTCTTGTACCATATTTTGTGTATATTTTACCGTCTTGTATGTAAGTACAGTATAAGTGTAAATCATATAGTTTATAGTGTTGTATGACGTATTTTATTTATCATGTTTAGTTGTAGCATTGACTATAAATACTGAAGGAGACTTTTCATTGCCATTGTATAATGTGTCCCTAGTTTTGTGTATGCCAGGATTGAAAGAGGTCGTAGTTTACACCAATCACCAACAGAGTATACTGCTGTCAACTATTACTTATCCTCTCAAGAAGGGGATAATACAACAGTTGGTGTGTCAGGAAGGAAACATAAGTTGATTATCACTTGCTTTCTGGGGTGGAGATATTTTAAAAGTTAACGTAAATAACTGAAATAAAAAGTTTACACCAGCACAATCTGTCGGTGACCCAATCAAACTACTTCAATTTTAAATTCTAGCATACACTAAAAGTGGGACAGCTGGGCCATATGGATGGGATGTCTCCTTCAGTATTTATAGTCAATGGTTGTAGGAACACGTATCGTGCTAATAAATCAATTATTTCATATAACAAAATTAAATAAAAGTTAAAATAGTTGCGTTTAACAGTACCGCCATCAAGACTTGTCACATCATTTACCTTGTCTTTTTGCGATTCTTTCCGATTACAACTGAACACTGAACTGATTGAACTTTTGTATCGATTTTTACTCTCCTATATATTACCATAGAAGGTATATTTTACTTTAAAAATGTTAATAAACTATGCTAACAAACATTCACATGTTATGTGTTCACTTTTGAGTTTACTAATTTTATAAGATGACATTGGGGATTATTAATCCTTCAGCATTATATCTTGCCATATCATTTGTAAAAGATAAATTACATGCACGATCAGCACTTCTGGAATGTTAATCCAGCATTCTAGACATAATGTTTATTTTAATTCACTTACGGTATTGATTTGGTTTTTGATTTATTTATTTCAGACCAAAAGTTACATTTCGGAGGTAATTTTGGCCTCAAAAGATAACGCTAATCAATATACACTGGCCTCGGTGAATCGTATCTACTACAGTCCAGATTACAAAGTGAAAATTGATAAGAAACCGCAATTTGGAGATGCGGTCGCTGTTTTCAAAACTGAAAATGATCGTGAAGGTGAAATAAATAGCTGGGTTTCAAATGCCACAAAAGGAATTATAAATAGTTTGGTCGATAAAGGAACTATCACATCTGGTTCAGCAATAGTTTCTGTGAGTACTAAGTGGATTAACTGTGTTTTAACCTTTACTTAAGGCTGTATTTTCTTATAAAATAACTTGTAATGCTCCTGGAAATCTCTAAGTAATGTATTTATTACAATTTCACAAAACAATGTTAATAATAATTCTCTAACAGGGTATCTTTAAATTCTACTAATTTTAAAACACTCCCATTGTTGTCTGAACTATTTACTTTAATTTAAATACAACATTCAGGCTTTGTCGATGTGTGCTTAAAAACAACTTCATTGTTTCTAAGTAGCACACAAGTTGACTAAGTCAAATTAGTTTCAGATCCATTATGATTCTTGTACTTTGGTTTTGTATTAACTAAAAACAAATCAGAATAAATCACACAAACAAAAGATGTGTTAGCCCACACACAGACAACAAATAAAAACAACAAACCCAAAAATCAATTTTATGTTGTTTTGCTTGTTTGTATGTTTTGAATTTATATCCTTGTTGAGGTTCCATGACTCCAGGTGTTAGTTTGACTGAAGACATTCTTACACTGTGCTGTTCTCCTAAAGCTTTGCTGTTGTTCAGGAACGAAATAGGAGTAACTAATTAGGCTATAGGATAAGTGCCCATCTGTTGCCCCCATAATTCAACTTGAAACATTTATAAATTAATATGATATACTAAAAATGTAAAATGAATATATTTTTTGATTTAATAACTTTTATTTTTTGCTAACATTTTCTTTGTCGTAAATACAAATACAATAGTTATCATTCCGGCATCAAATAAATAAAACATTTGTTACATTCTTAAGCCTTTAGAATTCTTTAACACACCGTCAATAATACAAGCTATGGTCTTTATTTTGTTTTAAATTTCATAAATTTGTATTGTTAAAAATGAAACGAAAAGTAACGTATTAATATAAGTATTTAATTTTCGCTGAAATTATTTTAGAATATGTTAAACAAACAGTGAAAAGAATTTATTCTATATTTAAATCATAATTTGTACACTTTTAAATGTAACACTTTTATCGTCAATTTCACATTGCAAAAAATCACAAGTGTCAAAATAAACTCAACATTTTATTCAAAGGTTGTATTGACAGTTGTTATTTTATAAGTCAACAACAACTGAGGCAAGAGGAAACCAATTAAGAATAAATTTGTAACGTTACAAATTTTAAAATATTTTGATAATTATTATATTCGCAATTGTCAAATAAATGAAATTGTTTAAAAAATTATAAGAAAACTGTTAACTTACGAGTCAAATAGAACAAGAGAGTTTAAATTTTTATATTAATTAAAACAGCTAATGTTCACTTTACATAACATTATTGACATTTATAAATATTTACAAGGTTATTTTTTATTGATACCTATACAAAAAAGAAGGTTTGTGACAAAACCATTAAATAAACTTACGTTTAAAAGTGTTTGATTTTCTGTGGAATTCAAATTTGAATAATTATATAACGTTAAATTAAGTGACGTATGAACATAATTTTCCCGTTAAATTGACGTAAAATTATTATTCGCGAATGTGTCAATGTGATATTTTAATGTAAATATTGATACTTATTTTAAATAAAATAAATGTTCAATACTTGGGGAGGAAATATGCAAAGTAAGCAAACCATTTGCCCGGTCTCCAAACATTACTAGTTGAGCGAGCAAAAGGTAACCAAAGGATAATTAATCTGTTTCTAAAGAAACGGCTTCTCACGCAACAAGCTGACATGGGAAGGAATATTCGCATAAGAAATATGATTAAATCAAATAAGGGGGAAAAAATACCACCGACGCAGCAAACCTGCGTACTCAGCGAATTTCAAATGCATAAGATATGTCTTGATACCACCTTAAGCCGCATAAAGATTCAAAAAAATAAATTCACAAAAAAGCGATATATAGACTCAACTAGGTGTAGCCACAAACCAAGTTTCATCAACATACATGCATAAATAAGCGATATATACCCTTTTGATTATTCTCCATAAGAATAGCAAGGGGGATGAGTATGCAGGTTTGCTGCAACAAGGAACTGAAAAAATAAGTTTTTATGGAAATATAAATATAACTCAACAATTTGAAGCCAAGTTTTATGAATTAATGTTCATAATTAAGGGATACATTACGTTTCACTTATTCTCCATAAGAATAACATGGGGGCTGAGTACGCAGGTTTGCTGCTACGGAGTTATTGGTACAATTTTTTTATGCAAATAACAATAGAGTACAACCAGGTGAAGCCGTATACCAAGTTTCGTTAGTACACGTTCTTAAATAAGCGAGATATAAATTTTTTCTTATTCTCCATAAGAATAACATTGGACAACGTACTGTGTTTAGCACTTTCCATGTCTCTGTAACCAATTGACGTAAAAATAACATCAAAAAACCAAATTGTGTGTTTTTTCAAGCTGAATCCAATTGTGAGAACTAAAATTTGACTTTTTAAAATATTACATGTAAAAACTTCAAAAAACCCATTTTTGGGGAACAAAACCCCTCCCCTAAATACCCCTTTGGATAGAGCGACCTGGCTCGTTTTCGAACTTAAAGTCATAAATGTTGCTTTACACTTTTGTTCCAAATTTCATCAAAATCGGACTATTTTTAGCGAATTTCCCCTATAGGGAAGAAGCTATTACCGTAGGTCTCATGGTAAGACTTAAGCCCGAGACAATGATAATTTTTTGTTTGAAGTTACCAGATGCCAACACTATTCGTTCAAATTTATAAATATATATGTTTTTCTTCTAAATCCTACTGATGTTGTTGAAGATAGTGACTGTATTCTTGGTTGACTATTAGGCACTCTCGTCTTCTACAAAACTATATTAAGTAAAACAATTTAAAATTTAAACCAATATATTTCGAATTGATATTCAATTCATCGTCAGTTGTTTACATTTGTTTGTTTACAAAATATGATAACTAATTTTCTTAAACATGTGATTAACATCTATGCTTAAATATTTAGTAGGTAAATTAAAATAGAAAAATGTAATTATTAATTATTCTTTTCAAATTCTTGTTTTAAAATTGGTTTCCAAATACTATTAATTTAAAAACTTGGTTTACTGAAAACATATTTTTCTGAATAAGCCATTTCTGCTGATTCTATAAATATTCTTTTGAATTTGTAATGCTCTTTTGCCAGAATTTTGGTTTTAATTCAATTTATTTTATGATTTTTCGTGCGTGTGTGTGTGTGTCCGTGAAAGCGATAAATTGAGTGAAAAATATCCGATTTCGATGAAATTTGGCTCAAATGTGTAAAGTAACATTCATGACTTTAAGATCGAAAACCATAAAAATCGGACCATGGGAAGGGGGGTTTCTGGGGGTTTTAAATTTTCCAAAAATCAGTTTTTTCCAATTTTCGTCCTAAAATTTTTAAAAAACTTTATTTTGGTTTTGACCATATTCTAGAGCTTAAAAAAACAAATATAATTGTATTTTGAATTATTAACCTAGGTTTAGTGGTTGTGGAGAAAATCAAAAAACTGACTCATAACATCTCCCATGTTAATCTTATAGGAAAAAGGTTTTTGGCTTTTCCTCAGTTCATTTTAATGTAAACTTCACATTTGATTTTACCAATCAGTTCAGCTCCACAAAACAATAATTTTGGTATTTAATTTGTGATTCTACACCTAACCGTTGCAGAGATATTCAAAGTAGTAAACACAGTACGTTGTCCAATCTTATCCTTATGGAGAATAAATACAATTTTATATCTGGATTATTTATGAATGAATATTGATGAAACCTGGTATGTGGATTCACATAGTACTGGTATATTGATAGTTGCACAAAAAATGTATTTTAGTTGAGTATCCCCGTATCGGCAAACCTGCGCACTCAGCCCCCATGTTATTCTTATAGAGGATAAGTAAAATCATAGATTAAGCATACTCCTTAGAATTGTAACAGCTGTTCATAATCAACCAGGGAACTGTCAAAGTAATACAGTTCTCCTAAAGTAAAGCATACTCCTAAAGAGAATGCTTAATCTATGGTAAAATGTAATGACTCCTTTAATTATGAACATAGATTAATAATACCCCCGTCGCAGCAAACCTGCGTACTCAGCGAATTTCCAATGCAAAATATAAGTATTAATACCACATAAAGCCGCATACCAAGTTTCATATAAATATTTTCAAAAATTATCGATATATCAATTTTGAATTATTCTCCATAACAATAACATTGGGGATGAGTACGCAGGTTTGCTGCTACAAAAACAACAAATATAGGTTTTCTTGTAAATATCAATATTACTCAACTAGGTGAAGCCACATACCAAGTTTCATCAATATAAATTCATAAATAAGCGATATATGTCATTTTGATTATTCTCCATAAGAATAACATGGGAGATGAGTACGCAGGTTTGCTGCAATCAGGAACACAAAAAATGGGTTTTTATGCAAATATCAATAGAACTAAACTAGGGGAACCAACATTCCAAGTTCTATTAATTTATTTTCATAATTAAGGGTTACATTACATTTTACTTATTCTCCATAAGAATAACATGGGGGCTGAGGACGCAGGTTTGCTGCTACGGGAATTATTGGTAAAAATCGGGTTTTTGTGAAAATAACAATAGACCACAACCAGATGAAACCATATACCAAGTTTTGTTAGAATACGTTCATAAATAAGCGAGCTATAATTTTTTTCTTATTCTCCGTAATAATAGCATTGGACAACGTACTATGTTTAGCACTTTCAATATCTCTGTAACCATTTGACGTAGAGCAATGATCAAAACACCAAATTGTGCGTCTTTTTAAGCTGATTCCAATGGAAGAAACTAAAATTTGACTTTTTCAAAAATTATATGTATAAAACTAAAAAAAAACATTTTTTTGGGTACAAAACCCCCCCAAAATACCCCTTTGGATAGTCCGATCTGTCTGGTTTTCGAACTTAAAGTCATAAATGCTGCTTTACACGCTTATACCAAATTTCGTCAAAATCGGATTATTTTTACGAGAGTTATCGCACCCACGGACACACCTATATATATATATATATATATACAGTTTCGAACGAATGGTGTTTTTGGGGTCTGGGGACCTCAAAACGAAAAGTTATCATGGTCCCGGGCCTAGGTCTTACCATGCCGACTACGGTAATAGCTTCTTCCTATAGGGGAAATTCGCTAAAACTTGGTATGTGGCTTCACCTTGTTGTGTTATATTGATATTAGCATAAAACTCCATTTTTTGTTCCTTGTTGCAAGAAACCTGCTTACTCCGCCCCCATGTTATTCTTATGGAAAATAATTAAAAAGTTATATAACGCTTATTTATGATTGAGTATTGATGAAACTTGGCATGTGGCTTTGCCTAGTTAAATTCTATTTATATTTTCATAAAAACCAACTGTTTGTGTTCCTTGTTTCAGTAAACCTACATATTAATCACCAATGTTATTCTTATGGAGGATAATTAAAATTGTATATATCGCTTATATGTGAATATATTTTTATGAAACTTGGCATGAGGCTTCATGTGGTATTAAGACATGGGGTATATATTCGCATGGGTGCATTGGAAATTCGCTGAGTACGCAGGTTTGCTGCGACGGGGGTATTCCGAGAGTTATCGCACCCACGGACACATATATATATACAGTTTCAAACGAATGGTGTTTTGGGGTCTGGGGACCTCAAAACAAAAAGTTATCATAATCCTGGGCTTAGGTCTTACCATGCCGACTACGGTAATAGCTTCTTTCCTATAGGGGAAATTTGCTAACACTTCTTTGTTTGGACAAAGTTTAGTTTTTTTGCTCTTCTCATGCACCTGGTACTATTTATCTGCAATGGTGGTATAACAATGTTATGAGGCTGGTCAAACAACGTCAAGATATGAAAACAGCCTTTCCTAGTTAATTCCCCTTTTTGTTTTGTCAGATTACATTTTGTTTAATAAATCAGTTAATATTTCTGCTTGTTGTTTATGTTCTATCGTGTTATATTTTTTCCACCTGGAAATTTTTTCTCTTTTTAGTCCAAAAATCCAAATTTTTATTTACAAAACCACAAAAATGGGATGTATGGTTTCCGATTGTTTTTTTCCATCGAACTTGCCCAGTTAACTATAGTTAAAGATACCACTACCAAATTTTAAGTAAATTGAACAATGAGTGCGGCCAGTAGACCATGTAAACCCACACACACACACGTATAAAGTTTCAAACAACGCCCCACAATGTATTCGGGGGTCACACTAGGATTTTTTATGGTGGTCCTACGCTTAAGTCTCATCGTGTGTAAGTGAGACCAATAGTTTTATATTTCACAGAAGATTCGCTAAACAAAACTATTGAGAACACTATAGAGTCATTTTTGTAAACTATCTTCAAAGAATATTTCAAATTTCTGACATATGTGAACACTCTTAAAATATTTATATTTAAAAATATTTTAGCCTTTTTAGTTTTGAATTTGCAATAAGTATTAATAGTTTGTCATTTTAGTCGACAATAATAATATCAAATAAATATAAACTAGTTTACTTGACATAAACTTTGTATCTTTAACGTTCATGTGACGACAAATGAATATTCAGTATCTCTTGGTGATTAAAAATTTACATTACAAATTAGTTCGCTACCAAACATATTTGTACAGGTGAATGCCGCTTATTTCAAAGGAAACTGGGTAGTTCCACTAACAGGTGGGACAATCAAAAGACCATTCACACTCTCTGATGGGACCGTAACAGAAACGCTGTTCATGTCAGTTAAAACTGGCTCGTTCCTCTCAAGTAAGTATGAGTTTTTTAATCACACAGTGTTTAATATTTCTTTGCTCAGAGTTTTGATAATAACAAATGCTTAATTTTCAATGGTTGAAAGGATGAACTGAATCGTACATTTTTATCGTCCATCAAGTCATCGACTGGGGTAATTTTTAAACCCTCTCTTTAAAACTGTGTTTAATCAATTATTATTTATATATATACATAAACATAACCCTCACCGGGACTCCACAACAAGAGTGTGATCGTTAACTCATTTATGTTATTTTGACGTTGAACATAGTTTACAAGTATTTCGTGGGTAGATAGATACTTGTTGTTTAAATATAAATATACAAATAATGTTTAAAGGCTCACTGACTCATCACACTATCTCTGTTACTGTAAGGACTAAAGAGTTGAAGGCACTTACGATGGAATTGTATTTTTTAAACAGTTCAAAATAACGTTAACTACAGAATATAAACAATACTTTTTTATTACAACCTACATTAAAGATAGTGGAGGAGGGCATAGTGATGTGTCCAAAATACACTCTCATCATCATTTCCCTAAAACAAATGTGATTATTGTAATCAAATTCCCTGGGATGTCGTTATAATTATTTAGTAACAACTATTTAAGCACTAAACTAATTTTATAACTTTCTTGTTTTCAATGCATATTTTAATTTTTACTTATGTATTAAGTTTTAATAAATAAATTCAATGATTAATTTATTTTAAGTGACGGACAGCAATCTCAAATCTCAGATTATATATCTACCCTACAAAGGAGATGACATAACTATGATTATTATTCTGCCAACGACGAAACCCCAGAAGAATGCTTCTCCACCGATAGCTGATGTTGTGAAGAATCTCGCCAGTAAAAAGTTCCAAACAATATTGTCCGCCATTCACTTCCGACAAAAGTGTACGACTGACCTGTTGATCCCAAAATTTGAATCAGAAGGAAAATATGAACTGAAACCGGTAATTATTCCAAATATTAGTATAAGTTTATAGTTTTGTGTTGTTTTTTTAATTCCATTCGAAAACACCAGAATCCTGGGAGACCCAGAGAACTAATTTTACATTCTGTATTAAAATTTAAAATCTGATTGCATCATAGCTACATAATTTGTATACTGTTGCAATCAAGATTTATCAAAAGCTGTATGAGTCACTCGATGTATATACGAATCTCTTAATTTTAACCTTCACTAATTAAAATTAATCGAACATAGTGACGTATTCCATTATAACCCAGGAAGGATTCTCCTGTTTCAGTTTTATTTCATTGTTTATAATTTTCCGCTTCGTTGAACATTGTTACCCTAATACTCAATTGCAAAATATTAATATTATTTTATACCTGAGAATATAGTGTATTAATTAAACTCGATGTATTACTAGGTTATTTGCTATCTACATTTTTATCACCCGTAGCCCTTTGTTACAGCTGTTATCTGTCATTTAAAATACAGTTTTTATCCACAGATTGTACGATATACAGTACATTATAACAATATAACAAACAATACAATACAATAAACAATATAATAAACAATACAATATACAAACAATACAAACAACAACAATACAATATAATAAACAATTGCTGTATACAATATAATAAACAATATGTAATAATAGAAACGAAAACAGTTATAGGAAAACACTTTTTTGCAGTGAATTACTTAGTTATACGGTTATCTATGCTTAAATAGTAAAATTCTATGTGTTCATCACGTGATGCTAGGTAAGGTAGGTCTCTAAGGTAGAGTATAGTTCTCACTAGACACCTTGCAGGTTTGTTGTACCACTTTGAAGCAAACTCAGATATTCTTCGCTTCTGATAGGTCAAGCAAGGCCTTGGTCCTTTGAACGTTAGTACAGTTTATTACATAGCCTTATAGAATTGCAAAAAAATAAGAAATTACATTTAAAATGTTTTCCTGTGTATGTTTTTGTTTTTATGGAATTTCAAATAGAATCCCCAAGATTAATTTATAGACACCCATTATATGTGTACCCAAAACGCATGAATGTATACCTAGCATTAAATATAGGCCTAAAACGTGCATGAATAAGGTTAAAAATAACCACTAAAATGGGTTTTAAAAGGTGCCGCACTCTTAAACGTAAAAATACTTCGCATTTCTAACTGATTCTACATTACAAACAATGTTTAGGTTTATGTCTCGTTCCTCAGCAACGGATAACCCAAATAAAATTGGTTATCATAATTTTGTGTCTATTTAAAACAAAAATATATATAAGACTATGATTTTGGACGATCCGGTACGGAAGAATAACGTTAACGATAAAAAAACAAGTAATAACAGATTTTGAAAATTGGAGGTCAAAAGTGAAAAATACTTCTTGTAAATGATTAATAGAATACATTGTTATTTATGAGAAGGTGCTTATACGCTTCTTTTATTTCATTATATTGAATTTTATAATATTGAAATGTAAATTTATATTGTACTGACTTGGGTCTTAGTTTAATTTCTGATATCCACAAGTTCAGTCAATTCTAGGCATTGCTCATTTAATAATCTTATCTCAGGGTCGCTTTTTTAATATAAATAAGAACTTAAAATGTATTTAAAGTAAGAACAAAAGTTAAGTTTTAAAATAAAGACTTTTTATTACACGTTACTTTATATAAATGATTGTGAACAAGATATCAAAAGTTGTTGCAGTTTTAAATTTAAATTAATGAACAAATTCTATTCTAGACATGAAATAACCCTTTGGTACAATGACTGGTGAAAGTCCACTTAGCTTTTCACTCTTCTTCCCGATGACTGCCCCCGGATCGGTGGTCTGTGGTCCAGCGTTGTCGGCTCGGTGTTGGTGATGATCTGCGCCCCCGTCGATTCTCGAATAAAAGTTCTATACCACCGATTTCACGCACCATTATGGTTGAAGCACCGGTGTCTAATGTTTATGTCTTTCGTCGCGTGTTTATACTGGGCCTCGGGTCGTTAATATGAATACTTGTTAACGCCACTGATTGTCTCGGGTTAATAATAATTAATTTTCTTCCGCTAATAAACGCCTTAACTGTTCGTTATCACTATATACAGCTGATTTCCCAAGGACTGGGTATAAAGATAGAATAAATACTGTCACACGTCCCTACGTCATGAATCTCGACAAGCGATATGGTACACGACTAACAGGCTCTAGGACTCGGTGGCTAGTGCCGGTGCGCCTATGTGCTCGATGACAACTGTATGTCCACCCCGTAAGGATGCTCTGCTCAGACTATGACCTGCTGCCTCTAAGGCTTCAGGCTCACTGCCCTGCGGTCGCGCTGCTCCCGGGGTAATGCTAGAAATCACGTGACTACCCTCGACCAATGAGATTTGTTTCTAGAATACCATGGCTTGGACCGCGCTCGATACCACAGCGTTGTTGTAATTCCCAACTCCACCCCCTCTGGTGAATCATCGCTTTTCTCGTCTCAACTGGAAAGTATTTAGCCGTTGGACGTTACCAAATAAATCTCGACTGCCTTGCTGACTTTATATTTTAATATTAATTTACGTTGTTTAATTGAATTAATTTGATTATTACGAGGTTATTATTTAATTACTACTAGGGTTTTCGACCCACCACAGATACCCCCTTGAATTTTGAAGAAAATTGTCAAAATTTTATGAAAAATTCAATTGTCCTTTCACCATTCATTGTCCTTTTACAATAATCATCTTAAACTAAACAATTCCTTACAAGTCTAACACATATTTAATAATCAAATATAATACCCTTCATCATCATAAAATACATATACCCTCTTATAACTAACAATACATCATTTTTTCAAATCTCCAAATCATCTCCTTGACGGAAAAGTCCAAATCACATTCTTGAAGAACGTCCACACGATTCACTCACTACTAAAAATATCTATAGTGTTCATTCTTAACAATAATCCTTATATAACTACCTAACCTCGGGTTTCAGTGGCACTTATCCTAACGACCTACTTTTTATCCGACCCGAATCATCAAACTCCCACTACTACTTCAAGTCAAAAAATTTTAAAATCTAAAAAATTTCATATTTTTTATATATATATATTTACCTATATATCATTTTCATGTACTATACACTACATAAGAGTATCATATGACCCTTAATTATTCTTAATCAAAACATCTTAACTATATAATCAAACACTTTCATCTTAAACATCTAACAAGAAAACAAGTTATAACAATATTCAATACATCTTGAAATACATTACATTTTATAAACCCTTCATATTTCACACAAATCCACTTACTCAACCACTATATTGGTACATTTATATCCTCCTGATTGTCTACTATCATCTTGTCATTATTTTTATGACGTTGCATTTACATATCATGATTCCATTTCAACATTTCATGTCGTTATTTCTTCTCAACATTGTAGTGAGATTATCAGCTACTTATCTTCTATTTATCATAGCTCATCCCTACATACAGGTCAACAACGATCTCCAAATACTTTTATTCGAATTGTCAATTAATGTTATTTTCATTATTTCCTATCAGACAATCGAATTCCATTAACACCATTAATCGTTATCCCACCATTCCTCAAACAATACTTCAATACTTTCATGAGACTATTTGCCTCCAAAACTATTTATTATAGCTTCCATTAATTGTTACCCCACCATTCCTCAACAATACTTCAACATTTTAATGAGACTATTTGTCTCCAAAACAAAATTGTTATAGCTTATTAATTGTTACTCCACCATTCCTCAACAATACTTCAACATTTTCATGAGACTATTTGCCTCCAAAACTATTTATTATAGCTTATCCCCACCTACGAATCATCAAAAATCCCTAAATACTTCATTCGAACTGTCAGTTTATATTATTTTACTATTTTCTAGCAGACAATTGAACACCTATCAATCATTACTCTTTACTTCATTATTTCTCAAACATTATTTCAACATTTTAATGAGACTACCAGTCTTCAAAATTATTTATCTTCCCTACTGAAACAACTCCAACAGGGAGGTCTGACTCACACAGCAATGAGTCATTTCCTGTCCAAACTCGAAAAACATCTGTTTTTGTCTCGCTTGAGTGTTCTCACGCTTCGCGAACTAACCGAGCTTCCATCTTGTTGTTGACAGGAAATACCTGCGCTATTCTCAGTTCGCATCTTGTTTACGAACTTCCTGCTCACCAAGCTTTTGGCTTGGGAATCTTAAACTTATCAGTGGTTAAATATTTTAACTTGCACTCCCCACTGCTAACAAGTGCAGAGGTTAAGTTTTGAATTTATATAATCTTCGGTTAGCAAAGCGCAAAACCGTTTTTAGTGTCCCGTTTTTGGAAATTTTGGGGAAAAGGGCCGGCACACTAAATATGGGGTCATATATATATCCGCTAGCCACACGCCCCTGCAACAGGTCACTCCTATAGAGCCATTAATGGTCAATCTGCCTTAAAAGGGGAAATTGAAAAATGGTCGTCAATGGTTCAAAAGTTCAATCGTTGATTCAGTCAGGTATTCCGCCTCGACTGAACCGACCCTCCGTACTCATAATTCTTAGACCTAAATTAAAATCGCATCCACGCTTTATCCTATTGCGGGCTAGACGGCTCTTTCACTCTATTCAGATTCGTCATCATCCATGCATCGTACTTAAATTAGGTCTAGTCCAGTATTTTAAGAAACAATTTTATCTTTCCAGTAGTCATACATTATAATACGTTCAGTTAGCTCTTCTACATTTAAATCATTTACTTATTACTTTATATTTCCAAGTTACTTACTCTTATTACTTCAGTTTTCTAATATGAATTTCTTTACTACTACCCATAAATCATCTATTATTACAAATAAAGTTGTTTCTTTTTATTGTCATCCCATATGGTCCACGATTATAAATCGCTTTGCATAGGGTTTGTATCTTGATTCGATTCGTTTAAGGGCACGAACAAACACCGTACTCAACAAACAAGAGCCCATAAAAATGTTAACTTAAGTTATTATTTGGAGAATCACTTCATTTCAGTCGCTCATCCATTTATATAATTTCTAACTTCCGGTCAATATATCAGCTGAGCGCTCCGCGCGTGTGTGCGTGAGAGTGCGCGTCTGTGTGAGTGCGCGTCCCAAAATAGCTTCGTCAGCTGAGAAACTAGGTCAACATATTTCGTTCGTGTCTTCCTTATTCATTACGCGTTTAACTGCATAAAATTAATATAAGTTTTCTTTCGCTGTAAGCGTTTAGTCTTTTAAGTTTAATATTCTGTTACTTAATCTTGCTTCAAAACTATCTGACAATACTTAAAAATGTTCAATACTCAGCTATACTTTATTTTACTACTACCTTGACCAGTTCTTAACTTGTTAACATTTTCATTATTTATCATAACTCTTGCTACTTCATGTTATATACTAGGCTTATTTTCCCCTTCCTCACTACACTCGTCATCATTGGTGTTACATTGTTGACACCTCCTTCTACTCCTTTCAAATCTACGATTATTTAGTACATACTTATTTTTGTTTGGTACATAATTCCCTGGAGGCATCGCCTTATCACCCCTACATACTATACTCCTTTCGTGTCTACGGCTATACGGTACAAATTTACCCAGATTAGGTCTATAATTACCTGATGGTCTCCCTTTATCGCCTTTGCATTCGATACTTCCTAACGCACCCCTAAACTTAGAAACCTCATTACCTACTTCTCTTCGCACATTTGCTACCTCAATTCTACCGCTCATTATTCTTTGTTCTACTTTCATTACGTATTTATATATTTCCTCCACTTTCACCGTATACTGTGATACCTCTACTATTAACTGCGTTACTACTTCCGCCTTAAACTTCTTTTTCCACCTTCCTCGTTCTACTTCAAAACCAGACTTAAACTTGTAACATTCATTTTTACGTTTACTAAGTTTACCGATAATCTCACCACAATGTTGGTCTATTTTATTAGTAATCTCAACATTGAGTGCCTCTACATTACTCTTCACCCCCGTCCTATATTACTATCCTCACTCTTAAGAGTACACACTTCTTCCTTCACAACTTTTACTTTATTAGTAAGAGCGGCAGCTTCACTAGCTAATTGCTTAGTAACAGACTGATAATACTCTGAAACTTTATCCAATTTCTCATCAATTTTACTAAATATTTCCCTTTTCATTTCATTAATTTGCTCCCTAGACGTTATTTTTGCTTCATTGAACTGTTGATTTATTTAAAGAGAATTTTTTCCATAAGACCCTGTATCATGGCCATCAAGTCTGACAACTGTGGCTGCTTGATTACATTACTTCCTACTACTTCTACATTACCTGGTTTATTTATACCAGACAACAACTGATCACCCCCCATCTTTATTCCTTTTACATCGTCTCCCATTTTAATCATTAACACTCCTACCTTATCGCTACCATTATCTCATTAACACTCCTACATTATCATTACAATTTTCTTCCGATCTAACTTGTACCATTTTTGACATATTAGCCTACGCCACAGAACCCTTACATGACTAACTATACTTAAACCTAACATCCTAACCTTTGACATTTTAACTTTTTCAAAAAATTTACTTTAACAAAAATTTTACTTTTATATGAAAATACTAAGTTCTATTGATAACTTATAAGAATAAATTATCGCCGCGAGTTGGGGGCCATTATGAGAAGGTGCTTATACACTTCTTTTATTTCATTATATTGAATTTTATAATATTGAAATGTAAATTTATATTGTACTGACTTGGGTCTTAGTTTAATTTCTGATATCCACAAGTTCAGTCAATTCTAGGCATTGCTCATTTAATAATCTTATCTCAGGGTCGCTTTTTTAATATAAATAAGAACTTAAAATGTATTTAAAGTAAGAACAAAAGTTAAGTTTTAAAATAAAGACTTTTTATTACACGTTACTTTATATAAATGATTGTGAACAAGATATCAAAAGTTGTTGCAGTTTTAAATTTAAATTAATGAACAAATTCTATTCTAGACATGAAATAACCCTTTGGTACAATGACTGGTGAAAGTCCACTTAGCTTTTCACTCTACTTCCCGATGACTGCCCCCGGATCGGTGGTCTGTGGTCCAGCGTTGTCGGCTCGGTGTTGGTGATGATCTGCGCCCCCGTCGATTCTCGAATAAAAGTTCTATACCACCGATTTCACGCACCATTATGGTTGAAGCACCGGTGTCTAATGTTTATGTCTTTCGTCGCGTGTTTATACTGGGTCTCGGGTCGTTAATATGAATACTTGTTAACGCCACTGATTGTCTCGGGTTAATAATAATTAATTTTCTTCCGCTAATAAACGCCTTAATTGTTCGTTATCACTATATACAGCTGATTTCCCAAGGACTGGGTATAAAGATAGAATAAATACTGTCACACGTCCCTACGTCATGAATCTCGACAAGCGATATGGTACACGACTAACAGGCTCTAGGACTCGGTGGCTAGTGCCGGTGCGCCTATGTGCTCGATGACAACTGTATGTCCACCCCGTAAGGATGCTCTGCTCAGACTATGACCTGCTGCCTCTAAGGCTTCAGGCTCACTGCCCTGCGGTCGCGCTGCTCCCGGGGTAATGCTAGAAATCACGTGACTACCCTCGACCAATGAGATTTGTTTCTAGAATACCATGGCTTGGACCGCGCTCGATACCACAGCGTTGTTGTAATTCCCAACTCCACCCCCTCTGGTGAATCATCGCTTTTCTCGTCTCAACTGGAAAGTATTTAGCCGTTGGACGTTACCAAATAAATCTCGACTGCCTTGCTGACTTTATATTTTAATATTAATTTACGTTGTTTAATTGAATGAATTTGATTATTACGAGGTTATTATTTAATTACTACTAGGGTTTTCGACCCACCACATTTACTAAAGAAGACTTGTTTACGAAAACAATAAAAAGGTGTTTTGAGGAACTATGGACGAACTTTTTCAAATAATTGAAATCATCTTAGTGAAATTAATATTCACATAATTTGTAAAGAATTAACTTTATATAGTCAATAAAAATATGTTGTGAATAAGAATACAAATAAAACTGACTAGATAATAAGTATACTATATAAACAAAATACTGCATAATTACCATGTAACAAATTTAATGTCTAAATGTTTAAAAAAATGCAACTGAGTGAGGTAACTATTTCACCTCACATTCGGCAGGTCTCGGCTTTCATTCCAGGCCGGCCATTCTGAGATAAGTTTGTATGGTTTCTCATCTCACCTAGACAATTGTCGGAATGGTTCCCAAAAAATGGCCGTCACCATCGCGAAGATAGGTCTCAGGCCTATCCTAACCTGGCGTAAATATTTTCCCATAAACAAATGATTTTGTTGTAAATTCCGACAAATTGTTAACGATTATCATGGAATACATGTTACTACTATAGGAGAAATAGATAGACTAAAACACTATTTGTCACTGTATACCCTTGTAACACAAGTTTACTTTTTGTAATTACTGCTTGTACAAGTTACAAAACTGAGCAAGAGGAATGCCAGCGTTGAATAAAATGTGCTACTACTGATCACCTAAACAACACAGTAAAGCAATACGAGATAGCTGTATAGCTGCATATCGAATCAATATGATATAGCTGTATAGCTGCATATCGAAGCAATACGGTATGGCTGTATAGCTGCATAGCGAAGCAATACGGGATAGCTGTATAGCTGCATATCGAATCAATACGAGATAGCTGTATAGCTGCATATCGAAGCAATACGGGATAGCTGTATAGCTGTATTTCGAAGCAATACGGAATAGCTGTATAGCTACATAGCGAAGCAATACGGGATAGCTGTACAGCTGCATATCGAATCAATACGAGATAGCTGTATAGCTGCATATCGAATCAATACAGGATAGCTGTATAGCTGTATTTCGAATCAATACGGGATAGCTGTATAGCTGCATATCGAATCAATACGGGATAGCTGCATAGCTGCATATCTAATCAATACTATATGGCTTTATAGCTACAAATTTAACTGGTTAAAACACGTTTTAGGGTTGAGAGTTCTGGACTTTGTATTTGCTATCAATGAAAATCGTTTATATTTTTATGCTACCTTAAGTTGTATTAACTATCGTTAAAGAGTGTTTATGCATCACTACAATTTTAATTTAGAGGATTTAATCAGTCATAACAATTTCAGATATTTAAGAATCTCGGATATGAAGAGTTATTTAATCAAGATATGGACCTGACAAATCTGTTTGAACCTGGTGCGCAGTTGAATTTGGATCACATTTTACATCAGGCGAAGGTAAATGTGTATGAAAACGGAACCGAGGCCGCTGCTGCTACTGCTGCTGTTATGGATCTCAGTCTTCCAGAATGTACATTCCACGCCGATCATCCTTTCGTCTACATAATCTATGACGATGCGAATAGTTTCATACACTACATGGGAATTTTAAACACTCCCAATCACAAGTAGCACTTTGATGTCTTTATACCTAAATCTGTGTTGGAGAAAATAATAAATAAATAGGTTTATTCTAAATTTGAACTATTTTATTTATATTTCCAATACATCAATCTAATACGTAATAAAAATCGAGTCTGAGGAAGGACTTTTCTTAAATTTGTTGATTGTATTTTGAGTATTGTCTTCACAACAGATTAGTGTATACCTTATCCTAATTTTGACTTTAGGTTGAGTAAATGTGACATACAAAAAATAACAAATACTCAAAGTGTTAATTACACTAAAACGCCTTAAATAAGAGGAAAGCAAATATATTTTCTGAATGTAAAACATATTTACTATTTTATTCTTTTATTTTGTCGTTGTCTTTGTAAACAGTTTAAAAATTGTGGAATAACATCCTGGTTGGTTGGATGGGCACAAATATATTTTCACAAAACACTTGCACAACTTATCTGGGATTTATTCTTATGTGATTCGCTTAAGAGGTAAACAACACAGTGACACTTTGTAGTTAAATATATTTCTTTAAACAGCTTTTTATTTTATGAATATAATGAAGATAAAACAAATGTGAGAAAAATCCAATCAAATATTCATTATATTAGTGTAATAAGAGAGATATGAGGGCCAGTGGTGCGGTTCCTTAACACCTGAGAAGATTATCTGGCGCTCCATGAAGCTCGTGGTAAAATTGTTGGTTTCTAATCATCTAGAGAAAATTCCTTTAATATGACATCTCAATCGGCGAAATCGTTATGAAACTAAAGACGTAGCTGACCACACGAAGGGTTAAAAACCCTTTATCACGACACCATTTTTAGTCTTTTTAGTTTTTAGCATTGACTATAAATACTGAAGGAGACATCCCATCCATATGGCCCAGCTGTCCCACTTTTAGTGTATGCTAGAATTTAAAATTGAAGTAGTTTGATTGGGTCACCGACAGATTGTGCTGGTGTAAACTTTTTATTTTAGTTATTTACGTTAACTTTTAAAATATCTCCACCCCAGAAAGCAAGTGATAATCAACTTATGTTTCCTTCCTGACACACCAACTGTTGTATTATCCCCTTCTTGAGAGGATAAGTAATAGTTGACAGCAGTATACTCTGTTGGTGATTGGTGTAAACTACGACCTCTTTCAATCCTGGCATACACAAAACTAGGGACACATTATACAATGGCAATGAAAAGTCTCCTTCAGTATTTATAGTCAATGGTTTTTAGTCTTTAAACCATTTCCTAGGAACTATTAGGAAATAAGATGTATTTTTATTTTAATAAACTGATTTATTACAAAGAACGAAAAATACATGTGTTGAAATATGTGTGGATATTTGGTAAGTACCTTTAGAATTTGAGTATATAATGTATTTATTTTCAAAACAAAATTATATTTACTGTTAGATAGTTTTTGTCATTTGGTAAAGTTGCAGCCTATAAACTGCGTGTCGGGTTTCATCCCCGATAACTGACGGCTACCACCAGGTTTGAAAACATCCATAAGCAGTATTTCCTCCAATTTAGGAAAGAAAATTTAGAGATCTCAGAAGCAAGGAGATGGGGAAATCAAATGAACTGTAAAATAAATCAAGAATATTACCAGAGATCTTCCATCAGTAATATTCATGCATTCATTATTTTTAATAACCTGAAAATAAAACTCGAAAATGTTTCATAGAACTACACTACAGTTAGGTGTGTATTGTAACCACCAATTGTATTACAGATATTAAAATGCTAAGGCGACTGTTGTTAAGAGAACTCCTCGTTCTTTCTGAGTCGATTTTGACGATTGGGGTATCAAAATATTTGTCCTGCGTCTTGATTGTGCATCAAGGTTTTTGTGATATTTATACACTATAGAACACGGGTCGCCCTCGAAGGTTGTTTTCTGTTCGTAAGATTAATAAATGATTGATAATGAACTGTCCCATTGTATTTGGATTGCAGAAGTTAATACATTATGGACAGAATTTTAGAAATAACAAATGATACAAAGAAAAAAAGGAATAAATCAAATAAGTTTTATGTCATCATTGCTTTGACTCTTGAAATGGTTTGTGCATCGGACGCATCGGTAATATTTAAATTGATGTTCAAATTTGCTTGTCCGTCTGCCTGTTACGCTAACATGCCAGAGTTTTTCTGCGTTTCAAATTAAAAAGATTGTACTAAACTAGATAGCACGTGTTTTCCCATTTTCGTGTGAAGGAAGAAACATTTAGGCTGGTTCAAATCACCATACCTCATTAGGGTTTAAGCCCCTTAGTTATTCAGTGCTCCAACATGTTTAGTAACAGTACTCATCCAATTGCCATAGAGTGAACCATATTTGATCTAATGAAAATTGAGTCAGCTAATTAGCTTTTACCAAACAAACGGAGGAAACAAACCTCTTTACTACTGTACAACGGTATACTATACCAATAAAATAACGGCATTGCAGTGAACATAGGGTATGGAATTTTGTATGTTTTTGTTGGTCTACAAACTACATGTGTTATTGAGCAGATATTTTGAAGAAGATGGGTATAACTCAAAAACCACTTACAGGCTTGTTCCCGTTCGTTTGAGGCTCAGCCAAACTGGCCTTCAGAATTCCCACGTTAATCATATTTACATTAATACTTACTAGACCGATTGGGCAAATATTTGGTACGAAGACAGCAGGCAATGCCTCGCAATCAGAAACAAGTCTACATACTTTCCTTTCCTTATGTATTTTAAGGCTCTGCTCAGTTTGACTTCGAAGCTATAATCTGAACAACAAGGATTACTAGTTAGCTATATCGAGTGAACATACATTTGCTAGGAGTATAATCAATGCCTCAGAATATAACCTTTGCCTACTTCTGTTCCAAAACTTCTTCAGAGCTTTCTGCCCCAGTGTCCAGCAAAATGGCTTTGTTAACGAGAATATAGAAGTGCATTATAATACTGTATATGCCTTCCCAGAAATATACTTTAGAGCTCTAGCCATAATAATTGCATATTAATTTGTTTGATAGAAAATATTTACTGCAACCGATTATGCTCAAATTTTGAAAGAGTATGGATTATATTATATACCACAAACAAATTTGAAAACATCATTGTACATCCAAACACTTTAAAATATGTCGATTTCATATTTATGCTATGCTTTAAGCATGCTATAAGGTTTGCTTGCTTGGTTTCAACTCTTAACTCAGATATCATGCGAACTAATCCCTCCAAATGTTGAAACTAACTAAATTACGGGTAAAAATGATTTTCCAAACTGGCTCTTTTGTGGACAAACAAATAGTTTGGTATACAAAATTATTCTAAAAATACACTGGGGGTTCTGAAGTTTTAAATCAAAATTATTTAAAAATCATTAAAATATTGATTAAAATTAATAACATAACGTTTAAAAATATGTATAAAATTAATTTGATTGTTACACTAATTTAACATTTGTCAATGCCTATTCAATAACCTTAGAAATTTACGTTGTCATTGTTATCTTAAATTGATTCGTTCTTATTCACCAACTTTGATAATTTATACTCGTATGAGTAACACCATTATGGCATATTTCAAAGAGAATATACAAATTCTTATAATTTGCCATTGTTCTATATTTTTAGCGAATTTCCCCTATAGGGAAGAAGCTATTACCGTAGTCGGCATGGTAAGACCTAGGCCCGGGACCATGATAACTTTTCGTTTTGAGGTCCCCAGACCCCAAAAACACCATTCGTTCGATACTGTATATATATATATATATGTGTGTCCGTGAGCACGATAACTCTCGTAAAAATTATCCGATTCTGATGAAATTTGGTATACACGTGTAAAGCAACATTTATGACTTTAAGTTCGAAAACCAGCCAAATCGCTCTATTCGAAGGGGTATTTTGGGGGGGTTTTGTACCCCAAAAATGGGTTTTTTGAATTTTTTATATATAATTTTGGAAATAGTCAAATTTTAGTTTTTACCATTGGATTCAGCTTAAGAAAATACACAATTTGGTACTTTGATCATTTCTCTACGTCAGTTGGTTACCGAGATATTGAAAGTGCTAAACACAGTACGTTGTCTAATGTTATTCTTATGGAGGAAAAGAAAAATTTTATATCTCGCTTATTTATGAACGTATACTGACGAAACTTGGTATACGGCTTCATCTGGTTGTGGACCATTGATATTTGCTCAAAAAAACATTTTTTTACCAAAGGCTCCCTTAGCAGCAAACCTGCGTACTCAGCCCCATGTTATTCTTATGGAGAATAAGTAACGTGTTATCTACCTTAATTATGAAAATAAATTAATGAAATTTGGTATGTGGCTTTACCTAAATGAGTTATATTGATATTTGTATAAAACCCCATTTTTTGTGTTCCTTCCTTCAGCAAACCTGCATACTCAGCCGCCATGTTATTCTTATGGAGAATAATTAAAATGTCATAAATCGTTTATTTATGAATGTATAATGATAAAACTTGGTATGTGGCTTTATGTGGTGTTAAGATACATATATATGCATTGGAAATTCGCTGAGTATGCAGGTTTGCTGCTACGGGGGTATTATTATTTTCAATTACTTTTTTTAACCCAATTCCTATGACTCACATAGTGAACATATTTATTGTCTTACATTTATCAATTTATAATCAATATATCAGACAACATGGAGAGTATTTCTTTGGATTTTAGAGGGTTAGGTTTCGATTAGCACGGTCCTGACGGTCGGGCTGCGAAATGTAATTAGAGCCGCCTTATTACTAACTAATTGAAATAATTAATTAGAATAATAATAATTATTATTCAAAATAATTCATATTTTTTTAATGTCAAACTAAAACGAGTTCGCACGCAGCACGCTGACGTGAGGGAAGTGAATTTCCACATAAAAACTTTTAAAACTCAAAATCAGTGTAAAAACATACATTTGTCCAATTTTTATTGAAATCTGAAAACATTGATTTTTTGGCTGTTCTGATGCTCCTGGTTTCATTACCTGCAATGCTGAGAATATAATTTTTTGCATTATAAAGTTAGGAGAAGGTCCAGTTAGGCTTTAAAGTAGGCGTGAGGTTGCTGGAGATGTTAAAAGTACACCAAAAAATAAATAACAGGCTTTTCTAATGTAAAACCCCCATAAGACAACGTACTGTGTTTGGTCAATACAAATTTTCTTTAATAACTCGGTACATATGTATGCTAAAATGACGAGAGAGGGCTTAAAACGTTTACCTCTCTAATTCCCATCTTTTTACATGCATTAATTTTACATCTGGGGCTTTCCAGACCCTTTTTGGGCCCAAAAACTCGAAATTTGAAAGATTAATCCCCAAAAAATGGGTATAGAGTTTTCCGATTGTTTCGCCCAACGAACTTGTCCAACAGATTATAGACAGGAACGTCCCTACCAAATTTCAAGTAAATCGGACAAAAAATGCGACCGCTAGAGTGCATACACACACATATATATATATATATACATATTTATATATATATACATATATATATATATATATATATATATATCAAATTTTGAACGACCCCCCAAAACGTGTCCAGGGGGTCACGTTAGGAACTTCTATGGTGGTCCCGGGCTTAAGTTTCTCCGTGCGGGTCATGCTAATAAGTAGGGGGCATTAGATGGGCGTGAACCAGCAGCAAACAGCAGTTATCCACTGTGGATCAACCCCCCCCCCCCCGTCACGTGACCCATTAACCTAACTTAAACCTGGCGCCTGGCGTGAGGAACCTGAGGAGCCCCCCCCCCCCGACAGGAGGAAAAAACTTTCGAAAATTAATTAACCTAACTTAAACCTGGCGCCTGGCGTGAGGAGCCTGAGGAGACCCCCCCCCCCCCCCCGTCACGTGACCCATTAACCTAACTTAAACCTGGCGCCTGACGTGAGGAGCCTGAGGAGCCCCCCCCCCCCCGACAGGAGGAAAAAACTTTCGAAAATTAATAACTAGCCTATTTACCCACCGATTCCCACGGGACTTTTTCCAGAGTGTAGACCTATCCCAGAGGAAGCGAATGACGTAAGAACCCCATAGATCCACCATTAAACAAGGCTGCTATTAATTTTTAACCGCGTTTTCCTTATGGGATCTCAGCTGTTTACCTACAAATTTTGACGAAACCTCACCACATGTCGGACGGCAGCCTAAGTAAACCATCCTTTAAAGAAAATTGAAAATCAACCGTTAAACGGGCCCGCTTTTAATTTTTAAAAGCGTTTTCCTTATGGACAAGTGAGGAGCTCCCCCCCCCCCGTCACGTGACCCATTAACCTAACTTAAACCTGGCGCCTGGCGTGAGGAGCCTGAGGAGCCCCGCCCCCCCCCCGACAGGAGGAAAAAACTTTCGAAAATTAATAACTAGCCTATTTACCCACCGATTCCCACGGGACTTTTTCCAGAGTGTAGACCTATCCCAGAGGAAGCGAATGACGTAAGAACCCCATAGATCCACCATTAAACAAGGCTGCTATTAATTTTTAACCGCGTTTTCCTTATGGGATCTCAGCTGTTTACCTACCGATTTTGACGAAACCTCACCACATGTCGGACGGCAGCCTAAGTAAACCATCCTTTAAAGAAAATTGAAAATCAACCGTTAAACGGGCCCGCTATTAATTTTTAAACGCGTTTTCCTTATGGACAAGTGAGGAGCTCCCCCCCCCCCCGTCACGTGACCCATTAACCTAACTTAAACCTGGCGCCTGGCGTGAGGAGCCTGAGGAGCCCCCCCCCCCCCGACAGGAGGAAAAAACTTTTGAAAATTAATAACTAGCCTATTTACCCACCGATTCCCACGGGACTTTTTCCAGAGTGTAGACCTATCCCAGAGGAAGCGAATGACGTAAGAACCCCATAGATCCACCATTAAACAAGGCTGCTATTAATTTTTAACCGCGTTTTCCTTATGGGATCTCAGCTGTTTACCTACCGATTTTGACGAAACCTCACCACATGTCGGACGGCAGCCTAAGTAAACCATCCTTTAAAGAAAATTGAATATCAACCGTTAAACGGGCCCGCTATTAATTTTTAAACGCGTTTTCCTTATGGACAAGTGAGGATCCCCCCCCCCAATCACCTGTGGCACTTCTCGCACTTCTCGTGATGACCTTGAACATGAGGAAAAAACTTTCGAAAATTAATAACTAGCCTATTTACCCACCGATTCCTACGGGACTTTTTCCAGAGTGTAGGCCTATCCCCAAGGAAGCGAATGACGAAAGAACCCCATAGATCCGCTATCAAAAAAGACCGCTATTAATTTATAACCGCGTTTTCCTTATGGGATCTTGGCTGTTTACCGACCGATTTTGACGAAACTTCACCACATGTCGGGCAGCGGTCTAAGTAAACCATCGCTTAAAGAAAATTGAAAATCCGCTGTTAAACGGGTCCGCTAGTAATTTTTAATCTATTTTTAAAATAAAGTTTTATATCCTTACCCCTTTTCCATAAAAAGAAAAACTACTAATTATTTAAGTCCTAACTTTAACAGCAAAGGCACAGTGAGGATGCGAGGGATGACGTCACAGCCATGCACGACCCTCAAGCAGAGGTGTCAACAGCAGGTGAAAGCGACATTGGAAAGCGGTAATTCTTGGACTCCAGAGGTGTCAACAACCCCCGGTGCACAGTCAGTCCGAATCTTCAGTTAGCCATGGAAGGACACAACCCACTGTCCCTAGCTCAGCTATCGTCTATTGTAATAAGAAAGAATTACCTCATTCTGCATCGGAGGATTGCAAAAGCACCAGTGCCTATACAACGGTACACCGCATCCTGCCTCAAGGGAGTTTGTCGGGAAGGTGTGATAATGCTTAACAACCCCGAAACAGATCCTCAGGTGATAGATTTGTATAATAAATACAAAGGCAAGAGAGTTTACCAATGCATCCACTGTGAGTACGGTGAACATTATTGCAATAGGCTTCTAAATCTCGCAAGAAATGTTACAGTGTATCGTTTTTCAGACTCTAGCAAAGAGCAGCACGCTTGTTTCTGTTGTGGCAAGTTTGCTTTTCAGGTGAATTGGTTGAGAAACAATTTTTACCTATCTCACTTGATAGCTTTAAAGGCAATGGCCCACATGACAGCTTTTAAGGGCTCTAGACACTCCAACTACATGCTTCTTAGGTATTAAAGACTTCTTTTTACCCTTAACCTCATTCCTTTAAAATTAAAATAATAAATATTAAAACAAAATAATAAAATAAATAAAGAAAAAAGTTTATTTATTGGCAAATAGCGAGACTTTCCCCGAATGTCGCGTTACTCCAGCAGCAAAGGGGCCTACGCCAGTAAGTAAAGTGCGCCAGTGTGGAGCGTGGAACACTCCGCTGTTTTCCCCGAGTGCTGCGTTATTCCAGCAGCAAAGGGCCATACGCCAGTAAGTAATATGCCCCCGTCACCTGTGGCACTTGTCGTGACGACCTTGAACACCACAGTTCATCCTCCTACTCCTCACGACCAAGCGCCAGGTACAGATTTATGATAGATAAGAAACCGCCAGTAGATTTGTTAAGTATGCTTTCTTCTCCGGTGCCCTCACCCATGACGTCACGGCGCGCCCGTGGACTTTGGTAACTAACGATTTATTTTTATGAGAGTAAAACGGCCTTGGGTGGGAAGAAGCCAGGTTCCAAGGGAAAACTACCGATGACATCACCCCTGCTTGGTCGGGTAAACTGGCGATTGAGACGAGGAAACAGACTCGACGGGTAAACAAGAGGTTCCCAGCCCTCTGTGTAGGTCCTCACCGCCACCTCCTCACCCTTGTATTTATCGGGCTCGGGTAAACTGGCGATTGAGAAGAGGAAAAAGACTCGAGGGATAAACAAGAGGTTGTCAGCCCTCTGTGAAGGTCCTCACCGCCACCTCCTCACCCTTGTATTTATCGGGCTCGGGTAAACTGGCGATTGAGACGAGGAAAAAGACTCGAGGGATAAACAAGAGGTTGTCAGCCCTCTGTGAAGGTCCTCACCGCCACCTCCTCACCCTTGTATTTATCGGGTTCGGGTAAACTGGCGATTGAGACGAGGAAAAAGACTCGAGGGATAAACAAGAGGTTGTCAGCCCTCTGTGAAGGTCCTCACCGCCACCTCCTCACCCTTGTATTTATCGGGTTCGGGTAAACTGGCGATTGAGACGAGGAAAAAGACTCAAGGGATGAACAAGAGGTTGCCAGCCCTCTGTGAAGGTCCTCACCGCCACCTCCTCACCCTTGTATTTATCGGGCTCGGGTAACCACAACCACGCCCCACCTTACGAGTTCCGAGGAGCGGCGCACCGCTCGTGCAATCTGCGGTACAGGGAGCAGCGGGTCATCAACTGCTACTTCCATAACCTGTCCAACTACGATGCTCACTTTGTAGTGCGGGAGCTGGCCATCGACCCCGGCGATGTGGACGTGCTGGCGCACACCGAAGAGCGCTACATCGCCTTCACCAAGCGGTTTCACTTTGGCCAGCCCGGGGACAACCCACGACAGAGCAGTTTCGCGGTGCGGTTCCTCGACACCTACAGGTTCTTGTCCATGAGCCTGGCCAGCCTGGCAGCGGGACTGCCCACTGACAAGATGCGCGAGACCAGGAAGCGGTTCCCCGACGACCGGCTGTTCGACCTGGTGCGTAGGAAGGGCGTGTTCCCCTACGACTTTGTCACATCGTACGAAACGCTGTACAGGACCAGGGAGCTGCCGCCCAAGGAGGCGTTTAGGAACACCATGACCCTGGAGGACGTCAAGGACGAGGACTACCAACACGCCCTCAACGTGTGGTGAGCCTTCGAGTGTCGCCATCTCAAGGACTACGCTGACACGTACCTGCGCTGCGACATCGCGCTCCTCACCGACGTCTTCGAGCAGTTCCGTGACACCTCTTTGGCCGAGTACGGACTGGACCCCGCCCACTACTACACCCTACCGTCCTACGCTTGGGACGTCATGTTGAAGACCTGCGACGTGGAGCTGGACACAATGCAGGATTTCGACATGTACCTGTTCGTGGAGCAGGGGATCCGAGGAGGGATCTCTCAGGCCGTCACCCGCTACGCCAAGGCCAACCACGACAGGTGCCCGGACTATTGCCCAGACGAACCGACACGCCACCTACTGTACCTGGACGCTAACAACCTCTACGGCTGGGCCATGTCCCAGTACCTGCCCACCGGAGACTTCCAGTGGCTCAGCCGTGAGGAGATCGACTCCTTGGACATTGGCGCGCTGGATGCTGAAGCGGAACGGGGTTACATCCTCGAAGTGGACCTCCGCTACCCCGCCCACCTCCACGACCTGCACAAGGACCTCCCTTACTGCTGCGAGACCAAGCGTCCGCCGATAGGGAAATACCCCAAGCTGATGACCACCCTGGATGACAAGATGCATTACGTCTGCCATTACAGGGTCTTGCAGCAGGCGCTGAACAACGGACTGGAGCTTGCGGCTGTGCACAGGGCGATCTCGTTTCGCCAGTCTCGGTGGCTAGAGCCCTACATCCTCATGAACACCGAGCTGCGGAAGAAGGCCAAGACCAAGTTCGAGCAAGACTTTTTCAAGTTAATGAATAACGCGGTCTTTGGCAAAACCATCGAGAATGTCCGCAAGCGCCTGAACGTCAAGCTGGTCTGCACTCCGGAGAGGTTCTCCAAGTACGTGGCCAAGTCCAATTTCCTGGACCGCACGTATTACACGGAGGACGTAGCTCTCGTGCACCTCGCCAGGGTAAACATCGTCCTGGAAAAGCCC
Source organism: Allygus modestus (assembly GCA_963675035.1). Lineage (NCBI taxonomy): Eukaryota > Metazoa > Arthropoda > Insecta > Hemiptera > Cicadellidae > Allygus > Allygus modestus. Next base: position 434,903,539 of record OY776111.1, on the reverse strand, counting down.
ATCTACGTCGGCATGTCTGTCCTGGAGCTGAGCAAGTGGCTCATGTACGATTTTCTGCGGAAGATGAAGGACCGCTACGGTGACCGCTTAAACGTAGACTACATGGACACTGACAGCTTCGTGTTCGACATACTATCCCGGGACATCTACAGGGAGATGATGGAGCACTTGGACGACTTCGATACCAGCGCCTACCCGAGGTCTCACCCCTGCTACAGCCCCACCAACGCCAAGGTGATTGGCAAGTTCAAGGACGAGTGTAACGGCCGATCCTTGTTCGAGTACCTCGGCCTGCGCTCGAAGCTTTACTTCATGGACGTTGAGGACGAAGACAACGGATCCAAGGCGATCAAGCGAGCCAAGGGAATCGCCAAGGGGGTTGTTAAAAACGTCCTAACCCCCGACGACTACAGGGAATGTCTGTTTGACGGGGTGTTGAAAACCACCATCAACACCCGTTTCCAGTCGTACCTGCACCGTGTCTTCACCGTACAAGTAGAAAAGCTATCCTTGAGCCCGGCCGATGATAAACGCTACATCTTGGCTGATGGTATCCACACCTTACCTTGGGGGCATAAGGACATCCCACCACTGCCCGCAGCAAGAAGTCGAGACAATCCCGAGGAGCAGCAAGGCGGGCCTATGGAGGTGGACGAGGAGGACATGGATGAAGAGTTCCCGGTGTAGATTTAAGTGTGAACAGAACTAGGCTAATTTTTTAAATATAATTAAGTATATTTTGTAAATAGTATTCGTAAGCAAATATAGTCAAACAGTTTAGTTTACAGCATACATCTGTGTTGTTACTACCCCTTGCATTTCCCTGACATTTACTTTCAAAAGACTCTTCTAATGCAAACCGAATTTGTAAAACTATCATGTTTTCAAAAACAAAACTTTCAAAATTGTTAAAAATTCGATATTCTTTCTTAAATACTAAAGAGAAAGACAAGTGAAAACAACAGTTAACGAGAAACAAAACATTTATTGAAACACAATAAGAATATACACACAAACATATTACAATCAAGAACTCAAAAGGTATTTACACAAAAATAGTCTTAAGCGAAGATGGAGTAGAAGAGCCTACGGACCAGTGCGTCGTTATGGTGAGAGCGACCGGGTCGAAGAGCTGCACGTAGTCGCTGAGTGGTATACCGAGGACCGCCCGACAGTACAGGTAGGTGAGGCAGTAGTGGTCATAAACAGAAGTACCGTAGCCCTGGAGTCGATACCTGTTGTAGAGACCGCCACCAGGCGCTTCTCAATCTGGGTGGTGTTCATCGCGGGCGGAAGCAGTCCCCACCGATTGTGTGATACCCTCATTACTACCAGTTGCACGCTTTATCACCACCGGCTTCACTGTATGTGTCAAACCAGTGACTCTGGGGACTCCTGAATAACGATCCACCCAAAGGTTTTCCAATCGCGTTATAATGTTCATAATCATAATATAGATTTTATAGTCTTTATTTTCATCCAAATATAAGTTGCAACCATGTGTATACTGACCTCTATGATGTAACTGGATGTTCAAGAACACATTACCCTGATTGGCGGGATTTTGTACTGTATGTTGATAACCGGAATCTACCCAACTGACAGTCGGTGGTGAATCGTTCGAATCTTTTTCCACAAGCTCCAAGTCTCCAGGTAGTTCCGGGGGATTGACACTTCTACTGTTGTCGTTTATGCATATGCTGACGTTCTGGGAACCTCCCCCTTCGGTTATTTGGTTGGATGATGGTGATGCAAAGTCTTCAGATATCTCCGGAGCATTGCCACTTTCAATGTCGTTTATGCAACTGCTATCAATACATGTGTTGACTTTCTGCGGACCTCTTCCTGCTGAGGTTTGTATGAACGATCTCGGTTGTGAGGAACGATTGTTTCTTCGCTTCCTTCTAACACAGAGGTGGTGCTGACGATGATGGAGACGAAGTCCATCTCGCGACGTGAACGACTCCTCACAGTATGGACATTTCCAGGTCGCCAGCTTCGATGGTGTGGCGACTGACCGTTTCAGTGATGGTGCTGGCGGTGGTTGTTCAGGACTTCGTGGAGAAAAGTACATGGTGCTGTAGCCTTCCATCGCTTCCAACTCCTTCAACAACGTCTGGACTGATTCATCCACTTCGATTGCACTAGCCATGTTTGTGTTTACTCTGCAACATCACTAGACAAACTGAAGGTGCGCGACAATCACTGAAGTAACAAAGCTACGTACCGTACAGTAGAAGGCGGTGAACAATTCTCGAAATCGCGGCAATTATCGCTAATGAGTAAACAGCCTGAGGCGGTCCACACTACAACTTATAAGACTACATATACTTACGTTTAACAGATCTCGGAGTATGGTGCGGTAAGGACTAGCACAGCACTGAAGTAGAACGTCTACGCACACTGAGCTTCAAACACAAACTGAATGAAGGAAGCGATGACAATCACTTAAGTAACATAGCTACGTACCGTACAGTAGAAGGCGTTGGACAATTCTCGAAATCGTGGCAATTATCGCTAATGAGTAAACAGCCTGGGGCAGTCACGTAGGCACGGGGTGATGACGTAACCGCGGTCCACGACTTCACTACTTAAGGTAGGCCAATGCGTGCGTTAGGTTTACAGGCGCAGGTTTAGGTTAGGTTTACAGACGCAGGTTTAAGTTAGGTTTGAGGATGCATGAACGTCGCGACGCAGGTTTAAGTTAGGTTTGATGATGCATGAACGACGCTCATGGCGCATAACGTTCATGCATCATCAAACCTAACTTAAACCTGCGTCGCGACGTTCATGCATCCTCAAACCTAACTTAAACCTGCGTCTGTAAACCTAACCTAAACCTGCGTCTGTAAACCTAACGCACGCATTGGCCTACCTTAAGTAGTGAAGTCGTGGACCGCGGTTACGTCATCACCCCGTGCCTACGTGACTGCCCCAGGCTGTTTACTCATTAGCGATAATTGCCACGATTTCGAGAATTGTCCAACGCCTTCTACTGTACGGTACGTAGCTATGTTACTTAAGTGATTGTCATCGCTTCCTTCATTCAGTTTGTGTTTGAAGCTCAGTGTGCGTAGACGTTCTACTTCAGTGCTGTGCTAGTCCTTACCGCACCATACTCCGAGATCTGTTAAACGTAAGTATATGTAGTCTTATAAGTTGTAGTGTGGACCGCCTCAGGCTGTTTACTCATTAGCGATAATTGCCGCGATTTCGAGAATTGTTCACCGCCTTCTACTGTACGGTACGTAGCTTTGTTACTTCAGTGATTGTCGCGCACCTTCAGTTTGTCTAGTGATGTTGCAGAGTAAACACAAACATGGCAAGTGCAATCGAAGTGGATGAATCAGTCCAGACGTTGTTGAAGGAGTTGGAAGCGATGGAAGGCTACAGCACCATGTACTTTTCTCCACGAAGTCCTGAACAACCACCGCCAGCACCATCACTGAAACGGTCAGTCGCCACACCATCGAAGCTGGCGACCTGGAAATGTCCATACTGTGAGGAGTCGTTCACGTCGCGAGATGGACTTCGTCTCCATCATCGTCAGCACCACCTCTGTGTTAGAAGGAAGCGAAGAAACAATCGTTCCTCACAACCGAGATCGTTCATACAAACCTCAGCAGGAAGAGGTCCGCAGAAAGTCAACACATGTATTGATAGCAGTTGCATAAACGACATTGAAAGTGGCAATGCTCCGGAGATATCTGAAGACTTTGCATCACCATCATCCAACCAAATAACCGAAGGGGGAGGTTCCCAGAACGTCAGCATATGCATAAACGACAACAGTAGAAGTGTCAATCCCCCGGAACTACCTGGAGACTTGGAGCTTGTGGAAAAAGATTCGAACGATTCACCACCGACTGTCAGTTGGGTAGATTCCGGTTATCAACATACAGTACAAAATCCCGCCAATCAGGGTAATGTGTTCTTGAACATCCAGTTACATCATAGAGGTCAGTATACACATGGTTGCAACTTATATTTGGATGAAAATAAAGACTATAAAATCTATATTATGATTATGAACATTATAACGCGATTGGAAAACCTTTGGGTGGATCGTTATTCAGGAGTCCCCAGAGTCACTGGTTTGACACATACAGTGAAGCCGGTGGTGATAAAGCGTGCAACTGGTAGTAATGAGGGTATCACACAATCGGTGGGGACTGCTTCCGCCCGCGATGAACACCACCCAGATTGAGAAGCGCCTGGTGGCGGTCTCTACAACAGGTATCGACTCCAGGGCTACGGTACTTCTGTTTATGACCACTACTGCCTCACCTACCTGTACTGTCGGGCGGTCCTCGGTATACCACTCAGCGACTACGTGCAGCTCTTCGACCCGGTCGCTCTCACCATAACGACGCACTGGTCCGTAGGCTCTTCTACTCCATCTTCGCTTAAGACTATTTTTGTGTAAATACCTTTTGAGTTCTTGATTGTAATATGTTTGTGTGTATATTCTTATTGTGTTTCAATAAATGTTTTGTTTCTCGTTAACTGTTGTTTTCACTTGTCTTTCTCTTTAGTATTTAAGAAAGAATATCGAATTTTTAACAATTTTGAAAGTTTTGTTTTTGAAAACATGATAGTTTTACAAATTCGGTTTGCATTAGAAGAGTCTTTTGAAAGTAAATGTCAGGGAAATGCAAGGGGTAGTAACAACACAGATGTATGCTGTAAACTAAACTGTTTGACTATATTTGCTTACGAATACTATTTACAAAATATACTTAATTATATTTAAAAAATTAGCCTAGTTCTGTTCACACTTAAATCTACACCGGGAACTCTTCATCCATGTCCTCCTCGTCCACCTCCATAGGCCCGCCTTGCTGCTCCTCGGGATTGTCTCGACTTCTTGCTGCGGGCAGTGGTGGGATGTCCTTATGCCCCCAAGGTAAGGTGTGGATACCATCAGCCAAGATGTAGCGTTTATCATCGGCCGGGCTCAAGGATAGCTTTTCTACTTGTACGGTGAAGACACGGTGCAGGTACGACTGGAAACGGGTGTTGATGGTGGTTTTCAACACCCCGTCAAACAGACATTCCCTGTAGTCGTCGGGGGTTAGGACGTTTTTAACAACCCCCTTGGCGATTCCCTTGGCTCGCTTGATCGCCTTGGATCCGTTGTCTTCGTCCTCAACGTCCATGAAGTAAAGCTTCGAGCGCAGGCCGAGGTACTCGAACAAGGATCGGCCGTTACACTCGTCCTTGAACTTGCCAATCACCTTGGCGTTGGTGGGGCTGTAGCAGGGGTGAGACCTCGGGTAGGCGCTGGTATCGAAGTCGTCCAAGTGCTCCATCATCTCCCTGTAGATGTCCCGGGATAGTATGTCAAACACGAAGCTGTCAGTGTCCATGTAGTCTACGTTTAAGCGGTCACCGTAGCGGTCCTTCATCTTCCGCAGAAAATCGTACATGAGCCACTTGCTCAGCTCCAGGACAGACATGCCGACGTAGATGGGCTTTTCCAGGACGATGTTTACCCTGGCGAGGTGCACGAGAGCTACGTCCTCCGTGTAATACGTGCGGTCCAGGAAATTGGACTTGGCCACGTACTTGGAGAACTTCTCCGGAGTGCAGACCAGCTTGACGTTCAGGCGCTTGCGGACATTCTCGATGGTTTTGCCAAAGACCGCGTTATTCATTAACTTGAAAAAGTCTTGCTCGAACTTGGTCTTGGCCTTCTTCCGCAGCTCGGTGTTCATGAGGATGTAGGGCTCTAGCCACCGAGACTGGCGAAACGAGATCGCCCTGTGCACAGCCGCAAGCTCCAGTCCGTTGTTCAGCGCCTGCTGCAAGACCCTGTAATGGCAGACGTAATGCATCTTGTCATCCAGGGTGGTCATCAGCTTGGGGTATTTCCCTATCGGCGGACGCTTGGTCTCGCAGCAGTAAGGGAGGTCCTTGTGCAGGTCGTGGAGGTGGGCGGGGTAGCGGAGGTCCACTTCGAGGATGTAACCCCGTTCCGCTTCAGCATCCAGCGCGCCAATGTCCAAGGAGTCGATCTCCTCACGGCTGAGCCACTGGAAGTCTCCGGTGGGCAGGTACTGGGACATGGCCCAGCCGTAGAGGTTGTTAGCGTCCAGGTACAGTAGGTGGCGTGTCGGTTCGTCTGGGCAATAGTCCGGGCACCTGTCGTGGTTGGCCTTGGCGTAGCGGGTGACGGCCTGAGAGATCCCTCCTCGGATCCCCTGCTCCACGAACAGGTACATGTCGAAATCCTGCATTGTGTCCAGCTCCACGTCGCAGGTCTTCAACATGACGTCCCAAGCGTAGGACGGTAGGGTGTAGTAGTGGGCGGGGTCCAGTCCGTACTCGGCCAAAGAGGTGTCACGGAACTGCTCGAAGACGTCGGTGAGGAGCGCGATGTCGCAGCGCAGGTACGTGTCAGCGTAGTCCTTGAGATGGCGACACTCGAAGGCTCGCCACACGTTGAGGGCGTGTTGGTAGTCCTCGTCCTTGACGTCCTCCAGGGTCATGGTGTTCCTAAACGCCTCCTTGGGCGGCAGCTCCCTGGTCCTGTACAGCGTTTCGTACGATGTGACAAAGTCGTAGGGGAACACGCCCTTCCTACGCACCAGGTCGAACAGCCGGTCGTCGGGGAACCGCTTCCTGGTCTCGCGCATCTTGTCAGTGGGCAGTCCCGCTGCCAGGCTGGCCAGGCTCATGGACAAGAACCTGTAGGTGTCGAGGAACCGCACCGCGAAACTGCTCTGTCGTGGGTTGTCCCCGGGCTGGCCAAAGTGAAACCGCTTGGTGAAGGCGATGTAGCGCTCTTCGGTGTGCGCCAGCACGTCCACATCGCCGGGGTCGATGGCCAGCTCCCGCACTACAAAGTGAGCATCGTAGTTGGACAGGTTATGGAAGTAGCAGTTGATGACCCGCTGCTCCCTGTACCGCAGATTGCACGAGCGGTGCGCCGCTCCTCGGAACTCGTAAGGTGGGGCGTGGTTGTGGTTACCCGAGCCCGATAAATACAAGGGTGAGGAGGTGGCGGTGAGGACCTTCACAGAGGGCTGGCAACCTCTTGTTCATCCCTTGAGTCTTTTTCCTCGTCTCAATCGCCAGTTTACCCGAACCCGATAAATACAAGGGTGAGGAGGTGGCGGTGAGGACCTTCACAGAGGGCTGACAACCTCTTGTTTATCCCTCGAGTCTTTTTCCTCGTCTCAATCGCCAGTTTACCCGAGCCCGATAAATACAAGGGTGAGGAGGTGGCGGTGAGGACCTTCACAGAGGGCTGACAACCTCTTAATTATCCCTCGAGTCTTTTTCCTCATCTCAATCGCCAGTTTACCCGAGCCCGATAAATACAAGGGTGAGGAGGTGGCGGTGAGGACCTACACAGAGGGCTGGGAACCTCTTGTTTACCCGTCGAGTCTGTTTCCTCGTCTCAATCGCCAGTTTACCCGACCAAGCAGGGGTGATGTCATCGGTAGTTTTCCCTTGGAACCTGGCTTCTTCCCACCCAAGGCCGTTTTACTCTCATAAAAATAAATCGTTAGTTACCAAAGTCCACGGGCGCGCCGTGACGTCATGGGTGAGGGCACCGGAGAAGAAAGCATACTTAACAAATCTACTGGCGGTTTCTTATCTATCATAAATCTGTACCTGGCGCTTGGTCGTGAGGAGTAGGAGGATGAACTGTGGTGTTCAAGGTCGTCACGACAAGTGCCACAGGTGACGGGGGCATATTACTTACTGGCGTATGGCCCTTTGCTGCTGGAATAACGCAGCACTCGGGGAAAACAGCGGAGTGTTCCACGCTCCACACTGGCGCACTTTACTTACTGGCGTAGGCCCCTTTGCTGCTGGAGTAACGCGACATTCGGGGAAAGTCTCGCTATTTGCCAATAAATAAACTTTTTTCTTTATTTATTTTATTATTTTGTTTTAATATTTATTATTTTAATTTTAAAGGAATGAGGTTAAGGGTAAAAAGAAGTCTTTAATACCTAAGAAGCATGTAGTTGGAGTGTCTAGAGCCCTTAAAAGCTGTCATGTGGGCCATTGCCTTTAAAGCTATCAAGTGAGATAGGTAAAAATTGTTTCTCAACCAATTCACCTGAAAAGCAAACTTGCCACAACAGAAACAAGCGTGCTGCTCTTTGCTAGAGTCTGAAAAACGATACACTGTAACATTTCTTGCGAGATTTAGAAGCCTATTGCAATAATGTTCACCGTACTCACAGTGGATGCATTGGTAAACTCTCTTGCCTTTGTATTTATTATACAAATCTATCACCTGAGGATCTGTTTCGGGGTTGTTAAGCATTATCACACCTTCCCGACAAACTCCCTTGAGGCAGGATGCGGTGTACCGTTGTATAGGCACTGGTGCTTTTGCAATCCTCCGATGCAGAATGAGGTAATTCTTTCTTATTACAATAGACGATAGCTGAGCTAGGGACAGTGGGTTGTGTCCTTCCATGGCTAACTGAAGATTCAGACTGACTGTGCACCGGGGGTTGTTGACACCTCTGGAGTCCAAGAATTACCGCTTTCCAATGTCGCTTTCACCTGCTGTTGACACCTCTGCTTGAGGGTCGTGCATGGCTGTGACGTCATCCCTCGCATCCTCACTGTGCCTTTGCTGTTAAAGTTAGGACTTAAATAATTAGTAGTTTTTCTTTTTATGGAAAAGGGGTAAGGATATAAAACTTTATTTTAAAAATAGATTAAAAATTACTAGCGGACCCGTTTAACAGCGGATTTTCAATTTTCTTTAAGCGATGGTTTACTTAGACCGCTGCCCGACATGTGGTGAAGTTTCGTCAAAATCGGTCGGTAAACAGCCAAGATCCCATAAGGAAAACGCGGTTATAAATTAATAGCGGTCTTTTTTGATAGCGGATCTATGGGGTTCTTTCGTCATTCGCTTCCTTGGGGATAGGCCTACACTCTGGAAAAAGTCCCGTAGGAATCGGTGGGTAAATAGGCTAGTTATTAATTTTCGAAAGTTTTTTCCTCATGTTCAAGGTCATCACGAGAAGTGCGAGAAGTGCCACAGGTGATTGGGGGGGGGGATCCTCACTTGTCCATAAGGAAAACGCGTTTAAAAATTAATAGCGGGCCCGTTTAACGGTTGATTTTCAATTTTCTTTAAAGGATGGTTTACTTAGGCTGCCGTCCGACATGTGGTGAGGTTTCGTCAAAATCGGTAGGTAAACAGCTGAGATCCCATAAGGAAAACGCGGTTAAAAATTAATAGCAGCCTTGTTTAATGGTGGATCTATGGGGTTCTTACGTCATTCGCTTCCTCTGGGATAGGTCTACACTCTGGAAAAAGTCCCGTGGGAATCGGTGGGTAAATAGGCTAGTTATTAATTTTCAAAAGTTTTTTCCTCCTGTCGGGGGGGGGGGGCTCCTCAGGCTCCTCACGCCAGGCGCCAGGTTTAAGTTAGGTTAATGGGTCACGTGACGGGGGGGGGGAGCTCCTCACTTGTCCATAAGGAAAACGCGTTTAAAAATTAATAGCGGGCCCGTTTAACGGTTGATTTTCAATTTTCTTTAAAGGATGGTTTACTTAGGCTGCCGTCCGACATGTGGTGAGGTTTCGTCAAAATCGGTAGGTAAACAGCTGAGATCCCATAAGGAAAACGCGGTTAAAAATTAATAGCAGCCTTGTTTAATGGTGGATCTATGGGGTTCTTACGTCATTCGCTTCCTCTGGGATAGGTCTACACTCTGGAAAAAGTCCCGTGGGAATCGGTGGGTAAATAGGCTAGTTATTAATTTTCGAAAGTTTTTTCCTCCTGTCGGGGGGGGGGCGGGGCTCCTCAGGCTCCTCACGCCAGGCGCCAGGTTTAAGTTAGGTTAATGGGTCACGTGACGGGGGGGGGGGAGCTCCTCACTTGTCCATAAGGAAAACGCTTTTAAAAATTAAAAGCGGGCCCGTTTAACGGTTGATTTTCAATTTTCTTTAAAGGATGGTTTACTTAGGCTGCCGTCCGACATGTGGTGAGGTTTCGTCAAAATTTGTAGGTAAACAGCTGAGATCCCATAAGGAAAACGCGGTTAAAAATTAATAGCAGCCTTGTTTAATGGTGGATCTATGGGGTTCTTACGTCATTCGCTTCCTCTGGGATAGGTCTACACTCTGGAAAAAGTCCCGTGGGAATCGGTGGGTAAATAGGCTAGTTATTAATTTTCGAAATTTTTTTCCTCCTGTCGGGGGGGGGGGGGGCTCCTCAGGCTCCTCACGCCAGGCGCCAGGTTTAAGTTAGGTTAATGGGTCACGTGACGGGGGGGGGGGCTCCTCAGGCTCCTCACGCCAGGCGCCAGGTTTAAGTTAGGTTAATTAATTTTCGAAAGTTTTTTCCTCCTGTCGGGGGGGGGGGGCTCCTCAGGTTCCTCACGCCAGGCGCCAGGTTTAAGTTAGGTTAATGGGTCACGTGACGGGGGGGGGGGGGTTGATCCACAGTGGATAACTGCTGTTTGCTGCTGGTTCACGCCCATCTAATGCCCCCTACTCTAATAGTTCACTTTCCAAAAAAAATTCACTAACAACGATTTAAGATGGAAATGGATAAGTTCCTATTAACATTTAAACTTAATGGGCTTAGCTGTAATGCTTGCAGTAAGCTGGCTTATATTATTATCTACAATAAAACAACGAAGTTTTCATATAGGAGTAACATACGAGTTTAATGTATCAACTCCTTAGGTTATGGTATTAAAAATATTTATGTGTCAACGGTGTGAACAAATGTTATGAATTAAACTCATTAGGTATCCATGAATATAATCTACATGATAACTGCACGTCAATTATTGATGTAAAAATATTCCGAGACATTTCCTACTTTCAACTTCTTCAATTTCAGTATTATCTATAATTACAGTTGGACCACATTCAATTGCTGGTTTAGCAGTGAAATTAATGTATTTAGATTGAAAATAATTGACTTTTAAATTATCATTTGAGAACAATTGCACACATCTAGAAACACGTGCATTTCTAATGTTGATTTAATTTTATTAGAAAGGCATAGTGTAGTGTCATATGCGTATTGAATAAGATTATAACAGATGAATTACAGATCTTGACATTTAATCAAAATAAAATGAGTCCTTATACTTATCCTTGAGAGACACCTCAACTAGCAACGAGTTCGCACGCAGCACGCTGACGTGAGGGAAGTGAATTTCCACATAAAAACTTGTAAAATTCAAAATAAGTGTAAAAACATACATTTTTCCAATTTTTATTGAAATCTGAAAACATTGATTTTTTGGCTGTTCTGATACTCCTGGTTTCATTTACTTGCAAAGCTGGGAATACAATTTTGCGCATTATAGGGTTAGGAGAAGGTCCAGACAGGCTTGAAAGTAGGCGTGAGGTTGCTGGGGATGATAAAAGTACTCTAACAAAGGAATAACAGGCTTTTCTAGTGTAAAACCCCCATAAGACAACGTACTGTGTTTATTCGATACACATTTTCTTTAATAACTCGGTAAATATTTATGCTAGAATGACGAGAGAGGGCTTAAAACTTTCGCCTCACTAATTCACATCTTTTTACATGCATTTATTTTGCATCTGGGGCTTTTATGACCCTTTTTGGGCCCAAAAACTCGAAATTTGAAAGATTAATCCCCAAAAAAGGGTTTAGAGTTTTCCGATTGTTTTGCCCAACGAACTTGTCCAACTGATTACAGAAAGGAACGTCCCTACCAACTTTGAAGTAAATCGGACAAAAAATGCGACCGCTAGAGTGCAAACACATATATATATATATATATATATATATATATATATATATATATATATATATATATATATATAATTTTGAACGACCCCCCAAAAACGTGTTCAGGGGGCCAAGTTAGGAACTTCTATGGTGGTCCCGGGCTTAAGTTTCACCGTGCAGGTCATGCTAATAGTTCACTTTCCAAAGGAAATTCACTAACTAGTAGTTGTAATATCATCAGGTGCTTCTCCAGAAACTTTTTAGTGAATTTCCTTTGGAAAGTGAACTACAGTGGAGTCTCACAAACTCGAGACAATGTGGACTAAGACCCTGTCGAGTTTGTGGAATGTCGAGTTATCCAGAATTACATTGGGAGGGGAGGAAAACACATTATTTAGCTGTAAATTGTTTACTGTATTAGATTTTACTTAAACACATTATATTATAAATGTATAATGTTACTGTATTACAAACTTAAGGACAATATAAAAATTAGATAAATACTTAAAAATTGAGAATTATTAACTAACTGTCCTCGTTTCCAAAATATATAGTCTTGTAATGCATGTACTGTATAGTAAATGAGGTGTCGAGTTTCCCAGAGTGTCGAGTTATCGGGAGTCGAGTTTGTGAGACTCTACTGTATTAGCATGACCCGCACGGTGAAACTTAAGCCAGGGACCACCATAGAAGTTCCTAACGTGACCCCCTGAACACGTTTTGGGGGGTCGTTCAAAATGGTATATATATATATATATATATATATATATATATATATATATATATATATGTATGCACTCTAGCGGTCGCATTTTTTGTCCGATTTACTTCAAATTTGGTAGGGACATTCCTTTCTATAATCTGTTGGACAAGTTCGAAGGGCAAAACAATCGGAAAACTCTAAACCCATTTTTTGGGGATTAATCTTTCAAATTTCGAGTTTTTGGGCCTAAAAAGGGTCAGAAAATCCCCATATGTAATATTAATGCATGTAAAAAGATGGGGATTCGAGAGGCAAAAGTTTTAAGCCCTATTTCGTCATTCTAGCATAAATATTTACCGAGTTATTAAAGAAAATGTGTATCGGCTAAACACAGTACGTTGTCTTTTGGGGGTTTAACACTATAAAAGCCTGTTATTCCTTTGTCAAAGTACTTTTATTATCCCCAGCAACCTCACGCCTACTTTCAAGCCTGTCTGGACCTTCTCCTAACCTTATAATGCGCAAAATTGTATTCTCAGCTTTGCAAATAAATGAAACCAGGAGTATCAGAACAGCAAAAAAATCAATGTTTTCAGATTTCAATACAAATTCGACAAATGTTTGTTTTTTTACACTGATTGTGAGTTTTAAAAGTGTTTATGTGGAAATTCACTTCCCTCACGTCAGCGTGCTGCGTGCGAACTCGTTTTCTATTGTGAAGATAGGATTTGAGCTATTCATATAGAATTCCTCTTATTCCGGAAGAGTGTAGTTTATATAAAAGAATGTTAAGGGTTACACAATCAAAAGCCTTCGATAAATCTAAGAACACTTCCACTGAAACATTGTGGTTTTATAGATCATCTACTAATAAATTTAACAAATTTGTTATTTCATCAATATTGTTGATTTTCCTTGTAAAAAGCAAAACGGAGTTTCAACTCATAAATTATATTCATCCAAATAATTTATAATTCTATTATAAAATAAGTTTTACATATATTTTACTGCATACCGATAGTACTGATACAGGCCTGTAATTGGTTGTCAACGTTAAATCCCTTTTTTTAAATAGGAATGGCATGGCTTGTTTATGCTTTAATAACTTTGGGAAACTTCCACTTTCAAAAGAAATATTTACTAATCATGTCAATGGTTCAATTAAATTTGTTAAGCATTTTTTGGTCAGCATTATTCCTTGTAAATCGGTTGACTTTTTTGGTTTAAATGTATTTAGAGTATATTTGACTACATATATTTGAGCACATTTGCAAAAAACATGTTAATAAATTAAAATAACAGGTCACTTTTACCGTCACAATAAACTGAAAATTGTGTATTATTTTTTTAATAATATCAAAATTACCCATAACTACACAGATATCAATAATATCTTCACACTGAATCGTTCTAATTGGTTGCTTTATTTAGTAGGAACAAGTTTTAGGCATAAAGACAAACCAATAATAATTTTTGGTTTTGTGATTTTATATTTCAAATCAGATAACATCTAATAGACTGCATGCAGCTAATGTAATACTTCCATACCTGATACTTCCATCAATATGGTGAGTAAGCATGTGTATTTTACTTTAAGATTTATAACTACATATTACACGGTACATTTAGATTTCGTTTATACATATTATGAGAGTGAATTCAGAGAGTAATTGGTGTGATGGATATTTTCTCCCAGGACTACCTTAAAACTGGTCTATACCAGTTTTGAGGCTGACATTTGGGACAGCAATTGAAGTTGTCATTACATATGGTAAGTATTCTGGCTGTTCATTGTGACAAACTTCCCTTTTACCTTTGGTCCCTCCAATTCCTGCGGCTAGGGACAGAATCTCCGGATCTGGTCCCCAACCTGCCAACCTGAGAATGGATAGTCCCTGGCTGTTGTACATGGATACCCTGTCGGAGGGCAGAATGCGGGTCCCCTGTTTGAGAGTCTCATCCCAGCTGTCACAGGGGCACGGGAGTTGGCCCTCTGAAGGGTCGATTTGGCTGCCGTCCCATCCCACCCCTTCCTTTCCTGATATATTCTTTCCGGTAACCTGCGAAATATTCCCGCTTGTGGAAGATGTGACTAGCAGCTATGCTAGGGTTTCATAATCTGCAACAATGATGATGATTATAGATATTTTAATGTGTCAGGAGAATATGTTTAAATTTGTCGATTAACTTTTCAAAGTGAATTTAGTAAATTTTTGAAATGTTGTGTTTATTGTCATCTTAAACTTATTCGTTATAATTCACCAACCTCAGTAATTATACATGTATAATGAATAGTATAAACAATATTTCAAAGAGACTATAAAAGTTATATGTCATGGTTATTTATTTTTGTATTCTTACATTATTTTTAATTAAATTATATAAGCTTTGAATCACACTGTCAACTCATTTATCATCTCACACTTATCAGTCTGTATGTAACCGTTGTAGCAATAGATCAGTCAACATGGAGAGTATTTTTGTGTAAGTGTACATTTATATAGGTTTTAGAGGGTAACGTTTCGATAAGCTTGGTTATTACTTTTGGTTGGTATTTTGTTGGTCTTCGAAATTTAATTATAGACGGAATGTAAGTAAACAACAAAATATATATTCACACATACGTACCACTCTCCCACAAAAGACAGTAAATACGCAAATCCGAGGTCCGAGGTAATCGGTTTCAATCATTTTCTCTGATCTCCATGTGTCTTTGGTGATAGCCATAAAAAAGTATTTATTAAAATCCTTTTTTGGTAACTTCAAAAAATAATATTCAAAAACATAATATGACCAGTAGAGTATAATTTAAAATATCCTACATATAATTTACATCTGCCTCGAACATGATTCTTGTTTCCTTAATGCAAAAAGGTTTCCTCACGAATACCATGATATTTATACAAACTTAATAAAATACACCAAAGTGCGGGAGCATTGCACAAATTATTATTTTAGCTGAATCTCTTTAAATTTTCCCCTCAGTTGGTTCAGTAAATTTTGGCTGGTAAATTAACAAAACCCAAATAATTTACTGTTTTAATTGTTTGAGTATCCATTTAGTACATTTTTCATTTTGGTAATTGTATGTGTATCAATGTTTGGCACATACGTTACTATCATTATGCCTTGTATTTAACAGACGTGCACACGTTTTTATATAAGATTTCCAATGGGATCATAGACATTTTTAGATATTGATCAGTTTGTATTAGCAAATATAAAAAATAAGTAGGGCCTATGACGATATTGCAAGTCAAGCAAAGTGATAGTGATCAAATAAACTAATCACTCACGCTTGTTTTAGGAAGAAAACTGTATATTTAGAATTTTACAATCCAATTTACTTCTTCTTTTCAGAGATTTAACCAATAATTATTATAGTTTTATTCCAATTTACAGTGGAAGTATAGGTTATAAAAGTGCCCTTATTAAACCAAATTAATTTGCTAATAAAACACGTCTTTTAAGTTCTGCATAATCCTATGCATGATTTAACGCTATTTATCGGTAGCCTGGCACAAGGTTTTTTTTAAATATTACTCATTCTATTTCAGCTTACTTTGCTCGTTTGCTTGTTGTCTGCCGTGAACAGCCTTGCCGCTGATGACGTCCCGCTCAGCAATTCCGAACAGCAGTTTTCAATATGGCTGTTCAAGACGATAGCAGCCAACACAAGTTACACCAAAGACGTCTTCTTCTCTCCATACAGTATCTACAGCGCCCTAATGACTGTCTACATTGCCTCTGCCGGCAGGACAGAGAAGTCATTGCAGAGGTTTCTGCGTTTTGATCAATCTTCCATACCGGTTGGAAATATATTTATATTTAAACGAAATATTGTTATGCCTGTCGCTTTTTTGTATGCTTGATACAGTTTTCAACTAAAACAATTTTCAAATTCGGGTAAATGTAGATTTCATAGTAAATGAATCATTTATTTCAATACATTCATAGCTCTACAAAACGTGTATAAATGTAAGTGTTTTTATATATATCTATACTAATATCACCTGTAAAAATATACGTAGATTTAGGGGACATTTTCCTATAATAAAGTTTCAATTCCTCCAAAAAAGTATTACAGTTCATCGCAGGGCTCCTGTAAGTCGCGAGTATGTTATAATGTCGTCTGTGCAAGTTAAAGTTAATCTGTAGTCCCGTCGCGTCACCTAGTTTTACCTCAGTACAAGTTCCATTGGGATTAGTTTTAAAGTAAACAACAACACCGTCGCGTCGCTGCGATTCCAGTTATCAGTTGTATGAAAAGTGTCGTAGCCGTCTATTGTCGTAACTATCTTATCTTGGTCTAGCCAAGCTTCTGACAGAGCGATACCTGTAATATAAAACTGTATGTCTATGCTTTGTAGCAAAACCAAAATAGATTCAATATTTTTGTAAAAACTGCGAATGTTGAAATGTATTAATTTGAGAGAATCTGTATAATCGTCATTAAAAAAGTGCCGTAATTGCAAGTGATTGTCAAATTCGTAGCAGTGTGTTTGTTTGTAGCCGTCAATCAATAATCTGTCCTCGTTCATGCGTCCACGTCCAGTCATTCCGCCGCGCCGCGCCGTCCGTTACAACAGCTTTTGCATGAATAAAATACAACATTACTTTAGCAAAATAAAAACTAATATACATAATCCCTAATCTGAAATGTGTGTATACATACACAAAATAGCTAGTAAGTTGATTATAGATTATGAAACATTTAAATAGCAAAACGTTGAATTTACCGATTGGTGTTTAACCTCTAACCTTTAACCTGTGGATTTAAATACCCATAATAATTTTTTTCGTGAGAAAAAAAGAAAACCATTTTTATTTTCTATACTGGAACTGAAAATAATACAGCACTAACTTGGCGTTACTATAACAAAATAAAACTAGCTCACCTTTTAAATTTAGAAATTTGAAATAACTAAAAAGCTTAATTTTACTGGGCATGATAGTACACACTACAAGAAGATATTTAATATAACAAATCGATACTGTAATTAATATACCCCCGTCGCAGCAAACCTGCAACTCAGCGAATTTCCAATGAATATATAACATAACACATTAAAACACTTAACAGGATTCATAAGAAATGTATTCACAAACAAGCGATATTTCAAATATTAATTAATTTTTCTTCTGAATCTTTCTGTTGTTGTTGAAGATGGTGATTGTATTCTTAGTTGACTTTTAGGCACTCTCATCTTCTATAAAACTATATTAAGTAAAATTTAATTTAAATTTAAAATTGTTTTACTTAATATAGTTTTATAGAAGATGAGAGTGCCTAAAAGTCAACTAAGAAATATTAATTAATTATTCTCCATAAGAATAACATTGGAGATGAGTACGCAGGTTTGCTGCAACAAGGCACACAAGATAATGGGTTTTTATGCAAATATCAATAGAACTAATCTTAGTGAAGTCACATACCAAGTTTCATCCATATACATTCATAAATAAGCGATATAAAAATTTTTAAGTATTTTCCATAAGAATAACATGGGGACCAAGTACCTAGGTTTGCTGCTACAGGAAACATTGGCGAAAAATTGTTTTTTTGTGCAAACAACAATAAACCACAACAAGATCAAGCCATATACCAAATTTCACCAGTTTATGTTCATAAATAAGCGAGATATACAATTGTTCTTTTTCTCCATAAGAATAACATTAGACAACGTACTGTGTTTAGCACTTTCAATATCTCGGTAACCAATTGACGTAGAGCAATGATCAAAATACCAAATTGTTTGTTTTTTTAAGGTGAATTCAATGGTATAAATTAAAATTTGATTTAAATTAAAATTACATGTGAAAACCCCAAAAAACGCATTTTTGGGGTACAAAACCCCCCTTCGGATAGTGCGATTCATCTGGTTTTCGAACTCGTTCAAATAAATGGTACTTTACACATTTGTACCAAATTTCATTAAGATCGGACCTTTTTTACGAGAGTTATCGTGCTTACGGACACACACACACACACACACACACATATATATATATATATATATATATATATATATATATATATATATATATACATATATAAAAATTTGAACGAATGGTGTTTTTGGCATCTGGAGACCTCAAAATGAAAAGTTATCATGGTCTCGGGCTTAAGTCTTACCATGAGACCTACGGTAATAGTTTCTTCCCTATAGGGGAAATTCGCTAAAATCAAAAGTTAAAAAATCTTTTAGAAAAAGATTAATACCCCCGTCGCAGCAAAGCTGCGTACTCAGCGAATTTCCAATGAATATATATGTCTTAATAACACATTATGCCTCTTACCAGAATTCATAAGAAATATATTCATAAATAAGCTATATTTAAAATATTCATTATTCTCCATTAGAATAACATTAGGGATGAGTACGCAGGTTTTCTGCAACAAGGAACACAAAATAATGGGTTTTTATGCAAATATCAATAGAACTCATCTAAGTGAAGTCACATACCAAGTTTCATCCATATACATTCATAAATAAGCGATATATAACATATTTATTATTCTCCATAAGAATAACATGGGGACCGAGTACCTAGGTTTGCTGCTACGGGAACCATAGGCGAAAAAGTAGTTTTTTGTTTAAACAACAACAAACCACAACCAGATGAAGCGATATACCAAGTTACGTCAGTTTATGTTCAAAAACAACCGAGATATAAAATTTTTCTTTTTCTCCATAAGAATAACATTGGACAACGTACTGTGTTTAGCACTTTCAATATCTCAGTAACCAATTGACGTAGAGCAATGATCAAAATACCAAATTGTTTGTTTTTTAAGCTGAATCCAATGGTATGAATTAAAATTTGATTTAAATGATTATTACATGTGAAAACTCCAAAAAACCTATTTTTGGGGTACAAAACCCCCCCAAAACCCCCCTTTGGATGGTGCGATTTGTCTGGTTTTCGAACTCGTTCAAATAAATGGTACTTTACACGTTTGTACTAAATTTCATTAAGATCGGACCTCTTTTACGAGAGTTATCGTGCTTACGGACATATATATATATATATATATATATATATATATATATATATATATATATATATACATATATAAAAATTTGAACGAATGGTGTTTTTGGCATCTGGGGACCTCAAAACGAACAGTTATCATGGTCTCGGGCTTAAGTCTTACCATGAGACCTACGGTAATAGCTTCTTCCCTATAGGGGAAATTCGCTAAAAGAAAATAGGTCTATTCTGAAATCCGTTTGTGCCAATTATAGAACTGGGTAAATAAGTGAATAAATAGAGATGTTTTTATCGCCTAAGATGAATTCCCAGTAAAGTATAAAAAATAAAGAAAAATAAAAGATTGTAAGGAATTTAAATACCAGTATTGAAATTGAATTTGCATTTTAAAATTAATAAGTCTTCATTATCTTATGTACACAACAACAAAAACAGCTGATTTCAAAAGATTTAAAAAAAGAGTTAAGGTGATACATTGCTGATAAAAATACAGAAATCCAAATGATTATAGCATTAAAGCGGAAAAAGCCCTAATAAAAAAACCTTAAATTCCTGCAAACCAGGGCATAATTAGTCAAACTAACAACTTGAAGTAATTTTTTAGAAATATGAATTAATTGGGGCCTATAGTATTTAATACATAAGTTGGAGAAATACCCCGTACTGATTAACACTTAAAACAAAGCCTGCAAACTACCTTACTTAATGATAATATTTAATTATACTACTATACTTATAACAATTGAAGTAAGTAGTCTGTATGTTGATCTCATTGTTACGATGTAGTAATAAGTATTAGAATACATGGACTATTAATGTTATTTCCAAACAAATGTGCAAATGTTAACAATGCAATTACAATTTATGCTTGGTTATAATATTTCATAGATTATACACATAATAAATCAAGCACAATAAAGTTCAATTGAAACAACAAACTGTAAAACAAATATATAATAAGGATGTTAGTGTGATAGAAAGTTTCTATAAACTGATAATTTTGATATTTACTGTTTAAAAATGTTTCCATTCAAATGATTCAACCCAAACTGTTTTCTTTTAATTAATTAGTAAATTGTGTAAAGTAACATATGCCTCCAAGAGAAACTCAATTTTTATTCTAAACAATTAGTAATAACGCTTCTATGACTAGAAGTATAACTTTCACACCCTTTTTTTGACAGATTTTAAATTTACTGATAAATCCAACAAAAAAAATTTTGATTAAGTAACATAATTTAAAAATTTCAGTAGCTAAATTATAATATTAGATGGGTTGCAAAATAACTTCCTTTTCCTAAAAAATAAATGTTCTCAAAGTGTAAGCTTTTGAAGGTGCACTTGTAATACCTTAAAATATATAAAATAATGTATTAAAATAAAACAAACACCATCTTACTTGTACGTAAAGTGGCGCTAATGTTTTACGAGTCTTTCACAAGTTGGTCGAGGTCGTCCATGGTCCGAAGGAGAGTAGGTTTACAGCTATGGTCCGAAGTTTTCCTGGCGAAGATCCTGCAGTCGCTGGACCACGCGAACGCCAGCTTCTTCTCCCGGACTAGTCTCCTGGCTCTCCCGAGGATGGTCTTGTACTGTGGGATGAGATGGTCGTTCATAAATATTGCAGTCGAGGCCCAAGAGTCACTCAGCTCAGCGGCGGTCAGTCGCTTCCGGGCTTCCCTCGCTGCGCTCATCCATGTGTGTTTGGCATCCCTGGCGACGAACTTCACGATGATCGGAGGGTTGGGCCGTTCCTTAGAGACTGGGAGTCTGTGTGCAACTGAAATCTCCCAACGATTGTATTGAATACGGATCACCTTTGCCAGTTTTTCTAGTAAATAATATACGTTTTCGTTGTTCGAGTACGGGACGCCAACAATCTCGATATATCCCGGCGGGAGTATTGTTCGAGATTAATCACTCGTTCTTCCAGTTGTGCTATGGTCCCCTTCATCTCGACGTAGTCTTGTCTCAACGTAGTTTGGTCCACCTTCCTGCTCTCATTTTCGGTCACCAGTGTGTTGACTGTAGTTTGCAAATTAGCGATGGTTGAATTCACACCTTGCAGTTGGTCCTTGATATTGTCTATGCTTTTACTTACGGTGTCTAATTGTGTCGTTATATCATTACGTAGTCCTGTGATAACACGTTCCAACACAGTTGATAACTCTTTATCACTCTCAGATTTACATAAATCACATTTCCACACAGCCTTCCTCTGTAAACTAAGTTTTTTTAAATTCTCTTCAGATTTTATGCGTGTACACGTAGGGTGGTAAGTTTCCTTGCACGCAATGCAAGTTAAAATATCCAGTGAATTTGATATATCCTTAACGCACTTTCCACACACAACCATCGCGAATATCGCACACTTTTAAAAACAATATGTCAAAAAAAACCACTGTTACGGTAAAACAAAGTATTATAAAGAAATTTACGAATTATGTACAAATAAATAATGTAGACGTACAGGTTAGAACGAACACGGCACGGCAGGCTAGGCACGGCACACTAGATAACAGCGGTCAGGGTAAACACGTCCGAACGCTCTGGCATCTAGATAAGAACTGAAAACATAAAACATTATGTAGCTGAGAGAGTGATATTATAGTTTCATAACAATAATAATTAGTTTCATTTTTGGGCAAAATTGTGTTTAAAACTGGTAGAAATTTAAAATGTTCAATGTAAAATATAATATAAAACTAATGGAAATACTAAGAAAATAATCTTTAGACGATTTTAAGCCAAACAGAATAGTTTGCCTTATTTAAAAAATTGGATGAAAAATAACAGAGAAAACTCAAATCTAGTGCTCAAATGTAGAGATATGATTTTGACACATCGTTGAGTTTGGCTTGAAATTGGGTTTCTTGATTGTTTTTTCATTGATTTAATTTCTTTAGATAATTCAAACCTCCACAATATTTGAAACGTATGTTTTGTACGGAAATTAAATTCTAAAGGAATTTTCAATTTTTGTATATAAATATTCATACCAAGTTCATTATTGTTGCTTTCACCCTTTTGAAGATATGTTGTTTTTTTTGTTTTAAATCTATACAAACTCATATACGGTATGTATAACAGATCGAGATAGGAGACATGATGTGTTGCATAATTTGTTTGTTTTTTACCTGGGAAATATCTCAGTAAAGTTTGGTGAAGTGGAAGCAGATAGATAACAAGACAACGTAGAGAAGAGACCAGACTATTACGTAAATGTAAAACAAGAAGATGACGTTGATTTAAGATAATAATAGAATGTCGTGTAAGAGACACGAAGATTTTATACAGGCGAGATATAAAGACTACCTAAAAGTAAGACAAGAAATTTATTCGGAGGTGTATTAATAAGATTGCATAAAGGTCAGAAAAGGAGTTTGAAGAGGTAAGGGAAGAATGGTATATATAGGTAAGAAAAGAAGACTATTTGTACAGACAATAGAACAAGAGAATGGGGAAGAAAGAGACAGATTATGTTTAGACATGGGATACAAATAATTTCTAAAGGTTAGACAAGATAGGTGTCGTGAGAGATAAGAAGAATGTGAATAAATAAGATGAGAAAAGTATGACAAGATGAAACAAGAGTATTATGTAAAAATTAGTTTAGAAGAGAAGAATACAATATTGTGTCTTAGTAGGTCATGAAGATTGTATAGTCTTTAATACAAAGAGTATATAGAGGTAAGCCATGATGATAAAGGTATGCAGTTTGGAGAAAAGACGAGAATATGTAGGTATGGTTTCACTATACCTTAACATCAAGGATAAGATAACTAACCTCTATCCAACTAGAGAAGCCAAATTGGAAATGCCTGAATATAAAACCAAATACATATTTGCCTTGTTTTTCCTTCAGAAGGTCATACACAATAGTAACTTTGGGCAGTTGGTGTATAAATGAGGAAGGTTAAATTAAATAATGCACTCTCAAGATAAATAACGGTATTATTTTACAGATAATGTCAGATACCAAGGAATAAAGTACATACTAATGTTTTTTGGGTTTGTTTAAAATGCCGATGAAGTGTATTAAACTTTTTGCTTGGTCGTAGATGATGTAGACGAACGGATGGTCGGCGTGGAAGGTGGTCGTCGCAGCCGCCCTAACGCCCAATGTCGCCGTGGCAGAAGCGGCCTCGGTGCCGCTCTCAAACACATTGACCTTCGCTTTGTGCACAATGCGGCTAATCTTCGCATGTTGACCCTTTTTGAAATAAGACGGCAAAAACATATTTTCCGTAAATAGCGCTTTATCTCCAAGAGCCTCAAATACCTGAAAAAGATTGTTTACAAACAAGAATAAGGAAACACGTTATTCATAGTTAGTATAAACAGAGCAACCTCATTCCCTATGCAAAGTGTCCAAAAACTAATGACCAAAGCTTCACCAGGTAATACAGGTAAATATAGGTAAAAACAAATGATCTCACCATGCAATATGTAGTCCTATCTTGCTTGGTTGTCTGTCTTTTTGTATGTGGATTTTACAGAATGTATTATCTCAGAAACGGTTTTATAAGTTAAAATCCCTGATTTTAGTCATGCCATAAAACTAAATGATGCAGGTGATACAATTACGATACTTATATATATTTTTTTTACTTGGAACGTTTATTTAACTTAGAGAGGTTGTATCAAAAATTCAAATTTCTCCAGCGAACTTCTCCCCAATATGGACACTAAAATTTCAATATTAAATGTATTGGAGTTGTAATAACAGCTTCAAACTTGTACCTGAGATTAGTTACTTACCGGTTTAAGTTCGTGTGTTTCTTCTAATTCAAATTTTGGGATCATTAGGTCAGTCGTTCTCATTTTGTTGGTTTGTAAAGCGGCCTCCATCTTCTTGAATGTCGTATGGGTAAGTTTCTTGACAACATTCGCTATTGGCGGAGGAGCTTTTTTCTTGGGTCTGGTCGTTGGCAAAATAATAATCATTGACATATCGTCTCCTTCGTAAGGTAAGGATATAACTTGAGCTTTGAGATCCTGGTCAGTCACTTAAACAAACAGTACATGGTTACAGGTTACTAGAACTGCCCATGTGCAGTTTGCGTATTGAATTAGCCTTTATATTGCTTGATGATGTTTAGAGTTTAGTCGCTGTAACCCGTAACGTTTTCTCGCTATGCCACCTGTACGTTGACATGTAAATGAGGGATAATCACCCGTAAACACACCATTGTTATGGTTTTGGATTGTTATTTTTCACATTTAGCAGTTAAGGTAATCTTCAAAACTAAGCCTCAATTTATTATTGTTTAAATAATTAAGTATGAGGAATGGACTACCGACAAAAACAGCATTAATAAATGATATTTAAAGATTAATAAGTAAGAATAATAAATCAATGTTTATACATGGTATAACAAATGATAAATGGAAAGGTGACTAAAAAGGTCTTCATGTAAATTGTTTCGTTTTAGATGATGTTATTACTTACACAAAAAGACAAACCAACTTGCAAACCCATTTTGGTATCATGAAAATATTTTATAAGTTGATTTTTTTTCCTCAAAATCGAATAGTTAAACCCATTAGTGGAAGAAAATATTGGTTTTGATGCTCACTGAATGAATACAAGGTTTTTTCTTGGGTAGTTTATAGTACATTTAATCGTTATCCAACGAGAATCGGTTCTGGAAGAAATTATATTTGTTATTTTGAAACACACAAATGCAGATTTTATGCAACAATGTTATTGCGGGTCAAACATTTTCAACGCAGCTTATTAAATATGTTAAATTGAGTTCAGTGGGGTATTTTGCGATAGATTTCCATAATCGGACAAGAAACGCGAATCCATCCTCCTTCTTTAAGTGAAAAGCGAAAAGCGAATGGGCGAAGTAAATTCGCTCATCGACATCTGATAGATAAGAGAAAGATGTTAATGCCGAAGTTAAACTGTTTAATACTGACACGTCCTTGGCCATGGGACTGGCCCAGAGAGTACCCCTCGCTTTAAAATGACTGAAAAGAGAACTTAATAGTTAAAATATTCCAAAACATTTGGTTTTAGCGAATTTCCCCTATAGGGAAGAAGCTATTACCGTAGGTGGCATGGTAAGACTTAAGCCCGAGACCATGATAACTTTTTGTTTTGAGGTCCCCAGATGCCAAAAACACTATTCGTTCAAATGTATATATATGTGTGTCCGTTACCGCGATAACTTTTGAAAGAAGCACCCGATTTTGATGAAATTTGGCACAAATGTGGAGAATAACATTTCTGACTTTAAGTTCCAAAACCAGATCGATCGGTCTATGGGAAGGGGGTTTTATGGGGGTTTTAAATTTTCCAAAAATCAGTTTTTTTAACTTTTTACCCTAAAAATTTAAAAACACTAGATTTTAGTTATAGCCATTTTGTATAGCTTAAAAAAACAAACAATTTAGTATTCTGAATCATTAAGCTAGGTTTAGTGGTTCTGGAGAAAAGTAAAAAAATGTGTCTATAAAATTTCCTATGTTAATCTTATGGGAATACGGTTTTTAGGTTTTCCTCTGATAATTTCAATAAAAACTCCACATTTCTTTCGACCAATCAGTTTAGCTCTACAAAACAATCATTTTGGTGTTTTAATTGTTGTTTTACGTCCAACCGTTGCAGTGATATTCATAGTGCTAAACACAGTACGTTGTCCAATGTTATCCTTATGGAGAATAAATATAATGTTATATTTTGATTATTTATGTATGTATATTGATGAAACTTGGTATGTGGCTTCAACTAGTTGTGGTATATTGATATTAGCACAAAAAATTTGTTTGTTTATTTTTCCCGGTAGCAGCAAACCTGCATACTCGGCCCCCATGTTATTCATATGGATAAGTTTTATATCTCCCTTAGTTATGAACCTAAATTAATAAAACTTGGTATGTTGCTTCACCTGGTTGAGTTAAATTTATAATTGCAAAAAAAACACATTTCTTATCTTCCTTGTTGCAGCAAACCTGCGTGCTCAATTATAATGTTATTCTTATGGAGAATAAATAAAATGTTATATATCACTTATTAATGAATGTATTTTTGTGAAACTTTGTAAGTGGTTCTAGGTAGTAGTGATACCCATATATATGCATTAGAAATTCGCTGAGTACGCAGGTTTGCTGCGACGGGGGTGTTTGTGATTAAGAAACCCAGACTTACTTGACTTAAAAGGCTTATTTGTTACTGAGATGAATAGCGTTTGTGTAACAGTCCCGTCAGAGAGTGTGAATGGTTGTTTCCTTGTTCTTCCAGTTAACGGGGTGGTCCAGTATCCTTTGAAATAGGCAGCGTTCACCTGTAAAAATGTTATCATCAAAAGTTAGCTTTAAGATAAGACATCACGTAACAAATATCAACAAATATCTTATTGTGAATCTAATTTATAAAGAATGTTATTTAATCACATTGTTCCATTATTCCGTATTTTGACTATAAACATATATAATTTATACAAAAACTATACAAAAGTTGTATTGTGAGTTTGAGTCTTCATGAAGATCCTTAAAAAATAGCCAAAAATATATATATGTTTCTCTGTAACATTAAAACAGAAATAAAATGATGTCTTTATCGGAGTTTAAATGAACCTGAGAGATTATTTTAATTCAAACAAGTAGATTGTTCTTTACGTTGTTTTATTTTCGGTTTTTGAACAGGGTTCAAATACTTTCAGTGGCGTAACAATACAAATTTCTTTGTTGATATTTATCCTGGCTAAAGAATCAGTTGGTCTTATACAGTAACAAGGCTCTAATAAACGGTATCAGGAAACTGACACATACTTTCTCCCTTTTAGCCCAACTTTAATGAATACATCACTTTTAATTTACTAAATATAGAATACAAAACATGGTCGAATGTACAGAAAATCTTGTAAACAAGTTGTTTTAAAAAACATCCACCCAAATCCCTGCTTTGGAGGCACTACAGAATCCATTGCTACACTCGTGGTTTTAAGAGGGGAAATGCCCCCTATTCCCCCCCAGGGTTATTAAGGGGCAACATATTTCGAATTAACTCTGTTGGTCAATGCTAAATTGACAAGCATATCAAGTTTGAATGAAACTGATCAGTAAATAAAAGAGAAATAGTAACTTTTGTATTCCCCATAAGAATAACATTGGACAACGTACTGCGTTTACCGCTAAATGAAAATTTCAATTTTCTCCCAAACCAGCAATCGTAGAATAGTACTTCAAGATACTAAATTATTTAGTTTTTTTGAGCTCTTTTTAATGGTAATTAGTATTTTTTTATATTTATGTCTTTTTATGAAAAATCCAAAAAACGGAATTTTGGATGTTTTAAGTCCTGTAATTTCTGAACCCGAATTTTTCCAGGAATTCGGGTGGTGTCATTTTGTTGGAAAACTAAAGTTCTACAAACTAGTAAAGTTTAATCAAAATCGTTAGAGCCATTTTTGAGAAATTTTGATTTTTCATGTTTTTTGGCGGTTTTTGGGGGATAATTACCCTTAAAAATCAAAAATTCAAAAAAATGAAAAAAACACCTGGATATATCGTGGATTAGTACCTACATACCAAATTTCATCTAAATCGGCCCATTGGTTAGGGCTCTAGCTCTGTACACATCCACACAGACACACACACACACACACACACACACACACACACACACACACACACACACACACACACAGACAGACATCACGTAAAAACCACTTTTTTGGGTTCATGGAGCACCAAAACGAATATTTCCACTAACAACTCAACTTCGAAAATTTTGACGAAAACACTACTTTCTCCATATACTATGTATAGAGGGAGAAAGTAAAAGCATCTCACTCATCATTCATTCATATTCGCCTTGAAATACGCCCTAGTTTCGTCGGCGTAATACAGAGATATTAAGATATACTGAGTACATTATTTTGCATTCATATCTCAATATAACGCAAGGAATATATTTATTAAAGGTTCGGAGTAAAACAAGTATTATTCACAATAAAGTATTACGTATTAGGAACAACGATTTTGGTGTATTCGAGCAAATGTTATGCTCCAAGTACTTGTAATAATACCATAACTTTGTCACGTTATCACAGTTTTCTTACGTAGTACTTACTACTACAAATAACGCATCCTTTGCAAGAGATCCATTTCCTAATATACGTTTTATCATTTCTTTTGTATAAAGTGAACCCCAGCGATTTATTTCATCTTCTTTCGCTTGTTGTTTTTTGTAGATAAACTCTTCTTCTTCAATCCTTTTTCCCGAATTACTCTTCACTCCCTTGGTAGGAATGACGAAGATATTACTATGCGAGACAAGTTCGTAAGCCTTTGTACTATTTCTGGGCACCCCATGGAAAAACTCATGCGAAATGTAACTGGATGCCTGAAAATATTTGTTAAATCAAAAGCAATCGTTTTTATAATTGTTTTGTTTAGAAAATATAATTACGTTCAGGATTACACTTGAAACATAACGAAAGTTTTACAAATAAGGCAGGATTTTGGTAATCAAATTAATAATTTTGTATTTGCGTCTTCTCGTATTAAGATTTCATACACTTAAGTAAAAAACATCACATGTATTTTTAAAAGCTATAAATTTACGATTTGTTTAAAAAAAGTAGCTTAAAAAGTATATTTTATTAATGAAATTAGGATTAGCCAACTTTTTTAGCATAGATTACAAAATACCAAGAGCAAGGTGTCTACCATATCTGGAAATTTGTTTAAACCTGAATTTGTCCAGGAATTCTAAAATCCTATAAATAAAAAAATCAAACAAGTTTAAAAAATTTCAAAAATAATATTTGATGAGCTTTAAAAATGTCAATATACTACCATATTTAAATCTGATTGTTCTTGGTAAATAATTAAATATTACAACACAATTCAATCAAAATAGGGGGTTGGGATAAAACGCATTGCAACTTAAATAATTTAAATGAAAACTAAGTCAGATAATTTAGCTTATCATTTTGATTAAATGCAGACTTACTACTTCTCACTAAAACAACTGGAAAGCCAAAAATTTTATTCTGGGTTTATTAAGAGGTTAAGAGTCTTCATCCCCGGAAGTTGCTAGACGCTAACTTTAGGTTTTGTTCCATAAGGCCAATGTTAACTTTGTGCCTCCATTATTCCTCACCTGATCGTCACATACAATTCATTTTGGTGTCAAATTAAAGGTTTCGTCGTGCTCTAGGGAAATACAATGTCAAATTCCTTAATTTGGGTATCATAATTTCATAATAAATAGTTTAATTTTGAACTGAAACATTGTACATGTTCTCATTAATTTGTAAGAAAATCCAAATTCGACTATTGTATTTCCCTAGAGAACGACGAAACCTTTAATTTGTATACTGATATGTCGTTTAATATAAAATATTTAATTACACATGTTATTATGTTAAAGGTATTAAAGCCAAGAGAGTAATTTTATTTTAGTATAGTGGTATGGTGGCAACACTGTCATTTCAAACTAGACTAGACGCCTTGACTTTAAAATACGTTAGAGTTGGTGTGGCCATATAACTGGAATGTCGTAGATAATTGTAAGTAGTATTTAATTATTATTTAAACATTGATATCTTGAATTTGTATAACTTTGACTGTTAAAAATGTAATAAATTAATATTGTTTCACCTTAAAGTAAAGACAAATGTTGATGAGGTCCATAAAATAGGAAATAGTCAAATTAAATCAAACTTGCATTTTTCAACAGGAAAATCTCATATTGTAACGTAACATTCATATGCATTTTATATTATTTTACTTTAATTTGTATTATATAATTTAACCTTACCTGATTGTAATTCGATTGTTTTACTTTCTGTACAGACGTAGATCATTCCATCCCAGTTGGCCAGATACACCAAAGTAAAGTAAGATCCACACCATTATATTTTATTATACTGTATAGTAGCTGATATAGCTAAGGGTCATTTGATTTATAATTTGTCCATTTTTCACCATCAGTAAACCATCTTAAGTTCAACGATGTCAGATTGTATTTATTAATTCCTGGAGTAAATTATCTCAATTGGTTGGTTATGTATTGCCAAAATTTAAACTATGTTTATACCTAATTGGCACCCTCGGTATAGATATTTTGCGCAACTCTGCTACCTTACATAAACCTAACCTCCATTGAGTAAATGAAGAAAATTTAAATCAAGCCGAAATGGCTAATTATAATTTAAATTATCTTTTGAAGGACGAGTTGTCATATGAGCTTATCTCCAGAGGTCAAGATATAAGCAATGATAACGTGGAAGCCTTGCGGACACAACTTCGCAAATGTCTTCAGATTTCTCCCGATGTACGAAATATAACCGGAAGATTTGAATTGAAAACTGAAATTGACACAGTCGAAACTAAATTAAATTCACTTGACTTGTTACAAGAACAATGCCTAGAAAACGCTTCTAACCTACAGGTAGCAAAAATAAATGCCAAGTTAAATCACTTACAGTTAAGGATAAATAATCTAAATAAGTGCAAAATTGATGGAACTTACTGTAAAGCCTTAGACGATATATCTGCTAAACTTTCAGCCAGCATTGAAAAATTTAACGTCATGAAAGGGAAAATTTCAGAAGAGGAATTAAGTTTATTTGAGGAAAAACTCAATAAATCCCTTGTTGAAGAAGAGGAAGAAAACGCCAAGATGGAACAATTTGTAAATCCCACAGCGGAAACATCTACGCCTATTCAAAAGGAACCCACTACAAATGTAGCTTCATCTATGCCTCTCCAAGAGTTAAATATTTGGCCTATGCAGAAACCGGAATTACAAACCCAGACATACCCGCAAGAAAACTTTAGCTTATTTAATAAATTATCAAACCCAGTGGAAATATATTTAAATAAATTCACAACTTGCAACGGACTCGAAATAAATGAACTACTGAAATTTTTAAGAAATTTAACTGAAATAAGGAACCAAACTAACCTAACTCAAGGTCAAATTTATGAGATTCTACCCAGTTATACTGCACCCCCGTTGTTAAACAAAATTCTAGAATCAAAATCAGCACATCAAACCCTGGATGAACTGCATCATGAAATTATTACTACCTACATACCTATCACCCTTCGAGAAAAACTAAAACAAGATTTGATTTTTAGACCACAGAAACCACATGAACCATTGGCCATATATAGTAATGAAGTAAAAGTAAATCAGCAAATCCTCCAAACTAATCTAACCGAAACCGAGTTAGTAGCCTTCATTAAAAATGGCATAAATCCTGAAATCCGAAACAAACTTGTATTTGAAAGTAATCCCCAATCATTTAAAGATCTTGACAGACTATGCATAAATTTAAACAATGTTCAATACAATGATTACATGAGAAATCACCTATATCAAAGTCCCACTACTCAAATGCAAAACCCAAATTATAACCCTCAAAGTTATATTCGTCATATGCCCCGATCCCAACCAACACAACGCAGTTATGCATCACCGGAGCCAATTTGTTATAATTGTAACCGTAAGGGCCATATCGCAAAACATTGCCACAGACCTAGGAACCAAAAAAACTAATAAATTCGGGAGTTATAGTCCAACCCGAAATTCATCACTATACTCCCGAGAAAACCGAATCAACCCACAATTTAAAGTCTCTGAATCGCACAAACGAATTTAAAGGAGAACTTCGTAGATTAGTTAAAAGCTGGAACAAATTCAAAACACCTCAGCTAACTAAAGTTAAGGGTAAAATAATGGAAACATTACCTTGTATAGAAGTGTCAGTAGAAAAACAGTTAAACATAAATGCTTTACTAGACACAGGCGCAAGTAAGAATTTTATCAGTAAAAATCTTTTTGACAGCTTATCAACCCGACAGCTAGTTAAGCAAAATAATAATTGGTCCGGAACGATTTTAGCCGCCAATGATAGTCAGATAAATATATTGTCAGAATGCAAAATTAAAATCAGGATTGACAAGTATACATGGGATGAAAAATTTTTAGTCATAGAACAAAATCATTATGATATGATTTTAGGTATACCATTTATGAGTAAAAAAGGACTGAATCTAGACTTACAGCGTAAAATTTGTTATTTTAAGTTTGCTCCTAGCAATAAGATAAGCATGCATGTTGAGGAAAAAGCAGATTTATCTTTAAATAACATCAATATTGGAACACCGGAAATGACAGCAGAAGTGGAGTGTCTTATTGAACAATACCCCGATGTTTTCACTGATAAAATCGGCGAAGCACTTGATCTCCAAGTTGAACTACATTTATTAGATAATGAACCTGTTTGTATTCGCCCATATTATTTAAGTCCACCCGCCTTGCAAAAAATGAAAACTATAATCGAAGAATGGTTATCTCAGGACATAATCGAACCATCCACTAGTAAATACAGCAGCCCGGCATTTTTAACTAAATCGGACCGATTAGTAGTGAATTATGCTGAATTAAATAAAAAGTTAGTACAAATGAATTACCCAATCGGAGACTTACAAAATATGTATCAGCATTTACGAGGTGGAAACTATTTCACTATTATTGACCTCAACAAAGCCTTTTTACAATGCCCACTCGCTGAGAATTCTCGCGACATCACCTCCTTTAGTACAATATTCGGTAAATACAGAATGAAAAGGGTATGTTTTGGATTACAAGTAGGCAGCTCGGTTTTATCAAGCTACCTGGATAAAATATTTCATGACATAAAATTTCAGTATTTAATAAATTTCTGCGATGATATCGTGATCTACAGCCCTGATAAGAAATCACACTTAGAGCATATCAAAGAGGTAATTAAGAGATTATCAGACCACAAGCTTACCGTAAATGTAAACAAAGCAAAGTTTTTCTGCAAAGAAATTAGTTTTTTGGGACATGTTATAAAAAATAATACTGTTACCATTGATCCCGAGCGAACAGTAAATATTAAGAATTTTCCTACACCCAAGAACCTAAGAGAAGTTAAACGATTTACCGGGATGTGTTCTTATTGGAGTAAATACATACCTAAGTATGCGGAGATATGTATTCCGTTACACGCACTGAAGAAGAAAGGCGTAAAATTTAAGTGGTCACCTGATTGTCAAAAAGCCTTCGAATTACTGAAAGAAAAAATTTCAAACCCCCCCATCTTACAACTGGCCGATTGTAATAAACAATTTATAGTTCAATGTGACGCATCAAAATTTGGAGCCGCTGGTGTACTTTTACAAGCTAACGATCAAGGAGATCTTTTACCAATAGCTTATTACTCCAAAAAATTCACGGATGCCGAAATGAAATATAGTATTTATGAGAAGGAAGCATACAGCGCTATTTTATGCATAGAAAAATGGCACGAATTTCTAGAGGTGCAGCCATTTAAATTAATTACCGATAATTTAGCCCTTTCTTTCCTAATTAGCTCAAAACGAAAGATCGGTCGATTATCTAGGTGGACTGAACGACTACTAAATTTACCATTTACCATAGAACACTGTAAAGGAGCAGACAATGTCATAGCGGACGCATTATCTAGATTGTATGGAGAGGAAAACGCCGAAGATTGTGAATCACCGGAGATAACGCCCGATTTAAACAACGCTTTAAAAAGTCTGTCAACCACACCGAAAAAGGAAGAACATGTAAATATTGTATATAGTAATTTTAAGTCAACGAAACATGAGAAAAAGGAGGACAGATATTTTTGCAATTTAATAAATGAAATACCTATGGCATTTACGGACCTGCAAAAACATCAGAACGAAGACGCTGATTGCATTAAAATAATTGACAGTGTAAATAATAAAACCAATCAAGATTGTTTCTTCTTAAACAAAGGATTATTAATGTATAATAATGGCAAGGGTAAATCTCGAATTTATTTACCAACACGATTAATAAACATGGTATATACATTTTATCATAATACCATATTTGGTGGACACTTAGGCATAGCACGAACACAAGCTAAAATCAATGAATATTTTTATAATCCCCATTTAGATACCTTAGTGAAAGAAAAAGTCAAGACCTGTAAAATATGTCAAATATCTAAAACCGCCCAGAGAAAATATGAGGGAAAATTAATCTCCATTCCGATCGAACATGCTATGAATACAATTTTCATTGATATTTTAGGTCCATTACCACGAAGCAAATCAGGAAACCAATATTTATTAATAGTTGTGGACGGATTTACCCGATTTTTATGGATACATGCATTGAGAGACTGTAATTCTCGACTAATTATTCAGAAACTACAAAATACATTTTCTGAATTCTCTACACCCCGAATAATTGTTTCTGATAACGCCTCATACTTCACTTCTAAGGAATTTAAAAGTTATTTATTTAAAAACTACATTCAGCACAGGAGAATAGCAGCATACAGAGCAAATGGGAATAAATCAGAAAGATTCATACGTGACGTATCGACCCTATTACGTTGTTTTTACAACCAAAATCAAACTTATTGGGACCAAGAAATAGGCAATATACAAATATGCCTTAACACAGCCCGAAATTCATCCACCGGAACTACTGCATTTAAATTAATGTTCTTTCACGATTGTAACAATGCGTTGTCAAATATTTGGAACCTCCAAGACTTCATATCCAACGAGATCAGCGTAGACGACAAGCGAGAAAATTTGAAAAAGGCGTTAATTAACGTGAAGAAAAATATTCAAGCTAACCGGAAGCGTCTTAAATATCAAGATCCCAAGTCAAGACATCCCTACAAGATCGGCGACGCAGTCCTCATCAAGACTCACTTTATCAGCAAGAAAATTAACAGATTTTCGAAGAAACTAGCCATAAAATACACCGGTCCATACAGAATATTGTATTTCATCACCGACGTGACAGTGTTAGTGCAAAATGTTGAAAGTGTTTCAGATGTCAAGAAAGTGCACATAATCGATTTAAAACTATTTCGCAGCTAAAGTGTACATGTTTAGTAGTAAAGGAAATTTGTAAATACGGATAAATAAATGTATTAGGTATTTTAAAACCAGTTTAACGAGGTTAAAAATGAAGATTTGTTTTGTATATAATAAAAAAAAAAAAAACTGGAGAAATCGGAGAATTAAGTTAAGGAACTTATATTCGCTAATATGGACGGCAAAATTAAATTTAATGTAGTTAAGTAAAATGGTTTTATTTTAACGTTGGTTTTAGAAGCAAATGTGAAACGGTAATAAATGAGAACGGAAGGTTTGGCAATTCTGAGAGTAAATGGGAAGCGAAAGGCTGTTGAATGAGATAAATGGGATAGCAAATGATTAGATGTAAGGTTACACTACACTTCAACACTAAACACAATTAAACACATTTATATCACACGACGCACAAAGAAAAACACACACGACACGCACACTCCACAAAGTCCGAGAGACGACTGACTAAACCCAACGAAACAAGTAAGAGTTTGTTTATTGGAAATCCCGTGAGTCATTGACCGTCTATTTTTAGAGAAAATAATCTTCCTTTTTGAAAATGAAATACTTGTAAATATTTATTTTGAATGCTTTTTAAATATAAAATGCTTTGTAATTGTTGGTAAGAAATGACAACTTAAATTAAATTTATGCGGAGAGGAAAATTAGAGCAAAGAAAAAACATGCGTATTTGTAGATAATTATAAATCGAACCATTGTTAGATTTATCAAACGCTCAGCATGGTATTCTCCATGCCATCTGTTGGCGAAGCAACGAACTAGTTGCATGACCTCCAATCATGTTGCCGCGCGGGAAATCCCCCGGATTTAAATGTGAATAGTTTAGATTTAGATTTTAACACGAGATGGATTTATTTATTTTAACAAGCGATGATTGATTTGTATTAGTTGATATGTATTTTCGATTTTAGTTAAGTAATTAAATATTTTCTTGGAAGAGGCGGATAATTTATACTGATATGTCGTTTAATATAAAATATTTAATTACACATGTTATTATGTTAAAGGTATTAAAGCCAAGAGAGTAATTTTATTTTAGTATAGTGGTATGGTGGCAACACTGTCATTTCAAACTAGACTATACGCCTTGACTTTAAAATACGTTAGAGTTGGTGTGGCCATATAACTGGAATGTCGTAGATAATTGTAAGTAGTATTTAATTATTATTTAAACATTGATATCTTGAATTTGTATAACTTTTGACTGTTAAAAATGTAATAAATTAATATTGTTTCACCTTAAAGTAAAGACAAATGTTGATGAGGTCCATAAAATAGGAAATAGTCAAATTAAATCAAACTTGCATTTTTCAACAGGAAAATCTCATATTGTAACGTAACATTCATATGCATTTGATATTATTTTACTTTAATTTGTATTATATAATTTAACCTTACCTGATTGTAATTCGATTGTTTTACTTTCTGTACAGACGTAGATCATTCCATCCCAGTTGGCCAGATACACCAAAGTAAAGTAAGATCCACACCATTATATTTTATTATACTGTATAGTAGCTGATATAGCTAAGGGTCATTTGATTTATAATTTGTCCATTTTTCACCATCAGTAAACCATCTTAAGTTCAACGATGTCAGATTGTATTTATTAATTCCTGGAGTAAATTATCTCAATTGGTTGGTTATGTATTGCCAAAATTTAAACTATGTTTATACCTAATTGGCACCCTCGGTATATTTGACACCAAAATTAATTGTTTGTGACGATCAGGTGAGGAGTAACGGAGGCACAAAGTTAACATTGGCCTTATGGAACAAAACACCAAGATGGCGTCCGGCAACTTCCGGTGATGAAGACTCTTAAGAGGTTAAGAGTCTTCATCACCGGAAGTTGCTAGACGCTAACTTTAGGTTTTGTTCCATAAGGCCAATGTTAACTTTGTGCCTCCATTACTCCTCACCTGATCGTCACATACAATTCATTTTGGTGTCAAATTAAAGGTTTCGTCGTCCTCTAGGGAAATACAATGTCAAATTCCTTAATTTGGGTATCATAATTTCATAATAAATAGTTTAATTTTGAACTGAAACATTGTACATGTTCTCATTAATTTGTAAGAAAATCCAAATTCGACTATTGTATTTCCCTAGAGAACGACGAAACCTTTAATTAGACACCAAAATTAATTGTTTGTGACGATCAGGTGAGGAGTAACGGAGGCACAAAGTTAACATTGGCCTTATGGAACAAAACACCAAGATGGCGTCCGGCAACTTCCGGTGATGAAGACTCCTAAATAGCACTAATTTAAACTAATATAAAAATAAAGTAAACTTCTTACCGGTATGGAAAATTTGTTAAAACGCACAACATGCTCTAACAATTTTCTCGAGCCGAGAGCGGATGCAAGGTACAATAAAATAAAATCGCTGTAGACACTGTAAGGAGAAAACACAACGTCCTTATTGTAGTCTCTAGACGCTATCTTCTGGAATATTTCGGTAGAGAACTGCAGCTGAGCGTTGCTTATCTTGACTCCTTCATGGGAAAGGGCTGCTAGGCGGTCCACAACAAGCAGCGAGAAAACGAGCAAAATAAGCTGAAATACAGAA
The DNA here is from genome assembly GCA_963675035.1 of Allygus modestus. Classification (NCBI taxonomy): domain Eukaryota; kingdom Metazoa; phylum Arthropoda; class Insecta; order Hemiptera; family Cicadellidae; genus Allygus; species Allygus modestus. The sequence continues at coordinate 434,865,655 of OY776111.1, read as the reverse complement.
TTGGAATATAATGGTTTGAACATATGAAAAACTCTGTAAAAACCAGGAGTACATGTTTGCTCACTCAACGAGTGTTAACTTTTTCGATTTATAAATAGTTATTGAGTAGCGTTTAAATACGACTTAAAGCAACATTATGGATACATTACATACATTATGGATAACATACATTGATACTGGATGTTATTATAGGTGTATCATTGAAAGTATTATTGATATTTTAACAATAATAATTTATACTATTATTTCATGAGTGCTAATAATACTCAACAATAAAGGATATGTACTATTTAAAAAGTTGACAAATTAAAACTGGAATTTTTCACTTGAATGGTTACCTTAAACCTCTCAGTCATTATGATTCACAATAAGTATTGAAGCATTGTGATGTTCTTCCCAAAAGAATAACTAGTCTGATTATATCCTACAGGACTTTAAACAAAATATATCATGTTGCTTTATCTATTATGTCTTTATTCGCCGTAATTGACATTTTTGTGTTAGTCTTTACGGTATACTTTAATCCGTGCGAATGTACTTTAATTACAAAAATACCCCCGTAGCAGCAAACCTGCGTACTCAGCGAATTTCCACTGCATATATATGTATCTTAATACCACATAAAGCCACATACCAAGTTTCATCAATATATATTCATAAATAAACGATTTATGATATTTTAATGATTCTCCGTAAGAATAACATGGCGGCTGAGTATGCAGGTTTGCTGAAGCAAGGAACAAAAAAATGGGGTTTTATACAAATATCAATATAACTCATGTAGGTTGAGCCACATACCAAATTTCATTAATTTATTTTCATAATGAAGGGAGATAACACGTTACTTATTCTCCATAAGAATAACATCGCGCTGAGTACGCAGGTTTCCTGCTACGGAAGCCTTTGGTAAAAAATTGTTTTTTGAGCAAATATCAATGGTCCACAACCAGATGAAGCCATATCCCAAGTTTCGTCAGTATACGTTCATAAATAAGCGATATATAAGATTTTTATTTTCCTCCATAAGAATAACATTAGACAACGTACTGTGTTTAGCACTTTCAATAACTCGGTAACCAATTGACGTAGAGGAATTATCAAAACACCAAATTGTGTGTTTTTTTTCAAGCTGAATACAATGGTAAAAACTAAAATTTGACTATTTCCAAAATGATATATAAAAAATCCAAAAAAAAAAATTTTTGGGGTACAAAACCCCCCAAAAATACCCCTTCCGATAATGCGATCAGGCTGGTTTTCGAACTTAAAGTCATGAATGTTGCTTTACACGTTTATACCAAATTTCATCAAAATCGGATAATTTTCACTAGAGTTATCGTGCTCACGGACACACACACACACAGACATTTACATATATATATAGTTTCGAACGAATGGTGTTTTTGGGGTCTGGGGACCTCAAAACGAAAAGTTATCATGGTCCCGGGCCTAGGTCTTACCATGCCAACTACGGTAATAGCTTCTTCCCTATAGGGGAAATTCGCTAATAGTCTTTGACATCTAGGGGACCTTTTTTAGAGATTTTTACAAATTTGCTAATCCATTGCATTTTTACTTTCTCCCCCTTATACGTAGTATATGGAGAAAGTATTGTTTTGGTCAGAATTTTCGAATTTGAGTTGTTAGTGGAAATATTCGTTTTGGTGCTCCCTGAACCCAAAAAAGTGGTTTTTACGTGTTGTCTGTCTGTTTGTGTGTGTGTCCGTGTGTGTGTGTGTGTGTGTGTGTGTGTGTGTGTGTGTGTGTGTGTGTGTGTGTGTGTGTGTGTGTGTGTGTGTGTGTGTGTGTCTGTGTGGACGTGTACAGAGCTAGAGCCCTAACCTATGGACCGATTTTGATGAAATTTGGTATGTAGGTACTAATCCACGATATCTCCAGGCGTTTTTTTCATTTTTTTGAATTTTTGATTTTTAAGGGTAATTATGCCCCAAAAACCGCCAAAAAACATGAAAAATCCAAATTTCTCAAAAACGGCTCTAACGATTTTGATTAAACTTTAGTCGTTTGTATAACTTTAGTTCTCCAACAAAATGACACCACCCGCATTTCTGTAAAAATTCGGGTTCAGAAATTACAGGACTTAAAACATCCAAAATTCAGTTTTTTTGATTTTTCATAAAAAAACATAAATATTAAAAAATATTACTATTCACCATTAAAAAGAGCTCTAAAAACTAAATAATTTAGTATTTTAATTACTGTTCTACGATTGCTGGTTTCGGAGGAAATTTAAATTTTCATTTAGCGGTAAACGCAGTACGTTGTCCAATGTTATTCTTATGGGGAATACAAAAGTTACTATTTCTCTCTTATTTACTGATCAATTTCATTCAAACTTGATATGCCTGTCAATTTAGCATTGACCAACAGAGTTAATTCGAAATATGTAAACCGGGGGGGGGGGAATAGGGGGCATTTCCCCTCTTAAAACCACGAGTGTAGCAATGGATTCTGTAGTGCCTCCAAAGCAGGGATTTGGGTGGATGTTTTTTAAAACAACTTGTTTACAAGATTTTCTGTACATTCGACCATGTTTTGTATTCTATATTTAGTAAATAAAAAGTAATTTATTCATTTAAGTTGGGCTAAAAGGGAGAAAGTATGTGTCAGTTTCCTGATACCGTTTATTTTAAATGTATCTATGACAAAAATGTCTTATTGTACTAAACTGCAATATTTTTTGAAAAAATAATTAATAAAAGCCTTTTATTAATTATTTAACTATTTACTTCTTTGTACTTAAAGTTTGTAGGCCAAAAACTGTTTTATAATCATTACTAACTACCATAAACTCGCTTGAAATTACGTTTCCAAATTAATACTGTCCTATTATTATAAATAAATAAAACATTATGATAATTAAATTTCAAGTGTTCATTAAAACAGATCATGCTGCATTAAATTTCTTTAACTTTATATTTGTTCAACAAACTGTTCCAAGCTTTTTAAAAACTGTTATTACTTTAAAAACTTTAATTTACTTAGTTGTTTTATGATGGTTTTAGACTTTGGTTATACATGATAAAAATACCGTTTTAGTTTAAAAATACCCCCGTTGCAGCAAACCTGCATACTCAGCGAATTTTCAATGAATATATAACATAACACATTAAAAAACTTAACAGGATTCATAATAAATGTATTCACAAACAAGCGATATTTAAAATATTAATTATTCTCCATAAGAATAACATTGGGGATGAGTACGCAGGTTTGCTGCAACAAGGCACACAAAATTATGGGTTTTTATGCAAATATCAATAGAAGTCATCTTAGTGAAGTCACATACCAAGTTTCATCCATATACATTCATAAATAAGCGATATATAACATTTTAAACATTTTCCATAAGAATAACATGGGGACCAAGTACCTAGGTTTGCTGCTACAGGAGCCATAAGCGAAAAAATGTTTTTTTGTGCTAACAACAATAAACCACAACCAGATCAAGCCATATACCAAATTTCGCCAGTTTATGTTCATAAATAAACGAGATATGCAATTTTTCTTTTTCTCCATAAGAATAACATTAGACAACGTACTGTGTTTAGCACTTTCAATATCTCGGTAACCAATTGACGTAGAGCAATGATCAAAATACCAAATTGTTTGTTTTTTTAAGCTGAATTCAATGGTGTAAAATAAAATGTGATTTAAATTAAAATTACATGTGAAAACCCCAAAAAACACATTTTTGGGGTACAAAACCCCCCAAAACCCCCCCTTCGGAAGGTGCGATTCATCTGGTTTTCGAACTCGTTCAAATAAATGGTACTTTAAACATTTGTACCAAATTTCATTAAGAGCGGACCTTTTTTACGAGAGTTATCGTGCTTACGGACACACACATATATATATATATATATATATATATATATATATATATATATATATATATATATATATATATATATATATACATATATACAAATTTGAACGAATGGTGTTTTTGGCATCTGGGGACCTCAAAATGAAAAGTTATCATGGTCTCGGGCTTAAGTCTTACCATGAGACCTACGGTAATAGCTTCTTCCCTATAGGGGAAATTCGCTAAAATGCATAAGCATACATTGGTGTGAGTTGTGTTGGATATTAAGATTAAGCTAGGTAAAATACGAGATTAAATCAATCTTTTTTATGCATTTACTGTATGATCGCAGATTTATAATCACTTATAGGTTCTTGTTAAAGTTCACAATTATAGTGTTTGTTATAAATACATTGTTTTGTAATGTGTATATGATCGCTTGTCAATTAATAGTAAATAAATTAATATATCTTTAACAAAATATAGAATTACATAATCATAAAATCCTACTTTTAGCGAATTTCCCCTATAGGGAAGAAGCTATTACCGTAGGTGGCATGGTAAGATTTAAGCCCGAGACCATGATAACTTTTCGTTTTGAGGTCCCCAGATGCCAAAATAACTATTCGTTCAAATTTACATATATGTATATATATATATATATATATATATATATATATATATATATGTGTCCGTTACCGCAATAACTTTTGAAAGAAACACCCGATTTTGATGAAATTTGGCACAAATGTGGAGAGTAGCATTTATGACTTTAAGTTCGAAAACCAGATCGATCGCACTATGGGACGGGGGTTTTATGGGGGTTTACAATTTTCCAAAAATCGGTTGTTTGAAATTTGACCCCAAAATGTTAAAAACACTCAATTTTGGTTATAGCCATTTTATAGAGCTTAAAAAAACAAATAATTTAGTATTTTGAATTATGAACCTAGGTTAAGTGGTTGCGGAGAAAATCCAGAAAAACGTGTCCCATGTTAATCTTATGGGAAAAAGGTTTTTAGATTTTTCTCAGATAGTTTTACTAAAAACTTCACATTTCTGTTTATTAATGTGTTTAGCTCAACAAAACAAACATTTTGGTGTTTTAATTGTTGTTCTACGTCCAACCGTTGCAGAGATATTCAAAGTGCTAAACACAGTACGTTGTCCAATGTTATCCTTATGGAGAATAAATAAAATTTTATATCTCGATTATTTATGAATGTATATTGATGAAACTTGGTATGTGGCTTCAACTAGTTGTGGTATATTGTTATTAGCACAACAAGCAAGTTTTTTGTTGATAGTCCCCGTAGCAGCAAACCTGCATACTCGGCCCTCATGTTATTCATATGGAGAATAAGTAAAGTTGTATATCTCTCTTAATTATGAACCTACATTAAGAGAACTTGGTATGTAGCTTCACCTGTTTCAGTTGTATTGATAATTGCAAAAAAAACACATTACTTATCTTCCTAGTTGCAGCAAACCTGCGTCCTCAACCCTAATGTTATTCTTATGGAGAATAAATAAAATGCTATATATCACTTATTCATGGCTGTATTTTTGTGAAACTTGGTAAATAGCTCTATGTAGTAGTGAGTCACATATATATTTATTGGAAATTTGCTGAGTACGCAGGTTTGCTGCGACGGGGGTATTGTGTTTTATTCTCGTCCTCCATCTCAGTATAATACGTTTTTGTAAAACAGTATAACACTAAACAAATTTAGTTAAAAATGTGTGTCTGTTTAGTTTATCATCCTCTCTTTTATAAATATTACATTTTGAACAATAGGCTAGTGATCTCGGGATTTTATGACGATGATATGACATGAATATTTAAAAAGGGGATAAAAATTAGTTAAGAGTTTTTAAAGAGGTTGAAATTATTTATTGTCATAGAAGGCGTGAGTAAACCTGGCGACTATGACAGGTATGGAGCGTAGGCGGGCGGGTGCTACAAGAGGGTGCTACAGGAGGGTGCTACAGGAGGGTGCTACAGGAGGGTACTACAGGAGGGTGTTACAAGAGGGTGCTACAAGAGGGTGCTACAGGAAGGTGCTACAGGAGGGTGCTACAGGAGGGTGTTACAAGAGGGTGCTACAGGAGGGTGCTACAAGCTCTTAATCGGAAATTACGTACATCCACCTCTGGATCTTATTATAATTTTATAAAATTATAATCTGCCTATTGTAGCAAGAAAATGTATACTTTGTACATTAAATATCCACCAATATTTCATAAGATTTTGTTGATAAACGTTACAAGTTTTGGTGTTTTAAACAAAATTTAAGATGTAGGACAGCCAACAAATTTTAAAACCGTACCAAGTCATGCATAATAACGAATTTTAAAATATGTACCTGTACAATGACATAGCCTTAAAACTATTTGGGAGGGGCTAGGGACATATTGCTACAGTACCAGCCTTTGAGTATCAATTGTGCAAATCCGCGACCACACATGAACTGTTCGTTCGTGTTGACATCTTTAAAGTGATTAACAGTATATTTTTGTTTTTAAATGAGCTTTAAATATTGAGCTCCAACTAAATTCTGGAGTCAAAACTACTGAACGATCTTAATTTAAAAGCTGTAGATTATAAAACTGTACTTTAAAATACTGAAACACTCATATCTGCCCCTGGGGATGGGCCATGAGCCACCTCGTGGCACAATTAATTGCGATGCGCGGTTTGAATGAGCACGGTACAAAATAAGTATCCAAATGTTATTGATCAGTGGCGATTACCTAAAACCCCGCAAAAAACCGAGAGAGTAATATGACAAATTTACTGGAAGAACGGAGCCCTAAGGTTGGTTGTGTCACATGTCCAAAGTTGGGGCATCATTCCAGAGATGCGGCTTTGTAAAACAGATCCAGAGAACCATAAAAAGTCTAAATTGGAAGCGATAGTAAGAAACCAGTTTATAAAAACTATGACAGTTGTGTGAGCTGCATTCCGTGGTTAGCCCTTGGAACTAATAATAAAGAATATCTGATTCTATTTTCATGAGCTCAAACAAAAATGAATGTCCATAAGGAATTCATGGGAAGTTTGTCGGGGTCTCTGGCGCAGCCATAAGGCAATATCAGGACGAAAACCATTTGGTGTTCCTATTTATAGCTAAACAATCAGTGTCAATGTGTAAACTGTCTAGGTAATTGGGAAGTAGGAGAATTCGTTATGAGTGAGTGAGGGCATTGCCTTTTATAGGTATAGACACAAACATTATTGATCAGATGGTCATAACAACATTTCTATAGCAGTCGTAAACGTTTATACATTTTCCCACAGAATGAAGAACAAACAAATGTTACAAATGTAGCGGAGCCCTGAGGTTGGAAAAAAGGTTTCCGGAGTCTTTGAGTTCCTCAACAACCTAGAATGGTTCGGGAACGGATTTAAGGAGTCTTTTTCGTAATCCCCTGGAGTACTCTTTTCTTCATAAGATTAACATGGCAATGGATTATCCAGTGGGGTGGAACCCAAAGAGACCGGTTATAAATTCTAAATGCTATAGACGAATGACAACTGGCTAAAATAACGGACAAAAACGGAAAAAATAACATGGACATTTTTCCAGTAGGGCAGAGCCCTTAGGTTGGTTTGGGGGGACGGATTCAACATCAAGAATCAAGAGATGTGGCTTTGTGAAACATATGCAAAGAACCATCACACATTCAAATTGGACTTCGGGAAGGGGTATAAAAAGCCAGTAGGGCGGAGCCCTTAGGTCGGGAAAAACATTATTTGAAAACCTTTAGTCACCCCCGTGGTATGGTCCGAGAGCAGATTTAAGGAGCCGTTTTCGAGCCATTTATAAAAAAAATTGTTTGTTCTTCATTCTATGGGAAAATGTATAAACCTTTACGACTGCCATACAAATGTTGTTATGACCATCTGATCAATAATGTTTATGTCTATACCTATAAAAGGCAATGCCCTCACTCATTCTTCACGAATTCTCCCACTTCCCAGTTACGTAGAGAGTTTACATTTTGACACTGATTGTTTAGCTATAATATAGAAATACCCCCGTTGCAGCAAACCTGCATACTCAGCGAATTTGCAATGCTATGTGGTATATATATATACCGTATACAGACACTTACCAAGTTTCATAGATACATATTCACAAATGAGCCGTGAATTAAATTTTATTTTTCTCCATAAGAATAACATGGGGATTGAGTACTCAGGTTTGCTGCAACAAGGAACAGAAAATATTAGGTATTAATGCAAATATCAACAGGCCACAACCAGGCGAAGCCAAATACAAAGTTTCATCCGTATCCATTTATAAATAAGTAATTTATACAATTTTAATTATTCTCCACACGAATAACATGGGGAGCTGTGTACGCAGGGTTGCTGCAACAAGGAACACAAATTATGGTTTTTTATACAAATATCAATGTAACTCAACTAGGTGAAGCTACATACCAAGTTATATTAATTTATGTTAATAATTAAGGGAGACATAGAATTTTAATTTTTCTCCATAAGAATAACATGGGGGCTGAGTACACAGGTTTGCTGCTTTAGGAACCTTTAAAATATTTTTTTTTAGAAAATGTCAATAGACCACAACCATATAAAGCTGTATACCATGTTTCGTCAGTATACCTTCATAAAGAAGCGAGTTATATTTTTTTCTTATCCTCCATAAGAGTAACATTAGACAACGTACTGTGTTTAGCACATTCAATATCTCGGTAACTGATTGACGTAGAGGAATGATCAAAATACAAGTTGTATGTTTTTTAGCTGAATCCAATAATAAAAAATAAAATTTGACTTTTTCAAAAGTTATATGTAAATAAAAAAAACATATTTGGGGTACAAACCCCCCCCCCCCCAAAACACACCTTTAGATAAAGCGATATGGCTGGTTTTCAAACTTAAAGTCATAAATGTTGTTTAACACGTTTTACCAAATTTAATCAAAATAGGACCATTTTTACGAGAGTTATGTCCATAAGGAATTCATGGGGGGTAACTTTGTCGGGGTCTCTTCCGCAGCCTTAAGGTCAGATCAGGACGAAAACCATTGAGTTTTAGCAAATTTCTTCTGTAGGGTAGAAGCTATTGCCGTAGTCGGCATGGTAAGACCTAGGCCCGGGACCATGATAACTTTTCGTTTTGAGGTCCCCAGATGCCAAAAACACCATTCGTTCAATACTGTGTATAGCATGTGTGTATATATATATATATATATATATATACAGTGGTGTTTTTGGCATCTGGGGACCTCAAAAGGAAAAGTTATCATGGTCCCGGGCCTAGGTCTTACCAAGCCGACTACGGTAATAGCTTCTTCCCAATAGAGGAAATTCGCTAAAACTCATTGGTTTTCGTCCTGATCTGACCTTAAGGCTGCGCCAGAGACCCCGACAAAGTTCCCATGAATTCCTTGTGGACATTAATTTTTGTTTGAGCTGATGAAAACAGCTAATCTTGATTATTAGTTCCAAGAGATAACCACAGAATGCAACTCACACAACTATTATAGTTTTTATAAATCATTTGCGGGGCGAAGCCTGCGGGTAACAGTGTAACAGCAAGTATATGTATATGTATCATAGACATATTTGAGATATATCCTGCTGATGTTCTTACAATAGTTTGCTAAGTAAGATTTTAATCTAACTTTTAAATGTATTTTACATTTAAAATTCTGTTACTGTAGTGAATACATTTCAGTTTATGTGCATTTTTCACTTCTATTGTTCGAAGTGTTAAGCCGAAAACCTTAAACTCCTATAACGTGATGTTTAAAACGGCTACACATTTTTTAAACGTCCTAATTCTATTTCCAATTTGTTTATATTTAACGTTTGGCATTACAAGTTTTTTCGATGGCTTTAGCATCATTAGCCATGCATTTTATTTCCTTACCGAAGAGGGTTCGGGGGTTATTCAAATATAAAGGTCACGTTAAAATATATGAAAAGATACATCGACCTACCCTTAACATCTCTTCAGCACTTCTATTACTATTTATATGGTGTAAACACCAACTCACCATACTGACTGGAGTCCTGCCACAACAATTGCGTACAGTCTAACTGATGTGAGATATCCAGCTGTGTCATCATGGTGTGTTACTGGAGTCATCAAAGTCAGCGACCTTAGCAAGTTGTGTATGCTCTCATTGTCTACTTAATTGAATGTACACCCATAATATCGTCTAGTTACCGAAGTTAATTAATTTACACGAGTGTAATATTTAACACCAACGCTAACGTAAAACCCATGATCATAAACAACAAGAACAATAGTAATATTTAAATACATCAATAATAATATTAATAAATATTAAAATTAGTTTGATGATTTAAGCATCTTAATTCTTCAGCCGTATTATTAATTTCTAATTTTATTTCTAACTAGCTGTGTACCCGTCTTTCGCACGGGTTGTATGTCTAAATAATAGATGAATTTGAAAAGAATAACTGTTTTCCGATGTCCTGTTCCCAACTATTAGAAAGGACCTAATAAAACCCCTTAACTCCTTAACCTTATCCAAAAATAGTTTTCAAATTTAGTGTTAAGTTGAGACACTCAGTAGTTGGCTACATAAAGATCTATTTAGAGAGGCATACATCTCGTCACCCCCATGACCCAAGCACACAAAGTATCTGTATGAAATCTCTAGAGAAAAACACCATGACTCCCCATTATGGGCCCTGTTGTTGTTGCTGATGTCCTTTAAAGTACCAAATTACAGCTCTATTGGTTGAAGAGTTTGTGATGATTATATTAAAGGTCAGTGGGGCAGATGCCTAAGTATTTTTTATGTACTTTTTTGCTACCAAATTTCATCTCCATCAGTCCAGTAGCTGGTGCAAGATTGTTAAAATAAGTATTCTGAAGGTTCGGGGGTGGGGCCCTAAAACACGTTCTTAACGGGAATAGGCTTGTGTTTGTTCTGATTTATTAGGTATGTTCCTATGTTGTACATCTGCAGAATAAGGGAAACCACTATGCGAAATTTCACCGTCCTAGACATTGTTGTTAGTGAATTTCCTTTGGAAAGTGAACTATTAGCATGACCCGAAGGTGAAACTTAAGCCCGGGACCACCATAGAAGTTCCTAACGTGACACCCTGAACACGTTTTGGGGGTTCGTTAAAAATGTTATATATATTTTTATATAGCCTCCCAGTCTCACAAACCTATATTCTGGAAACGATATATCGATGATATATTCATGATATGGACATATGGTCGTGATAAACTGGAAAACTTCTTACTGTCCCTGAATACTTTTAGTAATCTAAAATTTACATGGACCATATCCATATCATCTGTTACGTTTCTAGATGTGAACGTGTATATAGATAAAGGAATTTTAAAAAATAACATAAATGTGAAAAGTACCAACACGTTCCAATATCTACATTATGAAAGCTGTCATCCTCCACATATAAAAAAGTCTATCCCAAAAGGTCTAACAAAAAGAGCAATGAATTTATGTAGCGAGAGAAAACACATAGAAAATTATGTTGACAACCTACTAATAGCTTTCACTAAAAGAGGTTATCCACGGAAGCTTCTTAACTCTAAACTTAACACTAGGACTATAAAAGTAAAGAATAAACCATCTTTTGAGAAAGAAGATCCAAAATTTATAACCACTTACCACCCTGGGTTATACAAACTTAATAACATAATGCGAATAGCTTATAATGTATTACAGCAATCCTCTTCTACAAATGTAATATTTAAAAAGATTCCTAGAATAATATTTCGAAGACCTCCTGTACTAAAAGAAATATTATCAAAACCTAAACTTCCTTCTAAAAACGAACAAATGAAAACAGAACAAAAGAATAAAGTACAACCCTGCAAGAAACCAAGATGTCTCGTTTGTAAAATGATTCCATGTTCATCGACATTCTCGAGTAGTATAACAAACCAAACATACCCCATTACAAAAAACATGTCCTGTGACTCATCAAACATCGTGTATCAAGTTAAATGCAGTAAGTGCCCTAAGGATTATATAGGATCAACCATAAACACATTAAGAACAAGAGTATGCCTTCAATCATAGGAAGATGGAGCAGCCACTGGTCAAACATGCCGATCATCACAAGGAATCTTTTGAAGAACTATATACAATTATACCGATTCGGCAATTAAGGAAAGACTCCACGACACAACAGCTGAGATATATGGAACAAGCTCACCAAATGGTTTTAAAATCTAAGTTCCCCATGGACTGAATTTAAGATAGATTGTGCCACAGATGTTATTTAATGGCCAATTTACATGTGATCTTTATTTATATTTATATTTTCGTTCTTTAATTTTGTTAGATGTTATAGTTTTTTATTTATACTTATTATACTTTTATTTTATTTTATACACCTGAAGAAGCGAAATGCGAAATATAGTGTAATGTATTGAATTTTTCAGTTCCTTATTGAATTGTAGCTATATATATATATATATGTGTGTGTGTATGCACTCTAGCGGTTGCATTTTTTGTCCGATTTACTCCAAATTTGGTAGGGACGTTCCTTTCTATAATCTGTTGGACAAGTTCGTTGGGCAAAACAATCGAAAAACTCTAAACCCAACTTTTGGGGATTAATCTTTCAAATTTCGAGTTTTTGGGCCCAAAAAGGGTCAGAAAAGCCCCAGATGTAACATTAATGCATGTAAAAAGATGGGAATTAGAGAGGCGAAAGTTTTAAGCCCTCTCTCGTCATTCTAGCATAAATATTTACCGAGTTATTAAAGAAAATGTGTATCGACTAAACAGAGTACGTTGTCTTACGGGGGTTTTATACTAGAAAAGCTTTTTATTCTTTTGTTAGAGTACTTTTATCATCCCCAGCAGCCTCACGCCTACTTTCAAGCCTGTCTGGACCTTCTCCTAACCTTATAATGCGCAAAATTGTATTCCCAGCTTTGCAAGTAAATAAAACCAGGAGGATCAGAACAGCCAAAAATCAATGTTTTCAGATTTCAATAAAAATTGGACAAATGTATGTTTTTACACTGATTTTGAGTTTTAAAAGTTGTTATGTGGAAATTCACTTCCCTCACGTCAGCGTGCTGCGTGCGAACTCGTTTTTCAGTTACAGTGATCACAGTTTACGCAAGTGAATGTGTCTGAAAAATATAGATTTAAATAATATATCCACTCTGTATACTTCTGTTATTTAGTACCAATCTTCACTTAACATTTTAAATGAGAACTACTACAGCTGATTATGGAATACATATTCATAAATTATCAACTGGTTTAGTATAAATAATGCTTTGTCCATAACCATAAGATGGTATCTTGAAAATCCCGTGGGGTGTAGCCCCAAGGTGATTCAAGTTTGAAGTAGCATATAATCTTCTTACGTCCGTATAGAACCTAGAAAAAACGTGTCATCTACATCAGTTCACCCGTTTCCCTGGGAAAAGCGAACTAACACGATCAAACCCGCGCGAAAACACGTTTTTGAGCGGCCTCAATTATTTTACAAAAGGCTTATAACAGTTTAAAATGGCCTAAAACCTTCTCACGAATGTATTAAACAAAGAAACAAAGATTATTCAAAATCAGTGCACCTTTTTTCCTGTGAAAAGCGAAGAAAAACACGTCCTTGAGCGTTACCGAAGGACAGACAGACGGACATAAATTGAGATAAGACTTGTTTTGGCTCCCCTAGGGTGTAAAACGTGAAATTATGCAAAAATGTCATAATTCCAAGCAATGTACAGAAAGAAACTTTAAATTTTGTATATAGATATCCTCTCTGTATACTTATGTCATTTATTACCAATTTTTGCTCAACGTTTTAAATAAGAACTACAACATCTATTTATAGAGCAACTATTCTTAAGTCATTATCTGGTTCAATATAAATAAATGCTTTGTCCATAAGATTAACATAGGATCTTTAAAACCCCGAGGGGCAGAGTTCTAAGGTGAATTCCAAAAATCAATTTAACCTAAAACCTTCTATCACTCATATAGAACATAGAAAACAGGTTTCATCGAAATCAGTGTCCCCGTTTCCCTGTGAAAAGCGAACAAAACGTGACCTAAATTGCACGAAATCTCGTTTTTGAGCAGCCGCCATTCTTTTTCCAAAAGGCGTATAACATTTTAAAGTGGCTTAAAACCTTCTTACGCATATATAAAATAAAGAAACAAAGTCTCATAAATGTCACTTCACCCGTTTTCCCGAGAAAAGCGAACAAAAACCCGTCCTTGAGCGTTACCGACAGATAGACAGACAGAAATTGAGATAAGACTTGTTTTGGCTTCTTTAGGGTGTAAAACGTGAAAATATGCAAAAATTTCATAATTCCAAGCAATGTAAAGACAAAACTCTAATTTTATTTACATAGATTACTTTATATTTTCGGTATATTGTACCCATAACTTTACTATTTATCTATGAACTTATTAAAGTATAGTTAGTATTGACAGCTTCGCTCACGATTGCATTATAATATTAGTAAAATATAAGTTAATCACATTGGTGGAATGTATTTTAACGTTCTCTGGTATACGATGATAAATCTAATTGTTTTATTATGGTGTAAAATCTATCCTCCTACCAAATTTTAACTGCATTTTTGCACTGATCGTTTACTAACAATGACAAAATTGAGAGTCTTATCAAAATATTGATATGGAATATATTAAAGCCATTAGAGGCAGAGCTCAAAAGAATTCTCGTAATAGGAGAACAATTGTACTGTGCAGGAACACTGCGATTTTCTCACCTGCTTTCAGCTTTATCGATCAATTAGTTGGGACGTGATAGTTAAGAAAGGCATGTTTAGTCTCTTAGGTGCCATTCGTGATGGTAAACATGGTAATTGTAAACGAGTTCGCACGCAGCACGCTGACGTGAGGGAATTGAATTTCCACATAACAACTTTTAAAACTCAAAATCAGTGTAAAAACATACATTTGTCCAATTGTTATTGGAATCTGAAAACATTGATTTTTTGGCTGTTCTGATGCTCCTGGTTTAATTTACTTGCAAAGCTGGGAATACAATTTTGCGCATTATAAGGTTAGGAGAAGGTCCAGACAGGCTTAAAAGTAGGCGTGAGGCTGCTGGGGATGATAAAAGTACTCTAACAAAAGAATAAAAAGCTTTTCTAGTATAAAACCCCCGTAAGACAACGTACTGTGTTTAGTCGATACACATTTTCTTTAATAACTCGGTAAATATTTATGCTAGAGTGACGAGAGAGGGCTTAAAACTTTCGCCTTTTTAATTTCCATCTTTTAACATGCATTGATTTTACATCTGGGGCCTTTCTGACCCTTTTTGGACCCAAAACCCCAAAATAAGAAAGATTAATCTCCAAAAAAGGGGTTTAGAGTTTTCCGATTGTTTTGCCCAACGAACTTGTCCAACTGATTACTGAAAGGAACGTCCCTACCAAATTTGAAGTAAATCGGACAAAAAATGCGACCGCTAGAGTGCAAAAACACATATATATATATGTCTATATATATATATATATATATATATATATATATATATATATATATATATATATATATATATAAAACATTTTGAACGACCCCCCAAAACGTGTTCAGGGGGTCACGTTAGGAACTTTTATGGTGGTCCCGGCCTTAAGTTTCACCGTGCGGGTCATGCTAATAGTTCACTTTCCAAAGGAAATTCACTAACAATTTTAGCTGTAAATGCCCTTCCCTAGGGATGCATGTGTTCCGTGGCCTATAAGTTCCATTAACACGCCGTTACTGTATGGTTAAGAACACAACATTACTAAGTGACACTAAGTGATGGTATTTACTAAGTGACATACTTTACTCTAGTTTTAGCGAATTTCCCCTTCAGGGAAGAAGCTATTACCGAAGGTGGCATGGTAAGACCTAAGCCCAAGACCATAATACCTTTTCATTTTGAGGCCCCCAGTTTCCAAAAACACCATTCGTTCAAATTCATATATATATATATATATATATATATTTATATATATATATATATATATAGGTATATATATGTGTCCATAGGCACGATAAATTTTGTAAAAATGGTCCGATCCTGATGAAATTTGGTACAAACGTGGAAGGCAAGACCTATTTTCATGAATTCAAGAAGCAGACAGGTCGCTCTATTTTAAGGGGGTTTTTGGGGGGGTGGTTTGTACCCCAAAAATGTTTTTTTTAACTTTATACATATAGTTATATTTAAACCCTAATTTTGGTTTACACCATTAAGTTCAGCTTAAAAAGCAAACAATTTGGCATTTTGATCATCACTCTACGTCAATTGGTTACCGAGATATTGAATTACTAAATACAGTACGATGTCTAATGTTAATTTTATGGAGAATAAGTAAAATGTTAT
The DNA here is from genome assembly GCA_963675035.1 of Allygus modestus. Taxonomy (NCBI): domain Eukaryota; kingdom Metazoa; phylum Arthropoda; class Insecta; order Hemiptera; family Cicadellidae; genus Allygus; species Allygus modestus. The sequence continues at coordinate 434,849,463 of OY776111.1, read as the reverse complement.
ATTTCGCTTATTAATGATCATATATTAATGAAACTTGGTATGTGGCTTTATATGGTTGGGGATTATTGATATTTTCATATAAAACCCATTTTTTGTGTGGCCCCATGGTAGCAAACCTGCGTAATCATCAGCTATAATGTTATTCTTATGGAGTATAAGAAACCTTGGTTGTTTATGAATATAAATTGGTAAACCTTGGAATGTTGTGGGGATCCATTGGTATTTAAATAAAAACCCGATTTTTGTGGCCCTTGATGCAGCAAACCTGCACACTCCGTCCTGATGTTTTTCTTGTGGAGAATAAATAAAATGTCATATCTCGCTTATTTATGAATATGCTTTGATGAAAGTTGGTAAGTGGCTTGATGACTTAGTGAAGTACCATTTGAAATTTGCTGAGTATGCAGGTTTGCTGCATTGGTGGTATTTTTTATATGTATTCAGTAACCGTTCAAGTTATCCTCGGGTTCACTGCTGACTTAATTTCCTGCAGTTGTTGGGTCTGATTACGATGCATGTGTGTGTGACGCGTTGGGCGCAGTTTTGTACGTGACGCGTTGGGCGCAGTTTTGTACGTGACGCGTTGGGCGCAGTTTTGTACGTGACGCGTTTGGCGCAATTTTGTACGAAGCGCGTTGGGCGCAGTTTTGTACGTGAAGCGTTGGGCGCAGTTTTGTACGTGACGCGTTGGGCGCAGTTTTGTACGTCGCGCGTTGGGCGCAGTTTTGTACGTCGCGCGTTGGGCGCAGTTTTGTATGTGACGCGTTGGGCGTCGCTTTGTATTTTCAGCTGTAATTTTTCTATAAGTACCCTCCCCCCAATACTAATCTTATGGAAAAGTAATTTTGATGACGTCTCGTACTTTTCAGAATAAAACTGAAAACTATTATCACAACTAAGATTTAGGAGAAACAGCTTAATACCTCAATCGTCACAATTGGCTAAGAAATAAGGAAGGAGTTCTCTTAACAAAAATCACCTTAGCGTACTACTGTATACTTTACCATACTTTACTACTTTATCAAAATTGTGTTTTACATACGAATCCAAACATTACAACTAGGGGTGTGCGAGTACTTAAAACTTCGAGTTTTCGGCCGAGTATTTTAATACTCGAACTCGAATCGAAGTTTTGAAAAATACTCGAAAGTTCGAGCGAGTATTTTCCGCCGATTTTGGATGATCGCTAACGATTGCAACCGGCCAAATCGCGAAGTTACGGCCGTAAAAGGCGATCGCATAACGTAAAATCGGCCGAAAACGTCGATCGGGCCGCGTAATTTCGGCTGTAAATGTCAACGGAAAACATAACATCGGCCGAAAATGACGATCGGACCACGTAATAAAGGCCGAAAATGACGACGGCATACATAATATCGGCAAAGTGGTGACCGGGACACTTAATATCGGCCGTAACCAACAATTTCATCATCTAATATTGATTATAAAAGATGTCTGGACCAGGTGATATTGGCCAAATGACAACCGGACTGTGTTTTCTCGGACTGTATTAGTTAGAAACCATATTTGGATTATGAAATATGGAGTGATGTGTAAACTCCATTACACTATTTGAAACTACGAACTGATGGCAAATACTCGCTCGAAAATACTCGAAACTCGAAAATAATTGACACTACTCGACTCGACTCGATTAAAAAAATCACTACTCGCACACCCCTAATTACAACGTTACATTTTTACATTTTATACCCTTGGTTTGAAACATAATACAAACAATATAATATGCTTTAGAAAACAATATAATATGCACTAAGTGACATACTCGACTCTAGGTTTTTAATATGTACTCAGTAACCGTTCAAGTTTTCCTCGGATTCACTTATGAATTCATTTCCTGTAGTTGTTAGGCCAGTTTACGATGAATTTGTATGTGACGCGTTGGGTGGCGTTTTGTACGTGATGCGTTGCACTCAGTTTTGTACGTGACGCGTTGGACGCCATTTCGTACGTGATGAGTTTTTTCTTGAATTTGTAGGGCCGGCTTGTCCTGGAATATGTATAAGGAAGGTTTGAGGGAAGGCTCACGCGTTGGGTGGCGTTTTGTACGTGATGGGTTGCGCGCAGTTTTGTACGTGACGCGTTGGACGCCATTTCGTACGTGATGAGTTTTTTCTTGAATTTGTAGGGCCGGCTTGTCCTGGAATATGTATAAGGAAGGTTTTAGGGAAGGCTCAATTTCTTGGGTAACGTTATCTCTTTTGACATTTTATTTCAGGGGCACGTAAAATATGTAATATAATCTGAAAAGAACCGTGAATCGACCAATTAAACCAAAACTTGTCTCAACAGTTGCGATAGTCAGTCAGTCACGCCTGATAAGTTGGTGAGTACCTGGTGAGAAGTGAAAAATCGTTCTGCATTATGTACCCATCGTACATAACCTTATCTTATTGTACCCACATGGACGTTTATTAGGATTACAAAAAACTTATTAATTTTCATAAATCGTATTCATAAATGTAACGCTTTTATATTACACTGTTAAAGTTGTTCTTAACACTATGGAGTTAATTTATCCTACATGCGCTATTGGTATTTTATGATTATTTCTAAGATCTAGTTGTTTGTCGCGATACTATAATTTATATACGGAACAGAACAGACTTAATGTCATGGATAAGCCTTAACAACAACTAAAATGTGGTCGGAAAATGACTAGTAAAATTCTATTAGCAAATATTGAAACGAAAGTTTTAGTAACAAAGGGATTAAACACATCTGGAGAACCCAGCCAGTATAAACAAAAGCAGACGCAGTTGACGACTGAGTACATGTAGGGTTGATTGATTAGGCTATCTTTACGAAATATATTTTCGGTATATTTTCAAACGGAAAATGTACAAGTACAACTCTAAATAGCTAAGAAACAAATACCAACAATACAACATTTTCATTAGTCCAAAAACGAAATACTAGTAGCATTACCAGAAGCAATTTTTCCACAACGTAATATGTTAGTACGGAGCTCAATGTTTGAATCATAATAACTCTAGTCTTTTAAAACGTTATAGAACGTAGGGATATCAACAATAATTGATCGCAACACAACCCACATAGTTTTTGGTTTCGGTTAAGTCCGAAAGGGAATTACTGGAAACCTAATTGGCTCACAAAGTCGTGGCCGCATCAAAGCGACTGATTTGAAGGTCTATTTTTTGTAGCCTTTATTAAAATTTAGAAGCAATATTGCATTCAACAACACATATAACATTAAAATTACAATAATGGCACTAACAAAAATTTTATTTTGCACTTCACTTTTAATTTTCAGTGGTAGGGGCCTATAACCTAGTGTTGTAACTGAACAACGAATTGCTTGAGTGTTTATTTGTATGGGGTTTGTAGGGTATTATAAGGAGGGAGAGGTTAACAGGTTACAATGATATGGTCATTGCATAACATGCATGTTTTTACTATGTGAAGGTATTTTAAAATCAGTTACATACCATTTTCCTGTCTTGGACAAAAGTATGTGACCACAGTTCGGTATAAATTTTGGTTCAGGGGCTAAAATGGATAATGTGTATGTAATGACAGCATTTAATAAAATAAAATACCTCCGTCGCAGCAAACCTGCGTACTCAGCGAATTTACAATGCATGCATATGTTTCTCACTACCACATAAAGCCACTTACCAAGTTTCATAAAAATACATAAATAAATAAGTGAGCTTTAGCATTTAATTTATCCCCCATAAGAATAACATTAGGGCTGAGTGTGCAGGTTTGCTGCAAAAAAATAAAAAAATAAATATGTTTTTGTGCAATTATCATTATAAGTCAACCAGGTGAGACTGCATACTAAGTTCTATTAATTTATGTTCATAAATAAGGGAGATATAAAACTTTACTTATTCTCCATAAGAATATCATTAGGGCTAAGTATGCAGGTTTGCTGCTATGGGGATAATCAACAAAAATCAATTTGTTGTGCAAATATCAATATACAACGTGAAGCCACATCCCAAGTTTCATTAATATGCATTCATAAATAATGGAGATATCAAATTTTATTATTGATAAACTGTACTTATTCTCCATAAAGATAACATTGGACAAAGTACTGTGCTTAGCACTTTGAATATATCTGCAACGGTTGGACGTAGAATCACAATTTAAACACCAAAATGATTGATTGGCGGAGCTGAGTTGATTAGTAGAAGCAAATGTGAAGTTTACATTAAAATTAACTGAGGAAAAGCCAAACACCTTTTTCCCAAAAGATTAACATGGGGGATTTTATGAGCAGGTTTTTTTGGATTTTCTTCGAAATCACTTATCCTAGGTTAATAATTCAAAATATTATATTATTTGTTTTTTTAAGCCCTAACTTGGTTCAAACCAAAATTAAGTGTTTTAAAACTTTTAAGGTTATAGCGTTTTAATTGCCATTAAAAACACTATATAATTTAATTTAATATTTGTGACATGTATTAACTTGTAAATAAATTATTTATACGAAGTTTTATGTTGTAAATAAAAAATGTTAAAGTGAAATAGAAAACAGGAAAATGGGAATTGCTGGTGCTACTTAGTTTTGCAAGTCTGGGCAGACTCGCGATTTTCATGTCCGGGGATGTAGGAACTGAGTTGGAGTCGATGGTTTAAATTGTTTCTTGGCTTGAAGGGACATGAGACTAGTCACGTGACGGCCGGACGTGGATGGTTTCTGGAAGCTTCGAACCAAGGTTATAAATTCACGCTCGTCGGGGGCCTGCGGCATTTTACGTTCAAATCTTGTGCTGAAAGTGTGTCGAGAGGATACCCGATGAGACGTGAATTTCTTCAGATTGGAAGGTACAAAAAGTTGTTTTCAAATATAGAGTCATTATTTAAATCATTGCTCCATTTCTCATTTTGTTGTTTTTCAAAAAAGGGAATCAGTCTGTAAAACTATTATTTCTTTTCCAGGGTTCGAAGCGTTTCTGGGTAGAAGATAAACTAACAGCAGACTGATTAAGTACTGAAAGAAGATTTTGTATTATTAAATTTCTGTATATTCCAAAAATTGAAGAAGTGAATTTTATTTGAAAAGTTTGAAGAAAAATAAATAAAACCAAGTTTTATTTTATTTTGAAAGTTTTAACTATTTTATTTGCAAGAGAAAATTTGTATTTTGTCTAAATAAAAGCAAAACAGATTATTTAATTCTTTTTACTTTAGAAAGACCATTTTTTAACCTGAAGAAAATAGTGTAGCCTGCTAGACAGTGCTATAGGGGAAAAAACCGATTTTTGGAAAATTTCAAACCCACTCAAACCCTCCTTCCTATAGTCCGATTTTTTCAGGTTTTCGAACTTAAGTACTTAACTTAACTAAAGTCATAAATATAACTTTACACATTCGAGCCAAATTTCATCGAAATCGGACGTTTTTCACTCAATCTATCGCATTCACGGACACACACACACACACACACACACACATATAAATTTGAACGAATAGTGTTTTTGTCATCTGGGGACCTCAAAACAAAAATTTATCATGGTCTCGGGCTTAAGTCTTACCATGAGACCTACGGTAATAGCTTCTTCCCTATAGGGGGAATTCACTAAGATAAAACCATAGTCAATGATAAAACATTATTCTCACATCAAATGATACATTTTGTAACTATTAATTATTGGACCAAAGAAACTGAACCATTCAATCAATTAGTTTCAGAACATCGGATAACAACTTTTTTGAATATATTTTATTAAAAAAGAGGTTAAATTACCTTTAACTGTCGAATGATCCAAAACGCCGTGAAATCCCACATAGAGTGACGTTTTTGATCAGTCGACAGTTAAAGGTAATTTAACTTCTTGATTTATTTCGAACAGTAGTCCGGACGCTAATCAAAATGAATATATTCTATCGAGAGAAAATAACAATGCATGATAAACGAAAGGAGATGAAGAGGCGGCCATAGAATCGGTTAAAATGATCAACATTCAATCGGCAACCGTGGGTTTTGTAACGACGATATCTCAGTATCTATTATACCAATTTTATTTTGCATTTAAATTAAATAAGGCAATGAATTGTACTAGCGAAAAAACTTATGGTTTACAGTGGTTTTTCAAGGTTCCGTTTCACAGGCCATTGACGCAATACAATTAGTTTGGTATTAGCAGTGATGCTTACATTCACGAGAAGCAGCCCAACGGCAGCGTCAGAGGTTACAAGCGAAAAGTAAATAAAATAAGAACCACAATGACAGCACAATGTGAAGAAAAAACGTCTCGTATGATTCGGGTGATTTCGATATTGTATTTTTCCGTCATCAAGAGGAAAAAAACGTGAATTTGAGCAGCAAATATACAACACCAAGAACCAACAACCAAGAAACCAGCTACTTTGGTGTCAGTTTTAGTAGATGATTTAAGCAGCAAATATACAACACCAAGAACCAACAACCAAGAAACCAGCTACTTTGGTGTCAGTTTTAGTAGATGATTTAAGCAGCAAATATACAACACCAAGAACCAACAACCAAGAAACCAGCTACTTTGGTGTCAATTTTAGTAGATGATTTAAGCAGCAAATATACAACACCAAGAACCAACAACCAAGAAACCAGCTACTTTGGTGTCAGTTTTAGTAGATGATTTAAGCAGCAAATATACAACACCAAGAACCAACAACCAAGAAACCAGCTACTTTGGTGTCAGTTTTAGTAGATGATTTGAGCTTAGAAAGAACAATTGGAAGCACTCTGCCTTCCAACTGTTCATCAACGGCTGAACAGTTCGTCCTTGAACATAAACATTGTCTAAAACGTCTAAACAGTCTACAATATACACGGAACAGCATGTGCAGCGATACCCAAATAAAAACACACCTCAGTCTGCAGTTGTGGTTAGAAGTTCGGAACCCATGTCGATCAGCGCTGCCCTCAATGGTCAAAAATTACATCGACTTAAGGCATCAAGGGTTAGTGCCTTGGACGTCGGTTCTAGGGATCACAGGTTCAAATCCCGGGGTGGCTAAACAATTCGAGAAAACCCGATTTCTCTAAAAGCGTTTATTTGTTCTTATAACACAAATGTCTTTGGCGTTAAAAACATATTTGGGCAGATCAATCAATTTGGAAAGGAATAATCGGTTTCTGTCTGACGCATATTTCTCATCACTCACATTCACAGTTGCTGTATTTGCTAGTGACGCCTCAATTAGTGATATTGTTATATAAACGTTATTTAAGTGGTCAGTTAAACACGTTTATAGCACATTTTTTAATATTATGTATCTTATTCCGATCTGTTTATATTGATGGTTATGTTTAAAAAAAAAACACGAATTGAGACATTTTTAATTGTAATTCTTTTTTTTAAACATTACTATCAATACAAACAAATCGGAATAAGGTAAAAAATATTTGAAAAAAGAGCTACAAAAGTGTTTAAATTAATATTTAAATAATGTTTATTGTAAATTTTTAACCAAATGTTTTACGTTTCCACGAGTTTATAAAATGGAATGTTCAGTCGCCACGCGGCTCTCCGCCAGTCACTTTCTTTGGATAATCAGATTATAGTTAGATATAATCCTTATAAATGAATTCAATTAAGAAAAAACACATGTGACATAAACCAAATAAAACTCTCCTCCATATGAACAATAACATGGGAACTTGGAAGTCCCATGGGGCAGAGCCCTGAGGACTTTTCTAAACGGCAAAGGCCTACGACTCTCCTAGGTAAATAGACTATATTTGTGCAATATTTCAGCAGAATTGGTCCAGTGGTTTTGGCGTGTTGGATCAATAGACAGACAGACAGACTCCACTTAATTTTTATAATAGTAGTGAGTAGTGACTAATAAAAGTACTTGAGAAAGAATGTGCATTTTGAAATCCATTTATATATAGAACAACAAACTAAAACATCTGACTTTTAAATATAAATAAACAAAATCTTAATCAGTGCTGTCAACATAACATCGCATTGAAGAATATAACAGCAAGTATGTATTTTATTTTATGACATACTCAAATTAAATTTCTTATTTGGAAAAAATTGAATTAATTTTTCTTGATTTTAAGGTTTAGTAAAGTGCAGATACTCTTCTTTTCTCCTCTGTTACCTCTACATTCTTTTCTTACTAAACACTATAAAATCTGTTCCAAATTGATCTTCTAGTCTTGTCTGTAGACACCCTTTGAACTCTACTCTTCATGTTCTTCTTAGCTTATCTCTATACTGTTACCATCCCTCCCACAATTTTCTTGTCTTTCCTCTAGAAATCCTTTTTTTCACCTCTAAACTATAAACATAATCTTCTTCTCACCCCTCCATATACACTTTTTGTATCACCTCTATAAATTATCTTCTTTTCTTACCTACACTTACCGTTCTGTGTGCTATATTTAAAGATTACATTATTAATAACGAAGAAAACTCAAATTTAGTGCTCAAATAAATAGCCTAATTTTTATCAGTAAATTTAAGATTCCTCCATTACCCAAGACTATTAAATTTGGTTTGGAACTGTCTAAATATTTGGTTCATTCAAACTTTTTTTATATCATTCATTTTTCAAGATAACATTGATGTTTTGTAACTGCTGCAATTTTAAAATGAAACTTGGCACTGAACTAAAATATTAAAGGAATTAGTAACCGTTTTAGATAAATATTCATAATAAATTTAATTAGTTCACCTTTAACCGTTTCTGGGAAATTAAGGTTTTTTGAAAGAAAGAAAACAGATTGGGATAGGAAATATGTTGTATTGCATTATTTGTTTGTTTTGTACCAAGTTTAATTTTTAGTTTATAAAAAATTGTCAGTTATTTCAAATGCCGGTTAAGATTCAACAGATTAGTTTGAGCTTGATTGTAGTGTTTCCAGAGAATTCTAGGACATTCATGTATAAGATTGTAAACTTAATTTCGAGCGTTTTGATTGGTTGGTCTGCAAGGTCCAGCTGTTTCTTGTTGCTTCTCAACCATATCCATAAATATAAGTGTCAGGCCCTCAGCCACTCCTTTTTCAGCTCTTGTTTAATGGTGAACATAGTAATATGTAGTAGTTGTCATTTCCCCAATTTGGGTTAGTAGAATTTAAATATCGTTCGAAATTAGGTCAATGTAGTAGGTTGTAATATGACTGTTTCAAAAATACTTTAATTAAATAAATGTGTAATTTCAAATGTAGTAATTTAATTTTATAGGGTCCATGAATTGACATGAGAAAATTATAAAAAGAAAGGAAGTCTTAACCGGCATTTCATTATGAAGTATAAAGTATAAATAAGAAATCAATAATAATGATAAAACTGAAGTAAGATTGGAAAAGTATTGTTACATGTTTTGAAGAAGAGGGTTGAAAGTATACATTTGAGTTGTGAAGAGTAATTTTTTTAGTTTTTTTTATATATAATAAATGTGGAAGTTTTGAAATAAAATGTGCGTGTAATACGAAATAAGATCGTGCATTCCATTGTATTCAAACAATCAAGTTGGTTTTATTATTTTGAGTATCCAGTACAATAAAGAATTAACTAAAAAAAGTGTACCTAAAATTATTAAGTTTTATAATTAATCTGAGTAATTTCTGTCATAACGGTACAGTTTCACCCAGCCTTATAACCTGGTAAAGTCTGGTGCAGTAGAAAGAGGACACCATGTTTATCATTCTTATCTTACTTATACGTACATACTTTTCTTCATTCCTAACTACATTCTGTTCTAATCTCTCAGTTTTACTACATTTTAGGTTTAGTTATTCGTTAGTCTTGTCTTACTTCTTCCTAAAGATAAGTAATGTTTCAAAGTGGCCAGTAGAGGTGGTTCCATATCATGGCCTCCTGGGAGTCCAGACTTGACACCGTGGGACTTTTCTTTGTGGGGATATGTGGAATACATAGTTTACTCATATACAAAATACATTTTTAATGTGGCTCATTAAAGAGAAATAGCCTATGTATGGTTCCATATCATGGCCTCCTGGGAGTCCAGACTTGACACCGTGGGACTTTTCTTTGTGGGGATATGTGGAATACATAGTTTACTCATATACAAAATACATTTTTAATGTGGCTCATTAAAGAGAAATAGCCTATGTATGATCTTCAGTAACAAAGCGGTATGTTGCACCATGTGTGGTTGAATTACACAATTGTTTACATGTCTGCAGAGCAACAAATATATTGAAGTCACCTATATTAGACTTGTTTTTATGAGGACTTAACTTGGTTTATTTGGTACTTAATATCAAAAGTGCACCATTCTTTTATGAAAACCCTGTATATCAACAAATTTCCTTTAGTTTGTATTTAGAATTAGAGTTATTTTTAACTCTGCAATCAAAATAATTTTAAAGTGTTTTTTACCTAATGACATGATGGATGAAGTTTATTTTTATTACAAAAACTAGCTGTTTACGCAGTCTTCATCTCGCAAATAATCCTAATCTATAAAAACTGACAGTTGTATGTGCTGCATTCTGTGGTTATCCCGTGGAACTATTAAGAATCAAGATCAGCTGTTCGTATTTTCATCAGCTCAAACTTAAAAGTGACTCTCCATAAGAATAACACAGGATTGGAAATTTGACTCCCCGAGGGGCGGAGCCCTATGGGAATTTCTTAAAACCCTTTCTTAGTGAGCACCTAAGACCCAAGAGGAAGATATGTTCCAAATTTCATTGCAATCCATTCTGTGGTTTTTGAGATTTCATGATGAGTGAGTGAGTGAGTCTGTGAGTCAGTCAGTGGTATTTGGATTTTATATATTAAGATATTAAAACTGTAAATAACAATGTAAAATTGGTTGTACTTCAAATCCATCGATATACTGTATATCTATTTTCATTTTAGTATTAGATTTGATTTTTAAAGCCACTTCCAATTAGATTTGAAGACAATAATTAATTAAAATGTATTTGTGAAGTAGCTATATTCTCTTTCTCCACAAGTAGATGAAAATGTAGTTAGGGTTCAAAAATAGCTTATCAGTCGAAGTTATACTAAAATTAGGGGTGTGCGAGTATTCGAGCTTTGAGCCGAATATTACAGCATTCGGCTCGGCTCCAGATTTGCAAGAAAGCTCGAAGTTCGAGCCGACTATTTAAATCGCCGACTAGTGAAAGAGTAATTTACAAAAGTAAATTTGAAGCAAAAACTTGCAATAATCGATGTTAGAATTCTCGTAATTTGCATCGGTAGAGCTCCATAACAGATACAATCCAGCAATGCTATGCTTTTGAACTTTCGTTTTAAAAAAATAACGAAATATAAAAGTACAAATGTTTTAAACTGTCGATCTGATCAACCAATGCAATGGATCTACTTTCTCTACGCTCAAAAATCATATTAAGAGGACATCTACACAATTATGTTTGCAGTAAAATGTTGCCGTTGCCCAGTTGAGTTGTGTAATATTTCACGGTTAATAATAATTATTACAACAACCCTAATGCTCCAGAAAAAGAACCCCAGCAAAAAACTAAAATCCATGAAATACATTTCCTAACTGTTGCAGCGTTACAGTCTTTACTGCAACTTACAATTTCCTATTGTGTATGTTATATGTAATAATGATTTAGCGTGACCAATGACCAGGGACAAGGTTGTAGGTGATGAACGACAAAAATCATGACGGCGTTTTGGTGTGCAGCCGAAATAGTACTCTCCAAAAATTGTATTGTTAAAAAATCGTCAATTGATGTAGAATCTAAAGTTCTTAAGAAATAAAGCGAATAGAAATACAACTGTAACTATACTGTAGTTTTTAAAATTAACAAATATTGTCGCATTGCTGTTGTAATACTTGACAAATCAAAATCACTAATTGTGAGATTCACAAGATCAAAGGATTTTATCAAAATTCTAAATGGTTACGTCACACATGTTATAATACCGGTGGTCATATTATTTACAAGGTTATACTTTATTATACTCTATGTTCGCCTAACCAAGAGCAAGATACAATTAAATCGGCGCAGTGTTATGTTTCGCTACAGCTGTGCGATTAAAATCATATATTGTTAACGTCGCGGGATTATTTGAATCTGTTTCATTTTTCAATTGTAGGCTATCAAGTTGTTATATCAGTAATGGAAGAAGACTGCATTGACGATCCTCTTCCACCAGGAACTTCTGCTTCTGAAAACTTCTGTTTCAGAAGCAGATATAATAGGTTAAGTCTATTAGGTCATAGAGGTTAGATACAACGTAAGCCAGGCCTACGATTATTGGGTAATTTATTTCTGTGAGTACAATAAGATATAATGATAGGTTACAGTGATCATATTTACAATATGGTTAGCTGCTGAGTGTCCTGATTTAACTAACTTATATTAAAAGGATAACCTTAAATTTACGAATTACCATCAGTTAAATAGATAGGCTTACTGTATTTTTGATAATTCCCTAGAATAGGGCCTAAATGTTTGGTTACATAGAGGGTATATCTTGACATATAATCTGTTTATTATGGCTGTTATTAAAACGGTAATAACTACATTTGGGCTTATTGGTCTAGTTTGAAATTGTATAGTTCTCTTCCTTTATGTTATTTTTTCCTATGTTTTCTATTTTCTATTAAAAGAAAACTGTTCATTACTAGCAACAATTGGTCTCAATAAATATTCATTTTCAGTACTTATTTTCTTATTTTTGCACTATTGAACTTTATTTAGGCCTATACAAAGTAGGGCTAGTGAATATAGAAGAAGTGAATGAAAGATGACCAATATTGGAAGTATAAAATTATAAATAGAAAAATTCGGCTCAGGTATATTGCACACCCTTAGAGAAAATTGCCATAAAAAAGCTCGGCTCGAGAAAGCTCGAAGCTCGAGAACTTAGAAAAAAATCTCGGCTCAGCTTGGCTCGAGTCAGAAATCACTATTCGCACACCCCTACTAAATATAGATGTGTTTTTTGAGAAGAAGTTAAACTCCGCTATCACTGAATATATTGGGAATAAATTTTGGCTCACAGGGTGAATAAACAGTGACCAATAAATAACCAATTATATTTTATAAGACATTCAGGATCAACTCTAATAAAGTCCAACTATATACAAAAATAATTTATTACCTTAGCTATGTACATATAAATTTATGTATACATCATTTGGAAATGTAATCACATATATAAACAGTCACTTTCGCTAAGCTTGGAATGATCCACAATATAGGTTGACGCGATTACAGACTTGTGCCGACGTATTCTTTGTACGGAGTTAGTTGTAGGCCTTTCAAAATATAATAAATAAATAAACTGTTCGTACTAACGCAAATATAAAACCATTAGAGGACAATTTTCCAAAAAAATCATAAAAAACAAAACATACCTAAAAAAAATGCCCTGGATTTTTGGTCAAGTTACATCCTTGTTACCAAACTGACCTACTACAATCACACAAAATAATGTATCATTGTTTAAAAAAAATCTTGTCCTCAAATTTGCCGAATTTAACTATTGTTACTTGAAAATTAGTTCATACAATAATTAACCAAAAGTGATCCTTATTAAAAAAGAAAATAATAATAAAATCAGCATTTGCACCATGATACGCAAGTTGAAAAAATAAGAGTAACCAACGATAAAAGAAACGAAACTTTCCAATCAGCAATTGGTGGGTCGTGTTATTCGTTGCACCCGTCAGCACTGGAGGTCAGTCCGAGGTCGGGTCACTGTCACGCCGCGGTGGTGGTGTCCATCTCGTCCACCACGGGGGCCAACGGCAGCTGCAGGTTGTGAGCCTTCCGCTCCCACAGACTGCTCTGGTCGCGTATCCGCCGCGTGTTGTCCGCCACGAAGGCGTCTGGTGACCCGTAGTTGGGCGGGTTGGCGTGAGGGTCGTAGCCCAACTTGGCCAACATCGGCGCAAGCTCGGGCATGTCTTGCACAACGTCTTGGGGCATCTGGCCGACCCACTTGGTGAGCGCTTCAACATTAACAGGTTTGATAACCTGGTCTGAAGACCTCTCGACTCTGGAACAACCGGAAAACCAAACTTAAAACATTTAATTATGAATGCTTTTTATTCTGTGAAGTTTTTAAAGTGGTCAACAAAAGGGGCATCTTTTGGGCATCTCGCTAGCGTAACGGTTAGTGTCTTGGACTTCGGTTCAAGGCGGCGCGGGTTTAAATCCTAGGGTGTCCACAAAAGTTTGAGGGGATTGGACTGCTTTCCCTAAAAGCGTTTGTGTGAAAGACTAAAAGCAGTTAACGAAAAATGCCATTGACGATGAAATACAAAATAAAAGAACATAGAGCTATTAGAAAAAGTTATAGAGGAGAGAGAACAGGGAATTTACTAAGTAACCAAGATCCACAAAGGGGAAAACTAAATCCCCAAAATCATTGTAATACTTTCGATATCCTAACCCCATTAAATAAGAAATACAGCGGAACTTGGATAGATTAAACTTCTATAATTCAAAATCTTCATTAATTAAAATTTTTCCTTAGTCCGTAGCAATTTATATTTGAACGATGTAAAAAATTTGGTTATTTCAAATTTTATTTTGGATAGTACAAATTTTTATATTTAGGCTGGGGGAAAAAGGTGTCCACAGTACATTTATGAAAACTAGGAATACTCGAAAAATTGGTGTTGCACCATTGGCATGAGGAAAGTTTCACGGCTTTCCCCGCTTAGATGTGTTTTGCGGCAGCTGAAACTGGAACTATTTATTTCCAAAGCTCCGCAAGTGAAAACAGTTCCAACCTCCCAAGTGAACAAGATCAGCTAGCCACAGCAGTTGTTAGCGCTGCAACAATTCGTTCCAAAACAGTTTCAGCAGATCATTCCGAAAACAGCTGTAGCGCCCCTCAGGTTAAAATATCAACAGCTAGAAATACGCAGCAGTTCTACAGAACTGCTAGTTTTGGAAGCAGTTCTACGGGCTCTGTGGAAGTAGCTGCAGCTGTTTCACAAGTAACTGCTTCGCACATCTTAAACCCTGTTAGGTTTCATGATTATTGAACCCACCCCTCACCCCACTTCCGATCCACCCCTGCTGTAGTTGTGTGTGACTTTTCACACCAGTCCAAAAGTGCAAGTTATTCAACAAACCATATCTTTAGTGATACATTTCCACTGAGAATGGCAATTATGAAGGTTTTAAGCATTGTTCAAGCAAATTATTTAATTACAATTTGTTGATATTTCAAATAATTTTGTTACCAGTCCCTTGAGATTAATTATCCAAGTTCCACTGTACACTATAAACATTCATCCGGTCTCCTCACACCTGCCACTTACTTGGACAGCAGCACGCCGCCAGGTTTGTTGATGTGGTCTTCGTGATGCAACACGCTTTCATTCCATGGAACGTCCAGGAAATTGAGTATCTCCCGCATCCAGTGCGCTGGGTGAAGCACCAGCTGTTCGTAGTAGACCATCATGCAGCGGTCAGACCCTACCAGCTGGCACTGGTCGTACATCGTAGCGATGGCGTTGTTCCACCTCTGGAGACACTGTCTGTAGCTGGTCAGGTCGAACCCCGTGATGGTCACCTGCACGACATTACAGACAACAAACATCAACCAGAGTTTTGACAGGTTCCACTCTTTAGATGGATTAGGATAGAACCTCACTGTCTTCACAAAAGAGCAAGAATGAGTTTAACATGCAAGAAGACAACAGAAGCTCCATAGTCATAGGGTTAAATTTTAAGAGTTATAATTAAAACGATTTGCAATTCCCATAATCTTAATCAAAAACTACAATATTAATATATTAAATCTACCACATTTTTAAAGGATTCATGATGAACATATATGACAGATACAGCAAGGAGTATAGATGACAACAAGGAAAACATTCAACTCTATGGATGGATAGGGATTGAATCTCATAGCCTTTACAAGAAAGCAAGAATGAGTTTAACATGCAAGAAGATACAAGGAGTGAAAAGGTTAAACTTTAAAAAAGAAATGTTAATTTAAAACGATTTAAAGTTCCCATGATCTTTATCAAAAACGAAATATTAATTGTATAAAATCAACCAAATTTTTTCAAGGATTCTTGGAGTAAGTAAAAGAACATATATACCAAGTCAACAATAACTCCTTGAAAAAAAATAAGAATAAAATAATTATTGAATTTGAGAAGAACTGGGTCACATTTGTCATTCCCTTGGGATTTTTGACATCCTGATAACTCATTGTTTTAAATGATGTCCATGCATCAAAGGAGCTTGATTTCAGTTTTAAAAGGAAGGCAATTGAAATACAGATCCCAAAACCTACTCAGTTTCACAACATACAGGGAAAACCAAAACCTCATAGTTAACATCTTGGAAAGAAAAATAAATAAGGAAACCATAATAAAGGCAACCATTCTAGAATTGCCACAAATTCACCACTATATGAACAAATAATATAGGCTATACTGCATGGCTACCCATTGAGCCAAGAGTTGCGCAACACTTTCCTAAGTTATAATAAGTTTCATAACAAGAAGCAAATAAAAAGGTGAAGGAGTTCTCGACATAACGAAAACATCAAACCAGCATAAAATTACCGTGTTGAGGTTTTACCTGTCTGGATATAATGGAGTGCACAGTGGCCCTGCCATCTCGCACCATGAAGATGAACTTGGCCTGGGGGAAGAGTTCGGAGAGGTAGTCGGCACTCTTGAGGGTGAGCGGGTCCTTGTTGCAGAGCCTCGGTGCGGGCTCACCGTGCCTCGCAATCACCTCCAGGCAGAACGAGGCGATGGCTGAGTTCAGCACCTAGACAACAAGTTTTACATGATTTAAATTCAGGTTTTGAGGCTACAATTTTAAATTTGAACTGTTGTTATTTATTTTTTCTAGTGCATCTTTAAAGAAAACACAAATCACAATTTTATTTGTTTAATGAATCCCCTGAAAAAATATATTTTTCTAACTTTATCTAACCAAAAAAGCTAATTTCTCTGACTCTCGACTCAGAATGTGCGATTTATACAATTTTATTTTATTTCTATCGGACTCCAACTTCCACATAGGCGTCCACCAACGCTTTCCTGTTAATTTTAATTTTATTGTAATGTTTATGTTTACATTTTGTTGTCGAATACATTTTTTGCCATTGTATTTATGCAATTTTCCTTGACTTAAATTTAAAATCAAAGCATTTTCCCTTACATTTAGCACCTATCCAACTTTTCTCCTGACTTTCCCTGACCTTCTTCAAGTTCCCTGACTTTTCAGAAAGTGTGAACCATGGAAAAGATTATGATTACAACTGATTTCAAGTACCGCACGATTATCTAATATTAAGTTCCTTTATTTTTATTTTTATGTGAATTAGTAAAATTAATTCATGCATGCTAAAACTATCATACTTGTATCTATTTACTTGCTAAGTAAATAGTTCAATTGGCTTGACACATTGGGACTGGGAGCGCTTTGATTTTATTTTCATTACTGTGACCTTGCCAATCCACATTTCAACAAGTTGATACTTTGTAGCCATCTGTTGTGATAATGGAGAAAGATTTTTATGACCTTGGGTTCTATTTTGATTTGGTTTGATGAAGTGCACAGTGTGGTAAGTGCGCTGGGGAAACTTATTTTACAATTTTTTATTTGTTGGCTCCAAGCACGATTTGGGATGCTTATAGTGCTGTTATTTTTATTTAACGAAATTCCATAATTATTCCAGATATTTTAGATACCGGTATGTATTTGATAATTTAGGGCAAGTATTCCTGCGATTGGAATTGTTTTCAGCCACTGGCGGAATAATTTTTTTTGCAGCACTCAATGTGTTAGAAGATTTGTTCCATGAATAAAGGTACTAGAAGATTTGTTCCATGAATAAAGGTACAATAAATGCCTTGAGTACAGACATGTAGGTCATTAAACAAAATTATTATTTATTACTCCGTGGTCATGATGTTTTTCTTATAATTTTTCATCGACCTTCTTTTAACATGATGTATGACTGAAAGGTAAATATTGATTCTATACATGTAAAACACTCTTAAGACATAATATACAATCTCTACTATAAAGATATTATGTTTTAATTTATAGCGTATATATTATACTAAAATGATGTACATTTCATGTTCCTTAGTAAGTTAGATATAAGTCTGTAGTTAAATAAGTTAAGAAATTTTTCAAACTCACGTTTACATCATTAAAACAAGTGAAATAATTGCAAAATCTTTACTATTGGATAAAATAACATTCTCTCATTGGATCTAAGTTGGTCAGTACGTCAAATAAAAATAGGTACCATGCAAAATAAAAAGTTGACAATTTTTAAGTCAGTGGTGTATTAGTTTTATTAGTTGCAGTTCCCAACTCCAAGTAAAACTAAACTGGACATGTAATACATGGTTCACCCTTATACTTGATTAATTATATCCCTGACCACAGAATTTAATTTTACCTGACCTTTCCTAACCAAATGAGTTAATTTTCCCTGACTGTCGGCTGAGAATGCAAACTTTATTTACAATAGGGCTTTTATTTTGGGGCCTCCACCTTCCCCATAGCCGTCCATTAGTCTCCCGATTAATTTATTTTAATATTTACACTTTGTTGATGTCCAATACATTTTCTACTAGTTATGGTTCAGTTCCTCTTTGTTGCATCACGAAAACTCATGTAACACAAATCTAATGTGTTTTGATTTTTTCACAGTGTTGCTCTTTCCCTCACTTTTATTTAATTTTCCGCATTTTTATAACTTTTTTCCTGATCTTTTTCAAATTCCCTGACTCTTCACAAGGTGTGTGAAACATGAAATAAGAATGTACATTTATTTCATAAACAAAGGCTTACAAAGTTGAATGAACTCCCGAAATTTCCTAGTTTACTGACATTTCCTCACCTCCTTATCCACACCCGCCTCCTCCAGCCGGAGGGTCTCCTTCTTTGACTTCATCCAGTGCTGCCTCATCTGCAGTATCCTAGGGATGACCCTGGTCTCCTGGCCACATCGCACGTCTGGGTGGGCGTCGAGCATCGCCCGCATCAGCGTCGTCCCCGAGCGCGGCACTCCGCCGATGAAGATCAGCGGCATGTACCGGTCGTAGCTGTACACCTGGTTGTCGCTGCCCACCACGTACGTCTAAACGACATCCGTACGAGGTCACGAGATTTGTCAGCTTGTAATATTATGTTACATTGGGTAGGTTATTTTAGGATTAGGAATAGTAATAGGTTGGATGATATGCATTATGTTAGAATCATAATAGGATAGGTTGGATAGATGATGTTAGGATTAGGGGATTTAAGTTAGGGTTAGGTTAGGTAGGTTAGCATTTATTAGGCTAGGTTGTGTTAGATAACCTAGTTTATGTTAGGATTTAAGGAGGTTATGTATTGTTTAGGATTGGTAGGTTTTGTTGGAGTTAAGTCTGTTAAGGTTAGGTTATATTAGGTTTTGTTAAGACTAAGATTGGTTAAAATGAGGTTAGGAAATTAGGCTGGATTGTTTTGGATATCATAGTTTATATCAGGATTTAGGGATGTTATGTAAAGTTTAGGTTTGGAAGATTATGTTAGGGTTACATTAGGAAGTTAGAGAGGTTATGTAAGGTTTAGGTTTGGTAGGATATGTTAGAGTTAGGTTTTAATAGGTTTTATAAAATTAGGTTAGGTTAGTTATGTCAGTATTGGGTTAAGTAGGTTGTGTTAAGATTAGTTTAAGAAGTTAGGTTAGGGTTAGGTTAGTTAGTTTGTATTAGGTTTGTTAAAATTATGTTAGGTGAATTGTGTCATGATTGGGTTATGTAGGTTGTGTTAAGATTATGTTAGGAAGGTCACGTTCGAATTAGGTTATGTTAGGATTAAGTTTTGGCAGGTTATGTTTGAATTAGATTAGATAGGTAGGTTATGTTAGAGTTAAGTACTAATATGGATAAATAATATGGAGGTAGATTATAACAGGATAAAGTTATATAGTTTATATTAGGTATCATCTGATTTAGTGAGAAGAATTATTACATAAATGAGAGATCAGAAATAAAGTTTGGTTTAGTATAATAAGATTTAATTGTTAAATTAAAGAAAACGACAATGTAACCAAAGCTAAAACACATTATTTCAAACAGTAAATAAATTAAATGCATAAAATATTAATGTAGCAGAACTTTAAATGATGAGGAGAGGTACGGAGTAAAACAAGGGGTGAGGCTTAAGTTAATAATAACAAAGAGAGTACATTAAATTAATGACACCACATTTCTGACGAATGGAACCATTTCCACGACCACCATCAGGCTAAAAGAGATGAATTACACAAGATACACCTCTGGGAATGGCTCAGATGTTTCATTATGTGAGACTTACTCTTATTCTACAACACCTGACTTGACATTTGACTTGAACAAATCTCTCGTTTTGTTAATTTATTACTAGATATTTTAGAAACTCAATCTCAGCTACCTTAAATACAACAATAACAACACGACAAGATAAAATATGAGAGGTTTTTATTCAATAATTTCAAAAAAATTGTACAAATAACACGCTACGTCATAACTTGCAATCATTATCTTTTTCAACTTTGTATATTCAATTTAATTATAATTTATTTTTTGAAACATCCAACTGATTTCTACCGATACTGAATTTTTACACTTTACTCCCAACATACTTTTATATATTAAGATTCAAAAATGTTGTTCAGGAACCTATAATAATGGACCTAACATGACAAAGTATATGGACCTGAAAAATGACAAAGTATAAATCAAAGGGCAAGAAAATAAAAAAGCCTTTAATTAGCAAATAAGCTAGAGTGAAGTCACTTCAAAACGAGAAGTAGGTAACACGCATGTTATAAACATGTTACACAAACGTTCTAGGCCATTAAAAGATGACACAATGATTAGGTTTACTACCATCAATAAAGAATCTATTCCCATAAATAACATGAGTTTCCCAGTAAAACCTACAGGTTGATATTATTTAACAAGGTGAACATTTGAGCATCAGTAGTAAAATTGATAAAACAGGCAGACGAGGGGCTTTAAAGCCATGATCTGGTAAAAAGAACAGCATCTTCGTAACAATAGCAAAACAAAAGTTAATTTAACCAGTCACACTTGTTTTATAAAGGTATATTTAAAATATTTAAACACAGTTTATTAAATCAATTCTAGTTACCTGCTTGGGCATCATGACGGGTCCTCTTTCAGGGGGGCTACACAGCTGGAATTTGTAGGTGAGGACTACGAATACGAGAAGAACCGCGACCAGAAGGGCCAACTTGCGCCCCCCGCGCCCCATCCTTGCTACCTCATTCTTTACCTGCTGACAATACAAATCATATGAAAATGAGTTGGACCAATATGCACTGTAAACTTGCTGCCTCGCATTTAATTTTAATGTTAAGTTGGGCAATTTCTAGGTAAGCAGACCAAACCCACAACACGACGAAGTAGACATTTCAATAATCAAACTCGAGAACCCTTAAAATAAAAGTAGTTAGCGAGGTGTCACCGTTTTTGTCATAATGTTTAGAAACCCCAGGAAATATAACACTGAACCACAAATAGAAAAAAACCTTTTAGTTTGAGTACAAAGTATTTTTCAGTCAACTTGATTAAAAGTTCTCAAGTCTTTAAAGGAGCAGCTGTGATTATACATGCTTGATTAGTAGGCTCAGTAATATTCCTTCTAATATTAATTACAATAACACCATGTTTTGTTATTCCATCTACAATACGTCATGAATATCACTTTGTGTGTGAAAGGTTTCACTAGCTTAGTTTTCCCGAAACTCTCCTTTTCAATAAGCGATAGATTTTGAAGATTATCCTGGATGTTCTTTATAATTTTATTTATACGAAAACAATAAAACTTCACGAGATAATTAAGAAAAGAGGAGTTTTTGAGAAGTAAAAACACATATTTATGACTGTAATGTTGTGTTCTCTATTAACTCAGGTTGAAAATATGTCTAATTAAACCTATAAATGAAATTCCCTGCATTCTAAAGTTTTAGGACAACTCTTCAAATTGTTCCAGGCATTAATACGATTCAAACTTTTGAGTTAGAATTCAAGTACCAGTACTTAAAGTGTTGATCCCTTCAAAGTCAGCACGCCATCAGCAATGTTATTCACTGACATATTTTATTAGAAGGCTGGATAACATAAAACTTGTTACGAAGACAGCCAACCATTTAGCAAATTAAATACTAAGGATCAAGTTAAGCTAAAAGGTGCTGTTATTTACCTGAGTGACCAGCCTGATGTACCTCGGAGCCAAGGCTCGTTGTCCCAGCTTGGTCTGTTGAAACAACATAATAATAGTAATATGGAATAGTCGTGCAATAACAAAAATAAAAACATAACTCCACAGTACTGTATTTCCAATGGTAACTCAAAGGGTGAAAAAGGGAGCAAAGGGTATAAACTACATTACGCTTCATCATTAGGAGGAGGAGGAGGAGGAGGAGGAGTAGGAGGCGGAAGGGTCTTCATTAGCGTTCCTCGCATGTAGCCCATATATATCTACTTTTACGCAACAACTTAAGCTCAATCAATTCAACATTGTTTCGATTAAAACAGAACAATGATGACAAAGGACACCGAATAATATAT
Organism: Allygus modestus; assembly: GCA_963675035.1. Classification (NCBI taxonomy): domain Eukaryota; kingdom Metazoa; phylum Arthropoda; class Insecta; order Hemiptera; family Cicadellidae; genus Allygus; species Allygus modestus. The sequence continues at coordinate 434,826,939 of OY776111.1, read as the reverse complement.
TATATGCTTGTTACAGATAAATATCCTTTTTCAAATAATATTTAATTTAAATAGATAGAAATTCCTTACGTTTAATACAGACTATAAACGGAATTGACCAAGAAAAATGTTTTACTATATGAAAGATTCTATTACAGAAGGGAGTGGTATGCTTCAAAATAACTGGACGATAAACGAGGAAGAGGGGGAGGGGGTAACGGAAAAAGTTATAACAAAGGAAGGCCGAAAGCAGCCCCCAACAAGAGCCTAACTGAAAAAGTAAACTGTAAAACATCATCAACGGTCCTTTTGAGAGCAACGATTTTTAAAAGTACACCAACATGATATGATGAAAGTGAAGAGAGTTCCATTAACGTGATATGAGCTACAAACGTTATCTTTGCCAGCTGGCGACGTCAAGCACCACGTTATGACGTCATACAAAGACCCGTTGTCACAGGACGCAGACTATACCTTCCACACCAGTAGCCACTTTGAGCCCTCAGATACAACCGACCTTGCTGCACTGGCACGGCAACTGCCTTGCCGTTCCAACAGCTCTTTGTAAAGTTATTTGTTATAACAGTTTTTCATCCCCCGGGCCATTTATACCCACCCTTCGACCTGTGTGCGAAGGGTGGAAAACTGCGCGAACGCCCTAATGGATTTCCAACACTAACGTGTTAATTCTTTATGAAACAGCTTCATTAATATTTATCGGCAAAAACTGCTTTAAGCGAAAGCGTTGTTTTAAAGCCAAAATAAATGTTCTTTGAGTAAAAGTAATTTTTTGATTCAAATTACTTAGGTAACATTTTTTACATTCCAAGTATTAAACAAAATTATAATAGTTTACATTATTTATTTATACATCAATGTCTCAAAATTGTCCCAACACTGTCCAATAACAATGAAAAAATATGTACTGAAATCAAATACTAATCGTAGGTACTTTTTATTTTATAAAAATTGATTAAGTTTACAATTCGGTGAAAACACCTAGGGCTACAGAAAACTAATTAGTCCATGAAAATAATGTGTCTTGTTAAAAAATAGAGTAGATTGATAAATAATTAACTTATAAACAGGTAAATATCGCTTTGGTCGTGATTATATAGTCCAGGGGCTGCTACAATGGAGTTTATAATGTTAACACTGTAAAATTGTAGATTAAGTTAGCTTAGTTAGCTTTTGGGCATGAAGTAAACAAGCGCAGTACTCGACAGGACTGCCTATTGCACCTACCAAGGGCGCGATTAGAAACTGGGAGAACCACAACGATATAATGCTTTGGCCCCTACTGTAAAGAACAAAAGTTACTTTGTTACTTTAAACAAATATTATGTTAAAGAAAAGTTTATTTGACCTGTATTGTTATGTTATATTAGGTAATAATAATTGTACATTGTTGACAAGAGTTGTCTTGAAAATCAGCGTTGTACTTAGAAGAACGCTAGATAAATAAATTCATTATTTATTTTTATTTTTTATTAATGTTATATTTTAGGAAGCAAATGGCAAAAATGTTAGACTTTGAATAATCAAGGGTTCTTCCAATTTAATACAACTAACATGTCGCTAAACTAATGAATAGTGGATATCAACTTTTTATGTATTTATTAGGGTTATAGGGATATTTTCCAAATTTATAATAAATCGGCATATTACATACCTACATAAAAGACTTAACAAATGTACAGTGGCTGCCCCGTTATATTGAATAATTGTTAACCTAACAATTGAATCTCAATATGTTGCTTTGGATTTTTATATATAACTAGCAGTTTCCCGGCGCGCGTTGCTGCGCCCAAATTAAGTTGTTTACTAATTACAGCTGTTAATTTTGTAAACACTAAATTTCTAAAACCTGACACTGCACCCTTGTATGCCCTCTGGGTCGGAGCCCTTTGGACAGATTTGCACCAAACTTCACACAAACCATCCTTGAATAATGCTTAATAATGCCTAAAAGTTTCATAACAATCTGTCGAGCGGTTTCGGAGTCCATAGGCTATATACATATATACATACACACTTCCTCTTTTATATATTTAGATGTTAATAAATATAGTACTCATGTCAAAATTTTCAATAGCTATCCTGTGAATATCACGTCTAAGTTTATATTTTAAATGTATAAAACTGTTAATAAACAAGACTGTGAGTTTTAGATTACTTGGATTTCAAATTTTTTTTAACTTAACTATAGGCCTATTTGAAAGACGATTTTGATTTGGGATTTATATTTTTATCATACATTTCTCCAAATCTAAAAAAAAATTAATAAGACTGTTAAGAAACAACAATTTGCTGTCATTCTTCATCAAAACAAAACATAACAATTAATAATCAATAGTATAGGAATAAATAATAACATAAATAACATCAATAATAATAAAGTATAACTTAATTGACACGGTAAATTACCAACGAAATGTTCATTAGTATCTTTAACTCAATTCGTAAACTATTCCAGAAATTAATATTATTCTGTTTTTGTATAAAAGCAAGTCTGGTTAAATAATCGTTTAGACTAAATTTAAGTAGCCTACAACTTTTCAACACACAAAAACTCAAGAATTGTGTCTGTCACAATTATTTTTTGAGACTAACCCATTAAAAAAATGCAGTGTTCCATGACAGGCCATCCCACAAACAAGGCCGAAACACAACCAATGGACAGATGTATCAATACAATACCGACATTCCAAGTAATGTAACTGATACTACTGAGTCTAGGTAACTACTAATTATATTCTATGATAACTTGGAAGGTGAGCAATTAATGTTTGAGACAACAGACAACAGATGACAAAGCATCAACCAATTATAATAGTTGAGTAGCAAATTTACGAAAGTTTAGTTTCACAACTAAGAAGACTTACCTTGTAAGCTGCTATAAGTCGATCAATCGGGCCTGGAACAAAAACAAGTTATTAAAGTCTATCGCAACAGCAATTTTCACTAAATTATTCTTCTAAAAGACAGATATTTTAAAAATATGGAACAACAATCGCTGAGTAATATTTCCACGTGAAATTTTATTATTTTAACATGGTGAACACTTTCGTATATTTGTCAATTCGAATTATACTAGACAATTATAATTTTCCCTTTAGGGCATTTACCGCTTCACTTTTCGTAACGTACGTGTCTTAAAAAAGCTTAAATAAAACCAAGGTAGATGTGTTCTCGTATATACAAATAATATAATGCACTTTTCCATTATATGTAATTGAACGAAAAAACAAATTAATTAGCATGATTCGCGTTCTTACAGTTAATCAAGGTGTAATCAAATATTATTACGAACACAACAAATTTGAAGTGTTGCACGACTCTTGTGTTACTTTCTTATATTGAAATACTTTGGTTTAAAAAGTATAATTTACATTACTCATATAAAATGTTAAAGTCTCAAAAGCAAAATGTATTGTGTACGCAATGTTGAGGCCTCCAATGGCCGGCGACACTTCCATCCCCTTAAAACCTTTAAAAACCAGTTCCGTCCCAACAGGCGCAGGACTCAGGCGCGTACAGTCGCCTGAGGACTCGATATATTTGATTCGAGATACATAATACATTTTCAATTCTTACATTTACACAGCTTAGATTCAAAACAATAACATTATACCTAAGAGTGATTTCATTCACGTTCAATTCATTTATAAAATCTTTAATGCATATGTTATAAGCTCTTCATATATCTAACAGTGTTTTCTTATTTCTTATTTAAAGTTTTGATTTTGATTATTCCGTAATAAACGTGCCTAACGCCCGAGCAAAACATTATGATACACACAAAAAAACAACATTATATTCACTTTTTTCCCAGCAACGTTTTTAGCAACTTAATGAGTGCAGCGACAAGGGATAAAGAACAATTTATCCCACAGAAAATGTGTACTTACTTTAACACTGTCAGTGAAAACAAAACTGAAAATATCAAAATATACTCAACCAATTGTAGTTAAAATAGTAACTGAAAGAATAAGGGGTTAAATTAACACTGAGCGTGGCATTAACACTTCAAAATGAATATATTGCTATGTTAAAATATTTACTACATTAGTAAAATGAAAAAAATAGTTTCATATTTCGCACTAGTGAATTGGAAGAGAAATAATTGAATAATCTATATTCACTTTTGTTTAATAAATAGAAACACTCATTACAACAAAACGTCTACTGTAAAATAATTTACCCACTAATGCAGATGGTTGTTGGTTTTAAAATGAACCAAGGGACCGATTGACGATTGATTATTGGGATAATTTTTGATTAACGGGCAACAATATGAATCTAATGAAAAATGTAGCTGGCATACAAAATTCCATTACGAATTTAACAATACTATCACATTTGTGTTAACAATGTACGTGAATATCATAAGACATTTCAATAGAAAAAGTTCAAACAAACATTTGCGACTGTTGAAAGAGGAACAATGATGGAAAACTGTGAAATATAAATTTGTATAGAATTCCTCCAAAGCACCAGTGTTTGATGAGATGATATTGCCATCGTTTTATTTGTCCCAATCATGGAATGTTTGAGTTTCATCGATCAGGCAAACACCAGTCAAAGATACTTACATTATAGCTCATTGAAATGACAAGTTTCGAGTCAATATCAGTTGTGACGTCAAACGGTTTCTTCATTCAATTTTACTTATTAAGGGTGTGCCCGACCCAGATTGAATTCATTGTTGTTTAGCGCCGCCAACAAGCAGGGCCATGCATATTTACGCTTGAAGACCATTTTGTTCTCCTCGATCGCACTGTTATTTTACAGATTTCTACCAAACTATTTGCAGTTTCACAGTTTTCAGATTCCAATCTAGGGATCATACGGCTCCTTTTCTCCAAAATAATTTTTCTCCATACGTTAGGAATCTTTAGAAAAACGGTTAATTTGAGAACATTACTAATGGCCTACCACTTATTTTGAATTAAAATCACGATTAACGTCAATGAATGAAAATAGTTTAAATGTTAACTAACAGGATTCGAATAAGTTATAACATTGCATAACATCAGTCTATAGTTTCCTTAGGTTCTTCGCCAGCAATATAGATGCAATACCAAAATCGTTATCGAACATTTCTAATTGACACTTGTGTTATGCCAAAAAAAATTTAAACTCCTATTTTAAAAGCTATTTTCCACACATATCTCAAATTACGACGTCCCTTAAGCTTTAAATCCTTAATTATAAACTTCTTCAAATTACCTTTTTAATTTATAAACGTTCTTCAGCGTCGAGGTAATATCTGGTATTCTATGCTCATCATTCATTAATATACACCTTAAAATACACCATACTTGTGTCGGCGTGTAAGTTATAGTGATTTTTTTACCATAATTTCCCTTTCGGTTTATATGTACGTACAAAAATATTTTAAACAATGAATTTTCCAAACAGAAAAATTGTTATTGAATTTTACGGTTACTATTATCTATAAAAAACTCTATAAAATGAACTAAATACATGAAGCAGATAAACCCAGTGTTTTGAAATGACATTAATCAATTTCAAAATAATCCATCTAAAATTAGGAAAGCAAATTCTACTATAAAATTTAAAACATAATAGTCCCCCAATTGCGTTATAAATAAAAAGAATCCTAATCCAACAAAATTAAAGAAAAATAACAGTCTTCTAAGTATACGTTTTTTCTTGAATATCCTAAAAGTATTTTTACCTATACTACTGATGATAGTCATTATTTATGAGATAAGAACGAATTGTCGCCAAGCGAAATGAGCACAACATCGATTTATAACACACTGCAGCATGTAAAAAGGAAATAACCTTCATAAAACTGCTTGTAAATCATTGATATGGTATTATACAGCCTTATAAAACATTAACTGGTTACGATAATTCAGTCGTGTGCCCATGCTGAGCGCAACACACGACATGGCTGTGGATGAATATTAGGCCAATAGAGTTGTCTTGTGTAATTCAGGTCTAATCGGTTGTAAAACTTCCATAGTTCCTAATGGTTTTCCTAATGTTGCTCTTAACTAGCTTTGTAGCTAGCTTACAATATATTATTCAAATGTTTAATTTTCTCTTTCTCTCAGGGGTTTCTAAAAGCCCCAGGCTCTTTATTTGCAACTCATGTTCAAAAATACATGCGTATACACTATATACCTCGCAGAATTACAATTTAAGGTAAATTAATATAAAAAATAAAAAAAAAATAAATCTGCTGTTGAAAAGAAATAGTTTAACATAGTACTTATTAAACATTGTATTTGAGTAAAGCTCAAAATAATTGCTGTAATTATTCAAGAAATGTTTAAAAATAAATTATGAACGTTGGTAAATTGCAGTATGATAGAAAAAGGCTTTAATCCCATGTAATCCTAACTCTAAATCGATTTGGTTGAAATTTTACAATTAGGGGCTCTTGGACCTCAACAATCGATTGGTGACATCCTCAAAATTCCAGGAGAAAACATATGTTGTTAAAATCTCATGTGAAAATTGATCATTTTAACATTGGGCTTAAATATTTTCAAATCAAAAAAAGAACCATAACAGTTGTGAATCAATTTAACATTGAACCGTCAAATAAGCACTTACACAAGGTAATAAATGACTAGAAATAAATGATTCCTTCAACACAGTAACTTGAACCATTGAACAAAGATTGCATATACAGTGGACATCTTTTTCACCCTCGAAACGAAGCAAATATCACCGAGTCTGGCCTGGTCTCTCCGGTACTAGTTGCATAATACACTAGCAGGTGTTTAAGAAGACAGGGGTATAAGTTACTACTAACCCAATACTTGATACGTCAGTTTAAAGAGGTCGAGGTGTAGATTACACGAATTTCTTTTTAATTAACATTCGTCATTAAGGCCTTGCTCATAAGGCCTAAAAAAGCTTACGTAAATCTTACCTTAGTAATCTGAATGGTATATTTAGCATTTTTGATGACGCATAAACAAAATACAGTATAGCAGCAAAAACAGATTTTATAGACATTTCATACTGGAATGACAGTGCAGTATGCATTCTACTATAGGTTACCAGGAGTGATGTAAGTTCGGAAACATTAGAAGAACCATTAGCTCGAGTTCGACCAGCGGACCCTTCCAGATATAGGTATTACTTCAAGAGATTCTAGCCCTTGACGGCTCTCTGGCTGGTCTATACTAATACAGAGGTCGACATTGGGTACAGCAAAATGAAGCTATCCGCATAAACAAAATACAGTATAGCAGCAAAAACAGATTTTATAGACATTTCATACTGGAATGACAGTGCAGTATGCATTCTACTATAGGTTACCAGGAGTGATGTAAGTTCGGAAACATTAGAAGAACCATTAGCTCGAGTTCGACCAGCGGACCCTTCCAGATATAGGTATTACTTCAAGAGATTCTAGCCCTTGACGGCTCTCTGGCTGGTCTATACTAATACAGAGGTCGACATTGGGTACAGCAAAATGAAGCTGTCACAGTATTGGTAAGTCTTTTGGCTATCCAGTGTGACAACTTCCTTCCTCGGTTCCTCCTTGTCTCTTCTGGGGGCTTAACTCCCAGTTGTGCCTGGATACCCAGTCTAGTCCAAGTCCTTGGAGGGAGTAGTGGATTTTCCTTGCAGCCTGGGACGAGTGCCTGGGAGGAAGGGCCCTTACCCGATGGTCTTCGGTCTGCCGGGCTGGGGGACGAATCGTCCTGGGGTCACCCGACCCCTGCGAGGTTGGAGGCTCTGTGCGATGGCGGTCCCTGCCTGGTGGACTTAGGGGGACGTCGGGTTAGAGGGCGAATCGTCCTGGGGTGTTGTCACCCACAGAGCCCGGGAGCTAGGTAAGGATCTCTCTCCCTTTCTGGAGCAAGGCAGACTGACCCCATCCTACCACCTTTTCCATCCAACTTTTCCCTCTTTCCGATGGCTGTACAATATCCCAAGGGAGACGTGCCTAGCCGGCTATGCTGGGGCCTCCTAATCCCTCAATAAACAAACAAACAAGAGATTCTATAAAAACAGTACGCAAGCAAATAATCTTTTTCGCCAAAAAATCCGTTTCCTTTTAGCGAATTTCCCCTTTAGAGAAGAAGCTATTACCGTAGGTGGCATGGTAAGACCTAGGCCCGGGACCATGATAACTTTTCGTTTTGAGGCCCCTAGCTGCCAAAAACACCATTCGTTCAAATTCATATATATAGACATATATATATATATATATATATATATATATATATACATATATATATATATATATATATGTGTGTGTGTGTGTCCGTAGGCACGATAACTTTAGTAAAAATGGTCCGGTCTTGATGAAATTTTGTATAAGCGTGTAAGGCAGCATCTATTTTCATGAGTTCGCGAACCAGACAGGTCGCTCTACTCTAAGGGGGGTTTTGGGGGGGGGGGTTTGTACCCCAAAAATGAACTTTTTAAGTATAATTCTTTTTAAACCCAAATTTTTGTTTACACCACTAAATTCAGCTAAAAAGAACAAACAATTTGGTATTTTGATCATCGCTCTACGTCAATTGGTTACCGAAATATTGAGAGTGCTAAGCACAGAACGTTGTCCAATGTTAATCTTATGGGAAATACGTAAAATTGTATATCTCGCTTATTAATGAACATATATTAATGAAACTTGGTATGTGGCTTTATATGGTTAAGTTTTAATGCTATTTGCATACTGAACTCATTTTTTGTGAACCCCATGGCAGCAAACCTGCATACTCAGCAGCTATAATGTTATTCTTATGGAGAATAATAAACATGTGATATCTTGCTTGTTTATGAACATAAATTGATAAAACTTGGTATGTTGCTTCATCTGGAGGTGATCCACTGGTACTTGTATAAAAAACAGATTTTGTGATCCTTGATGTAGCAAACCTGCATACTCAATCCTAATGTTTTTCTTATGGGGAATAAATAAAATGTCATATCTCGCCTATTTGTTAATATGCTTTGATTAAAGTTGATAAGTGACTTCATAACTTAGTGAAGTACCATTTGAAATTCGCTGAGGATGCAGGTTTGCTGCAACGGGGGTATTTTTACATTACACAGCTTCATTCGACTACTAAAAATTAGTACATTAGACCCAGTCAAGTATAGTTACTGTTGTTTATTGACGATAAACAAATTTGCTTACATTTAAATTAAAAACCTGAAATATTCAATTACTCGTGTTTCCCAAACACTGTAAAGCTATATTGTAATTCCAGTTACAAAATGAATGCTAAAGAGACACTGCAAATTAAAGTGCTGCCTCAAAGGAATTCTTGATGTCTCCATTGTTAGTGTTGCTTAATTGGATGGACTGTAATTACGTGCAAGCTTATTTGCTTCACAAGAACTATCTTCACTCATTCTCGCGGATTAGTAATAAATAACTATATATGAACATTCGTTATGATCCATAAAATTGACAGTAAAAAAATACAAATTTAAAATGTCCCAAATGTATGAAAGTATCTAATTTCAACTAAAATTAATTCATTTTTTATTTTTGTAACACGGTATTACGAATAGGTATATTTTATTCATGTTTTTTCCCAACATATAACTACCCCTACACTTATCCCAAACCCTACGAAATTTTGTTTTGAACTTTAAAACTGGCATTTTTATTTTCCAGGTTACTTTATGCCAACATATTTCAATACCTGACTACCGTATGCCGTCCAGCAATGAAACCTATTGTGATGTAAATAACGCAATGTGAACGTTCTAAGACTATATTTTAGAATACTAAATATAATGAAAGGACCTGCTCAAACTCGAGCAGTTCGTCTAATACTCCTGAATTTAAACAACACCTAAAAGTCAATACTGCGTTATCATTCTCGAAGTGATTATTCCTGTAACCTCTGTAACATATCTTCTTGCTGCTGGGTTGGGTGTCGTTAATATTTCAAAAACTGTCACCCAAAATTCAGTTAATTCTTATTCTTCCTCAAGACTAAAGCTTTGAAGGTACGTGGGGGGCGTAGCCCTAAAAACCGAATGCAAATTACAAGGATATTGTAAAATCTGCACATTGGTCTCTTTTAATTGACATTAACATGCATAAATATCGGGTTATTAATTCCTAACATCTCTTTTTAAAACCAGATTGTGTATTAATATAGTACTGGCGAGACCAACCCTTGCTCGGTGATATTCGATTGGTTTTAAGGGTGAAAAGTACCCTTGGACAAATTGTGCGTATACAATTTACAATAAATCCTCCAAAGACAATATTAGTCGCAGGAGCTAATTAATTATCCCTCTACTTGATTTATGTTAGTTTTTCACTCAGTATTCAAAGGCGCTTAACTGCCTCTTTTCCTGTGATACTCAAGTTGATATTATAATTCAATGACCCTTCAGGAATGGTTTATTCACATTTAATTCATTTTCGTTTTTTCCACTGTACATGCAATCTTTATTTAATGGTTCTAGTCACTGTTTTCAATAATTGTGTTATTGATACTTTACCATGTGTATTATTTTGACATTTGACTGTATATTATATTTATTCACAGCTGGTATGGTTATTTTTTGTTTGTTTTAACTGTTAAAAACTACTAATTTTCTAATTTTTTAAATAAGTTTTCCTGGGGTTGAGGTTTTTATCGACCGACTTTTTAGGTCCAAAAGCCTCCAATTCTAAAGTTTAGGCAAAATCCTGCTCACAGGCATTGCTCATATTAGATTATAGGATAGGTAAGGGTGAAGTTTGCTGAACTTAGAAACAAGTGCTAAGTGGATGAACTATTTAGACCTAGATACCACTAAGATCAGTCTGTTTGATGTGGTCGCGGCTCTGCAGTCCAATTAGGCTTTAAGTAATTCCCTTTTGGGCTTAACCGCATCCCGAAACACATGGTTCGTGTGTGGTAAATTATTTATGGAGCTTAGCCGCATAAATACCGCCAAACAGCAATCTCTTTACATTACCTTCTAAATTGGTTCAGTACAAATAATTAAATAATTATCGAATTAGATCAATTGAATAGTGCTAATTATAAAAGGTGCATGCTAAAAAAAAAACAAAAAACACCGAACTACACCATAAACATGTGTTTTTTTAGAGTGACTGCATCCTTTGTATGGAACTTCTAACTACTAAACTGTTAAGATATTCCAAGAGTTTAAATGTCTTGAACTTGGATACTTATCGCAAGTTCCAAGAACATTTAACTTAACAAAGTAACATTTGTGGTGTTCTAACATGAACATTGAACAACACCCTTTGTTACTCCAAATTTTATTTTTTCAAAGATAACAAGTTTTCTTACTCTATTATTATTATTTTCTATATCATGGTTTGAAGACATCTAAACAGATTTACATATACCGTCATCGCGTCGATAGATACATTACGTGTATACAAATTACTTAGCTTAAAAATAACAAAAAACAATTACAAAACATCGTGTTTGGTTTTCTCAAATCCAAAATAAAATAAAACACAGTCAATCTGCTTATCATAAATTTAAAACAAAGGAATTCCACTTAAATAAGTTACAATAAACCCCTCACTATTATTATCACATCTCTCCTAAGAACATAATTATTATATTTATCATTTCTACCTGTTATTATAAGGATATAATCTTAATATAATAATTCAATTACCTGTTTAAGCGGCCGACTAATTATAACTTATTCTGATTATGTTCTTTCTACTCATCGCTGCTCGCATCAGAGAACAGGCGAGTCATCGCCTATCATACGTACTTTATTGGCTGGAAGAGAATTTTAGTATCAATTACGCAGATTATGAATAAATTTGTAATCAAGATATTTAATATATAAATGTCGGTTCATAAAATATTTTCCAAAATTCTACTACCTCATCCAGTTTCGAGTTGCATTTAAGTTGTCACATTCTCAAAATATTTAAAACATTCACTGTGAATCAATCAGAATTTAATAAATTACTTTCTTGGGTTTTTAAAGATTTTTAAAAATTGCGAAATTTTTTATCGAATGGTTTATTAACATCAATCTAAACTGTTTTCTCATATACTTACTCGTCAATAAAATTTTTCCTTCCGTTAAAGGAAAAAAAATATTTCGTTAGTGGCCAAACAATACAAATAAATAATCTTGAATTTTTAGATAAATCGAGGTATAAATTATTAGAACAATTTTAAAATACAAACATTGAGGCAGTTATTCGTTTATTTTACAGCACGTACTTTAATTGTAGTAGGCTATTGAAACAATTACACGTAGTGATATTATAAATATTGCAGTCAAATTAAATAAGTTGGTATGATTTGCATTTGAATGTTGAATTGTTCGTATTAAGGGATGTTTTATTAAATTTGAAGATTACATTACTGCATGAAGATGAGGAATTTGCGTCTACTAAAATTCTCGAACTTTAGGCATTTCTTTACAACTCCACACTGTTGTACGAAACAAATATACATGCCGTGGCATTATTGGTTTTAGCGAATTTTCCCTATAGGGAAGAAGCTATTACCGTAGTCGGCATGGTAAGACCTAGGCGCGAGACCATGATAACTTTTAGTTTTGAGGTCCCTAAATGCCAAAAAAAAACACTATTCGTTCATTATATATATTTAAAAATTAATAAAATAAAAACTAAGTACGCTTTTTTATGAGTCTCATAAAAAAGGGTAGGAACTCAGTTTCTATTTCCTACATATAACGCTAATAGTAGCCCTTACATGTTAACTACTTCATACAAATTTGAATATTATCAGATCGTTATTTGAATAACCTGACATGCATGTATATATATATATATATATATATATATATATATATATATACATACATATATGTCCGTGAGCACGATAAATCTCGTAAAAATGTAAAAATGATCAGATTTTGATTAAATTTTGTACAAATAAGGTGTAAAGCAACGTTTATGACTTAAAGTTCGAAAACCAGACAGATCGACCTATCCAAAGGGGTATTTAGGGGGTGTTGTACCCCAAAAATGGGTGTTTTGATTTGTTTACACATAATCTTTGAAAAAGTCAAATTTTAGTTTTCACTATTAGATTCAGCTTAAAAAACACACTATTTGGTGTTTTGATCATTGCTCTAAGTCAATTGGTTCAGAGGTATTGAAAGTGCTAAACACAGTACCAATGACTACATATACAATTGTATATGTAGTCATTGACAGTACGTTATCCAATGTTATTCTTATAGAGAAAAAGACAATTTTATATCGTGTTTATTTATAAACGTATGCCAACGAAACTTTGTATATGGCTTCATCTGTTTGTGGGCTATTGTTATTTGCACAAAACTCCAGTTTTACCGATGGTTCCTGTTACAGCAAACCTGCGTACTCAGCCAATGTTATTCTTATATGGAGAGTAAGTTAAATGTTATGCCTTCCTTAATTATGAACGTAAATTAATACAACTTGATGTTTGATGAATTAATAAAACTCATCTACGCCTACACCTCGATGAGTTATAAAAACATTAGCATAAAAACCCATTTTTAGTTTTTCCTTATTTCAGCAAACCTGCGTACTCAGCTCACATGTTATTCTTATGGAGAATATTTAAAATTTCATATATCGCTTTTTTATGAATATATTGATGAAACTTGGTATGTGGTGTTATTACCTAGTTGAATTCTATGTATTTAAAAAATGGCATATATCGCTTATTTATGAATGTACATTGATGAAACTTTGTATGTGGAGTAACTTACCTAGTAGTTGAGTTATATTTATATTTGCATAAAAACCCATATTTTGTGTTCCTTGTTACAGCAAACCTGCGAACTCAACTCCCATGTTATTCTTATGGAGGATAATTAAAATAATATATATTGCTTATTTATGAGTCTATAATAAAAACAATTTTGTAATCGGCTTTATGACATAGATATGCATTGGAAATTCGCTGAGTACGCAGGTGTGTTGCGACGGGGTTATTTTCGAATACCCAGGTAAAGCCTCATTCATGGATACCTGATAGTATATGGTCAACAATATAAGAACAATATAAATCAATAAACAGCAGCAAGTGCGCAGTGACTTACATACTTTATTTCTTGCATCATACATTACCGGCGATGGAAGGTTTGTTGCAGTGAACTTGTTTTACCAAACACGGCACTACACCTTATGAAAGTCTTACAGCAGGAAATCTAAAAGCAGCAATAGTTTGCTTGAACTTAATATGTTTTTACAATAAAATTACACAGAATATGTAGGACTGTATGTGTACATTATCCTATTTAATTCCAATGGTTCAAACTTAACGTGTAATATCATTTGTGCACTTCTTACCATGTAAAAAATGCGTAAATCCCACTCTGCCAACATTGTTATAATTAATTTATATGAATAGTACAACTACCTCCCTCTTAACCGGCCTCTGCTTTAACCGATCGGTCGGCCGGAAATTACGTCGCACCTGATCCCACGGTACATGGATGCATTTCGCTTACGCAACACGGGTAGGGGCCAAGAATATTATTTTCAGGCGATCGCTTGATTTTACACAAGTGTAGACGTAGCATCGTCTATTACGGTAGAATGGAATTTTGCTTTAGTTATAAAATATCTCTATAGTTTAAGTAAATTTGAGAGCGTTTGAGTTTTTGACTGTTGTTAAAAGTCACGAGTGAGAAATAAAAACGTAACGTAGTTTCAACTAATAACATTCGACCTTCGTTTAGTATTTTATTTATAAACTAGTGACTTGAAGGGGTTTATTATTGTCTCTATATTGTATCATTAACTAACGTTATTACTAGATTGATTGTAATTTTTTTCAAACACTGCTGTTTTTCCAGAGTCCCTAGGATCAAGACTTTTAATTTGAGCAGTCTCCCATCATCCTGCAATTTGTAAAACTCCCACAATTTTGACTTACAAATTTCGCGTGCATACTTATATATATAAAGACTAGTGGCTTGAAGGGGCCAAAGCCCCTAACCCTGCTCCAATACTCTATACGTGCTGAGGAAAATAAAACGATATAAGTAGGTACGCAAGTCAGATCGTAAACAAATAGACACTTAATCACATGTTATAATGTAAATCAAAGAGACATTTTTAATTCTCAAATCTTTTGTTATGGGGGATGTTTTACATTGATTCTCATTTGTTGGTGAACTTTAAGGAAATGCCGCTTAATTTACCAAGTCAAGACCTATAATTTGAGCCGTCTCCCATCATCTAGCGATTTGACAAACTCCCACAATTTCGACTTTCACATTTCGCTTATAGAATTATATATAAAGAAAACAAAACTAATTTTGTATGAATTAGGTTAAGTTTTGTTTCAGATAATTTTGTAATATAGACTTAAATACATTCCGTAAAATTATGTACTTAGTTTAAAAAAATAGAGATTTTTTTCTTCCAGTTTATTATATCCTAATAAATTCTTCGAAGGTTTTCTAAATTTTTAAAATTATAAAACGCCCAGTAAAACACAGGACGGCAGTTAATATCTACTTATTTACATAAGTAATTTAATGACATTTGGAAGGCATCGGTTTATCCGGACGTCTCGTTATCCGGCCACTATGGTCCCGAGGTCGACGGATAATTTATAATAGGGGAGCACTTAAACAATATATTACACACATATATGATACATAAATAGTTCATTATAATTAGCAAGACGTAAATTAGAGGTCGAAGGATAAACAGACTCTATTTTCGTCCATATTTGTAAAGAAAACATATCATAAAACATCAAAGCGACTTTGGTTGGATGGCAATAACGCCAGTGATATTGCCGACTCAGTCCAAATATTGGAGACCGTTTATAGGCTACAGTTCTTATAGTTTTCTGTTTCTGTCACATTTTAGGTTTCATTCTTTTGCGGTCGCTTTCACAATAGTATAATTTTACATTTCTTTGATTGTGTTTTACAATATTTTGCATCTATTGAACCAAGTACTTATTTAATAATATAATTTTTAGAACAGATACAGTATTTTTAGTGAAAATATTCTACACTACTAGAGCAAATGAATGTTTTTTACTTGCTTTAATTAAAAAACAAATTAAATCAAAATTACAAAATAACAAAAACTTATCGTCAAACATATTCAAAGGAAAAATATTTGAATTTTCAACAGCTCCCGGCTACACTTAGGTGTTTAAATTAAATATATTTAAGATAGTGTTCTCGTTCCTTAAATACCTACTTTTTGTGGGTATTTTCAAGTAACACATGGATTTATTTTGTATTGCATGATTGAGATATGTTAAATTGTTTGTATGATGAAAACCGTGTGAACATAACTAAAATATAAACTAAATGTTACAAATATGAACTAATGTTAAAAATATAAATGGCAACGTTTATTGTTGCGCTTACTACTGCTCAATGATAAATTAACTTTTCTTGAGACTTGCCACTTTTATGCCATTAAAAACATTCAACCATATTATGTGATGTAAAATACCAATTAGGTAATTTCTTCTGATAATTATTTTAAACCTTGTTTAGTAACATTTGGCACTGCAGGTTTTTACTACATCTGTAAGCAGTCACCTACAGCTAATCGCTATTTAAAATCACAAATAACATCAATAGTCGCTAATAACGTACACTTTATATTTTATTGGACGATTATTGCATATGAGATATAGAATTTCTGCACACTAGATTTCTTCGGTATTTTCTTGGTCTTTAAAGTCATAAATCAACAATTTCGAACATTCCATTGTGATATTAAGGGAGTTAATAGTTAACATTGGTCATATGGGGAAACAGGTAAAGACACTACACATTTTGTTGCCGTGGCGAAAGTCCCTCTAAAAAAAAAGAAAAAATTACTGCAAAAGATACCTCATATTTGTTCTAAATCAAATAAACCAATCCGACACGAATAAAATACCGGTACAATGTTCTTGGACTAAGTTATGGTTATGTTATATCACACAGGCCTATCCCTAACACTAAAATATTATTATCCAGCCAATCACAGCAGGCAATCAACTGTCAAACGTACTTGGCGTGGTTAATCACCCTGTTAATCAGCTGATTAAATGCATGAGTTTGCATCCCTGGCCACGTGGCATTTAAATTACAGTTACACATCGAGATAATGTAGATTAAGCTGTGGATTATTGAACCTTCAACGTGTACACTACAAATTATTGTTGAAAAGTACAACTGCAATGTTATAACTACAAGAACCTTTTAAAAAATTAACTCCCACAGAAGAATTGTTGTTGTTGCGGCAACAAAGACTACCGGACTATAACTTGCGTGAAACTATCTAACAAAGCAGGTGGTGAATCGTCACGATACTAGTTGAACAATACTGATAACATTTAGTTCCCACGACTGGATTCGAACCCACGACAGGGCGGCTACGGTTACCACTACACCGACTCACAAATTTCTTACTGTAAGAAAAAGCCCTTAACAGTTTGCTAATTTGAAGAAACCAATGGAGTAAAAACTAACGATGCTATGCAAAATGATAATTTAATTCAATAATATACTGAATATAAATAGGTATATAACACTGAGCTTTGAAAAAAAACAATCGCGTATCATCTGATAAAATACCGGAAGGACGTCTGAAGCATCCCCTCAGCTTATCATTTCGTTCGAACTATCTTTGATGAAAACAACAATTAGAACTTCAGACTTAATGTGTTTTCAACGAAATAACAAAAACTACTACTATATTTAAAACAGAGTGTTACATAATGTTTTAGCGTATCTACGTTGTACTTTATCTCATATTATATAAAATTGTATATTTATATAATGTCTTAGATAAAATAAAATAGTTGTAATGTAGAAAATTTATTCATTTGTTTAGTGCCTCGTGCTGGAAACATGCTGTAATATATGATTAAGTGTTGTGGTTGAAATAACTATTACTACTTCCTCAGTGACTGGAATAATAATAAGAAACATTACGAATATACCAAAAACTGTCGTGACATAATGACGTCAACACGATTTATAAAACTCCTTTACAAATATAGTACAGTAAAGACGGGAAAATGGACAACAAAATGCTTGTTTAGATGAATGTACAGTACAAGAATTTGTGAAGAAAAATAATGTTAGCTATAACTAGGTCTGTCTTTTTTTACAAATTTTCTCACCGAGACGATTTTCCATTGATATGTTAATCCTGTAATTTCTCACAAAATTTTAAAATAGTCTTGCAGTACAACAATAATGTTTAAAAAGAACTTAACAATGAATAAATACAAATGTTTTGTTCTTACGCAATAGCGGGCATTGGATTATAAAATTATAACAACATGAAAAACCTACAAACAATTTTGAAAATGTTATATTTTACATTTTTCTTATACTATTACGCGTTTGAACTAACTAGGCAATTCAGAAATCGAATAATTGTATCGTAAAAATGTTATATTTTAAATTAAATTTTAAATTCAATAACAGCCATTTTACGGAGGTAACCGATTTTATTTCTGCGTGCAATTTTAGCTGTATTTGATTTCGCTATCAAATTTGTGACCGGTGCTATAAGGTGCTATAACGCTTCAAATAAAATTACACGTTCCTAATAAATTTAACATAGGCCTACGCGGTTTATCACGCATACCTAGAACCAGTTATTTTAGAGAAGTGCGTATGGTCTACTTCAAATAAACAGGATCAGGAAACTGACACATACTTTCTCCCTTTTAGCCCAACTTTAATGAATAAATTACTTGTTATTTACTAAATATGAAATACAAAGTAGGGTCGAATGTACAGAAATCTTGTAAACAGGTTTTTTCTCAAAAATATCCACCCAAATCCCTGTTTAGGAGGCACTACAGAATCCATCGCTACACACGTGGTTTTAAGAGGGAAAATGCCCCCTATTCCCCCCTCAGGGTTATTAACGGGAAACATATTTCGAATTTCCTCTGTTGGTCAACGCTAACTTGACAAACATATATCATGTTTGAACGAAATTGATTAATAAATAACAGAGAAATAGTAATTTTTGTATTCCTAAAAAGAATAACATTGGACAACGTACTGCGTTAACCGCAAAATTAAAATTAAGGATAAATTTTCTCCGCAACCAGCAATCGTAGAATAGTACTTTAAACTACTAAATTACTTAGTTTTTTAAGCTCTTTTTAATGGCGAATAGTAATATTTTTTTTTATGTTTTTTTAATGAAAAATCCAAAAACGGAATTTTTACTTTCTCCCTCTATACATAGTATATGGAGAAAGTATTGTTTTCGTCAAAATTTTCGAATTTGAGTTGTTAGTGGAAATATTCGTTTTGGTGCTCCCTGAACCCAAAAAAGTGGTTTTTACGTGATGTCTGTCTGTGTGTGTGTGTGTGTGTGTCCGTGTGTGTGTGTGTGTGTGTGTGTGTCTGTGTGGATGTGTACAGAGCTAGAGCCCTATCCAATGGACCGATTTTTATGAAATTTGGTATGTAGGTACTAATCCACGATATCTCCAGGTGTTTTTTTCATTTTTTTGAATTTTTGATTTTTAAGGGTAATTATCCCCCAAAAATCGCCAAAAAACATGTAAAATCAAAATTTCTCAAAAACGGCTCTAACGATTTTGATTAAACTTTAGTGGTTTGTAGAGCTTTAGGTTTCCAACAAAATGACACCACCCGCATTTCTGGAAAAATTCGGGTTCAGAAGTTACAGGACTTAAAACATCCAAAATTCAGTTTTTTGGATTTTTCATGAAAAATCATAAGTGCTGCAAAAGATTAATATTCACCATTGAAAAGAGCTCAAAAAAATAAATAAATTTGTATTTTGAATTACTATTCTACGATTGCTAGTTGCGGAGAAAATTGAAATTTTCATTTAGCAGTAAACGCAGTACGTTGTCCAATGTTATTCTTATGGGGAATACATAAATTACTATTTCTCTCGTATTTACTGATCAATTTAATTAAAACTTGATATGCAGGTCAAGTTAGCATTGACCAATAGAGGATGTTCGAAATATGTTGCACCTTAATAACCCTGGGGGGGACAAGGGGGCATTTCCCCTCTCAAAATCTCTTTGTTTAGCAACGGAATCTATAGTACTCCTAAAAAGGGATTTTGGTGAATATTTCTGAAAACAACTATTTTAGACAATTTTAAGTTCATTTATCTGTAGTTCATATTCTATATTTAGTAAATAAAAAATCTTTTTTTCATTAAAGTTTGGCTAAAAGGGAGAAAGTATGTGTCAGTTTCCTGATACCGTTTATTTATATTATAATTCTTGTAATTTCTAAACCCAAATTTTTACAGAAATGCGGGTGGTGTCAATTTGTTGGAAAACTAAAGTTCTACAAACGACTAAACTTTAATCAAAATATTTAGAGCCGTTATTGATAAATCTTGATTTGTCATGTTTTTTGGTGGTTTTTGGGGGATAATTACCCTTAAAAATCAAAAATTCTGTAAATTAAAAAAACACCTGGAGATATCGTGGATTAGTACCTACATACCAAATTTCATAAAAATCGGACCATTGGTTAGGGCTCTAGCTCTGTACACATCCATCCATACAGACAAACAGACAGACGGACGGACGGACAGAGAAAGACAGACAGACAGACCGACAGACAGACAGACAGACAGAAAGACAGACAGACAGGCAGATAGACACACAGACATCACGTAAAAATCACTTTTTTGGGTTCAGGGGGCACCAAAACGATTATTTCCACTAACAACTCAAATTCGAAAATTTTGACGAAAACAATACTTTCTCCATATACTACTTAAAGGGGGAGAAAGTAAAAAAATAACTGTTGGTCAATGCAAGGTGTACAAAAAGCCGAAAAAAAGGCTGACTCTGTGTTGAAAAATTGTTTTCGATACAACTCGTTACTAATGTTACACTTGTGTCAAAAGCGCTCTCTTTATTTTGAAAATTCAAAACGGATGAGTAGGGTTAGCGATAAACATGTGATTCCATTGTTGAGGCGTCAGCTGGTAGGATATTGTTTGTTCCCCCTCGCTTTATGGCGGCATTACGTATTATTTACACAGGCGTAATTTAATTTCTTGTTTGTATTGTATGATTTGTACCGAATGGTTAACATGTTTAAAGTTATATGTTTTTAAATAGTGGAAAACGTTGGCAGAACAATGGTGTGCTTATAGACGAAGAACAGTACTGTGCTTGTAGACAAGGAACAGTGTTGTGCTTGTAGACAAGAGGTTGCAACACATTGTGTATACCAGGCTCGAATAAAAACAAATCTGTGACATTTTAAAACTGTGGTTAAGAGGGATTGAAACATGCCAGATAAAAAGGTAAATATAAAGAAATAAAATGCACATCGAGTTTGAAACGGGAGTAAGAAAATGTGTTGGTCGTGATCATATTCAGTGTTATGTACCAGTGTGATACCACAGATTCGTTTCTCTGTGATGTTACGAACCGGACACGCCAGTGTCTAGCCGGACAGTCTAGTGTGCGGCCTTGGTTGATGAGTGTACACCGCGACTGTGAGAGCGCAAACCACCAATGATCCGGAATGTGCATGTGAAATTGATACTCTGGGACGGGCGAAGGTTCAAGGTTATGTACCATCATGATACAACTCGGACATGTCAGTGTCTAGCCGGACAGTCTAGTGTGCGGCCTTTGTTGATGAGTATGACTCCGTCTGTGAGAGCGCAGACCACCACCGACCCGGAATGTGCATGTGAAATTGATACTCCTGCACGAGCAAAGGTTCAAGGTTATGTACCATCATGATACAACTCGGACATGTCAGTGTCTAGCCGGACAGTCTAGTGTTTGGCCTTGGTTGATGAGTGTACACCGCGTCTGTGAGAGCGCGGACCACCAGTGACCCGGAATGTGCATGTGAAATTGATACTCCTGCACGAGCAAAGGTTCAAGGTTATGTACCATCATGATACAACTCGGACATGTCAGTGTCTAGCCGGACAGTCTAGAGTGTTGCCTTGGTTGATGAGTATGACCCCGTCTGTGAGAGCGCAAACCACCACTGATCCGGAATGTGCATGTGAAATTGATACTCCTGCACGAGCAAAGGTTCAAGGTTATGTACCATCATGATACAACTCGGACATGTCAGTGTCTAGCCGGAGAGTCTAGAGTGTTGCCTTGGTTGATGAGTATGACCCCGTCTGTGAGAGCGCAAACCACCAATGATCCGGAATGTGCATGTGAAATTGATACTCTGGGACGGGCGAAGGTTCAAGGTTATGTACTATCATGATACAACTCGGGCATGTCAGTGTCTAGCCGGACAGTCTAGTGTGTGGCCTTGGTTTATGAGTGTTCACCACGTCTGTGAGAGCGCAGACCACCACCGACCCGGAATGTGCATGTGAAATTGATACTCCTGCACGAGCAAAGGTTCAAGGTTATGTACCATCATGATACAACTCGGACATGTCAGTGTCTAGCCGGACAGTCTAGTGTGTGGCCTTGGTTGATGAGTATGACCCCGTCTGTGAGAGCGCAGACCACCACCGACCCGGAATGTGCATGTGAAATTGATACTCCTGCACGAGCAAAGGTTCAAGGTTATGTACCATCATGATACAACTCGGACATGTCAGTGTCTAGCCGGACAGTCTAGTGTTTGGCCTTGGTTGATGAGTATGACTCCGTCTGTGGGAGCGCGGACCACCACCGACCCGGAATGTGCATGTGAAAGTGATACTGCAGGTCGGCCAAAGGTTCAATGTTACGAAACCAGGTGCCATCTCGCCTGAGGCGAACTGACGAGGAAGGGGGAGAAAGTCTCACAGGATGCGAACTCATACAACTTTTACTCAGGTCGCTGTATTTTTGCTGCTCCTTATTTTAAGTACTTACATTTTAAAGACCAACAATCCATACTGTTAACCTGAATGATATTCGTTACTGTAAAAATGTAAACATTTACGAGGTCATAGTTTTCCTAAGCTAATTACAACGTAAGGATTCGTATTTTAGAATGTTTTTAGATAAAATGAACTGCCATTGAGCACCATTTAATGTTTAGATATATACCTGAGATAATAATTGTACATAACTTTGTGACGTCTCATAACATAAACCACTTACCTACAGGCAGTGTTTAGTTAACTATTTCTTAGTAAACCTTAAAGTATTAGTGCTCAATAGGAGTTAAATGTTTGATTCTGGAATCTAAAACAATTTTGACAGTATCTGACTGGCAAACTAACACAACTAAATGTGATACAAACCCCTGGGGTGGGTAATTGTTCCATCCCCCGGCATTTCAAGGGTATCATCAACACAGGGTCTTCGACGCGCTAACTTATACTTCACTGAACTATCCTTCTCTTCAAATGGTAAATTGTTTTAAAATCTCTAAAATCTTACTATAGGTTGATCGATCAACATTAAGTTACTTTCCAGCGACCACAGAGGCAGTCGTGGAGCGTGATTTCACGGTGATTTGTCACGCGCGCGACTGTGACAGACATTGGCACTGACAGTGAACGGTCTGTCATTCCTCCCACCGGTTCCGGCTACGATTTTTGCTTTCTTGTAATAAATGTACTACCTGTATAACCAACATATTTTGACGTTGTCCTGCTTAAAAAATGTTGGCGCAAGTACTGGAGGAAACGCAGTTCTACGTGTTTAATGGGCTTTGGTTGGAGAACAAATTGTACACGGTTTATTTACGTACAAAAAGCACCACATTTATGCAATTTATTTTTCGAAAAACATTTGAAAGATAAAAATATGCAACAATCATAAACAGACAAACAGGAGGAAATCTAGTCATTTTAGACAAGCGTTTAAGATGCATCATGTTTGTCTTGACCGAAGAAAAGAATCTAGGAACAAGTTTGACCCACGAGTTCGGGGACACCCTGTATATTTTCTAAAATCTTCATTTGCTTCACTGGTTTGATAACACTTAACGCATAACATCTATATATAAATAGGCTAAGGAAATTTCTGTGGTACCGATTTCTCGGATATGTGGCATCGTAGAATAAAATTAAACTTGGCACAGTTAATTAGTACTATCAGGGGATGTGTCGAGTGTAAATAATTTTGTGTTTGGGTATGTAGGGCTTAAAAAACTTGCATGTGTCCTTATGGGAACATGCGTTCTGCTTTACGTTATGCTTTTCATATGGAGCACAACATAAAAAAGAGATGATTCATAAATAACAATTACACTGAATACTGGAATGGTAGCATCCTTTCTCTTATCCGATTTAACTCCGCATAAAAAATAATATTTTAAAACTGATTTTTTATATTCGTTGACTATAATATATTCAAATAATATTTGGTCGAATTTCGGCGATTGGGCGGTGTCTAGGTAATACATATTATTTTACTTTAAGAAAACGTACAACTTTACCCAGTTGAGATAAATCGCACATACACTATTGTAATTCCCAACTAGTTTTAAGAAGACACTTTCTAACAACTGGGTAACAACATATTTATAAAACTTTGAAACATGTTTATAAAAAAGAGTGATCCGCAGGGAGTATGACTATCAATATCGAGCTAAGAGTTCCCGATATCTAGAGCCGCGGTTTGTTGCTCGCTCTTGAGACAGTAATCCTCAGGATCCCTCAAATTTGATTCGCAACTTGAAACACCTGCTCTTGTAAACTCTTGCTACAAGAGTTCCCGATATCTAGAGCCGCGGTTTGTGCTCGCTCTTGAGACAGTAATCCTCAGGATCCCTCAAATCTGATTCGCAACTTGAAACACCTGTTCTTGTAAACTCTTGCTACAAGAGTTCCCGATATATAGAGCCGCGGTTTGTTGCTCGCTCTTGAGACAGTAATCCTCGGGATCCCTCAAATCTGATGCGCAGCTTGAAACACCTGTTTTTGTAAACTCTTGCTACAAGAGTTCCCGATATCTAGAGCCGCGGTTTGTGCTCGCTCTTGAGACAGTAATCCTCAGGATCCCTCAAATCTGATTCGTAACTTGAAACACCTGTTCTTGTAAACTCTTGCTACAAGAGTTCCCGATATCTAGAGCCGCGGTTTGTTGCTCGCTCTTGAGACAGTAATCCTCAGGATCCCTCAAATCTGATTCGCAACTTGAAACACCTGTTCTTGTAAACTCTTGCTACAAGAGTTCCCGATATATAGAGCCGCGGTTTGTTGCTCACTCTTGAGACAGTAATTCTCAGGATCCCTCAAATCTGATTCGCAACTTGAAACACCTGCTCTTGTTAACTCTTGCTACAAGAGTTCCCGATATCTAGAGCCGCGGTTTGTTGCTCGCTCTCGAGACAGTAATCCTCAGGATCCCTCAAATCTGATTCGCAACTTGAAACACCTGCTCTTGTAAACTCTTGCTACAAGAGTTCCCGATAAATAGAGCCGCGGTTTGTTGCTCACTCTTGAGACAGTAATCCTCAGGATCCCTCAAATCTGATTCGCAACTTGAAACACCTGCTCTTGTAAACTCTTGCTACAAGAGTTCCTGATATCTAGAGCCGCGGTTTGTGCTCGCTCTTGAGACAGTAATCCTCAGGATCCATCAAATCTGATTCGCAACTTGCAACACCAGTTCCTGTAAACTATTGCTACAAGAGTTCCCGATATCTAGAGCCGCGGTTTGTGCTCGCTCTTGAGACAGTAATCCTCAGGATCCCTCAAATCTGATTCGCAACTTGAAACACCTGCTCTTGTAAACTCTTGCTACAAGAGTTCCCGATATCTAGAGCCGCGGTTTGTGCTCGCTCTTGAGACAGTAATCCTCAGGATCCCTCAAATCTGATTCGGAACTTGAAACACCTGCTCTTGTAAACTCTTGCTACAAGAGTTCCTGATATCTAGAGCCGCGGTTTGTTGCTCGCTCTTGAGACAGTAATCCTCAGGATCCCTCAAATCTGATTCGCAACTTGAAACACCTGTTCTTGTAAACTCTTGCTACAAGAGTTCCCGAAATCTAGAGCCGCGGTTTGTTGCTCGCTCTTGAGACAGTAATCCTCAGGATCCGTCAAATTTGATTCGGAACTTGAAACATCTGCTCTTCTAAACTCTTGCTACAAGAGTTCCCGATATCTAGAACCGCGGTTTGTGCTCGCTCTTGAGACAGTAATTCTCAGGATCCCTCAAATCTGATTCGCAACTTGAAACACCTGTTCTTGCAAACTCTTGCTACAAGAGTTCCCGATATCTAGAGCCGCGGTTTGTGCTCGCTTTTGAGACAGTAATCCTCAGGATCCCTCAAATCTGATTCGCAACTTGAAACACCTGCTCTTGTAAACTCTTGCTACAAGAGTTCCCGATATCTAGAGCCGCGGTTTGTGCTCGCTCTTGAAACAGTAATCCTCAGGATCCCTCAAATCTGATCCGCAACTTGAAACACCTGTTCTTGTAAACTCTTGATACAAGAGTTCCCGATATCTAGAGCCGCGGTTTGTTGCTCGCTCTTGAGACAGTAATCCTCAGGATCCCTCAAATCTGATTCGCAACTTGAAAAACCAGCTCTTGTAAACTCTTGCTACAAGAGTACCCGATATCTAGAGCCGCGGTTTGTGCTCGCTCTTGAGACAGTAATCCTCGGGATCCCTCAAATCTGATTCGCAGCTTGAAACACCTGTTCTTGTAAACTCTTGCTACAAGAGTTCCCGATATCTAGAGCCGCGGTTTGTGCTCGCTCTTGAGACAGTAATCCTCAGGATCCCTCAAATCTGATTCGTAACTTGAAACACCTGTTCTTGTAAACTCTTGCTACAAGAGTTCCCGATATCTAGAGCCGCGGTTTGTTGCTTGCTCTTCAGACAGTAATCCTCAGGATCCCTCAAATCTGATTCGCAACTTGAAACACCTGTTCTTGTAAACTCTTGCTACAAGAGTTCCCGATTTATAGAGCCGCGGTTTGTTGCTCTCTCTTGAGACAGTAATCCTCAGGATCCCTCAAATCTGATTCGCAACTTGAAACACCTGCTCTTGTTAACTCTTGCTCCAAGAGTTCCCGATATCTAGAGCCGCGGTTTGTGCTCGCTCTTGAGACAGTAATCCTCAGGATCCCTTAAATCTGATTCGCAAATTGAAACACCTGTTCTTGTAAACTCTTGCTACAAGAGTTCCCGATATCTAGAGCCGCGGTTTTTGCTCGCTCTTGAGACAGCAATCCTCAGGATCCCTCAAATCTGATTCGCAACTTGAAACACCTGTTCTTGTAAACTCTTGCTACAAGAGTTCCCGATATCCAGAGCCGCGGTTTGTTGCTCGCTCTTGAGACAGTAATCCTCAGGATCCCTCAAATCTGATTCGCAACTTGAAACACCTGTTCTTGTAAACTCTTGCTACAAGAGTTCCCGATATCTAGAGCCGAGGTTTGTTGCTCGCTCTTGAGACAGTAATCCTCAGGATCCCTCAAATCTGATTCGCAACTTGAAACACCTGCTCTTGTAAACTCTTGCTACAAGAGTACCCGATATCTAGAGCCGCGGTTTGTGCTCGCTCTTGAGACAGTAATCCTCGGGATCCCTCAAATCTGATTCGCAGCTTGAAACACCTGTTCTTGTAAACTCTTGCTACAAGAGTTCCCGATATCTAGAGCCGCGGTTTGTTGCTCGCTCTTGAGACAGTAATCCTCAGGATCCCTCAAATCTGATTTGCAACTTGAAACACCTGTTCTTGTAAACTCTTGCTACAAGAGTTCCCGATATATAGAGCCGCGGTTTGTTGCTCACTCTTGAGACAGTAATCCTCAGGATCCCTCAAATCTGATTCGCAACTTGAAACACCTGCTCTTGTTAACTCTTGCTACAAGAGTTCCCGATATCTAGAGCCGCGGTTTGTTGCTCGCTCTTGAGACAGTAATCCTCAGGATCCCTCAAATCTGATTCGCAACTTGAAACACCTGCTCTTGTAAACTCTTGCTACAAGAGTTCCCGATATCTAGAGCCGCGGTTTGTTGCTCGCTCTTGAGACAGTAATCCTCAGGATCCCTCAAATCTGATTCGCAACTTGAAACACCTGCTCTTGTAAACTCTTCCTACAAGATTTCCCGATATATAGAGCCGCGGTTTGTTGCTCACTCTTGAGACAGTAATCCTCAGGATCCCTCAAATCTGATTCGCAACTTGAAACACCTGCTCTTGTAAGCTCTTGCTACAAGAGTTCCCGATATCTAGAGCCGCGGTTTGTTGCTCACTCTTGAGACAGTAATCCTCAGGATCCCTCAAATCTTATTCGCAACTTGAAACACCTGCTCTTGTAAACTCTTGCTACAAGAGTTCCCGATATCTAGAGCCGCGGTTTGTGCTCGCTCTTGAGACAGTAATCCTCAGGATCCCTCAAATCTGATTCGCAACTTGAAACACCTGCTCTTGTAAACTCTTGCTACAAGAGGTCTCTAACAACTGTGATCCAATTTATATGTAGAACCAGCCTGCAAGTTGTTTACCTTACAAAGGAAATCTGTGGCAAACACACACAATGTCCACCATTTTGTTCAGAATTGATGAACTCGATCGACAAACTAACGAATTACGAATACGGTTTCGATTGAAAGGGTAAATAACTTTGCAAGAAACCTTTGTATGAATTAGGCAATTTATGTTGTTGTAAAAAATTCATCTATAGAGTAAATACATCTACTCTAAAAGATTAGGCCTATTACATCATCATTAAAATAGGAAAAATTATCCACGCAAACTAAAATGCGTCTGAAAAGACATCGCTCAACGAGAATAAATTTGTAGTTCAATATAAAAAAAAAACTTTTGAGAACTTTTAAGAGAGATAATGATTCAACTTAATACCTAAACTACATACTTAAATCAATAACACAACATTTATGCTTTTAAAAGACACACTCTGCATGGTAAACTATTGAACAATCGTGTGTTTAATATTAATGCAAATGTTTCATCATTACTAACAGTGTTACAGTGATATAAATATATACAATACTAGTTGTTAAACGCCCCAATAAATATCTTCTGTCCAAGAGCAACAACTGTGACTGCAAAATTTAGTATCGATGTTCGATAAATCGATAATATTGATATTTGGCCTCGATATAGCATTAATCGATATACACAATTGTAATCTTATGTTTTTATAATAGTCTCCTAAGTTACACTAAAATCTCTTAATTTATTGGCCTTAAGGTTTTTAAAAATTTGCCAGACAACCTGAAACCACCAATAGGTAATTTAAATAAGAAAATTAAGAACTGCCATAAAACTATTTGTATAGTAATACAATTCCGTTTGTATTGGTGTAATTTTCGAGTGTTTATAATTGGTCAATGTTTATAACAAAAAATTGAAATTAATTTTATGTTTGCGCTTGCGGTTGCGTTTTGTAGTATAGAGGTAATTGTTACATTATGAGTCGTTACAAACCTAAGTACAAATTTCGCTGTTTTAGTGTTATAGGAAAAGTTATTCTGATACCGATATTCGGCGGGCGATATGTATCGATATTTTCACTCGATATCCAACCCCTACTGCGTCACCAGTTATCAGCATAGTGGGA
Source organism: Allygus modestus (assembly GCA_963675035.1). Lineage (NCBI taxonomy): Eukaryota > Metazoa > Arthropoda > Insecta > Hemiptera > Cicadellidae > Allygus > Allygus modestus. Next base: position 434,797,562 of record OY776111.1, on the reverse strand, counting down.
GGGCATTTCACGGCGCTGGGTCGCGCGGGCCTGTGAACCGAGACTGTCGCTGTCCACCTGTAATAACCAGTGCGTCCTCAGTTCTGTCCGGAACGGCAACCCCTGTTATCAACTCTGTGGGAGGTTATTTTACGGCACTTAAGTCGCCGATCTGTGAACCGTAACTGTGTGGAGGTCATGCTCCATAATACGCTACTATTATTCTTGGCACTGACATGCACATTAACGTCATACTGGGTGAACAATAGCTAGTCCGTTCAATCAAAGAGTTTTGAAAAGGTTGCTCCCTAATGTTCCAACTGCCCGGTTGACGAGATAAGTATACCTAGGCTTTAATTTCCTATAAAAGCTAAGGAAATAAATACTTTCGTTAGAACTAGTAATGTCAATTAAATTTACGACACCTTCTGCCGATCTGAAGTCTTTCTTTTATAATCGTGTTACTCGTCCGCTTAAAGGGAAAATGAAAATCAACAATGCAAGAGAAATGACAAAGTATTTTTTAAGAAGTTTTGTGACAGTCCTCTTTACTATCTTTAGTATCGATTGCACAATGCCTTATAGTTAAAAGTAAGAGCAGTTTCCCTGAAAGTCTTATATTTTAAAACGTAATTAGATTAGCGTAGTAAATATAGACCCTATTCAAAAAGGTTTTCGTGCTTATTTCATAAAGAATTAACATACAAAACTAAACTTATGTTTTCCAGTAAAAAAAACACTGATTTTAGCGAAAATGTAAAATACAAATCAAGTCCGGATAGAAAATAAATAATTCATAGTTTGGAAAAAAGTGATTGAATAACATTTACAGGGCTACCAGGTTAGCATAATATTTTTAAATTTATATTTTTTTTATTTGGCGATTCTATAAATATACAATGATAAACTTAGTTTAAAGCAGTGTTAGAATGCGTGTTAAACAGGCACACAATAAATAAAACAGCATCTACTACATTATTATTAAATTGTTTGTAGTAGCCTGCTAATTTGAATAGATTTAAGAGTCGCCCTTTTGTAACGCTAAAAACTAAATCAATTAAAACGAGTCACCAAAAAAACTCCAATCCTTATTCAGTTACTGAATATTTACAAGGATTGAGTAAATATTTTATTTGAAAAACACTACCGCACCAGAAACTGTAACGAATATCATAAACGCAGCGGACTGTAACAACAACAACGCTTCACATCAGTGGGAATCTGTTCAGTGATTCACAAAATTCTTGTCATGTTTTCACAGGTTGTTTGGATATTCCCCGATGGCCAAAGTTAGCTTTGCAGCTGTCCATACGTAACTACAGTTTGTTTTATAGCCAACGCTAAATTTAAACTAGTTTATGGTATACGTCTGTCTGCGTCATTTTAAATTGTTTAAAGACCGCACATGGATAGCGTTTAGATAAAATATATTTATCATTAGGCTTAGTCCGGTTACGAAAAACACAACTGACTAGAAACAATGATATGGTTCCCTGAATGGTAAAACTTTTACATTTGTTTGGAAAGTTAAAATTAAGCTTTACTAATTACAAGTTTCATTACGTAATGTTATGGAATATTCTATGAAAACAGTTGTTAAAAAGAGTTCTTACACAATACCTCGAAGGTTTGAAATTCATTGTTGGTGATGGGGAGTTTATGTTATTTATGAGATTTATTCCAAAATTTTGACTGCTTTTACAGTTCTCTGTTTTACCTTTTTGAGTGTTTTCCAGCCTTGTCTGGATTATGCCTTTAATATTTTGTAAAATTTTGTTATGTTCTAGGTATTTTTCTCTCCTGAAGACGGGATCAGATTCCAGACCCCGAAACGTCATGAACCTTGTTTTTACTAATCAGTGATGGAAAATATCCGCAATAGTCTCTTAAATAACACCTCGAAGGTTTCCTCACTCTAAAATGCTTTAGATTCACGTTCCTCCTGAAAGAAAAGCTAGCAATGATTATTTACGAACTTATTTCATCAATACTACGACAATTAACATGCATTTAGATAATTTTCAAATAGGATAAAGTGTAAATTTGTAATATTACATTCAGCTGGTATCCAAAGCATTGAAAGTTGTTCCCGAAAAAAGAGTAGACATTAGCTAATCCAAATAAAAATTCCTTTGGTATTTCCTGATTCCCATACTCATTTCCAAACTTTCCCCACTTACTTAAATAACAGGTTGACAAACCGTGCAACCTCTTCATATTCACACCAAAATCGTCTTGCAAAAGCACGACGCGAATGTTTTATTCACGAGTTTTGCCCTTGAAAGTGATGCAGCGCTTTAGGTGTTGAAACTAAACTCTTTCTCATAACGCTCTCTATCCTAACCTCTAATATGAGTAAGACTTGCATGCTTGCGTGCATGCGTGATTGTTTGCTTGCAAGTCTGATCTCAAAAACGGCTCCACCGATTTCCCTCAAATGTTGGAAATAACTAATAAAGTTCTAGATAATAATATGGGCTTATGGAGTTTAAAATCAAAACAAAAGAATGGTTTCAGCTGTTCATACTCAATCAGGGAACTGTCAAAGTAATACTCGTGTTTTTTATAATTGTTAACATGTGGTTTCCTGAGAGCAATGAGTAAAACTGTTGAGTGAAGATTGCACATATCGAGTGGTCATATTCGAAATAAGGAAAGGGACACTGAGCTACAAATAACAAATGGAGTGACCTTAAAAATGCAGAAAAGAGGCAAATGAGCTATACAAATCTGATAATCCGTTGGGGGAAGATGTGAAATATTACTCCAAGTCCTCTAAACAAACAAATTGGCCTTCCCCGAGCAAAGATCGGCCCCCAGTTACTTATATTCGAAACAGACAGACGGTAAAGGGGGGAATTCACGCTAAAAATAGCAAAAAAAATATTTAAAAAAAGAGTTCTTTGGTATATTTTGGTTCTACATTAAGTGGTGAACATAAAATATAAAATATAAGGCCTTAAGATTTTTTTACTTCGAAAAATAAATATTCAAACTTCATAATTTAAGGTGAATTTTTCATTTTTAGAAGCGAGAATAGCGATGGACGACTTTCTTGTCATTTTACCATGAATCTTTTAGTAATATAAATTTTGAATTATATTATAATTTAGTCATGTTATATAGTATCACAAATCTACATACCACATAATCATAGTGAGTCGTTGGTGGGGGGGGGGGAGAGAAACAGCTGTTTACAAACTAACCTAGCCACTGAACTTAAGTTGATTCTGTCTGCGCTCTGTTTTGGTTTTTTGACGAATTCCGAAACTTTGTATTTTTAATCTAAGAAATTACACAGCTCAGATTCTAGAAAAGGCAGAGTCATGATTTTTTTATTTGTTTTCAAAATTCAGTTCACCCTTCTTTATGATATGTAGGATAGTTTTGAAGAAAACATAAATAAAACATAATATTTAAAAACATTGCGATTATTTTTTTGCAAAATTAAGATTTAACAGGATAGTTTTGAAGAACACATAAATAGAACATAATATTTAAAAAATGGCTATTATTTTTTTGTAAAATTAGGATTTAACACTTTACAAAATTATAGAACAGTTATTCATATTTAAAAAATTAAATCCATCCTACAGATCAAAGAGCATACTTTTAGGAACACTTAAACAAACAAAAAACTTAATTACCATTTATAGTTTTTAATCTGTACAGCATCTAGCGTACCCTTGTAAAACAACGACAACCCACTTCCCTCCTCCCCAAGGGGTGGGAAAAACCCTTGAATCAATTTGTTCCATGGTTATATGTAATAATAATAAAAAGTTTAAAGTTTTTAGTCTTATAAATAAAGATTTTTCATTTTTTCATGAACCCCCCCCCCCCCTTATCACTAGTAAAGATATTCCATCTAAAGCTATTCTGAAAATGACACAGAACAATAGGATATGACGTGAGCTAGTGAGTTGTGGAACTATCCCAGAGATATTAGTTACAGTTGACATTACATTTGCATCATTGATAACACTAATAGCGCAAAACCCACAAAAGATAAATACCCATCGATGTAAATACCTAGCCTATACTAAATACTAAGTGTTGTAATATGGCTTAAAGGGTTCAGCCATTAATTCTTAGTTTTAAAAGAGTAAAAACTTAAGTTTCTCTACAACTATCTCAGGATGTTTTATAATAAGAACTGTACATATAAAGTCCTATTATTCGAAATATGACATGTACCATTCATGATATTATTTTATTCGGTTTAGTCACTAAAATATAACCGTACCTCAATCAAAGCGCTAACGTCAATCACAAGTTTACTGTATGACGTAAGCAATCAGAAAACTTTATAATTAGTGTCATTGAGTATTTCGGTTCACTGCAAGACAAAATAAAATATGCGAATACAAATGTTTTCTGACTTTCAGAAGATTAAAATCTGACCTGGTTTTCTTCAACGTAAGTCGCTGAAATAAGAAAGGAGAAAAACTAAGAAGACAGAGAGGAAGGATTTAAATAAACAGAGAAGTGGATGATGGCAGGGAATTGTTCCGGAGTCGGGCACTGCAAGGGAAAGAAGCTAATCTGGCTAGCATTGCTTGCGTTGACTAGGCCGTGCAAATGCTGACTTGGCGTTGAGGTTGCGTTTTAAAGACAACAAGATAAATAGCAATTTTATTTTTTATTCGTTGTAATATTACAATATAAATACCCCCGTAGCAGCAAACCTGCGTACTCAGAGATTTCCAATGCGTATATATGTATCTTAATGCCACATAAAGCCACAAACCAAGTGTCATCAATATACATTCATAAATAAACTATTTATGACATTTTAGTTTTTCTCCATAACAATAAAATGGCGGCTGAGTATGCAGGTTTGCTGAAACAAGGAACATAAAAAATAGGTTTTTATACAAATATCAATATAGCTCAACTAGGTAAAGCCACATACCATGTTTTATTAATATATGTTAATAATTAAAGGAGATAACATTTTTCTTATTCTCCATAACAATAAAGTGGGGTTGAGTACGCAGGTTTGCTGCTTCGGGAACTGTCGGTAAAAAATAGTTTTTTGTGCAAATATCAATAGACAACAACGATATAAAGCAATATTCCAAGAAGTTTCGTCAGGATAAGTTGATAAATAAGCAAGATATACAATTGTTCTTATTCTTCATAAGAATAACATTGGACAACGTACTGTGTTTAGCACTATCAATATCTCTGTAACCAATAGACATAGAGAAATGATAAAAAAATTGTTCGTCTTTTTAAGCAAAATCAAATGGTGAAAAGTAAAATTTTATTTACTAAAATATTATATGTAAAAAACTCAAAAAACCCATTTTTGGGGTGCAAACCCCTCCCAAAATTCCCCTTTGGATAGAGCGATCTGGCTGGATTTCGAACTTAGCCAAAATTAATTAATTTAGATTAATTTATTAGTGAATTTCCTATGGAAAGTGAAGTATTAGCATGACCCGCACGGTGAAACTTAAGCCCGGGACCACCATAGAAGTTCCTAATGTGACCCCTTGAACACGTTTTGGGGGTTCGTTCAAAATTTTATATATATATATATAAAATTATATGTGTTTGCACTCTAGCGGTCGCATTTTTTGTCCGATTCATTTCAAATTTGGTAGGGACGTTCTTTCCCTAATCAGTTGGACAAGTTAGTTGGGAAAAACAATCGGAAAACTCTAACCCCCTTTTTTGGGGATTTTAAATTTAGAAATTTGAGTTTTTGGGCCCAAAAAGGGTCAGAAAAGCCCCGGATGTAAAATTAACGAATGAAAAACTGTGGGAATTAGTGTAGCGAAACTTTTAAGCCCTCTCTCGTCATTCTAGCATATATATTTACCGAGTTATTAAAGATGATATGTACAAAACACAGTACGTTGTATTATGGGGGTTTTACTTCAGAAAAGCCTGTTATTCATTTGTTGGTGTACTTTATCATCCCCAACAACCTCACACCTACTTTAAAGCCTGACTGGACCTTATCCTAACCTTATAATGCACAAAATTGTATTCCCAGCATTGCAGGGAAATAGAACCAGGAGCATCAAAACAGCCAAAAAATCAATATTTTCAGATTTGAATAAAAATTGGAATAATTGTATGTTTTTGACTGATTTTGAGTTTTTATAGTTTTTTATGTGGAAATTCACTTCCCTCACGTCAGCGTGCTGCGTGCGAACTCGTTTAGATTAGATTAAATAATTTAGATTTATAAATGTTGCTTTAAATGCTTGTACCAAATTTCATCAAAATCAGAGCAATTTTACTAGAGTTATCGCACCCACGGACACATATATTTACAGTTTCGAACGAATGGTGTTTTTGGCATCTGGGGACCTCAAAACTTCTTCCCTATAAGGGAAATTCGCTAAAATTAGCACAGTTATTTTTCTAGAAATTCCGATTTCAATTATTCTGTGTTTCCGTTAGTTGAAGTTGGCCAGAGGAAGATGATGTTAGTTGGAACTAGCCATAGAGGAAGATGATGTTAATTTTAGTATAGGACAACTCATTATTTCTAAAGTATAACACACCTATATTGACGATGTATATTCGTTTGATATTTTTTGGAAATGCCACTTACCCGTCATCTAACATGTGTTAGGCGCGGTCATTTAAAAAAGGCAAAACATTATATCATACTTTTAGAACGAATGCCAATAAAAATAATAATATCAACATTTATGCTTTCGGCAAACAAATAAATAAATGAATTACAATCACAAGGCTGCAATTAGTTTAGAATTACTAAGGAATTTAATCACTATAAATTTGGTTCCTTGTAAATGCACATGTGTTAATAAATTTACCATACTAGGGTATATTTAAATATAATAAAATAATGCAAATGCTTAGCTATATAAATATTTCAATAACAACTGACATCTTGCACGTTTGGAGCTCATTTCTCAAAGTACTCGTTAACTAGGTTATACAAAAGATCCAAGATAAAGTTAAAAAGAAACTTAAGCAACGTGGCAAAGTTTGTTTCGCCGTAGTTCTAAGTTCGTCAACAAATGCTTCAATTAACAATGTAACTAGGTTTATTTACCTAGGTTTATTTAATAAAAATTAAAAAAAAACGGTTTTACAAACACATTTTGTAATTATGTTTTAAATGTTATTATAATCATGTTTGAATTTTACTTATAACTGAAAGGTTGTTTACAATACAGGAATACAACCGTAGAAAGAAGTAAACTTTGGGTATAATTATAAGAACACCTTGTTATTATACACTCTTCGCGACAGAATAAGACAACCTTAATTTAAATTCGGGCTATTTTTAAATACTCTGGCGAAAGGGAGTCCTTAAAATAAATGAACTTCACTCACCTGGTCCTACAATTAAAACTTAGAGGACCGCCGCCGCACTTATTAGCTTAGGAAAGTGCTGGAATAAATTACATTATTAAAGACACAATTACAATTTAAATGACAAATGTTTTACGATGTGTGTGTGTCTATAATGAATTCAATATTTAATCACGTGTGGCTTATAATTTGTATATCTAGACTATGATTTTGTGTAAAAATAACTAGGCCCTATTAGTTTTATAAACAGATTTTCTATACACACTTATTTTTATCCTGCTGAAGCACATTCTACGTGACTATACAACGTTATTGGATTGGTAAACGTATACCTGAGTGTTTTTTATACACAAGATTATTTTGAGTAGAAGATAATTTCTTTCACAACATGAACCATGGACACTTCATTACACCCATTAAAGTGCAACATCGCTACATTAACTATCAAGTTCACGCGCTAATGTTCCGCAACTATTCATTAGCTCCATTAATCAGCTGTTACAACAAACAAACTTATCTATATTTTTAATACGCTAGGCATATTTTTGTCATAATTGTTTTGGAGCGGTGGTGCTACCGATCACCATGTCCAAGGTGTCGTTAGAAAGGTCTTAGCATGTGGTTTTGCCATCAATTAAAAAAATGTATAAAAGTCACCGTGGACATGGGAAAATATGGGGTCAAAGTCGCGATTTTCCCCATAGACATAATATGCAGTTACAAACCAACGATCGAGAAATCAGCTGTTTATTTAAGGAAGTGGTTAAACAAATAAAATCTGACCCTGAAAAATGGTTATTGAACGTACAGCTGGCAACAAAACACCAGTTTTTATTTGCACAAAATCAAAACTTAACCAAAAAACGTTCGACATAATGGAGACTATAAGACGTCGACCAGGACGGCCAAGAGGAGGAGGCCGACGAACTTTAACTGGTAGACGCGAACGAAATACCTGCGCCAGGCGGTGTGAACGAAACAGTGGCGCTATCTGACGACAGAAGTCTAAATTACGTGTTGACTGAAAGTACGTTGTTATCATCCGTTTTAATTTCAGATGTTTTGATATGTTTGTTTACAACTGAAGAAACCTTTCGTTGCGTACAAACTTGCTCGGATTCGAGCAACAGGACAGCTAGTCATCTCTAATTTTACGATCAATAGATAAACTGCAGTAATTAATTTGTATATTTAATTACGTGTTAATAAATAATAATTATTGAAAAATATGTATTATCTATTAGATGTAAAATACAAAAACAAAATCAATTACACAGGAACAACTATTTGCCTTCTCTAGTAGCGTAACCAAAAAATCTAAACATACGAGGAACACTTAATAGGTATCCCCGCCATAAAGTTGTTCATGAAATTAATTATCTATCCCCACCATAAAGTCGTTCATGTAAAAAATAAATATAATTTTATTTTTATAGTCCATGGAAATTAGTTCCGTTTGCAGAAATAAAAAACCAATTCGATGATCCAGGTATACGGTAAAAGTACAGCATTTCTTTGGTGTACCGACTGTCACTAGTAATACATTTTGTTTATGTTCTAAAAACTATATTATTACAATATATTTTAGAAATTTGGCACGCGTATAAAAAAGTATTTTGTTATGCAATGTCACCAGATTATTCAACTTAAAGAAAATATTGATTTATTCTTAACTATTTACACAGTAAATATCCCTGAACATTGTTTGGTTATTTATCAACTCTAAGACAAAACAAAAAAAACACAACTAACAATATTTTATTCTAAACTAACAGTATATTCAAAGACAAAAGGTCTCTAACAATAGATTTGTTTCTCAGTGGTATACTTAGCTCTAGAAATATAAATCCTTTATTTAGGCTTTTTATGTATATAATACATGAAGGATGCATATCTCAGTCGTCATTTTAAACATATACAAATGCATTTTGAATATAATAGTCCGATATTAACCTTACTGAACTATTTATTAGTCTCAACCCATATTTAAATAACGGACTCTTTGTTTATGTTTTTCGATTCAGGTTTTTCGACAGGAATTAAAAATTAATTAAAAGAACACTGTATAACCACTGAATATACTACGTGTATAGTCAATGGTATAACTCTGCATCGATTAAAAGGTTTCCAAGCAATTTTCTTTCTTTATACTCTTTGACCTAGTTTCTAGCTTACGTCACTCGCTTGAACGATATTGATAAAAAACTATGGAACTGTAACAGGAAGCTGTTATGTCTAGACGAATGGATTTAGTTTTTTAAACACCCGATTTATGCGGGATGCCAATTAACAACATTAATCACAATTAGTGTTCCACGCAGGGAAGACTATCCAAGGAAGAGGCAAGAAATCAGGAGAGGTCACAAACAACATCTCGGTCTCTGAGCGGCTCCTCTATTGTTGTCTAAATCGCCTTATGAATACAAAGTTAGGCTTTCGGTATTAATTATGAAACTTACTTTGGATCACTGTACTTTATTCGAATTCAGTTTTTTTCTGTAGAAGAGGGTATATTTAACACTTTGGTTCAAAATAATATAATACAAAACAGGATTTAATTTGGAAATAGAATATAACTCGGGTTTGAATTGTGTGAAGTAGTTTTGTGTTTAAAAATTCGTAAACCCAAATTGCTTCTACCTGCTTCTTTCTAAGACCAGTGAACACTTAAAAAGCCCGCCCCACTTCAGCGGATCATCTGCAATCGTTAATTTATGGTCCATTTAAAAGAAAAGAGACGCCTAGCGATTTCAGTACCAGAATTTCGAGATCACTAATCGTTAAACCATAAAAAAATCGTAATTATGGAATATTTTGGATTGTTATTGAATTATTATTTTTTGTGATGTCAACATTTTGCCCAATGTATTTGTTTGATTTTTTTAATTTTTAAAGTTAGCTTTGAATCGACGATATCGAATAATCCGTAAGGAAGGGTAAGGCATTGAGAGTTAACATTGGCCTAAACGTTAACATTAGCAACACCAAAAGTTTCGTGACTGGAGCCCACTCTTGATACGAGAACAATAACAGAGCCACCCCAAACTCTTTGCAGCTTCACTCTCGACTTTACCACAAGGGTAGAAGTAAAGAGTACCTCAGTAAAGAGTTCTGTCAGAAGCCACTTAGTTCCTTCTCGAGGGCAATTTCCGCCCCAACACTTCCGGGGCAGCCAACAGCAGAAATGGTGGGAAAGGATGACTTCACCGACAACAAATGATAAGAGAACCTTACCTGCTAACCACCATATAGTACCGTCAATAAACTGCGAAGATGAATAAATAACAAATATAGAAGACCTTTAAATTAAAATTACTCACAATTTGGTATCCAATAGCTAAAGAATTGGCTTTGGAAAACTAATATTATAACATTATATAATATTATAACATAAGCAACTTTAGGAAACATTTTAAAATACGTATTAATTATCAAAACTTTAATTTTGTAATTCATAAAAAAATACTTTATAATAAAAAATTTATGGTACACTTCTAAAACTTTTGTTTTTTAATTAAACTCACCTTAGTACATCAACAAGTGGTTAAAAAAACTCTCAATGGAACAATATACAAGGAAATTGTTATAAAGAAATAGACTACCGCAAATTAAACATTAAAATTTTCAAGGAAATAAACAAAATAATGATATTGAACTCACCAAGTTAGACTGCAAATGTAGATTTCAACCTGCAACAAAACCATGCATTACAAAAACACGCCTTCAATATCGACATAGGTGCCTAGCCGTATCAGCGTGAACAGCTACAATCACAGCTAATTCTACAGTCAACAAGACATTAATACCCGTGCACCATTGTGACTAGCCTACAACAGCAATCACAGCTTATAGCACCTGCGAGTGATAACAGATAACAGACAGTCCGTCTCCTGACAGCCGCCACAGCGATGTGTCAGTGAATTACAAGCAGCACTTGATCATTGATTAGCGCTCCATTGATTGCAGCATTACAGCTTATACGGCACAATAAAACGGTATTACGGGAGTAACTCGGAGTTTGAGTTAGACTGGGAAATGCCAATATTCGGAATATTCAGTGCATATACACTTATTCCTATAACAATAGATCTTCTACGGGGTTTATTATCACAAAATGTGAATACTTATTTTACAAATAATTAGTTAATGCTACTCATATTACAATCATATTGGCAGAATAACAAACTTATAAAATGCATTAATAAACATTCTAGGCAAAGGGGGATTCGTAAAAGGGGAAAACAATTAGCATGCACAAACAAACTTGTAATAGCATGTGTTCGGTGAAAAATATACCTAGCTCGTATATACCAGTAGCAACGCGAGTTGACACTATAAAGAGACAGGGGAAGTGTATATGTATGCTACAAGTCACCACATGTGATTTAAGGGTGTTCTTTATTCACTTATCAATTTTTTATCTTTAACTAAAGGTTTAGTGGCTATATCAAATACAAGCCATTGGTATGATCTAATTTGCTAGCTGAAGTAATTTACCTGTTTTGTCATTGGCACCACATCAAATATAAAACAATGTCGTTGCCACTTGTATCATTGTTTACAATTTACAACGTTTGTTTAGACGTTTGCATCGTTCTCAATTGGTTTCCGTCTAGTTACTCCTGCAAGAATATCGTGTGTCGAAGCTGCAAGTCATAAACCCTCGCGTGCGCACTGCACTCCTCTTTTAAAATAAATGGCCTTGTAATTTCAAACCAAATTATCTGACGTTGAGCGTTGAACTCTGCTGAAAGTGGGCGTTTACTTATAGTGTCGTGTTGCAATAGGCTTTAATACAGACTTTAAACCATTGCTATTCTCAATCGATCAAGAATATCAGAATAAAATAATCACTTATGCAAAACGCTCATAACTATCTATCAAATGAATTTATGACTTTCAATATTGTTTTATGACGGTTTCATGAATTGCCACACTAATTTCAACGGTGTTATGACATCGCCATGCACATTTGACACATCATTTGTTGTTGTAATATGAACTCAAGAAGTGTCAATGCAATTACAAATATCCTGGTCGTTTGGCAACCAAAGTACTTTACACTTGTGGCGTCAACTTCGGTTTTTCGTATCCTTCTCCAATCTAAAATAGATAGCGATTTCCGAGTTCAAAATGTCTTTAGTTTTTACACCCTAACCTTAGCTTAAAATTTTCAAACAGTAATGGCAATGCAATCGATATTTGAACACAAACAACTATACTTCTATATTAAATTTTGCGAATAAATATCTTTATTATTTATTTAATTGAAATCAGATTCAACTGGCAAGTTCGAAGAAAATGGCTCTACCTGGTTTTTAACCGAATGTCCCTGCCAAAAAAAAGGACGAAGATCTACATTCAAATGGGGTTATGTTGTTGTTATAATTCTTTTATAGTAATCCTACAACGATATAAATTACAATATATAAAATTCTGGAGGGAAGTAATACATAGTGAATGAGATTTATAAAAAAAATATTACGTTTGGTAAGCTCGTTTAAGTTAATATCCATTTGAAAATTGGCATAAAGAAAAAGGGAATACCCCCGTAGCAGCAAACCTGCATACTCAGCGAATTTCCAATGCATATTAATTTATCTTAATACCACATAAAGCCACATACCAAGTTTCATCAATATACATTCATAAATAAACGATTTATGACATTTTAATTATTCTCCATAACAATAACATGGCGGCTGAGTATGCAGGTTTGCTGAAATAAGGAACACTAAAAATAGGCTTTTATACAAATATCAATGTAACTCAACTAGGTAAAGCCACATACCAAGTTCTATTAATTTATGTTCATAATTAATAGAGATAACATGTTACTTATTCTCCATAAGAATAACATGGGGCTGAGTATGAAGGTTTGCTGCTACGGGAACTATCGGCCAAAAAATGGGGTTTTGTGCAAATATCAATAGACCACAATGAAATGCAGCAATATACCAAGTTTCTTCAAGATAAGTTGATAAATAAGCGAGATATACAATTTTTCTTATCCTCCATAAGAATAACATTGGACAACGTACTGTGTTTAGCACTTTCAATATCTCAGTAACCAATTGACGTAGAGCAATGATTAAAATATCAAATTGTGCGTCTTTTTAACCTGATTCAAATGGGTAAAAATAAAATTTTACTTTTTCAAAAATGGTATGTAAAAAACTCAAAAAACCCATTTTTGTGGTACAAAACCCCCCCAAAATACCCCTTCGGATAGGTCGATCCAACTGGTTTTCGAACTTAAAGTCATAAATGTTCCTTTACACGTTTATACCAAATTTCATCAAAATCGGACCTTTTTTACGAAAGTTATCGCACCCAAGGACACATATATATATATATATATATATATATATATATATATATATATGTATATATATGTATATATATATGTATATATATATGTATATATATATATATATATATATATATATATACAGGGTGAATCTCGTAAGTTGTCCAGTATTGATTTCAGACAAACCGTTGGTCCTACGATGATGAAATAAAATTATTTCCCACTAAACCAACCCCAAGGAATAACGTAAAAATATTTTTAACGATTTTTAAATACAGGGTGTACCAGAAACTGAGGGTCACTAGTCCGAATCTACGAAATATCAAATACAAACGTATATCATGTTATACATCAAATTAAAGCTCTTTTCAATCCAAACCATTTGGCGGAATCGGATTTTGATTATTATTGATTCATTTCAAAATGGCGGCTGTTTTTGTGAAAAAATTAGTATTTTTTTGAATACCCTGTATTTTTCTTAAAAATGCTGATATCTTGATTCTGATTCAAATATCGCATTCCTTATGAGCTAAGCTTTATTTTGATATGCAACACTTCAATATTATCTCAAAAACAAAAAGTTTCAAAAATATCAGTTTTTGAAAATATGTACACAGCCAAAACTCAAAAATTTCAAATAGCACCATATGTCAAATAGCATATCATTTTAAAGGTATTGCAATTCTAAGAAACTTTCAAATTTAAACTTTATGCGTATCTATTTTGGTTTTCGAGTTATCAACAAAAAACATGTTTTTCCACATTAAAACGCATGTTATTTGTTAAACATGGTGGTAAAGGCTGGACCATAGTTCTAGGCGTCTGGCTGACGCATGCGCATTAATTTGCTGTGTTAATTCCCCATCTGTCAAAACTTGGGCTAACATATGATTAAATGCAAATTCGTTATTACGCATGCGTCAGCCAGACACCTAGAACTATGGTCCGGCCTTTAATAGTCCCATGCATAGAGTAAATCTTATTTTATAAAAACTACAATAATAAAGAACTTGTCTTAAAAAAATATTCTTTATGTTACATTTGTTACAAAACCACTATAAACAAACTTTTTGTGTATAAAATATTTCAAAAGTTACCATTATTTTTAGGTGCTACTGGATAAACTATTTACAGATGCCCAAAATGCCTTCCCCCTACTTCTAAAACCATTTCAAGTCTTTTAGGAAGGTTGTTTACAGCACGACGTACTTCTTCTTCATTTATTTGCCTACACGCCAACCGTATCCTTTCTTTCATCTCATCTCGAGTGGTAGGAGCTGTTCCATACACCATGTCTTTCAGTCTCCCCAAGAGGTAAAAGTCCATGACCGTTAAATCAGGGGACCTAGCCGGCCAAGGGATGGGACCTCCTCTCGCAATCCAATTATCACCAAACATCGCTGTTAGAGTTTGACGAACGTCAATAGCGTAATGCGCTGGACAACCGTCTTGCATGAACCACATTTCTCTTTGTACGTTGATGGGAATGGGCCTTAACAGCTCGAGAAATTCTTCATTTAAGAATGCATTGTACATTACACCATTTAGATTCGTTTCGAAGAAATGAGGACCAATTATTTGCCCATTAAACACCGCACACCACACATTGAGGGTCCACTGTCTTTGATTGTTCACTTCCCGTAGCCAATGTGGATTCTCCCTGCTCCAATACCGCATATTGTGTCTATTAACGTCACCGTTGTTTTTGAAGGTCGCTTCATCGCTCCACATGACGTTGTGAGCAAAGTTAGGATCATTAGAAATTTCATTTTGAGCCCAAATAGCAAAATTAATGCGGTGTAGATAATCATCTGCTTCCAATTCTTGATGCAGCGAAATGTGGTATGGATGGAAATCATTAGCCTTAAGGATCCTACAGACTGACATCTGGCTAATACCGGATTCCCTAGAGAGAACTCTGGTAGACACATGAGGATTAAGTTCTACTGCAGCTAAAATATCCGGTGCTCTTGTCTGTCTTACTGGCATAGCTTTTAGTCTTTTTTTGGATGGCTGAACTTTTCCAGTCGTTCTTACTCGTTGAGCTAAACGTACAAAATCTTTACGGCACTGGCGTTGCAAATCAGGAAACCGCTCTGCATACAGTCTTTCGGCAGCACTAAAGTTCTGGAAACACTCACCTAAAACCATTAACATTTTAAAAGCTTCTTCGTTACTGTATACCATAATTAACAACCAACTAGTTAACATAATAAGGAAAACTAATTACTGTTTGAAATAAAATAAAACTAATAACCGCTCAGACATGCATTGTGTTAACTTAAGATGGAAACATCTAATAAATGTAAACAACTCAACAATACTAAATAACAGCTGATAAATAACAGCTGACTATTACCACCATGTTTAACAAATAACATGCGTTTTAATGTGGAAAAACATGTTTTTTGTTGATAACTCGAAAACCAAAATAGATACGCATAAGGTTTAAATTTGAAAGTTTCTTAGAATTGCAATACCTTTAAAATGATATGCTATTTGACATATGGTGCTATTTGAAATTTTTGAGTTTTGGCTGTGTACATATTTTCAAAAACTGATATTTTTGAAACTTTTTGTTTTTGAGATAATATTGAAGTGTTGTATATCAAAATAAAGCTTAGCTCATAAGGAATGCGATATTTGAATCAGAATCAAGATATCTGCATTTTTAAGAAAAATACAGGGTATTCAAAAAAATACTAATTTTTTCACAAAAACAGCCGCCATTTTGAAATGAATCAATAATAATCAAAATCCGATTCCGCCAAATGGTTTGGATTGAAAAGAGCTTTAATTTGATGTATAACATGATATACGTTTGTATTTGATATTTCGTAGATTCGGACTAGTGACCCTCAGTTTCTGGTACACCCTGTATTTAAAAATTGTTAAAAATATTTTTACGTTATTCCTTGGGGTTGGTTTAGTGGGAAATAATTTTATTTCATCATCGTAGGACCAACGGTTTGTCTGAAATCAATACTGGACAACTTACGAGATTCACCCTGTATTTACAGTTTCGAACGAATGGTGTTTTTGGGGTCTGGGGACCTCAAAACGAAAAGTTATCATGGTCCCGGGCCTAGGTCTTACCATGCCGACTACGGTAATAGCTTCTTCCCTATAGGGGAAATTCGCTAAAACAGTTTCCTTGTGCGATTATACTCAAGCAATAACCCAACAATATTTTAAATATGAAATAAATGTTCTTGAAATATGAAATCTAATATAGTATTTTCAATACTGCATTATTAAAGATTATCGTCTTTATTTTTTGGATCGTATTACTTAAAGTAGAACATATAATGAACTTCATGTTTGACTAATGCGATAGGGCATATAATAGCGTCCCAGTATTCGAGGTCGATGCGCAGTTGACCTATACGTCAGTTTAATAGACTGCATCGTAATGCGATAGGATATAATGCACTTGTGTTTGACAATATTATGCTTATCTGTAAAAGATTACCAGCACTAAACGTCGTTTAGACAGCAAGTAATTCTCAAGAACGATATGTGTGCATCACGATTCAATCATTAATCAAAGGAGAGGTCCTTTAAAAATATGTCTAGAAATGATCCTCTTTTCTAAATAAACTCCCGACCAATGATACACAATACTTATCCATTGACTTTTATATATTAAAGAGTGGGCTCCAGTCACGAAACATTTGGCGGGTCTAGCTATTAAGACTAATGTGTTATCTTTCAAACCCCGCCTCTCCTCAACGGAGTATCCGATATAATGTACTCGTATTTAAGGTTTATTTCCAAGATTCTAGAGCTATTTCTGTGACAAAAATTTCGCTATCACCAAAAACGAGTTCGCACGCAGCACGCTGACGTGAGGGAAGTGAATTTCCACATAAAAAACTATAAAAACTCAAAATCAGTTAAAAACATACAATTATTCAAATTTTTATTCAAATCTAAAAATATTGATTTTTTGCCTGTTCTGATACTCCTGGTTCTATTTACCTGCAATGCTGGGAATACAATTTTGCGAGTTATAAGGTTAAGAGAAGGTCCAGTCAGGCTTTAAAGTAGGCGTAAGGTTGTTGGGAATGATAAAAGTACACAACAAATTTATTAACAGACTTTTCTAATGTAAAACCCCCATAAGCCAACGTACTGTGTTTGGTCAATACACATTTCCTTTAATAACTCGGTAAATATATATGCTAGAATGACGAGAGAGGGCTTAAAAGTTTCGCCACACTAATTCCCATCTTTTTACATTCGTTAATTTCACATCAGGGGCTTTTCTGACCCTTTTTGAGTCCAAAAACTCTAAATTTGAAAGATTAATCTCTGAAAACGGGGTTTAGAGTTTTCCGATCGTTTTGCCCAAAGAACTGGTCCAACTGATTATATAATGGAACGTCCCTACCAAATTTGAAGTAAATCGGACAAAAAATGCGACCGCTAGAGTGCCTGCATATATATATATATATATATATATATATATATATATATATATATATATATATATACATAAAATTTTGAACGAACCCCCAAAACGTGTTCAGGGGGTCACGTTAGGAACTTCTATGGTGGTCCCGGGCTTAAGTTTCACCGTGCAGGTCATGCTAATAGTTCACTTTCCATAGGAAATTCACTAATAATCGTCAGTAAGCAATCAATATTTAAAATGTTTTATGGTTGAATGATTGTGATATCGAAATACTGCTCCATTAAATCGCAAGGTATTTTGCTTACTTTAAAATGAAGCATACTTTAACCATGTTGGATATGTTGAGGAAGGACGAACTTTAAAAGGTAATATTGACCTTATGGGAGAAGCAGTAAAAGACGGCTGGAGCTCCTCTCAAATGTTAAAACCGTACACAACGCGTGAATAGAAATTTCATTTTAGTTTCCATTAAGCTACAGGAATTGGAGTAAAGGCGACAAAACACGAATGAGACACAAATAAATATATTGAAATAGAAAGTAGCTACTTCAGCGTCTTCAGTAAATAAGACGCTCAAAGAATTAAATCAACCAGAACAAACACTGCTCGCTTTGACTGGACTGATCGCTAGCTTGGCCTAGTTAGGCCTTGGTTTGTTGGCGAGCCTACGACGCGAGACTGTGACGATGTCACCTGGCGGAACAAGGTCCTGTTAATAGCCCAGTTACGGAAAAAGAAACTGCATGTTATGGCGAACCCAAACTTTCATTAACTTATACAGAACAATTTATTGTTCCACGAAACAATTGAAGTAGTTAGCGTTCCCCAAATAACGAGAAATGTAGAGCTAAGTCAAAGGTCGAATATGCTGAGGAGAGAATCGTCTAATTCATATTTATGATTACGGCATTTCTTCCGTCTATTAAACACTTTCTCCTGCCGACGTTGGGCTAGTCCCGTTTGATAATCGAATGTATTGCAAGTGGCACGAGAGGTTAAATTTATATCGGTTTCCCTGAAATGTTTAAGAGTCTTCATCACCGGAAGTTGACGGACGCCATTTTGGTGTTTTGTTCCATAAGGCCAATGTTAACGTTGTGCCTCAGTTACGCCTCACCTGATCGTCACAAACAATTAATTTTGGTGTCATATTAAAGGTTTCGTTGTCCTCTAGGGAAATACAATAGTCGAATTTGGATTTTCTTACAAATTAATGAGAACATGTACAATGTTTCAGTTCAAAATTAAACTATTTATTATGAAACTATGATGCCCAAATTAAGGAATTTGACATTGTATTTCCCTAGAGGACGACGAAACCTTTAATTTGACACCAAAATTAATTGTATGTGACGAACAGGTGAGGAGTAATGGAGGCACAAAGTTAACATTGGCCTTATGGAACAAAACTCAAAGATGGTGTCTAGCAAGTTCCGGTGATGAAGACTCTTAAGTAAGTTACATTGATGTAGACCACAATGAATTCTCATGTGTAGAGGCACTAAAAATTAATTCCATGCTTTTACATAGGCTACATTACATTATTTAAATCCATCAGCAAACAACACTGTACCTACAGTCTAATACATAAGATATATTTTTTTAACAAAGAACACGTCAACGTCGCGTCGTTAAAATTAAGACTTAGTATTCCGTTTAAATATAATTCCATAGAGCGGAACTAAATTGAGTTCATACGGCTAGTGATTTATTTCAAACTTTAACAGTTAATTCATCGATACATTGATTGCTGAATTAATTTCACACTTTATTAATTCGTGGTCAGTGTTCCAATATTAACATCCGAAATGAACAGAATCGGAAATAACTGATTTGGATGACAAAAGGCACACATATTTGATGATACTGCTACTCGCAATTAAATAGTTTGTTGTTATACCCATTATAATTGGACCGACTATTCATTTCAAATTCATATAAAGGATGTATTGCTTACATTATTGTTAGTTAATGAATATTTATACACTGACATGTAAAAAATCTATATTAAATTCACAACTCGAGCGCTAACTATCACTAGATCTCGATGTCGTGACCAAGTATCAGGCACGCCGTATTCATATTACTGAATACTACTGTATTCTACTAGTGAGAATTTGTTCAGTGATTCATAACATTGGTGTCATGTTTTCCCAGGTTGTCCGGATATCCCCCGATGACCAAAGTTAGCTTTGCAGCTGTCCATTCGTAACTGCAGTTTTTAACGGTAGCGCTCAATTTAAACTGTGTTTGCTATTGATCTATTTGCGCCATTCCTTATTTGTCTACACCGACATGCACATCGTTTAAATATATTATTTTGTGATTTGGGCTCAAATACTTATAATATATATTATATATTATACATTTTAGAACCAATTTTTAGTTTTACTTTCACTTCACTGTTAAAATTAGATGTTAAAAACATAGTATGATTTAAAACGTGAAATGTTAAGGAAATTTGTTGAGAATTATAAGGCGAAATCATTATAAGATGCTAGTCAAAGAACCGTTAAGACCAAAGTCATTTAAACGCATGAAAATCTGTAAATTAATATATTACCCCATTTAATTACTAAGGAAATAATTTAGTTTTAGCGTTTTTATTATTATATTTAATTGCGTTTTGAGGTATAATCTAAACAGTGATATCCAAAGCAATACAATTATTTTACTAAAGACGAACAGAGATTACGTCATGTCAATAAAATCCTCAATATCTCCTGATTTACATTTTCAGCACCTAAATTGTTGAGTTGCAATCTAATTTCATCTTTCCGTGCTAACTAAATCGTAGGATGTGCGGAATCCTCTTAATTTCTCCACCAAACCTTCCTGCACGAAACCATAACTTACATATTTTACTAGCGAGCTTTCCTCAAATAAATAAATCAAGGTGTACAATATTAATCATTAGTCGTGCCCATTTGATATAGTGTAACCTTTCTATCATCATCATCCTAAACCATACGCATTTATATTCCTCTATCCAAAGACAGGCAGCCAGTGTGATGAGCAGCAGAGTGTGAGCTAGTAAAGATATTCACAAGTTATACATGCGAATACGGCTATTCTAAAACACAGAATTATTACAGTGAGTTAGAGAGTTGTAGAACTATCGCGTCCCATTGATTACAGCTATCATCACGTTTACGACGCTGATAACGCTGATAGTGCACGACCGGCATACGACACCCACCCTGCCTATGTCACCGAATGTAGGTTCAATAGTAATTTTGAAACTCGTATTAGCGATGGATTTTAATTTTTTTTTATTTATTTTGACTATACCTATTGCTTCTAGTGTTTAAAACTACACTACGTTTCGGGAGGTAAGGAAACTCCTCCCGTTATCAAGTGAACCATTACCAAGTAGATGTAAGTAGGGTTCACTTGATAACGGGAGGAGTTTCCTTACCTCCCGAAACGTAGTGTAGTTTTAAACACTAGAAGCGATAGGTAAGTCCAAATAAATCAAAAAATAAATAGGTTTAGTAACACATTTTTTTCATTTGGTAACCATTAATTTGACTACAAATTTTATATTGGATAGGAATAACAGTATTACAAAAAAATACTGGCAGAGGACCTTTAAAGTATTTTAAATAAATATATATATTTATATATATTGCATATTTGGTGTTGTGTCAAATTAAATCTTTACGACCTTTAATTTATTTTCAGTAGCCCAGAAAGTCACTCATTGAGTTTGAGACCTTTAGACATTCTTTTACGATTTCAGTAAGGACGTATCCAGACGTAAAATTTGGATCTTTCTTGTTATTTTGTATTTACATTTAAACCATCGTTAATCTAATATCAATTAAACTTAGTTCAATATACATAAAGGTATCTCATTTAAAACTATTGTTTTGTAGGTTACAAGATAAACTTGTATAAAGGTGTTCTGTTTTTTCGAAAACTTAAAGTAAGATTAATCAAAATCAAAAATTCAAATAAAAAATCAAAATAAATCAAAAATTAATTAAACAAAAGTAAGAGTAATAAATGGCCCTGTACTGTCCTTTTTCTGTGATTTATGAGAAAATTCGAGGGAAAATGAAAGGGAAGGGAGGAAGGAGTCAAATAAACACACAAGAGGAGAATGACACCAAATTGTTCTTGAGTCTTCCTGGTAAGACACTCGGGAAAACTAATCCAGCTGACAAAGCTCCCCCTGATACAGGACCGTACAGCAAACCTGCCTTGGCTGTCTTTTTAAAACATAGGGCATAGCTTCTTTTATTTGCGTTGTAATTTGTTACAATGTAACATTTCGCAGGCAAATTTACCCAATACTTTACTTTTTTTTATTAAATCGTTAGTTAAAAAGGTTGAAGAAAGATTATTAATAAATAATACAATTTATGTTTTATCTCTATGGATAACGTTAAATAATATTTTGACTGAATTGAGATTATTTAAATCAATAAAATAATTTAACGTTAACTTTATACATTTGTTTAATAATTAGTAGGATTTTCTACTTATAATAGCGAATAGACAAATAAATTGACAGTTGGGCTGTAGCCAACAGCATGGTTGTACGCTGTCACTGTTGACATTTTGCCATCGCAAAAATAGCACTCGAATGTTATTCCGATCAGCTGGTGTGGAGTCTACTATTGGTTGATCTTGGTTGCTAGCCTGGCAAACCACGGTCTTAACAGTCAATTTATTTGGCGCTCTTATAAGTCCCATCATACATGTTTTATCCAAACCCATCCACAAAAGGCAAATAATGGTATTTAAACATTTAAGAACTAAAGCAAATACTGATTTAAAACATAGTTGGCAACGTAATCTCCATTTTCAAATAAATAATTAAAATGACAAATCAAATGCAATTCATTTAAAAATGTTATGTAAACAAAACATCCATAAAACTCCATAAATACATTAAAACAGAATATAAAACTCAAAACAAGGTCGTTTTACTTCTATAAAATAACAATTCAAAAGTCGAGTACTTAATATAAAACATTTTAGGTAAAATATTATAACTTTTCAAGTTTCGTCAAAGTAGTAAACTAATTTCTTAAAGCATTCTTTAGACCAGGTATATATATAAAAGCTCCAGGTCAAAACTTTGAGGCAAAGTTTGTTTTGTGAACTTCCAAAGGACGTCGCAGACAAGTTTCCATCTAAACTGTGTAAACTGTGAGTTTATTTTCTTACTTACAATAAAAACACGGTTTTACTAACAATTTTTCTTTTACAAAAGCGTTTTAACTTTAATTAAATTTTAATCTATTAAGATCTAAATGGCTTTGTGTAAGTAATACACAATTATACAATTGAGTACGAAATTTGTGGCATAACAAAAATTACATTTATGTACGTTTTTCTTAACATATCCAGGGAACGTACACTTAAATGCATACTATTTCAGGAGTACTGGAGACAAATTCCTTAACATAAATTAACGACCCCTCACCTGGTGCTACCGTTAAAACAAGCTTAAGTGTCAACAACTGTGGTTAAAAACTAAAAACACGACCTAGAATAAGTAGTATTAAACAAAATTCTAGTGCAATTGTCAGATGATTGTACAACGTGCTCACAATAGGTTGTTATAAACTTAAATTCTTGTGGCATGTACTACCATTGACTATATATCTTAATGAATAGGATGTGTCTTGGATCCTAGGATTACGTAAGATGTATGACCAATGAAACTACATACATAAGTCCATGTTTGCAGGCATATTCTGTATTTAGGTCAAGACATTTCATTTTCATTTTGGTTACAATCAACTTATATTATACTGCCGTAGTAAACTACCAAATTATATAAAGGTATATAATTACACTACTTAATTATCGAAATTTAATTAGTACCTAATATGCACATTCAAATTCAATAATGCGTATATTGGAAAGTAGAACAAGATAAATTCTGACACAAAACGACACAATATGAACGTTTTCCACCTAATATAGTTTGTAATGATAACATACCAACACTTAATATTGAGTTCGCGTGCACCAGTTCAGCGACTGTTCATCAGAAGACGTACATAAATTTGCTGTTATCTCAAACTGTTTATTAGTGAATTTCCTATGGAAAGTGAACTATTAGCATGACCCGCACGGTGAAACTTAAGCCCGGGACCACCATAGAAGTTCCTAACGTGACCCCCTGAACACGTTTTGGGGGGTCGTTCAAAATTTTATATATATATGTGTGTGTGTCTATATATATATGTATATATATACATAGACACACACATATATATATATATATGTGTGTTTGCACTCTAGCGCTCGCAATTTTTGTCCGATTTACTTCAAATTTGGTAGGGACGTTCCTTTCTGTAATCAGTTGGACAAGTTCGTTGGGCAAAACAATCGGAAAACTCTAAACCCATTTTTTGGGGGATTAATCTTTCAAATTTCGAGTTTTTGGGCCCAAAAATTGTCATAAAAGCCCCAGATGTAAAATAAATGCATGTAAAAAGATGGGAATTAAAGAGGCGAAAGTTTTAAGCCCTCTCTCGTCACTCTAGCATAAATATTTACCGAGTTATTAAAGAAAATATGTATTGACTAAACACAGCACGTTGTCTTATGGGGGCTTTACACGAGAAAATCCTGTTATTCCTTTGTTAGAGTACTTTTATCATCCCCAGCAACCTCACGCCTACTTTCAAGCCTGTCTGGACCTTCTCCTAACCTTATATTGGGCAAAATTGTATTCCCAGCTTTGCAAGTAAATGAAACCAGGAGTATCAGAACAGCCAAAAAAATCAATGTTTTCAGATTTCAATAAAAATTGGACAAATGTATGTTTTTACACTGATTTTGAGTTTTAAAAGTTTTTATTTGGAAATTCACTTCCCTCACGTCAGCGTGCTGCGTGCGAACTCGTTTTAAAATTTACTATGCTATCAAGCGGTATGATAAGCGGTAATTACTCCATAATTTGCAATTTTTTCTAACCGGAACTTTTTTAAAGTATGTGCAAAAAATATAAATCTTTTTCGAAACTATTTTACGAATCTCCTGATTTAATCAACGCTTTTTAGAATGCTTCTGAAAATTTCGTAATTTATTCAGACGTTTATGCACTACACATTAACAGGTTCACTAATATTTCGTTTTAAAATTAATTGTATTGTCACGTTGTCACTTCAACCCAAGTGATGAAAAACTCCGGAAATATTTATGCAGGCGGCATTTGTGTCAAGATAAAAGAAAGTATTTTTTTGTCTAAAAAATCTGGTTCTAGCAGCCAACCAACGAACAACATTCATATTCCCGTCATTAGTGTTCCACGCAGAGAGGAAGTCTATCCCAGAGTGAGGCAAGAAAACAGGAGAGGTCACAACCAACAAAAACATCTTGGTCTTTGAGCGGCTCCTTCCCTTGTTGTCCAAGTCGCCTTATGAATACCAAGTTGTAGTCTTTCGACAAATTATTATAACACTTTGGCTGATGACGTGGTTTAAAAAAAGTATATAAGTTTTATCCTTTGTAGAATAAGCAACAGTGCTAATTATTTTGCAACAACTGGTCTAGGCCTAAAGTGGTTATAAGGCTAAATTAATTTATTTAATAGTAATTAATTGGTTTATATATCTCATAACTAATTTCGTAAAAAAGCCATTTCAATTAAGTTAATGTAAACACGTTGCAGAAATGTTTACACATAAAAAATCAAAAAGCCTCCCGCTAGTCCTTTAGAATCATTCCTCGTATTTTCTTCGAGGATAGAGATTGGTCTCAGAAAAGAGTTCCATGTCGGTAGCCACTTGGTTCCCCCTCTGGGGCAATTTCCGCCCCAACACTTCCGGGGCGGCAAACTGTGGAAGTGGCAAGAAAGGGTGACTTCACCGAACATGTCAAAGAATGAAATGATGGAGCGGCTTTTAAACTTTGCTGCTCATCGCAGAAAGTGCAGAACCAATATAACGACTGGGCAATCTAAAGTCAATATAGTGCACGGGTATAAAATCGGCTTTCTAACACACACGTTTTATAAACTGCCGGGTGTCCCATAAAGGTCTCCTCCTCTATCTTTGAACGACTGTACATTTTCAAACAATCGTTGGTAAATGTTACTAGCATAAGTCAAAGTATTTTTTAAGTTGTTAAGAGTTTCAACCCTCACCCCCTAAATAGACCCCTATTTGTATTTATATGGGAGGTAGTTTTTATTTTTCAAATGGCAACCCGTAGCAAGTTGCATATAATTTTTAAAAGGGGAATAATAAAATGAATGCCGCAAACTAGACCTCTCTATGTTTATTTAGTCTAATGTTACGGCCAGCAAAAAATGTATTAATTTTGTTTTTTATACTGCTTAAATTCCCCTCCTTACCAGAAATCAGATACATAATGGGACAATCCAACTTTTTCTTGATCAGACCTTTGAAAAATACCATTTAAAGTACAAGAAAGTCATTTTAAAACCTTCTTTGCCCAGGCAAAAATAAAGAAGGTATTAAAATTACTTTCTTACAAAAAAGGGTCTTTTCAAGATAAAGTTGGATTGTCTCATTATTTATCTGATTTCTGGTAAGGAGGGGAATTTAAGCAGTATAAATAACAAAATTAATAACTTTCGCTGGTCAACATTAAATATACTTAGAGAGGAGTAGTTTTCAGCATTAATTTTCTTTTTTCCCCTCTTTAAAATGATATGCAACTTGCTAGGGGTTGCTATTTGAAAAATAAAAACTACTCCCCATATAAATACAAATAGGGGTCTATTTAGGGGGTGAGGGTTTAAACTCTTAATCACTTAAAAAAATACTTTGACTTATGCTGGAACATTTACCAAAGATTGTTTGAACATGTACAGTAGTTCAAAAATTAAGAGGGGGGGACCTTTATGGGACACCCAGGTATACAATAAATAACGAAACACTATCACATTTGAAAAACTGTGTCGTAATTTAATTTTCGACCGTGAAATTATTGTAAATTTACAAGAATGTACATTATCTACCTGAATTCCTGCCTTTCAAACTTAGAACAAGAAGGAAACATTTTCGTATAGGCATTCTTACTAAATAATTCGTTTCTATAATTTTTCTTATCTATTGTATCCCTAATATTTTTTGTTTTAAATAATTTTAACGTTGATAGTAAATTGGGGTACCAAATATGCTTGAACACAAATTTCCATTTTGAATATGATTAAATAATATAGTCCTAACTAATTTTGAACTATTAAGTTTTACTAGAAAATACATACAAAATCAGCCTTTTAAACTTACCAAATTAGACTGCAAATGTTGAATTCAATCTGTAACAAAAAAATACATTAGGAAACGCAACTCAAGTACTATATACAAGGAAACAGGAAACAAAATATTAGTCAATAATAAAGTTTATTTAAAATAATGTATCGCCTACTAATGTTTAATAGTTGACTTTGACCATATTAATACAAATAATTTAGCTATAGGATGTAACAAAGTATATTATACACCAAAAAAATACATATTAATTCTTACATTATCCTCAAATACAAGGCTATAAATATACACAGAAGATTGTAGAGTGCAATCGAATTCGAGGAGTCACACCCATTACTACCAGGCTCAATGATTGAATTGCAATTGCTTCATTATCTGTCAATATTTAAAATGCTAATTTTGGAATACATTAAAATCGATTGGGAATTCGATTGGCCGAATTTGAAGGTGATATCGTGACAAAACTCCATCTTTATTATTTTAAAATGTTATTTATGATTCCTACGTAAGTCAAAATTCAGAAAATGTTGAGAAATACATTAGGGCTTCACCTCATTGGTCCACACTCTACTTACTATTGGGCTATAATATTAAAATAATTTAATGATTTGTGTTTGGATTTTTCAGTTACTAAAAATAAAAATTAGCTTACAACGTTTGGTATAATTCAAAAATCTTAAAAGAGAATAATAGCCATGTGTCTTTTGGGGTTTAAAAAATCTTTTTTAAGTTCCAATGTTAATTTTATTTTATTTAGTTAATCAGCTTATTTTATGTTCACAAGTTCAAAATACCTGGCTCTAAGCCTACGGGAATCTCGTGCGGAGAACAGGATAATGGTTATAGTAATACCATTCACGTATTTACCGTCTTAAAAGTGTATTTACAATCTTGTATATGCATTGTAAGGGTAATTATATCTTCAAGTGAGAGAAGATCGAATACTAAATCCTACGGTTATAAAAACACGCTATAAGGTAAACAAACGTTGTCCGCTATGATTAGACAATACTTGTAACCGACGCTCCCTAATATCAACACGGTTCAGTAATTGCCAATCAAGTGACTCAACCAATCATCGACTACTCGCACACCGTCAATGACTACAATCACAGATAATTCTAAACATTAGTTCCGGTAAAGCTATTGTGACTAGCCTACAACAGCAATCACAGCTTAGCACCTGCGAGTGATAACAGATAACAGACAGTCCGTCTCCTGACAGCCGCCACAGCGATGTGTCAGTGAATTACAAGCAGCACTTGATCATTGATTACCGCTCCATTGATTGTGTATCGTTACAGATCATACGGCACAGTAAAGCTATCGTGGGAATACAACACGCCCTTCAATATCGACATAGGTGCCTAGCCGTATCAGCGTGAACAGCTACAATCACAGATAATTCTACAGTCAACAAGACATTAATACCCGTGCACCATTGTGACTAGCCTACAACAGCAATCACAGCTTAGCACCTGCGAGTGATAAAAGATAACAGACAGTCCGTCTCCTGACAGCCGCCACAGCGATGTGTCAGTGAATTACAAGCAGCACTTGATCATTGATTACCGCTCCATTGATTGTGTAGCGTTACAGCTCATCCGGCACAGTAAAGCTATCGTGGGAATACAACACGCCCTTCACCCTACCACGCGGAATTGAATGCATTTGAATGTAGCTGTAAATTGAATTACAGTTGCAAAGTTTGTTAGCCATGTTATATAAATACCCCAGTATTTGTAATGCAGGAAATTATAAGTACATGTAAGAATATGGCTGGAATTGGATTCGGGACAAATTTTACTCTGCATTACATTCTTTTGGTCAGCAGCATTCAATTCGGCAACTTTATGCAGAATTTTGAAACATTTCCAAAATGTTAAATACTCTACTATAATTAAGTTCAAATTGTTAAATGAGTTTTAATATTTCATTTATTTCCTACTAGCTGAAATCGTACCCGGTTTCACCCGGGAATACAACAGTTATGTGTGCTGCATTCTGTGGTTAGCCCGTGGATTTACTACGAATCAAGATCAGCTGTTTGTATTTTCATAAGCTCAAGCAAAAATGAATGTCCATAAGGAATAATGTCCATGAGAACTTTGATCTCCGTTAGGCAAAGTCCTATAGGATTTTCAAAACGAAAATAGCGCTATGTGTTTATTTGGTATATAAGAGAAATTCCTGTAAAATGTCAGGCTAATCGGTTCAGTAGATTTTGAGTGATTGAGGAACACAAAGCAGAGAGACAGACAGACACACACAATCCCATTTTATATATTAGTAAGGATTATAAAATGTCGTCTTAGTTCTCCATATCCAAATAAAACTACAAAGATCGCATTAATAACTAACTATAAACTACAATAGGTAAAGCTTTTCCATGAATAAATTAATACTACAGTATAGTAATTGAGTTACTTCACTCTGCCACAAAATTCTTTCCCGCCTTACAATAAGCGAGTTCACAACCTTTATTTGTCTTTATTTTCAATCAAAGCTGATTCGATCCTCAATTAAGCTGCCTTTCTGGCACCTTAAGCTAGTTCGCTTCTCTCATTCTTCGACCTCTTTGACACCAAACGCTAATTCGCTCCTATCATTCTTCTGTATCTTTTTGGTACCGGAAGCTAATTCACTTCTATCGTTTTTCTGCCTCTTTCTGGCACCAGAGGCGGAAATGCACCTTATATTCAGCTGTGTCTTCCAGACGAGCGAACATGCCACTCCGAATAATTGTGTATTCATTATGTCAGGCTCGCGCACTTATTGAAGATAGCACAGATATAAAACACTGATATTTTTTTAAGTCAACACATGCTAATATTTTATTTGATGCCTACTAGTAAACGTCCACCTGAAATTTTAAAAGTAGTATAATTTTCAGTAACATAAAGTCATCATCACCAAATATGACATTCAAGCAATAAATTTTAAATATAGAGTAATGTTGACTTAAACCTAATCACAGGTAGGGCCTACCTAAAACAGTGTTGCCAATGTCTTCTAGAAAATTGTTAGTTATATTTTTAATTAAATTAAAATATACGTTTTTAAACCAAAAAGATTAATTTGCATCTTTAACTGATAAATCAGTAGTTGGAACAGATGTTTCGGATTTATTTGGGAAGCCGTAAATTTCATAAGCCTCTTGTTTCGCAGGTAATTCCGACAGGTTCCATCAATCAAAGCGTCAATCCATTCAAAACTTATTAGAGTATTTGAAAATTTATAAGGATTTCTCAAAATACGGATACTTATACTGCAACCATTATGAAATTAACAACAAGCATTTGCATAAATTGCCTTACACACATCAATAAGATGACTAAATTGAATGTGTTTAGTTAATTGCCTAATCAGATTAATCAATTAACAGAAAAAACCGAGCAGATCCACTAAAATACACTTCAGTTACAGTGTTCTCAATCCACGGTAGCAAATATCCCACATATTTCATACAAATTCCCACTTTACACAACTGCGACTATAAATTTTCCTCATTTACCAATGAGTTAAAAAAAGTATTTATGCTTAATATAGTAATTTTTTTATTGAATCTCCCTGAATCCTATGGTTTTAATTTGTGTTTAATAGTAATACGTAGATTATATTGGAAGTTGGTTTCTACATAAAAGGGTAAAAACGTAAAATAATTTACAATACCACAGCGTCACTTCAAAAATACAATACGATAGTCTCATCCTTCCCACACCAATAAAGCATTAACTAGCTAAAACGCTGACGCTCACAATTTACCTGCCTGCTTAGGTCGTCGGCCTCGTATTTGTTGATTTGGAATTTGGCCAGAGCAACTTGAAATATGCTTGGTGAACCGTTTTTACACGGGGTCACCTTGAACTTTGAACAGAGCGCTTCATAAAAAGGTTAACGTGCTGAAATAGAATTTGGCTTTAAGCCTACGCCATTCCGAGTCACACAGAATAAAATTATCACTTGTGGAAGCACAAGCCGTTGCCTCGTGGCCCGACCAGCCTTCGCCTGCGAACTGAGTATTGCATTTATAACATAATAATGGTAATTAAAATTAATACAATGTATTTCCAAAATTTTGATGGTACAGTGAGTTATTGCAATAATAGTATTAGGCTTAGGTTTTATCATAGATTATTACATATCTTCCCCTGGCAAATTTCAGCTCAATCGGTTCAGCATGTATTCATGTTAATAAAATTAACATGGAAACCTTGAATGCCAGGGGGCTTGAATAACCAGGGTTGCAACGAAAGTTGCATTTTTACATCATGCATAATTCCAGGTTTCCCAGGTACAAAAACTCAAAATTCCAGGTAAACTCGCGCGGCATTTTTTATGTTTAAGCGGCACATATAACGACTTACAGTCTAAACCAAAGTGTTATTCCACAAAAAAAACTCATTATATACTTGTTCTTTAAGCTATATAGCACAATTTTGTTATGCTATCCACCAAAAATGTATACATATACTGGGCCAAATATTTAAATCAGTGAACATGATTTCTCTCTCAACAATATTTTATCTGATGAGGGGGGGTAATATAAGAATAAGAATAATGTTATCAACATATACACCCAATTAAATAATATTCCTGTTAACTTGGGCAATCTTTGAAAAGAATAAGAAAAAAGAGTACATTCAAATCGGTTTATTTTTGTAATCTCTTGGTTAAATACTGTAGTAACTGGTCTTGTTACTATCTAAAGTAAGAGTTTTCTTAGTAATCATTATAGATGGCAGCTGGATCTAGTTTTGATCATTCTAAACATTTTCAATATTTTTGCTGGGTACTAATCTGAAAAAATAAAATCATATCTGACATAAATCAGATTATGAACCGACCGCCCTAACCAATGTGCGCTTTCCAGCCAATTAGACTTTAACATTTCACCCAGCGATCCCGAAAGACTATGTACAGTATTAGAAACTGAGTTCCATTTGCACAATTAATAATAATTATGACCAGACTGCAAAAAACAAAACAAATTCCCTTCTATCATCCACTTGTTACTAGCGTAACAAACTGCAAAGTACTTCCTAGTACCTTTAATAAAGATTCGCAAAATCGCGTCTGCATTTCGTAAAATGTTCCCACCGATAGCTATCACACTCACACCGCTAGTGCCGCCGGTGATAAGATTGGCGTCGCGTAGTCGCCGACAGAAACTTCAACTTTGCTAGTGACGCCAATGATCTATATTACTTCTTGGATGCTGCCGTTTATCGGCAACGCATCGCTAACGTCGCCGGCAATCGAGAACGCGTATCTGACGTCAGTGGGAATCGAGAACGCGTCGCTAACGTCAGTGGGAATCGAGAACGCGTCGCTAACGTCACCAGCAATCAAGAAAACATCGCCAACATAGTGGCAATTGATAACGCATAGCTAACGTCAGCGGAGTCGAGAACGCAATGCTAAAATTGCCGACAGTCAATAGCGCATCACTAACGTCGTCACCGGCGATCGCAAACGCATTTCTAGTTTCGCCAGCAATTGAGAACGAACGCATCGCTAACATCGCCGACAGTCAACCTATTACCTGTCTTCTTTCCTTACATTTTACATCAACTGGTTGGTTCAGAAAATAATTATTAATGTCAGTACTGTAACATTAGAACTTTAAAATCCGGTGGGGCGAAACCCTAAAGGATATTTTAGATCATAATCAAGTCTATATCTGCCTTTAGTGTATCTTCCTACCAAATATCATGTCAATCGGTCTAGTAGTTACGAAATGAACGAGCTACAAATAAACTCACAATCTTTCAATTTTATAATGTTCGTCTAAGGTAGTGTATGTAAACAAGTGTGTATGTACGTAGTACTAGTAGTATGATGCATTCAACTCCTCGTTAATTTTAATTAGCGAACTATTGTTTTAAACGGGTTTACATTACTCCTTTTTTTGTGGTTACACAAATTTCACACCCACATTCAAAGTAACATCTATGTTGCTGCCATGTTTATTTCACATGACATTATACGCACTACATTAAATTCAGGATCTCACAGGAAACTGAATTATAAATTGTTAATATTCTGGTTGCTGGGTAACCTCAGGTTGTAACGCTGACGTCAGTTTTTTTCATCGCATTTCCTCTAATGATCCAAAATAACGAGGCATTGCTTCACTTGGATATGCGTGGCACTCCTTAATGTAAAAGAATAAGATTGCCGAAAAGACAAAGCAAAAGTCCTTATGTTGGTTGAACAATGAAACAGCAATATAGAGACAGTTGCCCTTTGATTTTAAACCTATCTGTGCCAAGAACTATGTAAAACTGTAAATATGGCAACAATAAACAACATTAAATGAGAAATCCTAGGATAATTATCTTTTTTTATCGGACACAACCTTATTTTACACAAATATACAATAAAATTTCAAATTAAATTTCAAAAAAAAAACAGTCCAACGTAATTTAACATGCACGTTCGGGCTCGACAACAGTACTGTGAAGGTTGTTGTACAGTAAGCAGTAACCGCTGTTTACACAATGTGTTATTTGAACATCGACATTCAACAATGGTAGAGGCATGTGAAACACATTTATCCCGCATCTTCTTTACGTTAGCTGCCAAACTAGAGACAAACTTACACGTATTTTAAATAGCAAGTCAAATAACATTATTATTGCGTGTTCAGTTCTCCCATAACACTGTATGCAAGTCACTCACGAGATGCAGTCGGTTAAAATGCATCGCATTAGACCCCCTTACTTTGATAAACTCATGATCAGTCATAACTAAACTTCGTAGATGATAAGCTGTTATACATTACTATCGGTTAAGTTAATAAACCTTTTTATACAAAATTTTCGAAATGTTCACCACTGGGCGATTATTTGGTACTTTGGTATTAGGGGAGAATGGGGGAATGGCGACCACCTAAGCGGGAATGATTCTTGCATGGATTGTGTTGGTGGAATCTTTGTTTGATTTACTGCATTAGTTGTCAAATTTAGTTTACTACAACATACTAAATTCTCAAAACTATAGATTAAGTAATTTTTTTATAAAAAATTGTTTAACTTAGTCACTACATCGATCGGTATTCCCCAACTAGTGGGGTAATGCCGACCGGGTGCTCCCCCATGTATTTTAAATGGGGAAAAAACTTTTTTTTCCATTTTGTTATAAAACGTAGAATAACATCCAAACTATCATATAATGGATTTAAATGTAAAAAAATAATACTTCTACAAAGCAAAATCAAAAGATATTCTTTATTAAGTATAAGATATAACTATATAAGTTTAAGGTGATATCAAATTGATCAAAGTGTAAACAACTTAAAAGCTAACGTTGACTTAACATGTAAGTAAATTATTACTTAGTAAACAAATTAAAAACCTAAATGACAAAGAAGTTTAAACGAAGTCCTAAAAGAAGTTACAAGAACTTAAGTCTAAAAACGCCTACAGTGGTCACAAATAAAATCTTCAGGAGAGTCAGCTCTACTGCAAATACTAATGCATCCACATACCGCATTCACATAAACTATTACTTCTACAACAACCACAAACATATTTTGTTGTGATTTTGACCGTTTAATTCTTGTTAGGGGAGCACTGATCACATTAGCGTTAAATTACGTGTTGGGGAGCGCCGACCAACTTAGCATTTAATTTCGTGTAGGGAAGTACCGATCACTGGTCGGCATAACCCCAACGCTTTTGGTCGGCGCTACCCAAAACACATAACTTTACAATACCTAACATAGCTACTGTCAGGAACAAGCCATCCATTAAAAAAATACGTGGTAATAATCTTTGATACGAGGTGTTTGTTATTCTATGAGTTAGGACTAACAAATATGTGTAGAAAGTGTAATTATGGAGGTCTAATATACGGTGAAAATTAGAACGAGATACACTAAAAACTTTTGAGGTTAGAAAATCCTAAACGGGTAGCATGAGACTGGCGGCTGGCAGGAAATAGACTCAGGGGGCTGCCGCTAGGAGCGCTGTTCTGTTTGTTTCGAGTTGAGTCTCGTCTGTCAAGGTCAGTACCCCTGGTCGGCGCTACCCAATGGTCGGTGTCACCCCACTCTCCCCAATACGGATGCCACTATTTTTGGAGGTTAATTTTTACCGGATACAAAGGATAACTACATAATTCGAAAAAACGTACTTTTATTGACTTACTGTACAAATTTTACATCATTCTGATGAGCGGTCTTTGTGTTGTGCCTCCCAAAAGACAGCGATGTCCGCTAGGGTCGTGTTGAATGCGTCGCCGCCGCTAGCAGCCACACCCGATCGCCACATGTACTCCGCCAAATATACAGCGCGCTGCGGCAGTTATGTTAGGATGGGTTATCATAAAAATACGTACGGTTTCCTCTTCATTTCGAGGTAAATCCCACACCAAAAGAACGTCACTCATTATGAAAACAAATGTAACGTAGTGGACGGCAATAAATCACTCATGACACTGGCCCAGATACAGGCGGTGACAGGTGATGCGCGCGCTCCGGTCAACGACCTGACCTTGGCCTATTTGGAGGGGGTTTGGCGGCCTGAAGTATGACTCATCAGGTATCATTCGATTCGTAACGAAACAAGGAAAGTCCTACTATCATTTTTATGATAACCCATCCTAACATAACTGCCGCAGCGCGCTGTATAAGGGTGGCATCCGTATAATACCAAAGTACCGATTAGTTTAGAAAGAATTTATATTTGGCCTGGTTTTATCAAAGAATATTCGCCGCGACGGGACAGCAGGAAACGAATGGGGTCAAAAGAAATAAACTGTATAAACAGGGAAGACAGGGAGGGCAATTATTTGTTCCACCGCTTTTCTCAAACACGCTCGAGGATAAAACTAATCCAGCAACACTGTTCGCTGTGACTGGCTGTTAAATGGTTGTCTGGGTCTTGTTACGCGCGACTTGACAAATTGCTTCAGAAACAAATTAAAGTCTTTGCACTGTCCTAACTGGTAGGTGTGTTGCTGTCAGTAGCGCGAGGAGATGATATTGTACACCGGATGTTTGTAAACTCTAAACAAATCATCAGAATATTGTTCATTGGGTGAAATGAAACAACAAATTTCATATAATTGGTCATTGGGGAATTTAACAATCATGACTGATAACTGCCTCATTGACATGGCGTTCGCCTGAAACCATATATCCAATGATGGTCGACTTATTTATCCTATACTCTATAACGGGCAATGTCTGTTTTTTTGCAGATCTTTCTCGGAATCTAGTAGAACGATTTTGAAAAGATTTTGAATCAGGAGTTTTGGATCTAAAAATCTATTGTTAATAACGTCAACCCCGGGATAATTCAAACTGTATTTTGTTAAAAATCTCATTATAAAATTGGAAATTTTAACATTGGGCTAATGGATTTTCAAATCAAAGCAAAATAATGATAACAGATGTGAATATTGATGGATGATAGCCTCCAGATTACTGTATAATACTTAAAAGTGGTTTATATACCTGCATTTAAGTAATTTCATGCAACCAATTAGTCAAGTCTTCACTTCCGCCCGGTACGTGTCGCACCCCCCCCCCCTTTAGTGTTTAGTGATTTTTTAAATGTTTGTGTCCGTTGTCCGTTCGATGTCCGTATGTGTTTTCGTTCGTGTGATGAACGTCATGACGACCTTCTAAAGAAGAGATTGTTTTATCCTTGTACCAACGACCTGATGATGACTCCACGGAGTTGAAACCGGTTGCATGAAGCAACAAACTGGATTACTTAAATGCAGGTATATAAACCACTTTTAAGATGCGAATAAATTAACGAGTGAACTGTCAAAGTAGCACTTCCACAATGTTAAGTATCAACAATTGATTTCTTAAAAACAGTGACGAGAACGATTGAATGAAGATTGAATATACAGTGGATATATTTTTCACCCACGAAACTAATCAATATCACCGAGTACTTGTGACTAATCAATATCACCGAGTACTCGTGATATTTAAACATCAAATATAGCTCGGTATACCCAGTGCTAGATGTTTACCATGTATTCCACGCAATCCATGTAAAACAAAATCTATTAAATCTAACATTAACGCATACACAATCGTTATAAGTTATTTGCCCTAGTGCACAAAATTGATATCAAATATACTTGAAAATTAAAATCAAATCCCATGAAAATCAGGATAAGTACGCAACTCGAATCCTACAAATCGATCCAACGCAACGCAGAGCATCATTTTCAATATTCATAATACTAAAGCTTATTTAATCAATCTGGTTTAATGCTAATACAAAGGTAACTTTTTACAAATTTAAACTTTTAAAAAATCTTCTTTTTGCAGGTACATTTGTTATTATCACGTACAACAATGTTCTCAAAGAGATTTTAATATTTGGAAATGTAGTAAAAAGTCAGTTATATTCACAGAGAAGAAAAAAATTTTTTTTCTTCTCTGTGATTGTGTTCATGTTAAGTTTACCTGATGATGACACAATGCATTTTTATCTTCATCATCGGCTTCCTACGTTATTTTGAACTGGGTTTGGGGGATAATCTGAGAATTCAGGGTTGGCAACAACAATCATAAGCATACACATCCCGTAACCCTCACCTAGACTGGGGCAGTGCTGATCATAATGAGTATGGAGTATGGTCAAAACAAATATCTTTACCTTACTATAAAATCCAGAAATAAAACATAAAAATAAAATACCCCCGTCGCAGCAAACCTGCGTACTCAGCGAATTTCCAATGCATAATATATGTCGTAATACCACATAAAGCCGCATACCAAGTTTCATAAAAATATATTCACATATAAGCGATTTTAATTATTCTCCATTAGAATAACATTGGTAATGAGTACGTAGGTTTGCTGAAGCAAGGAACACAAACAATTGTTTTTTATGCAAATATAAATAGAATTTAACCAGGCGAAGCCACATACCAAGTTTCATCAATATTCAATCATAAATAAGCGCTATATAACATTCTAGTTATTCTCCATAAGAATAACATGGGGCCTCAGTACGCAGGTTTGCTGCTACGAGAATAATCAACAAAAAATCAATTTTTTGTGCAAATATCAATATACCAATACTACATGAAGCCACATACCAAGTTTCATCAACATACATCCATAAATAATCGAGATATCAAATTTTATTTATTCTCCATAAGGATAACATTGGACAACGTACTGTGTTTAGTACTTTGAATATCTCTGCAACGGTTGGGCGTAGAATCACAATTTAAACATCAAAATGATTGTTTTGTGGAGCTGAACAGATTGGTAAAAGCAAATGTGAAGTTTACATTAAAATGAACTGAGGAAAAACCAAAAACCGTTTTCCCATAAGATTAACATGGGAGATTTTATGAGTAGGTTGGATTGCGTTGGATCCTGCAACTCGAAACCAAAATTACTTTATTTAATTTGAAAACATTGGTCTTGGTTATTTTCGTTATTGTCTGCTTTTATTTACGAGCTATTTGAGTTGTTTCTCGCCTTTCCGAGGCGCCAAGCACCGTGGCCCAAACTGTAATTAACTGATTCTATACATATTAGTATTAGTGTTAAGACGGAAGGCGATACAACATAGCGTCAACGTGCACTATTGGGAGGGGGAGTCACGAATGTGACGACTGCCGTTCAATATATGATCACTTTCACTGGTAAATATGTCACACTCAAACGGTTATTTTATTTTTATTTACGCATTGTTATAAAGTCTTACACTTTCTTTGAAAAAGAGTCTGCGTCAGTTAACGTTAGGTGGTTTACTGAAAGATCTTATAGCATTCATAACTTTAAAAGCATACATTTTGGAATGAGTCAAAACCACGGCATCTCAGCTCTAGTTAAATAACCGTTGTATTTTCACTGTAAATCACTATAAAATTCATGGATTATGGATAAAATTAGAAAATTGTTTGAAGGTTCGACACTGGACCAAGCTGCCATTTGTCACTGGACCTTCAATTGTTGGTGATCTCTAAAAAGACGTCGAATTCAGATAGTAACATTAAAACGTTTTTTCCAATCCAGCTTAAACTTTGCTTGGACCACTGCAAAGATCAAAAGTTGGTGTGTTTTGGGGTTTTTTACGTGTAACTATAAATGCTAACTTTTCTTGGTAAAATCACATATTTTAAAACTTTTTGGATCTTTATTTTTTTGGGAGGGGGGTGACACACACCACCTTAACGCCCCACCCCACGACCAATAGCGTCATCCCTACCTACTTAATGTAGGTAAGGAATATTATGAAACTGGATACGCAGTGTACCTATTAGTCACCCTGCAAAACGGTTTTTGAACAGGCGGACGGATTATTAGATATATCAAATGTAAATGAAAATAATAACAACAGTAATAAGTATCGAGCGAGTGGAGCGCGTGTTGAAAAAGTGTATTGCTATAGAAATAAACCAGTCCAAACCCATAAGATCGAGTTCGCGTGCTACAGAACAGTAACTGAGTCCCCCTCATTATAAAGCGATCATAAATACCATTTATCAGAAACTGTTTCCTTTTATACCACCGCGTCTACAGCGAGAGATAAATTCGTTTTGTCCAAATAGCAACTTTACTATTGCCATAATGTCAATTATCAAACAAAACGATTCATTAAGCGTCCACAGTTAGAAATAGTATTAATTTATAGGCGGCGCGTTATTTTACAAATGACTAATTTATGTCAGTGGCTCTTCTACACGGTTTTAGTGGGAGAAGTTCATACAGAATGAAAAAGGTTTGTAAACAACTGATATTTTACGGCCAAAGGTTGTCCAACGTTTATCTCCATTAGTGTTCTAAGCAGAGATGGATGCGACCTCAGAAGGGACAAGAAGACGGTGTAAATCACTGCAAGAACTTCAGGCCTCAAGTCGCAATGAAACTATCCCCCTCCCATCCCTAATACTCTTGATTTACATACTAAATTTTATATCTCTAAGCAAAAATATTTTATATTTTTAAGTTTGTTTTCCCTTAGATTAAAATAAAGTACCGGGGGACCAAGCTTTGCCCGGAGAAAGTCAGTCTGTTTATAAGACTAAGAGAAATTTCTACCACGCCAACCTACTATTCTCTTTTCTGCTTGTTCAAGACCAGTCCAGTTGTTATTACTACTCAATGGGTTTAGGTAGTATTTGTTATATATACTTTTGATTCAATTTGGATATGCCCACTCTATATCTTCGTTCAATGGTTTAAACCCCTATTTTCAAGAACCACATATTGGCATGAAAATCTAGTTTCATAATTCTATTGTTTTGATTTTAAACGCCACACGCCCAATGTTAATTTTTAACTTTTAAAATTAGTCTGTTACATAATTAGATTTTTTTTAGGGGATGGATTAGTTAACTAAAACATGTGAAGGAAATCGTTGTAACCGATTTTCAGATCAGAATTGCGAGCGAGCGCACAAACAAACCTTATACTTAGAATATAGGACAGGATAAATACTAGTAATGATGCAAATACGGGATCATTCCTCATTCAACTCCATACATACTAGAGACATGTTGCAATTAATAAGTTAGTTAAGTGACTTGTACGCCTACGTTACAGGTAGGCCTATATTTTCTAACACTTTTAATGAGTACCCTCTCACCTCTACGCCCCACTATCTCCAAGTTTTTTAATTATCCTTTCATAATTTAAATATAACTAGAACCTCCTGCTCGAACTCGAGCAAATGTTTTCTTGTTTTTTTATTTATAACACCCCTCGTACTGTATTGTACATACTGCGTTGTTTTTCCAGTAGACGATTTTTTTATAACATAACATCTGTCTTATTGGGCTACAAAATTAGCGACCATCTTACATATAAGATATAGCCAAATAAAATATAAGACTTTTGCCTAAAGGTGGGATTGGACTGGAGCAGTGAATCACAAGTAGTGGCGGGCCAGTAAATATCCCTAGGCTCACCCCGTTAGTAGCATATATCAGCCAGATGTATGGAGGATATTTACTCAGCGGTCTGAATATAAATGCGACTTTTTGATGTATCAAAACAGCCACTAACTGTAACACCCGATTGATTTCCTTTTATAAGCATTATGGCATCGATGCTTTCAAGGCTGTTTGGGGCATTGAAAGCCCTCAAGGCGATTGTAAATTATTCGGCATTTCTTGGAAACCCCTGTGTCTTAACTAGTTTTAATTATCACACGTAGAATAAAAATTGATTCAAAATTTATCAAGTCAGGTCCCAAAAACAAACCTTGGTATCAAATATTAAGATGCCGTAGATTTGTAAGATTGTCAACGATTTTACAGTGTTACAGTATAAACGTGTTTTAAACGTGTTACATCATCGCCGGAATACGAGGTGGGTTTTATTTATTACGTGGAAAATTATAAAATAAAAACCGTAAACGGTAAATTCACATACACACTATTTTAACAATAGAAACATTCACAACATTTAGCCTATTTTAATGATCAAAATCATCATATGAAAACAAAATTAATAAAATAGTTTCAATAACGTCTCTGTAAAAATATATATTTGTATTTGTTAACCTTATTTCAGATGTGACTTTATCAATTGAACACTCAAAGAAAGAAATAAACTCTTGTTTCAACGTTGTGATCTTTTCGGCAGCCACTTGGTCCGTGCAGAGGACAATATCCGTTCGGCCAATTAAGAGGCGTCAGATGTCGGATTGTAGTGAGAGATTTGGACGAAAGTTCTGCAAAGAGTTTATCCAATTCCACGTTTTAGCTGATCGCAGTGACAATATTATTTGATTTTGACTTAGAGTAGGGGAGAGTGTTGTACCTTGGTCATAGTGTGATCAAGAGCCACATCTTTGTAAGTGTTGCCATCTTGGGTGGCAAGGTAATTTCAGTTGGTGTCTTTAGTACCAGTGTGCGCTGTAAACCAGTTTTTGTTCAAATAAGAGCCAAATTATGCTAGTGAAAAATTATAAAAGTTTTAATGTCCTAAAAGTAAGATTTGCCGATTTTTGTTTACGATTTTTCATATTTTTGTGTTTAACTATAGCGCCTAAATCAAAGGATCAGTTTTCTCTCCATTATTTGGGTAATATTTACATATAATTCATTTAACATTAAACCTAACCTAGAAAAATTAATCTAACATTGAACAAAAAGTGTAACCTCTTGTACCTAGGATCAGAGAAACATCTTGTGCCTTGAATCACGTATGATCTTGCCACTTGTACTGTTAAAGAGGCTAAGAGCTGTTGCACTTAGTTTCTTAAAAATGTTTACAGTGTTTTATATCTGTATAATATTACGTTAGACAGTAAACTTTAGATAAATATAAAAATTAAGTATGTCGTAGATTAACTACGACATTTTTATCACTTGTCCGAACTTTATTATATTTGGTTGGACTTAAAAATACCTATAACATGCAATAAATACATTACTTCCAATTTATTTTTATGGTTATCCCCTTCAACTTAAATCATTTTTTTCCTGATCCAAGGTACAAAAGGGTATGATCCATGGTACAAGATGGTCTTGTACCTTGGATCACAAGTACATACGTATTTTAAAAAAAATATTTAAAAATATGTAGGCCTATCTTGGTTTATAGGGGAATTAATGATATTTTATATTAAAGGCATACTTCTTAAAAATGGTTACTTTGTGTTTTTGATGATGTAAAATTCCGTTCGTAAAAAAATGTTTTAATGCTGATATGATCCAAGGTACAACAGTTCCCCTAACTACTAGAAGTTGAAAAACACGATTGACGATATTTAAGAGTAAGGGCGAGAGAGTGAAGGAATAAGAGGGGTGTAAAAAAGATGGGCAAGGGGTGAGCTGAGCTGAGCGGATCTGATATTTGTTATGGCGCCAACAACCCGTGGGCAATGGTGCGGAACTCAGATGTTTTATAACAATTAAGGGTCTATAAGAACAGAGAACTTATATTTGTTATGACGTCAAACCGTTTCTCCCTCAGCTAAGGAGCAGAGTTCAGCTATTTTATAATAATTAAGAGTCTATTAGGAACTACGATGGTAATGGTACCAGCGTTCGGCAGTGGTGCGGTACTCAGTTGTTTTTAACGATTAAGAGTGTATGAGAAACTACGATGTGTAATAATACCAGCGATCGACGGAGGTTCCGTTCTCAGATGTTTTAACAATTAAGAGTCTATGAGGTGTCATGGCACCAGCCTTGGCAGTGGTGCGGAAGTTTGATGTTTTATTTAGGGTATATGAGGATGCGCTAGTTCCCCAACCCGGCATTGGTGCGGAACTCAGATGTTTCATGACAATTAATGGTCTATTAGGAACTAAGATGTGTTATGGCGACAATCGCCCCCCACTCGGCGGTGGTACGGAACTCAGCTGTTTCATTACAATAACAATTACAGTTCCTCTGAGGAACTATATACGATGTGTTGTGGTGCCAGTCCTAGGCGATGACTCAGATGCTTTACTCGGATGTTTTATTACGAATAGTCTAATAAGAACCACGAAGTGTAAAGGCGCCAGCCTCCAACGGTGGTGCGGTACCAAGATGTAATGGTTCAAAAAAGGTGTAAGGTGGTTGTAAAAGGTGTGGGGGGGGTTGAAACTTCCCCACCTAATACCGACATTATAATTATTGTAATAACTCTGTGAGCAAGATGTTAACATTCATAATTTTGAGGATAGTAAATACATATTTCTATTCTATTAAATATTTTGAGACTGATTGAAAGAAAGAAAGTTTGAATAGATCTGACCACTCATGTTTGCTCCCATTTCAGAACTCTGACCCACATTCAAGAATTTAAAAAAAACTACAACTCATAACAACTTGCCTTAAGTCTTATCTTTGAGTGTTGATTCTCAGTGCTAAGCGATCAATTAGAAAACGTAGTTTTGTTTTTATAATCTCCCTATTATAAACTTTTATTTGTTTATGTTTTCAAG
Source organism: Allygus modestus (assembly GCA_963675035.1). Lineage (NCBI taxonomy): Eukaryota > Metazoa > Arthropoda > Insecta > Hemiptera > Cicadellidae > Allygus > Allygus modestus. Next base: position 434,753,468 of record OY776111.1, on the reverse strand, counting down.
ATTCCTCAATATAAAACTTGTTTAGAGTTGGATTCATCGATGCGTTGAAAGCGAAAATGATCGCAAAAATCAGCACTCTAAAATCACACACACTCACCCCACACACCCTTCCCCCTCACCCTCTCTGCATCACCACTCTAGAGTTGTAAAACGGCAGTTGACCTGGATCACAAAATATAGAAGGAACGCATTTGAACAGACTAATAAAATCACTACTACTTATTATAAATATGAGGTGATGTCTGTCTGTCTATTGTTCCATCGCCCCAAGCAAATTGACCAATTCTGCTGAAATTTTTCACAAATATAGTACGGTATATGTAGCCAGGTGTGTCGATTAGAAAAGTCCTCAGCGCTCTGCCCCACGGGACTTTCAAGTTCCCATGTTACTCACATGGAGGAGAGTTTTATTCGGTATATTTCACATGTGTGTTTTCCAAATTTAAATACTTTAAATAAGCAACTGTTATAAGGATTATATCTAACTACGGATTGTCATGGTTTTGTTTACAATTTTATAATCTAAATTTTCACAAAGCACGGGCATAGCAGATAGTAAATAATAAATAACAACATTACACACAAACTAAGATCTGATAAAAATAGGCTACCTATTATTGTTGAAAAACTAGATATTTAAGAAATAAAAACACCACTTACAAGTACTGAAATTCGTTTTAAAGCATAAAAAGATTAAACGAGTTCGCACGCAGCACGCTGACGTGAGGGAAGTGAATTTCTACTTAAAAACTTTTAAAACTCAAAATAAGTGTAAAAACATACATTTGTCCAAGTTTTATTGAAATCTGAAAACATTGATTTTTTGGCTGTTCTGATACTCCTGGTTTCATTTACTTGCAAAACTGGGAATACAATTTTGCCCAATATAAGGTTAGGAGAAGGTCCAGACAGGCTTGAAAGTATGCGTGAGGTTGCTGGGGATGATAAAAGTACTCTAACAAAGGAATAACAGGCTTTTCTCGTGTAAAACCCCATAAGACAACGTACTGTGTTTAGTCGATACACATTTTCTTTAATAACTCGGTAAATATTTATGCTAGAATGACGAGAGAGGGCTTAAAACTTTCGCCTCTCTAATTCCCATCTTTTTACATGCATTTATTTTACATCTGAGGCTTTTATGACCATTTTTGGGCCCAAAAACTCAAAATTTGAAAGATTAATCCCCAAAAACAGGGTTTAGAGTTTTCCGATTGTTTTGCCCAACGAACTTGTCTAACTTATTACAGAAAGGAACGTCCTTACCAAATTTAAGTAAATCGGACAAAAAATGCGACCGCTAGAGTGCATACACACACACACACACACATATATATATATATATATATATATACATACATACATATATATATCAAATTTTGAACGACCCCCCCCCCCAAACGTGTTTGGAAGGTCACGTTAGGAACTTCTGTGGTGGTCCCGGGCATAAGTTTCACCTTGCGGGTCATGCTAATAGTTCACTTTCCATAGGAAATAACAACATTACACACAAACTAAGAACTGATTAAAATAGGCTACCTATTATTATTAAAAAACTACATATTTAAGAAATAAAAACACCTTTTACAAGTACTGAAATTCGTTTTCAAGCATAAAAAGATTAAAAAATCCGTAGCCTACCTAGCCTACTTAGCGTCTTGGATTTCGGTGGAAGAGGTCACAGGTTCAATTCCCTGGGTGCCCACCTTGACTTTGAGACTTCGCTATCATCTATCTGTGATAAGATGCCACTATGTAGAAAAGCATAGACAAAATCTCATAATTAAACATCACTATTCAGCTGAACGTAACAGAGAAGATAATTTGCCAAGTTAATTTTAAATGACTGTACACAATTTAACTAAAGCGACCATTTACAACAATATTGTCATCAAACAATATTCACACCCGAGTAAATTTTCGATTGAGTATATAACTGATCTGGTAAACAGCTCTAAACAATATTGGAAACACCGTAATTATCTGTAATGACCACTAACTATACTCAACCGTCAATAAGTGCTGATAACGAGCACTGGACCATTTTTACGTCACTTCACTTACCACTAGTAATGCACTTGTGAATGTGTCTGCTACCAATAGCCAACTAAACCAAACGCCAAAATGTGGAAATTACAAGGCATGAGCCACAATAAACAATTAGAACCTTAACAAAGTTAAAATTACACGGTGTTTAATTTCACAGCAGTATTTTCAAACGCAGAAGATCCTTTAAAAATGCTCGTGTCATTTCTGCGAATTATATCGACGAGGAAAATGGCTGTTTGCTAATTGATGTAGAAATGAGTTATTAAATCACTATTGAAATTGGTTTAACATTATTCTCTGGATTGTGCATTCCCCTGCCAATACTATATGATTATTGTGTCTGCACAATAATGGACAAAACAGACGCATTGTACGATTTAGCTGACGCATCCAACATTAAAGCGACAACAATTGAAAACAATTATTTTTTAATTCCTTATTAACGCTACCATTTTGTGTTTCTTCCAACGCCTATAATTAAAGGGTATAACAAATGTATTACCTGAATGAATAATTGGGTGGATATAACTGAATCTGCAGTTTAAGATTTTTGCTTTACAGTATTGCGATATAGACTGGCAAAACCATTGCAATAAAATGTTGCCGAGAAAGTTCTACAAACCTCAATAGAATTTCATATTAACATTATACGTTAAGTTATACTGAAGCTGCATGCACTCCTTAAAACTGATGGGAGCAATTTAAAAGTGTTCCTTGTAAAAATAACTGTAGCTCATTAAAAGTCACTAATTCTACACTCATAATTCATATTCGTCTTAAAGTACACCCTAGTTGCGTCGGCGTCGTATGCAGTAATTTAGTGAAAGCCTTAGAACTGACTTTAGAGCAATGGTACCTGCAGCGATTGGTATAATATGGTAAAGACTATAAACAAAAGCAAATGACGTAGGAGAAATAAAATGAACATCCCAAAAACCTGATAACACTTTAGGTGACGAAAAATCCATTTCGGTGGACTAATGCCAGTTTTAGCGTTACAGCACCCACTACCTCGACATGCCACACCACACCTCGAACTGTTTTTTTTTTTTTTTTTTTTTTTACTGTAAAATATTATAGCTTTCACTGGTGAATACAAATAACAAAAGTTTTCATTTACACTAAGCAGACGCCTGGTGTGGTAATTTGTTCGTTTCTATACTCGCGGAGTCAGTCTGAGACTGCTTTCAACAAGCTACACGTTGGTGCGCCACCCAGACTTAAACAATTCCAATATGATTCCATGCTAACAAATTTGATCACAGATGCTCGACCGACACGAGAGTATTAATGTATTAATTCCCCTGTATCATAGATATAGCTCGGTGTTATAGGAATGCTCCATTTTATGCAGATGCAACGGAACCGGGTGCATCAGAACAGCAAGCAAAACCCCGAGTATTAATTTCGCATATAATACGTAAATGTTACATTATTGTCAATTTGGCGTTTGCATAATATTCACTGAGTTTCGATCTACGTTTAAAAATAAACTGTAAACAACTCGCACAAGTAACAAAATGGTATCTTTGCAGATAGCGAAGTTGGGCAAGTGCAATTCTCAAAAAGAGGGTTGGGTTCAAGTCCCTCATGAACCATTGGCTAGTTACCAATATTTATGGGCGGTCGCCACTGGATTTCCCATGCGACTAGTGTCTTTGAGGCATGGGACTGATTTATGTCACCGTAACAGTTTGGCCCCCTTGGTCGTAGCAGAGAATACACAAATTTATATAACTCGCGTATTTACTTAGGACGGAAAATTAACTTGTAATTGTTTTCATAGTGAAGAAACTAAAACTCACCCAATACTTGACTGGAGTTGATCACCTACATTAGATCACAACAACTATATTTTTTATGTTATTTTTTTCTCCAAAATATTTCCGAAAATTATGGTTTCCAAACGAAAAATGTTTGGAAACAAACTATGCATAATATGAACAGAATTGTGGGCCTAGTCAATTAGTGATGGCATGTGCTTTGTAGTTAACACGCACGTGTTGCCCGTTGGATGTTAGTCAACAATTTGTAGACACATTGACAAATTATTAAAGTGGTTAATTATGTCAACATTGCTGTGCGTTGATAATTGTCCATTTATCAACGGTGTAGAGTAATTATGTTAGTTGTCATTAATGATAATTAGAGCAGTGGTAAATATTTAGAGGCGATTTATCTAATTTGTCATTAGTATTCAATTTATTTTTCTCAATTGCAAATTCGGTCCATCATGAAAATCGATGGTGTGACAGGTGAAAATATTCACTTTAGTTTTGTTGAGTGCAACAATATAAATTATTCGTACTAATTTATTTTAAAATAAAATACAACTTTTTTAAGAGGAAAATCGTTACTCGTTACTGGCAGAAACGTCAGTTAGGACGGCACAAAAACTGTTATTTGTGTTTGCATGTAATTTGTCATGTCGCCCCGTAACAAGGCCACGACGGACGTTTCGCAGCCAGTCAAAGCGAGCAGTGTAGCTGGATTTGTTTTATCCTCGAGCGTACTTAAGAAAGAAGGCACTTGAACAATTATTCGTCGTGTTATTACTTCTCTGCTAATGTAATATAAAGATCGTTTATTGTCATCTTAATTACAAACCTTTTCCGAAAAATGCGCTCCCGAACACTCGTTCGTAAAAACCTATTTATGATAAATGTTTTAGAAAGTGCAAAAACCTGCTAATAACTGTAAAGTTTCTGCATGATTTTGTTATGGAAGATGACCAATTACAAAAAGGGCATTTAGTTGGTACATCAATCATGTTCGGTATAAACATATCCTAACGTTTATTACAGTATAATGACATCTATTACGCATTCTAATGTACAGTTCTAAAACTAATTGGATTCGGAAACATAGACGGTCTGACAATTTCTTAACTAAACACGAACATAAGTAAATTAGAGGTAAACGATCGATTAATTGTTTACGTAGTCGACAATTTGTCTATTAGACTGAAAATTTCAATTGTTTTTGTAATTAACTTATTTTCTTCGAGTTTATTTGCGGAAGTTAAGGAAGTTAATATTTTCATTGAATATGTCCCCAAAGTCTATTTTGGTAAGGACTTGAAGTGAAAATCTGTTTACTACTAATTCATGGTTGACACTTTTATTGGTTAATGATTTCCCTTACTTTCTCTAACCAAAATAGTTATTTTCCCTGACTCGCTACACGGATGCACACTTTTATTCTAATACGTTTAGATTTTCGCACATCAGTGATTTGTTTACGATTAAAATGAAAATTTGTCCCTGGCTTGTATAATGTAGTAAGCATTTTCCCTGAATTTCTCTGCCTTTTTAAAATTCCCCGACTTTCCCTGACTCTTAAGAAAGTGTGAATTAGTTTTCCTCGATACATCTATTTGGCAATGACACTATTTCGTTCTAAAGCAAAAAAAATACTTTGGTAGACAAAAACAAATCAGACTCATTATTACGAACGATTGTAAATCATTACAAAGCCTCTGAGCGGGATATACTACAATGTTCCCAATACTAGGTTTTCCTAAACCATCACAACAATAGTTAGGTGGTTACACTATCGTATACCAAGTGTCGGAAGTTGACTCGCATCAATCGTTTAGTCAATCCGTCAGACGGAAATGTTTCAAAGTCGTTAAAGCCCGCCTCCCGGGCTTGGCTATGACCGAACAGCTTGTGAGTGATGTTCGTGAGCAGATGGAATGGTTCGTTTGATAAATGTCACACTGATGGGTAATAAATTAATTTTAGTTCCGGATAATTTCTATTTAAAGCTGATTCCCTGACGTATTCACAAACAATGTTTCGATGTTAACGATAATCAGGTTTGTATACTCTGAATTTATTGACTGTAAGTCTATAAATTTGCTTTAAGTAAAATCGTGTTTTGTGAAATATCAATAAAGCTTACAAAGAAGCCATACTGTCATAAGATTACTGAATACAAAACAAATCATTTTATTGTATATGTATCAATTGGGTTAGTGTTAGAGGGTGTGAAGAACGCAATAGGTCTTCATCTCGGTCACCGATCTCGCCCCTCCAATAGTTGGTAAATCCTTTCTTGAGTAGTATTACACGTTTAAAATAACCAATGGCACACAAGACTACAAAACATATTCCACTAAAGCTGTGCTTACATGCTCTGATTGGGCCTGATGACGACCAGTGCACTCGGTTAAAATCGATCGCCTTGTACTATCTTTTACGTATGTTTAGCGTCTTGTCGTAATACCAAAAAAATTTCGTAATACCATTATACGTTAAGTTATACTGAAGCTGCATGCACTCCTTAAAACTGATGGGAGCAATTTAAAAGTGTTCCTTGTAAAAATAACTATAGCTCATTAAAAGTCACTAATTCTACACTCATAATTCATATTCGTCTTAAAATACGCCCTAGTTGCGTCGACGTCATATGCAGTAATTTAGTAATGCAGCCTTAGAACTGACTTAAGAACAATTGTACCTGCAGAGATTTTTATAAAATGGAAAAGACCATAAACAAAAGCAAATGACGTAGGAGAAATAAAATGAACATCCCAAAAACCTGATAACACTTTAGGCGACGAAAAATCCGTTTTGGTGGCCTGTTAATTCAGTTTTAGCATTATAAGTGCCAACTACCTCGACATGCCGCACCGCGCCTCGAACTAATGTTTGTTTGTTTTTTACTGTATAATCTTATAGCTTTCACTTGTGAATGTATTAGTGTAAATATAACGTTTGCTATTTGTAAATAACAAACGTTTATATTTACACTAAGCAGACGCCTGGTGTGGTAATTTGTTCGTTTCTATACTCGCGGAGTCAGTCTGAGACTGCTTTCAACAAGCTACACGTTGGTGCGCCACCCAGACTTAAACAATTCCAATTCCATGCTAACAAATTTGATCACAGATGCTCGACCGACACGAGAGTATTAATGTATTAATTCCCCTGCATTACAGATACATCTCGGTGTTATAAGAATGCTCCATTTTATGCAGATGCAACGGAACCGGGTGCATCAGAACAGCAAAACCCCGAGTATGAATGTCTCATATAAAACGTAAGTGTTACATTATTGTACATTTAACTTTTGAATAATATTCACTGAGTTTCGATCTACGTTTAAAAAGAAACTGTAAACAACTCGCACAAGTAACAAAATGGTATCTTTGCAGATAGCGAAGTTGGGCAAGTGCAATTCTCAAAAAGAGGGTTGGGTTCAAGTCCCTCATGAACCATTGGATACTTACCAATATTTATGGGCGGTCGCCACTGGATTTCCCATGCGACTAGTGTCTTTGAGGCACGGGACTGATTTAGGTCACCGTAACAGTTTGGCCCCCTTGGTCGTGGCAGAGAATACACAAATTTATATAACCCGCGTATTAACTTAGGACGGAAAATTAACTTGTAGTTGTTTTCATAGTGAAGAAACTAAAACTCACCCAATACTTGACTGGAGTTGATCATCAACATTATATCACAACAACTATAGTTCTACATTATTTTTTTCTCCAAAATATTTCCGAAAATTATGGTTCCCAAACGAAAAATGTTTGGAAACAAACTATGCATAATATGAACAGAATTGTGGTCCTAGTCAATTAGTGATGGCATGCGCTTTGTTGTTAACACGCACGTGTTGCCCGTTGGATGTTAGTCAACAATTTGTAGCGGTTAATTATGTCAACATAGCTGTGCGTTGATAATTGTCCATTTATTGACGGTGTAGAGTAATTATGTTAGGAGTCATTAAAGATAATTAGAGCAGTGGTAAATATTTAGAGGCGATTTACCTAATTTGTCATTACTATTTAATTTACTGTATTTTCCTCAGTTGTAAATTCGGTCCATCGTGAATAGCGTTGATGTGTCAGAAGAAAATGTTCATTTTAAATTTATCTTGCACAACAATTTAAAATATTCGTACCAACTAATTTAAAAATTAAATTAAATTTGTTTAGGAAGAAAATTGTTTACACATTACTGGTAGAAACGTCAGTTAGGACGGAACAAACACTGTTATTTGTGTTTGCATGTAATTTATCATGTCCAAGGCCAAGACGGACGTTTCGCAGCCAGTCAAAGCGAGCAGAGTAGCTGGATTTGTTTTATCCTCTAGCGTACTCAAGAAAGACACTTGAACAATTACTCGTCCTGTAGTTACTTCTATGCTAATGCAATCTGTTTCTTGATTACCGCGATCGCTTATTTTCTTAATTACCGACTTTTACCGAAAAAAATGAAACACTCGTTGGTAAAAATCCGTTAGTTATAAATTTTATAAAGTTACAAATGTTATAAAGTTCATGGGAGATTTTTCAGTGAAAGATGACCAATTACAAACAGTGTTTTAGTAAATACATCAAACATGTTCGGTTTAGGACAAAACATACCCAAATATTTATATCATTATAACGACAGCTCTATTGTATAGTTCAAAAACATAGACGGAAAGAAACCTCCTACTAAACAAGAAACTATGTAAATTAAAGGTGAACGATCGATTAATTGTTTACGTGGCCGATAATTTGTTTATTATAGGTACTGAAAATATAAATTTTTTGTGTAAAAGCCTGTTTTCTTCGGGTACCGGTACATCTGTGAAAGTTAATTAAGTTAATATTTTTACTGAATATATCTAACGTCTATTTCGGAAGGGAATAAAATGTATAGTCTACAATAATAATAAATGTCTTAAGGAAAAGCCATATTTAATTCCAACATTCTAACCCAAAACAGTTTTTTGTCAATAAAAACCAATCAGACTCGCTATTACAACCGATTGTAAATCATTACAAAGCCTTTGAGCGGGATATACTACAATGTTCCCAATACTAGGTTTTCCTAAACCATCACAACAATAGTTTGGTGGTAACACTACCGAATAGTAAGTATCGGGACTCAAATCGATCGTTTAGTCAATCCGTCAAACGGAAATGTTTCAAAGTCGTTAAAGCCCGCCTCCCGGGCTTGACTAGGACCGAACAACCTGTGACTGATGTTCGTGATCAGATGGAATGGTTCGTTTGATAAATGCCCCACTGATGGGTAATAAATGAATTTTAGTTCCGGATAATTTGTATTTAAAGCTGATTCCCTGTTGTATTTGCAAACAGTGTTTCGATGTTAACGACAATCAGGTTTGTCTACTCTGAAGTTATTGGCTGTAGGTCTATAAATTTGCTTGAATTAAAATCGTGTTTTGTGAAATATTAATAAAGCTTACAAAGAAGCCATGTTGTCATAAATATTACTGATTACAACAAAATAATGTTATTGTATATGTATCAATTGGGTTAGCGTTAGAGGGTGTGAAGAACACAATAGGTCTTCATCTCGGTCACCGATCTCGCCCCTCCAATAGTTGGTGAATCCTTTCTTGAGTAGTATTATACGTGTTGTAACAATTAAACAGAATAAAATAACCAATGGCACACAACACTACAAAATACATTACACTAAAACTGTGCTTACATGCTCTGATTGAGCCTGATGACGACCAGTGCACCCGGTTCAAATCGATCGCCTTGTTCCATCTTTTACGTAAGTTTAGCGTCTTGTCTAGTAAATGTGTTTGTAGGGTAGTGAGACGTAGTTTTATTTTATGATTTTTTATAATTGGTACAAATCTTAGTGTGAATTTGTTGACTAACTAAACAGATTCAACACCGACGTGGCAAGTTTCAACATAAACGTCCATGACGGAACCGTAACTGCAACCAATACATTAACGTGGGGCCTACTACCACAGGATGAACCGAGGTTAATTATTACCCTTTTCGTACTTTCTTGGAAAGATTGGGAATTAGGACATTAGGAGGGTCTCAGCTGTTGAGAGTGACTCTTAAAGAATTAGAGACTTTCATCAGCTATATTTCGGGATTTTTGTAACAAAAGAAACTTTTATTAACATTGACCCGTGCACAATATGAACTGAAAGAAAACAACGGCGTACAAATCTGTCACGGTTACCTCTAATGTATAAAGGATGCCAATATATGTTAGCCAATCGTCGTTATATGACACATCCAGATTTTTAATTGTTTAATAACCCCATAATCTATTGACCTTCATTGACGAGGAGGTAGAGTAAAAATCCCATCGCAATTTGGAAATTAATTAACCAAGTAATTGGTGGGAGCGCGGTACGCTACGGTTCTGCTAGAGAGCTTGTTTAATTAATTCATCGGGAACATAATAACCCTATACTGCAGTTGGCCCTCACTTACTATGGCTTGTACTACACTGAACACCTTCCCTGACAGCATTTTGCATTGGTAAATTACATAATTTGAATTTTGTTATTATTAAACACAGTTTGAAATTCGAATGATAGTTCTGAGAATTTACAAAAAACGTATACAATCGATATGAGGTCTAGATATAACTTGGTATACAAATCATTCAGTGATGGTAAGGTTTTACTGCGCCGTAATTTAGCTGTTGGAGGAAAGAAACGACATTTGTGTACGAGCTCGACATAGGTGTTGACTGAAAGTATTTACACATACAGTTTTACGAGATTTGGACTACTTATTTAGCTGGTTAGTGTTAAAAAAACACACATAATACAAATGATGACGTTACGGAGGAAAGTTGAATGCAATTTTTGGTTGAGAAATTCGATTAATTTCTCACAGTGGATTTGAGTACCAGTATAATGTATTCAATACCCTAACAAACCTGCCCCGTCAACGGTATTCAACCTACAACTAAAAAAAATTGAGATGTCTACTAACTCATGTAAGCCAAAATTATAGTAACATTGTTTAAGATCTCCAAAAAAAGGAATAAAGGATCTTTTTGAGATCCGCCTTTATTTAGTTTATATTTTGTGTACGAAAAAATCAAAACTCTAAGATATATATTTGTTTCAATACCTCCATATACGAAATAAACATAACATTTTGTCGCAATCCGCGTCAACGTATTTTATCTAAATTGGAAAAACTAAATAGAAGGCATCCATGTACTGACTGATAAACAGCTGTTCAGATAACACCTTACAATGATCGATAACGATAATAGTTCCCTGGAACTAACAAAGGCCAATTCACATTAATGGTCGACAACGGTTCTTGAACTATAATAAACGGCACGAGCAATGTTCCCAACCAACCGTACTACACCGCCAACCGTTTATCATAAATATAGTTTCCAAACTGTCCGGATTAGCTGAAATGTTTACTGCTCTTTTAGTTTGTTATTAGCAAGTTTACTCCTGAAATATCATTGTCTGGTATACAACGTCACGGAACTTTGCAAGTTGTGGTTCAGAGCTTTGCAAGGTCCCTCTTAGTGGCCTGTATTTCCCTGTGGTTTAGTCAACTGCAAGGATCGCTAATGTTTTAAATAGGCTCGGTTCACACGGGCGTTCATTACAATACTAGTACAAGACAATAGCGATCCTGGCGGTTGGCGTGCGAAATAACACACCAGAGAGGGACCTTGCTGGTTCCAGGCGACACCTTACTCAGCTAAGTTTCATTACTGCGTACACCAGCTTATGATGTTATAGTAGTAAGCTTACTAGTAACAAACTAAAATACCCCCGTCGCAGCAAACCTGTATACTCAGCGAATTTCCAATGAATATATAACATAACACATTAAAACACTTAACAGGATTCATAAGAAATATATCCACAAACAAGTGATATTTAAAATTTTAATTATTCTCCATAGGAATAACATTGCGGATGAGTACGCAGGTTTGCTGCAACAAGGCACTCAAAATAATGGGGTTTTATGCAAATATCAATAGAACTCATCTTAGTGAAGTCACATACCAAGTATCATCCATATATATTCATAGGAACCACAGGAACCATAGGCGAAAAATTATTTTTTTTGCAAACAACAATAAACCACAACCAGATGAAGCCATGTACAAAATTTCGTCAGTTTATGTCCATAAATAAGCGAGATATAAAATGTTTCTTTTTCTCCATAAGAATAACATTGGGCAACGTACTGTGTTTAGCACTTTCAATATCTCAGTAACCAATTAACGTAGAGCAATGATCAAAATACCAAATTGTTTGTGTTTTAAGCTGAATTCGATGGTATAAATTTAAAAAAGTTAATGTTTGGTTTAAATAAAAATTACATGTGAAAACCCCAAAAACCCATTTGTGTGGTACAAAACCCCCTAAAAAAACCCCTTCGGATGATGCGATTCATCTGGTTTTCGAACACGTTCAATTAAATGGTACTGTACACATTTATACCGAATTTCATTAAGATCGGACATTTTTCACGAGAGTTATCGTGCTTACGGTCACACACATATATATATATATATATATACATATAAATTTAAACGATTGGTGTTTTTGGCATCTCGGGACCTCAAAATGAAAAGTTATCATGGTCTCGGGCTTAAGTCTTACCATGAGACCTACGGTAATAGCTTCTTCCCTATAGGGTAAATTTGCTAAAAGAGCGTTAACAAATCCAACTACCCTGATAATTTGAAGACTACATTTATGACGAACGGTTGGCGGTGTGACGCGGTAGATGTATACAATGGTTCAGGTTACTTTTACCTCTACGTATAGGTTTTTTGACGCTAGTAATTTTTTTAATAAGTTTTTTGATAATTCCAACTAAGTAGTATTAATTCATAAATACAAATTAATTTCAGCACCTAAAAGAGATGTTCCCAAGGGACGAAATCCTGTACCTCTTAACTTAAGCGTTAGTTCCGTTTCTATGAAAACATATGGCATTGACTTATTAAGGGTATTATTTGGGTACTTTTAAGGTATTGGAGGTATAGGTAAAATGGTGAACATATTTAATTTTAAATATGTTGAATAGAGTTTTCCACCCTGAAAGATTTGTTATAAAACCTGCCCCGTGGAATGGATGGTCTTTAATGTTAGTTTATAGAAGTTTCTATATGGAGTGTTCATTCAGTCATTAAATTTAGTCAATACGTTTTGACAGTAAGGTATAAAACTATATTATACTAGCTGTTACCCGCCAGACGTTATCATGCCTTTGACTATTACCATAGATTATGAATACGTACCACAAGAAGTATGTTTAATCTATGCTATTACCAACTAAAACCAATATCACCAAGATCACCTCTTCCAGTAAACATGTCATTAGCTTTTATGTAAACAACAATATATTTCCATAATGTTTATATGGGAACCCTTTTGTGTCTCTTGGGAGAAACCCAATTGAATTAGGACGAAATGGGTGGCTTAAAACCTTCTTCGTGAAATTTTACATCCATATACCAAGTTTCATGGCAAACGGTCCAACGGTGTCCGAGTCCATAAACTTCAAACATATATACAAACAAACAAACCAACATCCTTTTTTATAAATATAGATTGACGTGTTGGAATTATAAGTCTCGTCTTTGGGTCTAATCAGTAAAAAGGAAGGAGCTTAGTAATATTAAATTTGATAATTTAATTGCGGTAGAAAATATTTCAACAACCAAAATATCTCTTATCCGAAGTCTTAATAAATAAGAAAACCTTTTAAGAAAATTAGTTTCGAAACAGTAATTGTTATAAGAACAGTAATTGAACTGTTAAAGGGATTTGAGGAATTACTTCTTACAACTCGTTCAAAACGTCTCTAAAACTCGTTAAGACATCAGATTATGAATATCGGATTAAGCACGCTCCAAGTTTTTAACACCGATTGTCTGAAGACTTTACAGGGTGTCCACCTTGATAATAACTTACAACATGTATTACGAATTTACAATAAATTATGATAAAACATTGCATTGGATACTAACACAAATCGGTTATTACCAGTAACACATGCATTATAGATCAAATTAAATTTTAGATAGAATAGCGGTTTACACCACAAAAACCTCATATTAAAGACATTTTAGATATCAGTGAAACAGTCTTTAACTAGATTTATACCTTTTTAATTTGGAAATCATAAACTCTTTGGCTACCTCCCTTTAGGCTTCAAATTCAACTTTAATCTTGAAGAATGTGTAACTTTTTTAACTTTAAGTAGGATTTTTTAAATTTGTAATCAAGTATCTAGGATTAAAAAGCTTTAGCTGGTTGAACTGAACGATTTTTATAAATTTTACTACCCAATATTAGGGACTGTATTCTGGAATGCAGCATTTTGAATTGTTTTATTTCTAAAAAAAATATTTCAGGAATTAAGGTTACACTGAGAATATTTACAATGTAATTTAAACCACCTCGTGTTATTTTGTTTTCTTTAAAATAGGAAAATAGCGTGTTAATTAACATCAATCTCAATGTAATTTTTAAGTTAAAACAAATGTTTTAGTGAAACAGCGAAACAAGCTGTAACAAACGGCCATTGTTAAATCTGTCGGAAAATGTATTCAGTAAACTTTATTTCAAAAACTCCTACCGTGTTTTTTGTTACCAATATTTTTTTCAACAAACTTAATACAGTTGAATAAAGTTTGAATGGGTATTTGTTGCAGACGATGAATTCATTTGGCCAGGTGATTTATGCAGTTTATTTGAACACACATTTATATCTTCCCGGCGTAACTGGAAATGTCACGCCTAGGAAATCTTTAACTAATGTTCAAACCCAGAAAACTACTTCATAGATCTTATAGTTATCTTCATAGTTCTATAAGCGAGAAAGAAGATAAAATGTATAATAACATTATAACATAGGTGGTAGTTGTCATCGTTACACTTGTTCGACGAAATGTACTCATTAAAGTTCCTTCCACAAATTCCTACCTTACGTCTCAAAACTGTGTTTGAGAAATGTTTTCCATCTCCCAAATAATTACGGATTTACAAAGAGGAAAAAGCTCGACATTTTAATACTGAAGGGGGAAATACTTTCAAACCGAAGACACGAGTTGTTTACTCATCTGCACAAACAGCAGTGACACGCGTGGCGTAGCAAATGGTGACATACACTGACAATCCTAAACTGTTCTGTACGACAACGGGCTGACATTCGACCTAAACTGTCATGTTTGAAAACTATGACGATGGCAGCTTAGCTTTCGTACGATTTAGAAAAAAATACGTACGCTGCTCAAACTTGGTTTCTACTGCTAAAATCTGTCGTAGTCTAAAAAAATGGATATCGCTACCTTTTTATCATATAACAAAAATCCAAGAGTTAGCGATTAAAAGAAACTCGACGAACAGATTAGTTATAATGCAATATTGAATTAAGAAAACCTTAATAATAATGTAGGCTACGTATAATTTGTTAAATACTAATAAAATTATCATAACTATTAGGTTCCTAATAATCAATAAGTTGATTTATTAGATAACGAACATTCATTGCCTACGTATATACCTGTAATCTAACATCATATAATTAAACAAGTTTAATTATTTTAAATAATTTGAAAAATTAATTTCCTTTAGTAATTTGTCTAAGTATGCCTAGTTGTAAGATAGTAATTCATTACCAAAGAATAAGGGTTTAAAATATAGTATAATTATCTTATTCATAAATTGATATTGATATTTTTTCTTTATTTACAAAAAAAACTTCTATTGCATAACAAAAAGCGAAAATTAAGTCCATCGCCACAAAGGGAATTCTCGCTACGGCTGGCGGCTGCCGTTATTAAATGTTTCAGGTGTTTTTCCGATAATTGCCGCGGACGCGATCAAAGGTTTGTCAAGTCAAATCCAGTGAAAAAGAGGATCAACAAATTTACACAATTTTGAAAACAGTTTTCACCCTCTGAAGAGACTATTTGTTTTTACAGCTGCTTTCAGTATTTCACTCCAACACTTATATTAATCGAATTCAATGTATTTATTGCAACTATCGAAATTGTTATGACTATTAATATATATTGACTTTTAAGTTAGTTTAAAATATTGTCACGTTTGAACAAATCTGTAATTTGAATCCAAGGTTGAATCTTTTAAAATTAAATCCCTATTAATTTAAGGTTAATAATTAAGAGTCTTCATCAGCGGAACTTGCTAGACGCCATCTTGGAGTTTTGCTCCATAAGGCCAATGCTAACTTTGTGCCTCCATTACTCCTCACCTGATCGTCACATACAATTCATTTTGGTGTCAAATTAAAGGTTTCATCGTCATCTAGGGATAAACATTGTCGAATTCTTTAATTTGGGTATCATAGTTTCATAATAAATAGTTTAATTTTGAACTGAAACATTGTAAATGTTCTCATTAATTTGTAATAAAATCCAAATTCGACTATTGTATTTCCCTATAGGACGACGAAACCTTTAATTTGTCACCAAAATTAATTGTTTGCGACGATCAGGTGAAGAATAACGGAGGCACAAAGTTAACATTGGCCTTATTAAACAAAACACCAAAATGGCGTCCGTCAACATCCGGTGATGAAGACTCTTAAATAAACAACTCAACATTTTTTAATCTAAAATATGTCATTGTTTCATTGTAAAGGACTTACATTTTGACTAAACTGAACTTAACTCCAGAAAAATTATTCTTTTAGATAATGCTGCTCTTAACCGGGCGGAAGGTTTACACAATTCGATTAAGATTGTTCACAGCTGTACACAATCATTCTCCGCTTTAAACCCGGGTAAATAACTGATTAGAGAAGCCTCGAGGAAAGTCGGGATAGAATTAAGAGAAAATAATTATTTTGACAAGGGATTAAAGGCGACGTCTAGAAATAGCAATCCCTGAGGAAACTGACCCAGTTTACTTGCTGTTCTAATATCAACCTCGTCTTCGGCGATGGTGAGGAGATTAAGTGAAAATTACTGAAAGACTTGTAAGATATTTGATTGAGGATAATATATGTATGACAGTGATTTTCAATACTGGATGATTTGAGAAAGAAAGATTGCCTTATGGGTGTGGAAATTAAATATTTATTCAAACCATATTATGCTATGGCAAGAATAACGATATAACAAATAATAGTAATTATATAACTTATTATTATTGGTGTTTTTAACATTCATCCACTGTAAATTGTTTTGGAAATCTATTTTGGCATTTTCGTCTGAAAACAGATAAAACGTTCCATAAAACGCTAAAGACACTAAAAAACGCACAAGAGTTTAACAAGCAACGCAGTAAGTGATGGGGGCAACGTCTCTTATTCACTGTCCCTCTTAAAGAATTTAAATAAAATTAAATAGTGTTCCGATTTGTATGGATGTTATGTTTGTTGTCGATGGTACGTTTGTTAATGTAGGCATGTTCGATTCGGATAGTGAGTAATTATAGTAAGTTTGTTATTGGTAGCATGTTTATGAAACATATGGTAATAATTGTTACAAAAATTGTATGAATGTTGTTAACGGTATGTTTGCCACGGATGGTATGTTTATTTCAAGCAGTTTACCATGCTTTGCATTCAGAGACGTTTGCGGCAGAATCTTAATCTGAAGCTTTGGTTTGTAACACTGAAGTTGAGTATTACACGATGACATTCGGATCCAGGACTTAGGACAAATCAATTGTTTATTTATTTTCCTCTGAGGATAAAACGACAGAATAGGCCTATTACCTATAAATCCAAACAATTTAAGCGGCGTAGATTATTTTACAACGAAAAGAAAATATATATATTATTATTGCTTTAACATTTACACGGTAACACAATTTTAAGAATAGTGGCAAAGGAGTGATTGAGTTTAAGAATAAATTTAGCGTGACTCTTATTAAACGCCACCTATTGAAGAGAGATATTTGTTTTAATGGATTATTATTCTTAAAATCATCAAAACATTAAGTGAGCAATACTTTACCTATCTGCGATGAATACTAACTCGAAATTAATACTAGGCTACCAAATATCTTACATGCATAACATGGATAATTATTTAATATACAAATTTACTTCACACGACTTACAAACAAGCCAACAACGATGAAGCGGCACCAGTCAGGGCGAAAAGCGCCTTTACGATGATTCCAAGCGCGTAGTTTCACAAGGATGACGTCATTTTATGAGTGAGGAACTTTTTAATTAAGTCACTTTAGAGAAGGAGCTCGCTTTGCCGGTTTTAAGCTCCACCGGCGATGTTCCTAGAAAATTACCGTCAGACAGGTTCGTGCTGTTTATCACCCACCCTAACACTTAAACGGGTGTTTGCTTTGCAGAATACGAGTTCTTGATTTTATATTGCAAATACTTGGCGCGTAAAGTACATTTATATTTGCTTAGTACATCGCAAGTATGTTTTATACATAATAAATTTAGAAATAGCTTACTAGACAAATTAATTTAAAACGTGATCAAGTTTCACAAAATGGGTCACAATGAAGACTCATAGAAAAATACCACTTAATTAACCGTAATGTTATAAAATCTAAGGAAACGTTTTATTAATTTGCAACAACTGATTTTGTTCTACGTTTTTACGATAGCATTAAGTTAGAATTGCTTATTTTTAGCGAATTTCCCCTATAGGGAAGAAGCTATTACCGTAGGTCTCATGGTAAGACTTAAGCCCGAGACCATGATAACTTTTTGTTTTGATGTCCCCAGATGTCCAAAACACTATTCGTTCAAATTTATATATATCTATATATATATATCTATATCTATATATATATATATATCTATATCTATATATATATATATATATATATATATATATATATGTGTGTCCGTGAATGCGATAACTTGAGTAAAAAACGTCCGATTTCGATGAAATTTGGCTCAAATGTGTAAACTGACATTTATGACTTTAAGTTCGAAAACCAGAAAAATCGGACCACGGGAAGGGGGGTTTATGGGGGTTTTAAATTTTCCAAAAATCAGTTTTTTGCATTTTTTACCCTAAAATTTTTAAAACACTTAATTTTGGTTTAGACCATGTTATAGAGCTTAAAAAAACAAATAATATGGTATTTTGAATTATTAACCTAGGTTAAGTGGTTGCGGAAAAAATCCAAAAAACATGCTCATAAAATCTCCCATGTTAATCTTATGGGAAAAAGGTTTTTGGCTTTTCCTCAGTTAATTTTACTTTAAACTTCACATTTTCTTTTACCAATCACTTCAGCTCCACAAAACAATCATTTTGGTGTTTAAATTGTGATTCTACGTCAAACCGTTGCAGAGATATTCAAAGTGCTAAACACAGTACGTTGTCCAATGTTATCCTTATGGAGAATAAATAAAATTTGATATCTTGATTATTTATGAATGTATATTGATGAAATTTGGTATGTGGCTTCATGTTGTACTGGTATATTGATAATTGCACAAAAAATAAATGTTTTGTTGATTGTCCCCGTAGCAGCTAACCTGCATACTCAGCCCTAATGTTATTCTTATGGAGAATAAGTAAAGTTTTATATCTCCCTTAATTATGAACATAAATTAATAAAACATGGTTAGTAGCTTCACCTGGTTCAGTTATATTGATAATTGCATAAAAACTCATTTCTTATCTTCCTCGTTGCAGCAAACCTGCGTACTCAGTCCTAATGTTATTCTTATGGGGAATAAATCAAATGTAATAAATCACTTATTTATGAATGTATTTTTGTCAAAATTGGTGAGTGGCTTTATGTACTAGTGAGAAACATATCAATGCATTGGAAATTCGCTGAGTACGCAGGTTTGCTGCGACGGGGGGTATTTTAGCAATGCATGTTGTTCACAACGCTTATTTAAAACAATACATTAAAATATTTATCGCTTCTAGTTACACGTCGTATAAAACACATATATTCTCTTTTCTTCAGTTTCTACCAGAGATATATATGAATTATCTATTAATTGTAAACCGAACAAAACGATGGCATACAACAATATAAGTGCAATCTATTTTTCTATGGTGCATTATAAATAGTGGTTGCCAAGACCACACCAAAGAACGGACAATACATTACTGCTTTGTACAAAAATAGTTGGTTTTGAAAACAATTAAAACGCTTTTAAAAGCAGGATATTATGGAGAAACAGATCACCTGAAGTGCCTCCGGGCTCTCAAAAATCAAAGGAAAGATCAAGCGGAAGATCCGTCGACATCGACGTGTTCATTGGCCCTCAAAGCTCCCTCTGTTATAATTAAAATCCCTTTCCATAAAGATCGTCTGAGTCATAAAACCGTTCAAGAGGATAAAAATCAACATTGAAAAATACTCTTTTCAAAAGCGAACCATAAGCAGTAGATTTTAATTGTTAACCACCTTAGTGACGATTTCAGACAATATTTATTTTTTCCGTTACTACATAGCTTAATTTGTTTTCACTTACACAATACTACAATCGAGTGTTAACAACACCATTGCAGTATATCTCGATGCGTAAATGTTTCAATCAGTTATATTAAGAAAAGTTACGAGTATATTAGTTGTATTACATAAAATGGACGTTTATACTTTTTAATTATATGTTCATCACTTTTAAAAGAATCAAAACCAAATTTAGAAAACTGTCCATAAAGCAAACAGCAAACACATAACTTTAATACAGTTAGATTGTACTGAATGTGCCTCGGCAATAGTATTACAAGAATAAGGGATTTTAAACCAAAAAACTAAAACCCCGAACCATGCCCCATTTGGTACTACATATTTGGAAAAATCACAAAATGATCTGTAAATTATAATAGAAAAATTCTAATAAATCCCCAACCTCCTGAATATTAAGTTTAACGACTACCCCGTAGCAGTTGTTGGACATCAGGGAACAAAAAAACCGTTTTCACAGTTTAAGTTATTTAAGATGAAAGCTCTTCAAAAGTGAAAGCTGATGCAGGAGGCTCCCGCGACTGTGGGAAGCGACTCATTACGCAACGTCATTCCGCTGTTACTGGTCTTCATTAAAGCAATCAAGCATAACACGAGCGCTCACCAGGGCCACATCCCCATAAGGGCTGAATTGTTTTAATATTTCCTCCGCGTTCAAAAAGTTACGGCGGACATTCCCAGCACTGATTAGCGGCAACAAGCAAAACATTTTCGTATAATCAGTGATTTAAAACTTCCTCACCAACTTCTAAAATACAGTCACCAGAAACAATGATTTCCAAACAAAGTTCTCCCATCTTAACGACTCCCCACGGTCGTTGGGTGTTAACCCTTTTGACGTTTTTGTTAAGTGTGATG
This sequence comes from Allygus modestus, assembly GCA_963675035.1. Classification (NCBI taxonomy): domain Eukaryota; kingdom Metazoa; phylum Arthropoda; class Insecta; order Hemiptera; family Cicadellidae; genus Allygus; species Allygus modestus. The sequence continues at coordinate 434,732,384 of OY776111.1, read as the reverse complement.
TCCTATACCATAGAACAACACTTTAACACAGAAAAAAAAACTAAAGATAGCTGGTTTTATGCTCGTACACTATTGACAATTGATTCAACTTATTCCTTCGATGAGAAACATCACGCCAAGTTAGGTTAGGTCGTTATTAAAACCTACAAGATTATTGTCCTAGATATGAAAATTAGTCAGAAGAAACAAGTTTTTAGTAGGTACACGTTTTTAGGAACGTCTAATAAGAGGGTTTTACAGCTAAATTTCACTCCAAAAAATATGCAAAAAATGAAAAAAAAATACAATTAAAAATAACTAAAACTTAGAACACATTTAAAGAGCTCGACAGGTTAAAGTGTTAGAGGACAAATTTAAGAGTTTAGCTTTGTTTGAATAAGGGGTTATAAAGGGGAAACAATGCGTCAAATCATTAGACTTCAAAAAGAGTCAAGCTTTGACGACAGTATGTTTTTTATTACAAAGGCGGTCGGCCTTTCTTAAAAACCAACTAATCAGAAGAAGGTTGCATAATCTGAGTAATGAGAAGGCAATTTTAAAGAATCGAAGGGTCGAACAATCGAAGTAATTTTACAATGGAAAACTGGGTTCAAATGTTCACGTTCGTCTTCAGCATTCACATAGTTCCTTAAAGGAACTCTAATCGAATTACGAAGAAAATCTTACCGATCAGAAGTCACAAAGCGACTTCTTATACATGTATAACAACAACGTTACGGCATAACTATACCAACCAATACAAATCAAAGTTCCATCTCACAATCCAGACTCAGAACTCGTTACAAACTGCACCGCGGCCAGAGTAAACTGCAGTGGAAGTTGGATCAGTCTGGTGAGGCTATTGAAACACATCTTGTGCTATTTGATCCGAGAGTCTCCAGGCTCCAGGCTGATTGAGTCTTGGCAATATTGATTTGGCCGACTCAATAAACACTCCGCCGTCAACTGTTTGTTGACACGGGACCAATGGCCCTTCCACGAGAAACTTTTATCTTTGGAAAACAGTTTTATCACTGGTAACAATTAAACAGTATTAAATATACAAAATTGGTTAAATACCTCTTTAAAATCTGTTCTGCTTTAAGGATAAATCTGTTCTGCTTTGTCCGATGGCTTCGCTTGTTTACCAGATTTTAGTTTTATACCAAAGTCAAATAACACAATACATTTTCGATATTTAAAAATTTATCTAAACTTTTCATTTTAATTTTTAGCCTTTGGAGAGGTTGTATAAAAAGTAATGTTTCTTCTCCAATATTCTCTCCGACACAATTACTTGGAATATATGGTTCAAGAGTGTCGGATTTATGGTTTTCTCAAAATGTATGGAAAACACATCCTAATGTTTTCGTAACTATTCCTCCAAATTTGAGAGAAAACGCAACTTTACAATGTAAAATGACAACACTACTAAAGTACACCATAGTTGTAAACTAACTCTAAGCTACCCCATCAAACTGTGTGCTGAACCCAACGAGCTTAACACAAAATCCCGTTATCTGAACAAAACTGTGGATCGAAATAAGAAAAAAACAGCTTGACAAATATCAAACTATAAATCGTTTTCCATTAAAACCCATTAGGATTACATCCATCCGTTGTTACAGTTCCAAATAAATTCAAGGTTCGTTTTCAACACACATATGTGTAGGTTTTATAGGTATAGGCTATTATATAACTCAAGAGAAAACAAGATTTGTTTAACCAATTTTTAACTATTTATTGGATCGCGATGCCTTGTTGTGGATCGAGTTATTGGTACTTCACAGTATTTGAAAGGTATCCTACATATAAACATGTCTAAATTTTAGGTTTTTTAAATGTGTCAAACAATTACTTGATTTGGGCCAAACAGTGATAATTAAGAAACCTCTCAGGCCCAAAAAATAAATGTAGTTCAAAAAAGTTGAGTGTAATATTATATAGTTAATTATAACGTTTTAAAAACACAGGAGTTTCATTGGCCTATTATAATGTAACTGTATTACAAAGTATAATATAATATTATAAATATATCTAAAACGTATATATACTCTTGTTGTTGTTTTTATATAATTATTGCTTGGTATATACCACAAATACAACAATGTTTACGAATTTGTCTATACCATAGTTCTTCACGTTACCAAAATTACGCGCACTGGACTCGCTAGGCATTTTTGATCTTTAACAAAGCGAAACACCAATGATTACGGACAATTCGTTATCGACAGTAAGGATAAGTCTTTTGGGAGAATCAGATAGAACACGGTGTCTGCGACAGGAGCCTATAATTTTGAGAGTATCTACATCTGAATCTATTTGTAAAGCCAAACAAAACCATACCCGGACTTTTGAGAAAACCATAAGCCTCATCACCATGAACCATATACTTAAATAAACAAACTTGGGAAAAAGTTCGAGAAAATAGTTAGTATTGTATGCAGATTCTCCTACGGCCATAAATTAAAGTGTCAAGTAAAACTTTTTTTATATTGAAATTTGATCAGCTGGGTCATTTTATTTGACTATACAACTAAAATCAGGTAAGCAAGCCAAGCTTTGGGGCAAAACTAGTTTCAACCGGTATCTATAAAATTGAATGTATGATATGTTCCCTATTGAGTCCTAAACCACTCAACCGAAGTTGATGAAACATTGAATGGTCATTCAGGTTGACCCTAAGGAAGGTTCAAAGCTATTATTCATAGTTTTATGACTTAAGGGCTTCCCCCACTGAATTTCAAAGTTATCGTGTTACTCTTATGGAGGAAAGACTTACAATTTTATCAGATGAAAAATTATAAATATTGCAAACAGCTGCTTATTTATTTCTGTAGCTAGTTGTAATTTACATATTAAGAGTAAAGTGTTTTCGACACAATTCTTGGGCGCAGCAACGTGCAATGCTCGCCGAGAACCGCTAGTAAATTATATTGAGGTATAATTTCACCAAACCATTAGGAAACAATACCGATAGATAGTTGTAAATCGAATGGTAATGGGTGCGTATTTGCATATCGGTAATATGTGATCAAGGTATGCAAATTGAAGTGTGTCGGAATTTGTAGCCTGTAAATAAATTGTGGCACTTTATGTGACATCGACCTATGTATGTCAAACTGAAAAAAAAACTTTCACACAATTCAACTGGTCTGTATGAATTGTTTGAACGAAGGACTCAAACTGAAATATTTGTCAACAAAATTTCAACTCTTACTTGCATAACTAAAATAATAACATAATGCTGAAATAATAACATAATGCTGAAATAATAACATAATGCTGAAATAATAACTGAAATAATGCATAACTGAAAAATAAATTCTTAAAGACTTACCGATAACAATTAGAGTGTAGATCTGCACCTGAAATCAAATATTATATTATAATAATTACATGGAAAGAAAATTTACTATAATTACGAATATAATTGTTATGAAATAATAACTAATATACAAAACAAAATATACTCATAATACCCTTACAAATTATCTGCAATTCATAAACTTTATTACGTGAACTGGTAAGCACCAACAGTACAAATAGATAACCAACAACACAAATACTTCTTATTAATCCGACATATTTATTTTCCGGGTACAAGCTTGCGTTGGAAGGATTAAGAAATTAAGGCATAAATCAAACCACTCTCAAACTAATCACTCAGATCATTAACAACTTGACAATTTGTAGTTCAGTAACTCAACACGCTCTAATTGGCTTAGGCCTAATCTCCCACCCATCATCTTGAGTACACCAGCAATCTCAGTAGGGCGCGTGTCGGATTGTCAACAGTCAAACAACCGGCAACACAACTACAGCACGACGAAGTCAAAAACCAACTGCACTTCATCGCTTTTTACAACTACGTGCATACATTAATTATTGCTGTAACTACTGGTTAACGACTGGAAATCGAGTAAATATTCCCGTTACAAATCAGATATTTTTGCTGACGCTACTGGTTTAGTGTAGGCCTATTTAGTATTTAAACCGAAATACCGAAAAATACCGAAATACCGAAAAATACCGAAAATACCGTTACTTATGAAAATACCGAACATGATTACTATCTGGGCGAAAGAGTAGTCTTGGGACGCTTAGTGCAAGAGGTGACGGGTTAAATTACCGGGGTGCCCATGACTTGAGAGGTTTGAACCGAAATTACTGATCAGAACACAACAGAACTTAATAGAAAAGTTAATTAATCACGTTTATTTTAAATTACCATAAACAAGTAAAACCAAAGGGACCATTCTCAACGTCAACTGTCATACAAATAACATTCCCAATTATTGAGTAAATGTTCAATTGAGTGCAGTAGTTAATTCGATATAACTGATTTGGTAAACAGCTATAAACAATATTGTCAACACCGTAATTATCTGTAATGACTACTAATTAAACAACTAAACCGTCGGTAAATGAAACATAAAGAGCAATGGACCATTTTGACGTCACTTACCAGAAGTAATGCACTTTTGGATGTGTCTGCTACCAATAGCCAACCCAGCCAACTAAACCAACTAACCAAAATGCCAACTCGTGTGTAAATTACAAGGCACGCGCCACAGTGACCAATTAGAACCTGAACAAAGTTAAAATTACACAGTGTTTAATATCACAGCAATAATTCCCATAGCAAAGGATTCTTTAAAAATGCTCGTGTCATTTCTGCGAATTATATGAACGAGGAAAACGGTTGTTCACTAATTGATGTAGAAATGAGTTATTAAATCACTATTGAAATTGGTTTAACATTATTATATGGATTGTGCATTTCCCTGCCAATACTATATGATTATTGTGTCTGCACAGTAATGTACAGAACAGACGCATTGTTCGATTTAGCTGACGCATAAAACTTTAAATGGACGACGATTGAAAACAATTATTTTTTTATTCCTTATTAACGCTCCCTTTTTGTTTTGTTTCTTTCAATGCCTATTATTAAATGAACCAATGATGATATTACTTGAATGAATAATTGGTTTAATACAACAGAATCTGCAGTTTAAGATTTATTCTATATTGCTATGTACACTGGCAAAATCATAGCAATAAAATGTTATTACAAACCTCATAGGTGTTTAAAAGTCACTAATTCTACACTCATAATTCATATTCGTCTTAAAATACGCCCTAGTTGCGTCGACGTCGTATGCAGTCATTTAGTAATGCAGCCTTAGAACTGACTTTAGAGCAATGGTACCTGCAGCGATTGGTATAATATGGTAAAGACTATAAACAAAAGCAAATGACGTAGGAGAAATAAAATGAACATCCCAAAAACCTGATAACACTTTAGGTGACGAAAAATCCATTTCGGTGGACTAATGCCAGTTTTAGCGTTACAGCACCCACTACCTCGACATGCCACACCACACCTCGAACTGTTTTTTTTTTTTTTTTTTTTTTTTTTTTACTGTAAAATATTATAGCTTTCACTGGTGAATACAAATAACAAAAGTTTTCATTTACACTAAGCAGACGCCTGGTGTGGTAATTTGTTCGTTTCTATACTCGCGGAGTCAGTCTGAGACTGCTTTCAACAAGCTACACGTTGGTGCGCCACCCAGACTTAAACAATTCCAATATGATTCCATGCTAACAAATTTGATCACAGATGCGCGACCGACACGAGAGTATTAATGTATTAATTCCCCTGTATCATAGATATAGCTCGGTGTTATAGGAATGCTCCATTTTATGCAATTGCAACGGAACCGGGCGCATCAGAACAGCAAAACCCCGAGTATGAATGTCACATATAATACGTAAATGTTACATTATTGTCAATTTAACTTTTGAATAATATTCACTGAGTTTCGATCTACGTTTAAAATAAACTGTAAACAACTCGCACAAGTAAGAAAATGTTATCTTTGCAGATAGCGAAGTTGGGCAAGTGCAATTCCCACAAAGAGGGTTGGGTTCAAGTCCCTCATGAACCATTGGCTACTTACCAATATTTATGGGCGGTCGCCACTGGATTTCCAATGCGACTGGTGTCTTTGAGGCATGGGACTGATTTAGGTCACCGTAAAAGTTTGGCCCCCTTGATAGTGGCAGAGAGTACACAAATTTATATAACTCGCGTATTTACTTAGGACGGAATATTAACTTGTATTTTTTTATAGTGAAGAAACTAAAACTCACCCAATACTTGCCTAGAGTTGATCACCAACATTATATCACAACAACTACATTTTCTATATTATTTTTTTTCCAAAATATTTCCGAAAATTATGGTTTCCAAACGAAAAATGTTTGGAAACAAACTATGCATAATATGAACAGAATTGTGGTCCTAGTCAATTAGTGATGGCATGTGCTTTGTAGTTAACACGCACGTGTTGCCCGTTGGATGTAAGTCAACAATTTGTAGACACATTGACAAATTATTAAAGTGGTTAATTATGTCAACATAGCTGTGCGTTGATAATTGTCCATTTATTGACGGTGTAGAGTAATTATGTTAGGAGTCATTAAAGATAATTAGAGCAGTGGTAAATATTTAGAGGCGATTTATCTAATTTGTCATTACTATTCAATTTACTGTATTTTCCTCAGTTGTAAATTCGGTCCATCGTGAATAGCGTTGATGTGTCAGGAGAAAACGTTCGTTTTAAATTTATCTTGCACAACAATTTAAAATATTCGTACCAACTAATTTAAAAAAAAAATGTTTAGGAGGGAAATTGTTTACAAATTACTGGTAGAAACGTCAGTTAGGACGGAACAAATACCGTTATTTTTGTTTGCATGTAATTTGTCATGTCGCCCCGTAACAAGACCAAGCCGGACGTTTCGCAGCCAGTCAAAGCGAGCAGAGTAGCTGGATTTGTTTTATCCTCTAGCGTACTTAAGAAAGACACTTGAACAATTACTCGTCCTGTCGTTACTTCTCTGCTAATGCAATCTCTTTCTTGATTACCTCAATCGTTTATTGTCTTAATTACCGACTTTTACCGAAAAAATGAAAAACTCGTTGGTAAAAATCCGTTAGTTATAAATTTTATAAAGTTACAAATGTTATAAAGTTCATTCCTAGTAATAAAGGAAGTTTCATGCGAGATTTTCCTGTGAAAGATGACCAATTACAAACAGTGTTTTAGTAAATACATCAAACATGTTCGGTTTAGGACAAAGCATACCCTAATATTTATATCATTATAACGACAGCTCTATTGTATAGTTCAAAAACATAGACGGATAGAAACCTCCAACTAAACACGAAACTATGTAAATTAAAGGTGAACGATCGATTAATTGTTTACGTGACCGATAATTTGTTTATTATAGGTACTGAAAATATAAAATTGTTTGTGTAAAAGCCTGTTTTCTTCGGGTACCGGTACATCTGTGAAAGTTAATTAAGTTAATATTTTTACTGAATATATCTAACGTCTATTTTGGGAAGGAAATAAAATGTAAAGTCTACAATAATAATAAATGTCTTAAGGACAAGCTATATTTAATTCCAACATTCTAACCCAAAACAGTTTTTTGTCAATAAAAACCAATCAGACTCGCTAGTAAATCATTACAAAGCCTTTGAGCGTGATATACAACAATGTTCCCAATAGTTTGGTGTTAACACTACCGTATAGTAAGTATCGGGACTCAAATCGATCGTTTAGACAATCCGTCAAACGGTAATGTTTCAAAGTCGTTAAAGCCCGCCTCCCGGGCTTGGCTAGGACCGAACAACCTGTGACTGATGTTCGTGATCAGATGGAATGGTTTGTTTGATAAATGTCCCACTGATGGGTAATAAATGAATTTTAGTTCCGGAAAATTTGTATTTAAAGCTGATTCCTTGTTGTATTCGCAAACAATGTTTCGATGTTGACGATAATCAGGTATGTCTACTCTGAATTTATTGGCTGTAGGTCTATAAATTTGCTTGAATTAAAATCGTGTTTTGTGAAATATTAATAAAGCTTACAAAGAAACCATGTTTTCATAAATATTACTTATTACATCAAAATAATGTTATTGTATATGTATCAATTGGGTTAGCGTTAGAGGGTGTGAAGATCGCAATAGGTCTTCATCTCGGTCACCGATCTCGCCCCTCCAATAGTTGGTGAATCCTTTCTTGAGTAGTATTATACGTGTTGTAACAATTAAACAGAATAAAATAACCAATGGCACACAACACTACAAAATACATTCCACTAAAACTGTGCTTACATACTCTGATTGGGCCTGATGACGACCAGTGCACCCGGTTCAAATCGATCGCCTTGTTCCATCTTTTACGTATGTTTAGCGTCTTGTCTAGTAAATGTGTTTGTAGGGTAGTGAGACGTAGTTTTATTTTATGATTTTTGATAATTGGTACAAATCTTAGTGTGAATTTGTTGAATAACTAAACAGATTCAACACCGACGTAGCGAGTTTCAACATAAACGTCCATGACGGAACCGTAACTGCAACCAATACTTTAACGTGGGGCCTACTACCACATGATGAACCGAGGTTAATTATTACCCTTTTCGTACTTTCTTGGAAAGATTGGGAATTAGGAGGGTCTCAGCTGTTGAGAGTGACTCTTAAAGAATTAGAGACATTCATCAGCTATATTTCGGAATTTTTGTAACAAAAGAAACTTTTGTTAAAATTAACCCGTGCAAGATATGCATTGAAAGAAAACAACGGTGTACAAATCTGTCACGGTTACCTCTAATGTATAAAGGATGACAATATATGTTAGCCAATCGTCGTTATATGATACATACAGATTTTTAATTGTTTAATAACCCCATAATCTATTGACCTTCATTGACGAGGAGGTAGAGTAAAAATCCCATCGCAATTTGGAAATTAATTAGCCAAGTAATTGGTGGGAGCGCGGTACGCTACGGTTCTGCTAGAGAGCTTGTTTAATTAATTCATCGGGAACATAATAACCCTATACTGCAGTTGGCCCTCACTTACTATGGCTTGTACTACACTGAACACCTTCCCTGACAGCATTTTGCATTGGTAAATTACATAATTTGAATTTTGTTATTATTAAACACAGTTTGAAATTCGAATGATAGTTCTGAGAATTTACAAAAAGCATATACAATCGATATGAGGTCTAGATATAACTTGGTATACAAATTATTCAGTCATGGTAAGGTTTTACTGCGCCGTAATTTAGCTGTTGGAGGAAAGAAACGACATTTGTGTACGAGCTCGACATAGGTGTTGACTGAAAGTATTTACAGATACAGTTTTACGAGATTTGGACTACTTATTTAGCTGGTTAGTGTTAAAAAAAAGAAACACACATAATACAAATGATGACGTTACGGAGGAAAGTTGAATGCAATTTTTGGTTGAGAAATTCGATTAATTTCTCACAGTGGATTTGAGTACCAGTATAATGTATTCAATACCCTAACAAACCTGCCCCGTCAACGGTATTCAACCTACAACTAACAAAAATTTAGATGTCTACTAACTCATGTAAGCCAAAATTATAGTAACTTTGTTTAAGATCTCCAAAAATAGGAATAAATAATCTTTTTGAGATCCGCCTTTATTTAGTTTATATTTTGGGTACGAAAAAATCAAAACTCTAAGATATATATTTGTTTCAATACCTCCATATACGAAATAAACATAACTTTTTGTCGCCATCCGCGTCAACGTACTTCAGCTAAATTGGAAAACTAAATAGAAGGCATCCATGTACTGACTGATAAACAGCTGTTCAGATAACACATTACAATGATCGATAACGTTAATAGTTCCCTGGAACTAACGAAGGCCACTTCACATTAATGGTCGACAACGGTTCTTGAACTATAATAAACGGCACGAGCAATGTTCCCAACCAACCGTACTACACCGCCAACCGTTTATCATAAATATAGTTTCCAAACTGTCCGGCTTAGCTGAAATGTTTACCGCTCTTTTAGTTTGTTATTAGCAAGTTTACTCCTGAAATATCATAGTCTGGTATACAACGTCACGGAACTTTGCAAGTTGTGGTTCAGAGCTTTGCAAGGTCCCTCTTAGTGGCCTGTATTTCCCTGTGGTTTAGTCAACTGCAAGGATCGCTTATGTTTTAAATAGGCTCGGTTCACCCGGGCGTTCATTACAATACTAGTACAAGACAATAGCGATCCTGATGAATGGCGTGCGAAATAACACACCAGAGATGGACCTTGCTGGTTCCAGGCGACATCTTACTGAGCTAAGTTTCATTACTGCGTACACCAGCTTATGATGTTATAGTAGTAAGCTTACTAGTAACAAACTAAAATACCCCCGTCGCAGCAAACCTGCATACTCAGCGAATTTCCAATGAATATATAACATAACACATTAAAACACTTAACAGGATTCATAAGAAATATATCCACAAACAAGCGATATTTAAAATTTTAATTATTCTCCATAGGAATAACATTGCGGATGAGTACGAAGGTTTGCTGCAACAAGGCACACAAAATAGTGGGGTTTTATGCAAATATCAATAGAACTCATCTTAGTGAAGTCACATACCAAGTATCATCCATATACATTCATAGGAACCACAGGAACCATAGGCGAAAAGTTATTTTTTTTTGCAAACAACAATAAACCACAACCAGATGAAGCCATGTACAATATTTCGTCAGTTTATGTCCATAAATAAGCGAGATATAAAATGTTTCTTTTTCTCCATAAGAATAACACTGGGCAACGTACTGTGTTTAGCACTTTCAATATCTCAGTAACCAATTAACGTAGAGCAATGATCAAAATACCAAATTGTTTGTTTTTTAAGCTTAATTCAAGGCTATACATTAAAAAATAAATAAAGAGTGGTTTAAATAAAAATTACATGTGAAAACCCCAAAAAACACATTTTTGGGGTAGAAAACCCCCTTTGGATGGTGCGATTCATATAGTTTTCGAACTCATTCAATTAAATGGTACTGTACACATTTATACCGCCTTAAACATAAAATTAAATAATCTGTAAATAAACAAAATAGTATAATAATTTTGTTAACATATGCTAAATTATCTATCTAATATATGATTAATTACTTTTGATTTTTTTGATTGTTTCAAAGATTGGATTTTTTTGTTGCGCCTGCATTATATTTAGTATATTAGTTTTGTCTTCTGAATAATTCATGTAAATGTGAAGCTCTTCTTTTGCATTCATTTTGTCACCTTTCTTTTCAATAGACAAAACTTCTAAACTTTCTTGCAGTGTACCAAATTTGTGATCAGTAGTTAAAATATGTTCGGCAAATTTTGATTTTTGTGTGGTTTGGTTATTTGATTTTATGGCTTGAATATGCTCTTTATATCTACATTTAAAATTACGTCCAGTTTGCCCAACGTAATATTTTGGGCATTCCTTGCATGTCAATTTATATATTCCTGATCGGTCAAAAATGTCGGCGTTTTGATTATGTGAGCCGTTTGAAAATTTTGTTATCAAATGAAATGTATTATTCCTGGTTTTATAGCTGACCTTTAAGTTGGTATTTACGAAGGTTTTTCTCAATACAGAACTATAAGGCATACAGATAAACTCTATCTTGTTTTGTCCATCAAAATTTTGTGAAGTTTTATTTTTAATTTTTTTTATGATAGTATCAATTACTTTAGAGTTGTATCCATTTTTTATAGCTATCGATTTGATTGTAAAAATACAATCAAATCGATGGCTTATTAAAAATAAAACTTCACAAAATGTTGATGGACAAAACAAGATAGAGTTTATCTGTATGCCTTATAGTTCTGTATTGAAAAAAGCTATGAGAAAAACCTTCGTAAATACCAACTTAAAGGTCAGCTATAAAACCAGGAATAATACATTTCATTTGATAACAAAATTTTCAAACGGCTCACATAATCAAAACGCCGACATTTTTGACCGATCAGGAATATACAAATTGACATGCAAGGAATGCCCAAAATATTACGTTGGGCAAACTGGACGTAATTTTAAATGTAGATATAAAGAGCATATTCAAGCTATAAAATCAAATAACCAAACCACACAAAAATCAAAATTTTCCGAACATATTTTAACTACAGATCACAAATTTGGTACACTGCAAGAAAGTTTAGAAGTTTTGTCTATTGAAAAGAAAGGTGACAAAATGAATGCAAAAGAAGAGCTTCACATTTACATGAATTATTCAGAAGACAAAACTAATATACAAAATATAATGCAGGCGCAACAAAAAAATCCAATCTTTGAAACAATCAAAAAAATCAAAAGTAATTAATCATATATAGATAGATAATTTAGCATATGTTAACAAAATTATCATACTATTTTGTTTATTTACAGATTATTTAATTTTATGTTTAAGGTTATTAGCTGTACTGTGATCATGAGGTAAACCTCGAAACACGTGTCAGTGAATTAAAAATGAATTTTGAAGGGTACTCTGGTAATTTTCTTTTAAAAATAATAATATATATATATATATATATATATACCATGAGACCTACGGCCTTCCCAATAGGGGAAATTCGCTAAAAGAGCGTTTAAAATATCCAACTACTCGGATAATTTGAAGACTACATTTATGACGAACGGTTGGCGGTGTGACGCGGTAGATGTATACAATGGTTCAGGTTACTTTTACCTCTACGTATAGGTTTTTTGACTCTAGTAATTTTTTTAATAAGTTTTTTGATAATTCCAACTAAGTAGTATTAATTCATAAATACAAATTAATTTCAGCACCTAAAAGAGATGTTCCCAAGGGACGAAATCCTGTACCTCTTAACTTGAGCGTTAGTTCCGTTTCTATGAAAACATATGGCATTGACTTATTAAGGGTATTATTTGGGTACTTTTAAGGTATTGGAGGTATAGGTAAAATGGTGAACATATTTAATTTTAAATATGTTGAATAGAGTTTTCCACCCTGAAAGATTTGTTATAAAACCTGCCCCGTGGAATGGATGGTCTTTAATGTTAGTTTATAGAAGTTTCTATATGGAGTGTTCATTCAGTCATTAAATTTAGTCAATACGTTTTGACAGTAAGGTATAAAACTATATTATACTAGCTGTTACCCGCCAGACGTTATCATGCCTTTGACTATTACCATAGATTATGAATACCACAATAAGTATGTTTAATCTATGCTATTACCAACTAAAGCCAATATCGCCAAGATCACCTCTTCAAGTAAACATGTAATTAGCTATTATGTAAACAACAATATCTTTCCACTGTTGTTCCATTGTTCCATTGGGAACCCTTTTGGGCCTCTTGGGAGAAACCCAATTGAATTAGGACGAAATGGATGGCTTAAAACCCTTCTCCGCGAAATTTTACATATGTATGCCAAGTTCCATGGCGAACGGTCCTACGGTGTCCGAGTCCATAAACTTCAAACATAAATACAAACAAACAAACCAACATCCTTTTTTATAAATATAGATTGACGCTTTGGAATTATAAGTCTCGTCTTTGGGTCTAATCAGTAAAAAGGAAGGAGCTTAGTAATATGAAATTTGATAATTTAATTGCGGTAGAAAAGATTTCAACAACCAAAATATCTCTTATCCGAAGTCTTAATAAATAAGAAAACCTTTTAAGAAAACTAGTTTCGAAACAGTAATTGTTATAAGAACAGTAATTGAACTGTTAAAGGGATTTGAGGAATTACTTCTTACAACTCGTTCAAAACGTCTCTAAAACTCGTTAAGACATCAGATTATGAATATCGGATTAAGCACGCTCCAAGTTTTTAACACCGATTGTCTGAAGACTTTACAGGGTGTCCACCTTGATAATAACTTACAACATGTATTACGAATTTACAATAAATTATGATAAAACATTGCATTGGATACTAACACAAATCGGTTATTACACATGCATTATAGACCAAATTAAATTTTAGATAGAATAGCCGTTTACACCACAAAACCTCATATTAAAGACATTTTTCAAATCAGTGAACAGTCTTTAATTAGATTTATGCATTTTTAATTTGGAAATAATCAATTCTTTGGCTTCCTCCTTTTAAGCTTCCAAATTCAACTTTAATATTGAAAAATATGATTAACTTTTTTAACTTTAAGTAGGACTTTTTAAATTTGTAATCAAGTATCTAGGATTAAAAAGCTTTAGCTGGTTGAACTGAACGATTTTTATAAATTTTACTACCCAATATTAGGGGCTGTATTCTAGAGTGCAGCATATTGAATTTTTTTTATTCCTAAAAAACATTATTTGGTGGATTAAGGTTACACTGAGAATATTTAAAATGTATTTTAAACCACCTCGTGTTATTTTGTTTTCATTAAAATAGAAATATGGCGTGTTAATTAACATCAATCTCAATGCAATTTTTAAGTTAAAACAAATGTTTTAGTGAAACAGGGAAACAAGCTGTAACAAACGGTCATTGTTAAATATGTCGGACAATGTATTCAGTGAACTTTATTTCAAAAACTCCTACCGTGTTTTTCGTTACGAATATTTTTTTTCAACAAACTTAATACATTTGAAGAAAGTTTTAATGGGTATTTGTTGCAGACGATGAATTCATTTGGCCAGGTGATTTATGCAGTTTATTTGAACACACATTTATATCTTCCCGGCGTAGCTGGAAATGGCACGCCTAGGAAATCTTAAACTAATGTTCAAACACAGAAAACTACTTCATAGATCTTATAGTTATCTTCATAGTTCTATAAGCGAGAAAGAAGATAAAATGTATAATAACATTATAACATAGGTGGTAGTTGTCATCGTTACACTTGTTCGGCAAAAGGTATTCATTAAAGTTCCTTCCACAAATTCCTAACGTACGTCTCAAAACTATGATTGAGAAATGTTTTCCATCTCCCAAATATTTACGGATTTACAAAGAGGAAAAAGCTCAACATTATAATACTGAAGGGGGAAATACTTTCAAACCGAAGGCACGAATTGTTTACACAAACAGCCACGACACGTGTGGCGCAGCGAATGGAGACATTCACTAACAATCCTAAACTGTTCTATACGACAACGGGCTGACATTCGACCTAAACTGTCAGGTTTGAAAACTATGACGATGGCAGCTTAGGTTTCGTACGATCTAGAAAAAATACGTACGCTGCTCAAACTTGGTGTCTACTGCTAAAATCTGTCGTTTTCTAAAAAAATGGATATAGCTACCTTTTTATCATATAACAAAAATCCAAGAGTTAGCGATTATAAGAAACTCAATGAACAGATTAGTTATAATGCAATATTGAATTAGGAAAACCTTAATAATAATGTTGGCTACGTATTATTTACTAAATACTAATAACATTATCATAACTTTTAGGTTCCTAATAATCAATAAGTTAATTTATTAGATAACGAACATTCATTGCCTACATATTCACCTCTGATTTGCCATCATATAATTAAACAAGTTTAACTATTTAAAGTAATTTGAAAAATTAATTTCCTTTAGTAATTTGTCGAAGTATGCCTAGTTGTAAGATAGTAATTCATTAACAAAGAATAACAGTTTAAAATAAATAGTATAATTATCTTATTCATAATTTGATATTGATATTTTTTCTTTGTTTACAAAAAAAACGTCTATTGCATAACAACAAGCGAAAATTAAGTCCATCGCCACAAAGGGAATTCTCGCTACGGCTGGCGGCTCCTGTTATTAAATGTTTCAGGTGTTTTTCCGACAATTGCCGCGGGCGCGATCAAAGGTTTGTCAAGTCAAATCCAGTGAAAAAGAGAATCAACAAATTTACACAATTTTGAAAACTGTTTCACCCTCTGAAATGACTATTTGTTTTTACAGCTGCTTTCAGTATTTCACTCCAACACTTAATCGAACTCAATGTATTTATTGCAACTATCGATATTGTTATGACTATTAATATATATAAACTTTTAAGTTAGTTTAAATTTTGTCAGGTTTGAACAAATTTGTAATTTGGATCCAAGGTTGAATCTTTTAAAAATATATCTCTATTAATTTAAGGTTAAGAATTAAGAGTCTTCATCACCGGAACTTGCTAGACGCCATCTTGGAGTTTTGTTCCATAAGGCCAATGTTAACTTTGTGCCTCCATTAATCCTCACCTGATCGTCATATACAATTCATTTTGGTGTAAAATTAAAGGTTTCGTCGTCCTCTAGGGATAAACATTGTCGAATTTTTTAATTTGGGTATCATAGTTTCATAATAAATAGTTTAATTTTGAACTGAAACATTGCACATGTTCTCATTAATTTGTAACAAAATCCAAATTCGACTATTGTATTTACCTAGAGGACGACGAAACCTTTGTCATCAAAATTAATTGTTTGTGACGATCAGGTGAGGAGTAACGGAGGCACAAAGTTAACATTGGCCTTGTTAAACAAAACACCAAAATGGCGTCCGTCAACTTCCGGTGATGAGGACTCTAAAATAAACAACTCAACTTTTTTTAATCTAAAATATGTCAATGTTTCATTGTAAAGGACTTACATTTTGACTTAACTGAACTTAACTCCAGGAAAATGATTCTTCTGGATAAGGCTGCTCTTAACCGGGCGGAAGGTTTACACAATTCGATTAAGATTGTTCACAGCTGTACACAATCATTCTCCGCTTTAAACCCGGGTAAATAACTGATTAGAGAAGCCTCGAGGAAAGTCGGGATAGAATTAAGAGAAAATAATTATTTTGACAAGGGATTAAAGGCGACGTCTAGAAATAGCAATCCCTGAGGAAACTGACCCAGTTTACTTGCTGTTCTAATATCAACCTCGTCTTCGGCGATGGTGAGGAGATTAAGTGAAAATTACTGAAAGACTTGTAAGATATTTGATTGAGGATAATATATGTATGACAGTGATTTTCAATACTGGATGATTTGAGAAAGAAAGATTGCCTTATGGGTGTGGAAATTAAATATTTATTCAAACCATATTATGCTATGGCAAGAATAACGATATAACAAATAATAGTAATTATATAACTTATTATTATTGGGGTTTTTAACATTCATCCACTGTAAATTGTTTTGGAAATCTATTTTGGCATTTTCGTCTGAAAACAGATATAACGTTCCATAAAACGCTAAAGACACTAAAAAACGCACAAGAGTTTAACAAGCAACGCAGTAAGTGATGGGGGCAACCTCCCTTATTCACTGTCCCTCTTAAAGAATTTAAATAAAATTAAATAGTGTTCCGATTTGTATGGATGTTATGTTTGTTGTCGATGGTACGTTTGTTAATGTAGGCATGTTCGATTCGGATAGTGAGTAATTATAGTAAGTTTGTTATTGGTAGCATGTTTATGAAACATATGGTAATAATTGTTACAAAAATGGTATGAATGTTGTTAACGGTATGTTTGCCACGGATGGTATGTTTATTTCAAGCAGTTTACCATGCTTTGCATTCAGAGACGTTTGCGGCAGAATCTTAATCTGAAGCTTTGGTTTGTAAAACTGAAGTTGAGTATTACACTATGACACTCGGATCCGGGACTTAGTAAAATCAATTGTTTATTTATTTTCCTCTGAGGTTAAAACGACAGAATAGGCCTATTCTCTTAAAGGCAAACAATTTAAGCGGCGTAGATTATGTTATAACGAGAAGAAAACAATTATACTAGTATTGCTTTAACACAATTTTAAGAATAGTGGCAAAGGAGTGATTGAGTTTAAGAATAAATTTAGCGTGACTCTTATTAAACGCCACCTACTGAAGAGAAAAATTTGTTTTAATGGATTATTATTCTTAAAATCATCAAAACATTAAGTAAGCAATACTTTACTTATCTGCGATCAATACTAACTCGAAATTAATACTAGGCTACCAAATATCTTGCATGCATAACATAGATAATTATTTAATATACAAATTTACTTCACACGACTTACAAACAAGCCAACAACGATGAAGCGGCACCAGTCAGGGCGAAAAGCGCCTTTACGATGATTCCAAGCGCGTAGTTTCACAAGGATGACGTCATTTTCTGAGTGAGGAACTTTTTAATTAAGTCACTTGTAGAGAAGGAGCTCGCTTTGCCCGTTTTAAGCTCCACCGGCGATGTTCCTAGAAAATTACCGTCAGACAGGTTCGCGCTGTTTATCACCCACCCTAACACTTAAACGAGTGTTTGCTTTGCAGAATACGAGTTCTTGATTTTATATTGCAAATACTTCGCGCGTAAAGTACATTTATATTTGCTTAGTACATCGCAAGTATGTTTTATACATAATAAATTTAGAAATAGCTTACTAGACAAATTAATTTAAAACGTGATCAAGTTTCACAAAATGGGTCACAATGAAGACTCATAGAAAAATACCACTTAATTAACCGTAATGTTATAAAATCTAAGGAAACGTTTTATTAATTTGCAACAACTGATTTTGTTCTACGTTTTTACGATAGCATTAAGTTATAATTGCTTATTTTTTTAGCAATGCATGTTGTTCACAACGCTTATTTAAAACAATACATTAACATATTTATCGCTTCTAGTTACACGTCGTATAATCGTATATTCTCTTTTCTTCAGTTTCTACCAGAGATATCTATGAATCATCTATTAATTGTAAACCGTGCAAAACGATGGCATACAACAATATAAGTGCAATCTATTTTTCTATGGTGCAATTATAAATGGTGGTTGCCCAGACCACACCAAAGAACGGACAATACATTACTGCTTTGTACGAAAATAGTTGGTTTTGAAAACAATTAAAACTCTTTTAAAAGCAGGATATTATGGAGAAACAGATCACCTGAAGTGCCTCCGGGCTCTCAAAATTCAAAGGAAAGATCAAGCGGAAAATCTATCGACATCGACGTGTTCATTGGCCCTCAAAGCTCCCTCTGTAAATTAAAATACCTTTCCATAAAGATCGTCTGAGACAAAAACCGTTCCAGAGGATAAAAATCAACATTGAAAAATACTCTTTTCAAAAGCGAACCATAAGCAGTAGATTTAATTGTTAACCACCTTAGTAACAATTTCAGACAATATTTATTTTTTCAGTTACTATATAGCTTAATTTGTTTTCACTTACACGATACTGCAATCGAGTGTTAACAACAACATTGCAGTATATATCGATGCGTAAATGTTTCAGTTATATTAATAAAAGTTATGAGTATATTAGTTGTATTGCATAAAATGGGCGTCTATACTTTTTAATTATATGTTCATCACTTTTAAAAGAATTAAAACCAAATTTAGAAAACTGTCCATAAAGCAAACAGCAAACACATAACTTTAATACAGTTAGCTGATTGTACTGAATGAGCCTCAGCAATAGTATTACAAGAATAAGGGATTTTAAACCAAAAAAATAAAACTGCCAACCAAGCCCCATTTGGTACTATATATTTGGAAAACTCACAAAATGATCTATAAGTTATAATATAAAAATCCCCAACCTCCTCAATATTCAGTTTAACGACTACCCTATAGTAGTTGTTAGACATCAGTTAACAAAAAAACCGTTTTCACAGTTTAAGTTATTTAAGATGAAAGCTCGTCAAAAGTGAAAGCTCGATGCAGGAGGCTCCCGCGACTGTGGGAAGCGACTCATTAGGCAACGTCATTCCGCTGTTACTGGTCTTCATTAAAGCAATCAAGCATAACACGAGCGCGTTACCAGGGCCACATCTCTATAAGGGCTGAATTGTTTCAATATTTTCTCCGCGTTCAAAAAGTTACGGCGGACATTCCCAGCACTGATTAGCGGCAACAAGCAAAACATTTTCGTATAATCAGTGATTGAAAACTTCCTCACCAACTTCTAAAATACAAACTTCCTCACCAACTTCTAAAATACAGTCACCAGAAACAATGATTTCCAAACAAAGTTCTCCCATCTTAACGACTCCCCACGGTCGTTGGGTGTTAACCCTTTTGACGTTTTTGTTAAGTGTGATGTCCTATACCATAGAACAACACTTTAACACAGAAAAAAAAAACTAAAGATAGCTGGTTTTATGCTCGTACACTATTGACCATTGATTCAACTTATTCCTTCGATGAGAAACATCACGCCAAGTTAGGTTAGGTCGTTATTAAAACCTACAAGATTTTTGTCCTAGATATGAAAATTAGTCAGAAGAAACAAGTTTTTAGTAGGTACAATTTTTTAGGAACGTCTAATAAGAGGGTTTAATAAGAGGGTAAGAGGGTGAACAGCTAAATTCACTCCAAAAAATATGCAAAAAATGAAAAAATAGAATTAAAAATAACTAAAACTTAGAACACATTTAGAGCTCGACAGGTTAAAGTGTTAGAGGACAAATTTAAGAGTTTAGCTTTGTTTGAATAAGGGGTTATAAAGGGGAAACAATGCGTCAAATCATTAGACTTCAAAAAGAGTCAAGCTTTGACGACAGTATGTTTGTTATTACAAAGGCGGTCGGCCTTTCTTAAAAACCAACTAATCAGAAGAAGGTTGCATAATCTGAGTAATGAGAAGGCAATTTTAAAGAATCGAAGGGTCGAACAATCGAAGTAATTTTACAATGGAAAACTGGGTTCAAATGTTCACGTTCGTCTTCAGCATTCACATAGTTCCTTAAAGGAACTCTAATCGAATTACGAAGAAAATCTTACCGATCAGAAGTCACAAAGCCACTTCTTATACATGTATAACAACAACGTTACAGCATAACTATAACAACCAATACAAATCAAAGTTCCATCTCACAAACCAGACTCAGAACTCGTAACTGCACCGCGGCCAGAGTAAACTGCAGTGGAAGTTGGATCAGTCTGCTGCGGCTATTGAAACACATCTTGTGCTATTTGATCCGAGAGTCTCCAGGCTCCAGGCTGATTGAGTCTTGGCAATATTGATTTGGCCGACTCAATAAACACTTCGCCGTCAACTGTTTGTTGACACGGGACCAATGGCCCTTCCACGAGAAACTTTTATCTTTGGAAAACAGTTTTATCACTGGTAACAATTAAACCGTATTAAATATACAAAATTGGTTAAATACCTCTTTAAAATCTGTTCTGCTTTAAAATCTGTTCTGCGTCGGGCTTTGCCCGACGTCTTCGCTTGTTTACCAGATTTTAGTTTTATACCAAAGTCAAATAACACAATACATATTTAAATTGTATCTAAACTTTTCATTTTAATTTATAGCCTTTGGAGAGGTTGTATAAAAAGTAATGTTTCTTCTCCAATATTCTCATTACTTGGAATATATGGTTCAAGGGTGTCGGATTTATGGTTTTCTCAAAGATGTATGGAAAACGCATCCTAACGTTTTCGTAACTCTTCCACTAAATTTTGAGAGAAAGCGCAACTTTACAATGTAAAATGACAACACTACTAAAGTACACCGTACTTGTAAAACTAACTCTAAGCTACCCCATCAAACTGTGTGCTGAACCCAACGAGCTTAACACAAAATCCCGTTCTCTGAACAAAACTGTGGATCGAAATAAGAAAAAACAGCTTGATAAATATCAAACTATAAATCGTTTTCCATTAAAACCCATTGGGATTACATCCATCCGTTGTTACAGTTCCAAATAAATTCAAGGTTCGTTTTCAATACACATATCGTGGGGTTGCTGACAAAGGGTCGTATCTCAATTTTCTCAACTTTTCAGGAGAGCCCAAAAACTAAAAGTGCCTTTATACGTAATCGTGTTGTACCATTGCTAATTATACTTTTAGCAGTGTTAATAGGTAAACATAATACTCAAGTATATAGAGAAACTTCCTAAGTAAAGGAAAATATTATAAAACATATTTATCATATATATATATATATAATTTTTTCTTTTTTTTTCTTGAGATACGCCCTTTTGACTGCTTGTGGTGGGGTAAAAAATACAAAGGCTTGAGATACAACCATGTTTTATTACACATGTTTTTAACATTAAAGAAATAATTTCTTAATGTTATTATGAAATAAAAATATTTTTAATTGTGTAAAAGGCTAAATAAATGTGTTGACTTTATATTGTTAACATATAAGGTAAAAAAAATATAATCTACTCAGATAAAAAAGTTGTCAAATTATTTCAACTTTACATCTATCCTTATGACTATTCTTAATCAAGTAATAAATGCTTATTTTGTTAATAAGGTAACAAATAAAAATGTCACATACTAAAACAGCTGGTTTCACTTGTACTACACTACAATAATAATAATATTTTGATGAAAAATTGCCGAAACAATAGATAAAATTACAGAGGAAATAAACAACTCTTACAACCTAAAAAGTAAAACAGTGATGTCTTTCATTGCAGCAAGAGTGTCTTACCCTAAATAAACATAACAGCGACTCAAGTCAGTTTCTCACTATGCCTCACTAGATTTATTTCGATCTCTGTTTTGAGCTCACAGGTTGCTTCTCTTTTGTTCTGTTCAGTTTTTTGATTTGTTTGATGTTTTCTTACTTTTTGTTCCGTGTTTCAGTGATTTATAAAAAATCACATGCTCTTGTGCTCTAACAACATGGGTTGCTTCTTGACAGAGTGAGAGAAGGTCATTGTACTTTTCAGTACTTATTGCCTGTGGCTCTCTGATTAATGGTAATACTTTAACTTTGGCCAGGTCATTTTTCTGTCGCATCAAAGTAATGTTTCTGTACGACTCATCCAGATGGTTGTTTTTGAAATAAATCTTCGTTGGATGAACTTTTGTGACCATGAACTCAACCATTTCAGTCCAGTTTAAGTCGTTATCCTCTTCATCTTGCCTAATGCTCAAAATACTTAAGTCAGTGGAGAAAGTTTTAAAATTCAGGAAGTCACTAAATGCCATTGCCTTAACAACGTAGGGATTATTAATTCTGGCCAGCTTAAAAATTGGATGTAACTGGGATGGTACAAACAGATGGTACCACAGTGGGAGAGGGCTGTTGAAGTGGCACTGTGTGCTGCATCACCTTCTGACTGGCCATGATACGGTTCAAAGAATAGTAGTGATATTTCTTGGATGTTTTTACTATGAAGAAGCATTGATGCAATGATAGAATTTTTGTTTTGTCCACTGCATCCGTCAGAAAACAATGCAACACCAGTGACATTTCGATCTTTTAAGTCAACTAAAAATTGGTGAATATATGTTGCCATTTCCGAAGACCCACGCTTACTTTCAACCTCACTCCAAGTAAAGCAATAGCATTTTTTCGATGAGAGTTCATAAATAGTAAAATTGAAAACTGCTAACCTTCTTTTATAAAACACTGCACTTTCTTTAGTTCTAGGAAGGTATATCATCTGTTGCAGGTCAAACGAAGCTGCTACAAATTTTGCTACATGTCTCCTTCTGTGTTTCATCTGTGTTTATTACATTGCTCAGTGATTTCATCATTGGGTTAGTTTGGGATTTTGCAATAACTTGAACAAGAGGTTCCTCATCACTGGATGAGTAAGAGTTTTCGTTTTGCCTAGTTTCTTTTTTGTCAAAGGTGAAAAACATTTTGAACAGTATGTGTTATTTAAGGTATATTGTACATGGAACTTACATATAGGGTTTGCACATTTTGAGCATAAGTAATTCATGTTATTACTACAGTTAAAATTACTACATAAATCACTCGCACTGTAAGTTGGATCTTTGTCCAAGTCATCTTCAAATTCATCAGTAGAATTTTCCGAGTGACAGCACTGATTATTATTATCGTTATAGGGTTTTTTAGATCTTGCCAAACGATGAGGTTTTGAGGATGTAGATACCTCTTGGTTACTCACAGGTGTTTGTAGGTTTTCTTGACCAGGTTCTAACACCTGGGTTACATCTGGTTTTGGTTTCTTTACAATGTTCGACAATGGTTCATTGCCACTCGATTCGCTGGATTCATTTCCGTTCGAAACATTTTCACAATCTAACACTGTCCCAAATAACCACTTGTTGTTGTGGTACATTTTGACTATTGCACCAGTTTTAATTTTGTTTTCTTACGACTTACAGTTACTAACTCTTTAGAGTTTACAACATTTTGTTTGTTGTCGTCCCACAGTACTAACACATCCATTTTTGGTGGTAATCACTTAATTCTTCAGAAATCAATCCGAAACAAAACAAAAATAAGCCATGCATATTGTAAAAGTGGAGTCCACATAAAGGGCGTAAGTGGAGAAAAGAAATCAAATAGCGTACTTTTACGTGCAGACAAAACGGCGTATCTTTAGATACGCCTTTTTTGAGGGCCAGTATCTGGCTGACAAAAAGGTGTATCTAAGATACGTCACTTTGTCTGCTTTGAAAATAATTCAGAACAAGATAGGACAAAAATATTTGTTAGCATATCTTTTGAACGGAAAGGCGGAGAGATACGCCGTTTTGACTGCATGTGTCCTCCACTCCTGCCGATGCGGAGATATTCCTATCTCAAAAATTGATTTTTTCGAGATACGACCCTTTGTCAGCAACCCCACGATATGTGTAGGTTTTATACGTAAAGGTTATTTTATAACTCAAGAGAAAACAAGATTTTTTTACCAATTTGTAATTATTTATTGGATCGCTTTGCCTTGTGGATCTAATTATTGGTACTTCACAGTATTTGAAAGGTAGCCTACATATAAACAAGTCTAAATTTTAGGTTTTTTAACTTTGTCAAACAATTACTTGATTTGGGCCAAACGGTGATAATTAAGAAACATTCCAGACCCAAAAAATAAATGTAGTCCAAAAATGTTAAAAGTAATAAGAACGTTTTGAAAACACAGGAGTTTCATTGGCCCGTTATAATGTAGCTTTATTACAAAGTATAATATAATATTGTAAATATATCTAAAACGTATCGTATACTCTTGTTACTGTTTGTATATAATTATTGTTTGGTAAAGACCACAAATATGCAATGTTTACGAATTTTTCTATACCATAGTTCTTTACCTTACCAAAATTATGCGCACTGGACTCGCTAGGCATTTTTATCTTTAACGAAGTGAACCATCGACGATAACGGACAGTAAGGATTAGTCTTTGGGAGAATCAGATAGAAACACGGTGTCTTTTGCGACAGGAGCCCCTACTTTTGAGAGTATCTATATCTGAATCTATATGTAAAGCCAACCAAACCATACCCGGACTTTTGAGAAAACCATAAATCTCATCGCTATGAACCATATACTTAAATAAACAAACATGGGAAAAAGTTCGAAAAAATAGTTAGTATTTTATACAGCTTCTCCTTCGGCCATCAATTAAAGTGTAAAGTAAATTTTTTTTATATTGAAATTTGATCAGCTGGGTCATTTGATTTGACTATACAACTAAAATCAAGTAAGCAAGCAAAGCTTTGGGGCAAAACTAGTTTTAATCGGTATCTATACAAATGAATGAATGATATGTTCCATATTGAGTCCTAAACCACTCAGTTGATGAAACATTGAATGGTCATTCAGGTTGACCCTAAGGAAGGTTTAAAGCTATTCATCATAGTTTTATGACTTAAGGGCTTCCCCCACTGGATTTCAAAGTTAAAATGTTACTATTATGGAGGGAAGGCTTATAATTTTATGAAATGAGTAATTAAAAATTTTAAGCAACTGCTTATTTATATCTGTAGCTAGTTGTAATCTAAATATTATGAATAAAGTGTTTTCGACACAATTCTTGGGCGCAGCAACGTGCAACGCTCGCCGGGAACCGCTAGTCAAATATATTACGGTATAATTTCACCAAACCATTGGGAAACAATACTGATGGATAATCATAAATCGTATGTAGTACTACGCTTACAAATGGGTGCGTGTTTGCATATCGGTAATATGTGATCAACGTATGCAAATTGAAGTGTGTCAGTATTTGTAGCCTGTAAATAAATTGTGGCACTTTATGTGGCATCAACCTACGTATGCCAAACTGCCAAACACTTTCACCCAATCCAACTGGCCTGTATGAATTGTTTGAAAGATGACTCAAACTGAAATATTTGTCACAAAAATTTAAACTCTCACTTGCATAACTGAATTATAATGTATCAAAAAATCTAAAACAAACAATTTAAATCTGAACAGACATTAAAGTTGTTCATTATAAAAAATACTTTACCTACGACCGCCCCTTAGATTGTAAATGCTTCTTTATGATCTAGAAATACATCGTAAAACAGCTGTTTTCTGTTTAGCGAGTGAAAAAGTTGTTTTCGCTCGCTACGCCCTAACCCGTGCTTCGGTTAAGCAGGGTTCAGTTAATCTAGGGTTTACTGTAACAAATGTTTAACGAATCGGTAACTTCGAATTGCCAAGCAGCAACGGAACAAGTTTCCATTGTTTTCGTTTAGTCTGTTAAACAGATGAGATTAAGTCACCATATCACAATGACAGAAGCCCTTGAAATAGGAATTAGATGTAAAATTGTATTGGTCCAAGCAAAACGAAACCCTTTTAAGGTAATAATGCAAACGTCTAAATATTTTAAAGGTTTGATATTTCACATCAACATCACTTGTCTAAAAATAATATAAAACTGTTTTTTTTAATCACTTTATTAATTAGTTAACAAAGATAACCCCGGAAGCTCTATGGCGAGGGGGAACCAATATAAATGCAAATATGTAATCAATAACAACTTCGCAACAGCCCGAGATAGACACATAAAGACCTCGGAACCCATCCATCTATATTTATGAAGTGTTTGTGTTGCAGCTTCAAACGAGGGAGGAAAAAATACTGTCTGTTCAAAAACACTTCCTACTGTTTCAACCAATACGTTTATTTACAAGGGTGTTTTCCGCGTGGTTCAATTATTTTTTAATTACGGCTTGAAGGCTAATGATCGTTGCGAAAAAATAATAAATACTTAGAGAAGGAGTTAAACGCTAAAATTCACGGTGTGTAGGCTGCTAAACCCTCTGCGTAAAATTCCCCGACTTTTCTAGGATTTCCAGATACTCTGGAAATACATTCCAGGTATTTATTTAAACGAGTTTTTAAATTAAACCATAGATTTAAATTGAATTTTTAATTAATTATTTAAGTTGAAATTCATTTTTCTCAAGATAAGCCAAATTGGGTTCACAATTAAAATTATGTATTAATTAAATGTGGTAATTTTTTATAAATGGTAGCCTATTTTAATTCATAAAAATCTGAAAATTCGACATTTTAGAACTTCTTAAAAATTCCCTGGCTTTTCAATTAATTTATGAACATTCTTTGAATACTCCCCGTTTTGTTCCAGGTTTAACAAATAACACCTTTTCAGATTATCCAGGTCAGGATAATCTAATATCAATTATGGATACGCTGTACAGATGATACTAGTATCCAGAAAAACTACTATAACAAGGTAACATTGAATCATACTTTATTTCCAATAACGGAGAATAGCTGCTCCTTTTTAATCAACAACTGAAGTCGAGAAAGAATTGCTACCGGAAGCCACTTAGTTGTTTCTCGAGAGCAATATCCGCCTCCGCACTTCCAGAGAGGTCAAGATGCTGCAGTGAGCGATAACTAGGACCGAAATTATTACTGATAAACTTGTTTGTTATGTTAGGAAAAACTGAAATTTTGTCTTTCCCTTCATGGTACCTAGGTAATTGCGTTTCTCTGTGCGCTTCAGGAGCTTCAGTCGCTGCTTCTATCTGCTTCTCCGTAAGTCCAATATTAAATTAATCCTCAACAAGTTATC
Organism: Allygus modestus; assembly: GCA_963675035.1. Lineage (NCBI taxonomy): Eukaryota > Metazoa > Arthropoda > Insecta > Hemiptera > Cicadellidae > Allygus > Allygus modestus. The sequence goes on along the minus strand of OY776111.1, from coordinate 434,704,832 downwards.
CGAAATATTTGATTTATGGTTCACGTTATAGAGCAAAATACCTCACAATTCCACTAAGAAGAATTTGGATATCACAAATAATAATTGTTCAATAAAACACCACAATATTCAATATTTGCAATTTTTGTTACGGGTGTTTTTTGTGATATCAAAATTCTGCTCACTGTTATCACCAGGTATTTGGTTGGTCTTTAAAATTACCCATGAATCAACTATTTATCCGTTGAGCAGGGTCGGGACTTGAAAGTTATCATTGGCCTTATGGGGGAAAAAGATTTAACCCCCCTCTTAATTGATTAACTATTCTCTCCAATACTGACGAGTTAACGTAAAACTTTGTTGATTGCTTGTTGTTGGAGGAAGGTTTCGAGGGTTACCGATTCCCCTGGGATTTTTCAAAATGACAATTCATGTTTTATTGAGAGGAGGACCAAACCCTAAGCGGCCACCTACGTCCCATGGGCAACGCGGGAAACGAACACATGGCGCCAACACACAATCTCTTATCCCCAGGCCAACGACACGCCCGTATTCTGAATAAAGAATGACATCAGACGTATTATTTTTTTTTTATAAATCATAAAACATAACTCATTTTACATGAGTTGTACCACGGTATTGTTACACTTATATGGAATCAAATATTTACTGTATTTTATATTTGTCGAAACTTTTAACACTAAAATCAAATACACAAAAAACATAAATTCTTAAAGACTTACCGATAACAATTAGAGTGTAGATCTGCACCTGCAATTAAATATTATATTATAATAATTACATGGAAAGAAAATTGACTAAAATTATGAATTATTTTTTATGAAATAATAACTAATATTTAAAACAAAATACACTCTTAATACCCTAATAAATTATCTGCAATTCATAAACTTTATTACGTGAACTGGTAAGCATCAACAGTACAAATAGATAACCACCAACACAAATACTTCTTATTAATCCGACATATTTAGTTTCCGGGTGCAAGCTTGCGTTGGAAGGATCAAGAAATTAAGGCATGAATCAAACCACTCTCAAACTAATCACTCAGATCATTAACAACTTGACAATTTGTAGTTCAGTAATTCAACACGCTCTAATTGGCTTAGGCCTAATCTCCCACTCATCATCTTGAGTACACCGGCAATCACAGTAGAGCGCGTGTCGGATTGTCAACAGTTAAACTCAATAACAAGCTGCACTTCATCGCTTTGTAAAACTACGTACATACGTTCATTAATGCTGTGACTACTGATTGACGACCGGAACTCGAGTAAATATTCCCGTTGCAGATCATATGGTTTGCGAATAGAACGCTACTGATTTAGTGTAGGCCTATTTAGTGTTTAAACGAAAATACCGTACATGAGTACTGTACTATATGGGCGAAAGAGTATCCTGAACATGCCCAAATACCAAATGTCTTAGGGGTTATAAGGAAAAATGTCCTGGAGGATCCTTTGGGACGTTAGTTTAACTATCGGAAGTGTCCCGAACATATTTTAACGGCGGTACCTTGTCAAGAAGTTCGATTTTAACTATAAAATCAAATTAAATCACATAGTTACTTAGTGTGCGGTGTTTTAAAACTATAATAATACCATTTCATTATATTTATGCCCTTAAGTAACTGACACAAATACCTTTATTTTTGCCCCCAATTAATTAACACCAATACCTCTGTTAAGGCCCCAAATAATTACCAGAAATACGTATATTTATACTCCCAAGTCACTACACCACAAATACCTCTATTTATGCTTTTTCAGTTACTACAACACAAATACAGTACCTCTATTTAAGCCACCAAGTAACTACCACAAATACCTCTGTTTATGCCCTACAGTAACTACTGCAAATACCTCTATTCAAGCCGCCAAGTAACTACCACGAATACCTCTATTTATGCCCTACATTAACTACTGCAAATACCTCTATTTAAGCCACCAAGTAACTACCCACAAATACTTCTATTTAAGCCCCTAAGTAACTACCTACCACAAATACCTCTAATTATACCCTTAATTAACGACCAAAAATACACTTTTATTAAAGCATTATATAGTATAATTATAAAACTATTTTAAATTTAGATATTTATCAACATCTTAAGGTAGATTGTTTTGTTTTTATTATATAGATGTACTAAACAAATTAATACAGTTTAAACATCGAACGGCATATTTTGTTGGGGAACTTTGTACCTATATCATCTCAAAAAGTAAACGTTGATATGCTACCGTACAGACTCTAAGCAACACTTTCGGCGTTTATTAATAAAACATCACGATTTGAGTGTGATGTGAAAGTGAAACATTTCATATTTACCCAGTCTCTAGTCAGTTTACACGTCTATACAAAATGAATAGTGTTTTTTTGGAAAATATTAATTTACAACGGTTCAAAACATTTTACTCATTAAAAAAGGTTACTATAACGACTCCAACATATTTATTAAACACCCTTTTTCCACGATTCGACAAAAAAGGTATTTAAAATATTTCCTATTGACCCCGGCAAAATGTTTGAAAAAAAGGTCGAAACTAATTATTTCTTGTGCAGTTTAGCCAGCCATTACTCTCTCTTGTAATTATTGCCAACGAGGAACTGTCCGGCTGTCCGGCTTAGAGCGGTTGTTTAATTAGTGCAATGGGATAGCAGCATATTGCTAATTGTCAATTTGTATTTGGGTTGCAATGCAGAAGCAGCATTGGGTTGCATTATTGGTCTTGCGAAGGGTTATTATATAAAATATCTATGTGTTTAATGTTGAGATACAATAATAAATATTTAATAACATTTATTAGTTTTTTTCTTAAGCTTTCGCAATAAATAATTATTACTATAATAAAAAGTTGTTTTGTTGATGTTATTGGATGATATTATTTGTATTCAAAACTGTTTCGTTTTCTCTTTGGGGAACTTTGGAAGCATTTAAAATATAGAATTACAATTAATTGTAAAAAAAACAATTTAGTTGTTTTTAAACGTGTGCAACTCGCGACATATTATATGATTTTAAATCTTGGGAAATGTTATTTTAAGACACCTAATTGGAAATATACCAAAATATATTAATCATTAAGCGAGATTGTTTGCAAAGAAATTATATTTTTTAAGCAGTTAATTTTTTAAATGATTTAAGTGTACATAAAAGGCAGAGGCTACGTACACGTCCGACGTGAGCCGCTACTGTTCACGTCCGTTCCAAATTATGCACCGTACGTTACTTTTCCTGTGATTTTTAAAACAAATTTAGAGCCAGAAAACCTCCTAACCTAACCTAACGTAACCTAACCTACCCTAACCTAACCTAACGTAACGTAACGTAAACTAACCTAACCTAACCTAAGCGGTAGCGAAGTGAATTTGCCCTTACATTTGACGTGTACTTAGTCACTTCGTACATAAAACATGATTGCCACCCAGTATTTGTATAGTAAAACAAACAGGACTACCGTAAGAAAAATTTACTTTCTTTGCAACCTTAAAATATTTTGCCACACGCCATTGTTGTTAATGAGAGTACGAAGGTAGATTTATGAGACAAGAAGGATAAACAATTTTTCGAAAAAAGGAAGCTTAGGCATATTATTGCACAAAGCCCAAATTTCCCTTTTAAAAAATAATACAATTCAAAAAACTCCTTCTACATGAACACATTCAAGACAATTTGTCTTCGTAAATTAAAACAGGTTATGAGCTCATTTATTCGTATAAGGTTTATTTATCGTAATCTGATAATAATTCAACTACATATATTATACTAAATTAAATTCTTAAATATTAAAGTATCCCAAAACATATTTAACTGTTAATGTAATTATCACGGGGAATTGAAATGGTAGTGATGTGAACAGGTAAAAAGAAATCTACACATTTTAGGATAAGTCGGGGGTTTCTGCAAACAATAACTGCCTTAAAAGACAAGTTTGCTAATTTCACCCTCTTTAAGTACGTCAATCAACATTATGTCAGTGCTCACCTTGCCTTTCACTACCACCGAGTGTCCCCGAGCGGCGAGTGCCGCTTACTAGACGCAAACAAGCGCCCAATCTTGCGAAATTTATTCAATTTATTTCATTTAGAGAATCCCTCTCTTCTAATGAAACATTTACCGTAAACTAAAACGCATCTTTCAGAGTCGTTTCATCTTAAACTAATTAAACCAAAGTGAACTTGTATGTGGCTTAGTCCGAGAAAACACTTTTTTTTTTTCATTGTAAAAATGTGTTAATTATTTTCTCAGAATCTCAAACTGCTAATTCGTTACGATTTAAATTGGTTACAAAAATAAATCGTGCATATTTAACACTAGCAGATCCGATGAGCAACGATATTCCTGGTAGACATGTTGCTTGAACCCGAGCAAATTTATTATTCATAGTGAACCTGTAGCTCAAAACAGTGCAAGTTTATTGATAAGAACTATTGTTAACGAATTGTGTTATCATTTCAATAGTCTTCAACTCATAACATGTGTTAATGCTGTAAATACATTACATTGTTTAATCAGACACACAGCTGGTTTCAAATGAATTAAACTAAAATTTATCTCAATGCTATCCTTCAAAGGGCAAAAACAAACTTTGTGGGCAGCCTATGCCCTTAAAAGAGAAAAGTATCGAAAATTGAAAGCCATTTTTTTAAATTACGAATCAAATCCATGTTTTGACACCTCATCCGTTGAGTTCGTTTTAGGAATTACTAAGGAGTTGTCTTTACAACAATCACCTAAGCGTGTTGAAAGATATGGATATGTAATACCCCCGTCGCGGCAAACCTGCGTACTCAGCGAATTTCCAATGAATATATATGTCTTAATATTACATTAAGCCTCTTACCAGAATTCATAAGAAACATATTCATAAATAAGCGATATTTAAAACATTCATTATTCTCCATAAGAATAACATTAGGGATGAGTACGCAGGTTTGCTGCAAAAAGGAACAAAAAATAATGGATTTTTATACAAATATCAATAGAACTCATCCAAGTCAAGTCACATACCAAGTTGCATCCATATACATTCATAAATAAGCGACATATAACATTTTTATTATTCTCCATAAGAATAACATGGGGACCGAGTACCTAGGTTTGCTGCTTCGGGAACCATAGGCGAAAAATTGGTTTTTTGTTCAAACATCAACAAACCACAACCAGATGAAGCGATATACCAAGTTTCGTCAGTTTATGTTCATAAATAACCGAGATATAAAATTTGTCTTTTTCTCCATAAGAATAACATTGGACAACGTACTGTGTTTAGCACTTGTAATATCTCAGTAACCAATTGACGTAGAGCAATGATCAAAATACCAAATTGTTTGTTTTTTTAAGCTGAATTCAATGGTATAAATTAAAATTTGATTTAAATTCAAATTAAATGTGAAAACCCCAAAAAACACATTTTTGGGGTACAAAACCCTCCAAAAAACCCCCCTTCGGATGGTGCAATTCATCTGGTTTTCGAACTCGTTCAAATAAATGTTACTTTACACATTTGTACCAAATTTCATTAAGATCGGACCCTTTTTTACGAGAGTTATCGTGCTTACGGACATATATATATATATATATATATATATATATATATATATGAATAAATATCTAAAAATTTGAACGAATGGTGTTTTTGGCATCTGGGGACCTCAAAATGAAAAGTTATCATGGTCTTGGGCTTAAGTCTTACCATGAGACCTACGGTAATAGCTTCTTCCCTATAGGGAAAATTCGCTAAAACGATAGAGAATGTCATACGTACATCGACCCCCAAAATAAACACAGACGGCAACTGATGTTTTTTTAGGAAAATATTTATATGTTTCCTACCTTGTTTTGGCAAAGAATCAGGAAATGTAATACTTGGTAATTATTAACTAAACTACCAAAACAAATTCAACATACTTTACCAATTTTCACCTAATCCAAACTGCAATTGCTGGATCACTGCATGTGAAAGCTGATTTGGTTCGAGGAGCTACATGCAGATGACTGAAATTTAATTTTGAAGCAGTGATTGGAAATCCAGGACTCTTCAATGGAGTCATTAGCTGCATCTGTTCGATGATTGAAAGGGGATCAATCAAAACGTTCACCAAACTGAGTGAAAAGAGATTGAGAGATTCAGAAACGAGAGGTACGTGGTTATGGTGATAACAGTGATCTAGTTTCATTGTTACAAGTTTGAAGCTTTCAAAAATCGACGTTATGTAACATATGAAACGCGCTTATTACTTATATTTACGTAAGCAACAAAAATTATGTATCCAGTTTTCAAAATTGAGATGCTGCACTATTAATAATTTATACCTCCAAATTACCGGCTGAAATAATCAGATAACTCTTTTGAAATATTTGAAGACTTAATGAGTTGATAATTCCAGCAAATACAAACAGTTACCTTAGTTTGTTATTAACCTTGTTGTTGATTTCAGCCAAATAAAAATATATCTGTTCTTAAAATAAAACCAGTCCTTAAAAATTACAAACATTTCAGTCCCTAAAAGGGTTCTGGGTAAATATTTGATCCGGGAGCGGCATTCGGGAATAGGTGAAAATGTGATTTAATGAGGTGAAACATCAAATAACTCACACAGGGAATTAATCACGTTGCTTTCCAGGAATAATATTCTTTGGGAAGGGACTAATCCAGCTTTTCTTGCTGATTTAATATCAACCCCTCTTAGATGATGCTGAGGAGCTTATAGCGGAGAGTTATTGGGTTTTTAAAGGTACGCGGTTTCTTAAGACGTATTAAGTAAGGCTCTACAACATCTTTGATATTGCTACAAAGATAAAAATTGACAAATGTTACTTGTGAGTAGAGTGTCGTCTAATTTCAACGTTTCCTAGGTTGTCTTAATACTGATGAACTAATTTTAAACAACACGCAAGAAAAAAAATAATTAAAAATAATTTCTCACTTTAAGCATAATCTAGCACTTTCATTAAAAATTCGTTCTTGCTTTTTATCAAGTGGATCATCTAACCCCCTTAAAATGACTGGTTAACATGATTTGAGATCCCTCGAATTAATCAAAAGAAAATCTTCATCAGTTAGAGGGTTTGAAAAAAAGGAGATCGTACTTTTCTGAAGAAAGATAATCGATAGAAAGATTGGTCGAACGTAGCTTGGAAATGGGCTCACCAGATTAGGGGCTACACTAGAAACTCTAGGAAAAAGGAAGATGTTAATCAATGTCATCCAACACTCGGCTTTAATCATCGTCAGAAGTGAAAGTGCTCGTTTTTACTGACAGATTGGTTTATTAAGTATTAAGTATTACATTTATTAAGTTCAAAAGTCTTCTTTCATGTTAATAATAATAAACAAATCTAGAACAATTTATACTTTGTACTTCATTGCCGATAGGCCTAGGTACTCTTGAATAAAATCATGGGAAATTTCAAGTCACGATAATAGGCCTACCAATAATTTTAAGCATTATTATTTATTTTAGCTAAACAATTAAGATCTAAATTTAACCTCACTAAAAAGTGCAAGTTACACGAGCGTTTTGCACAACTTGGGCCAAATTACAATTTTAATGACGACCAAATCAACATGCGGGTTCATTTGTAACAATGGAAAAGTACACACAGTACCAGCGCTGAGCAGCACTTGAACAAAATGTGCCGCTATACAAACTAAAATACGTAAAACGCCCAGTTTTATAAAGCTGATGTAATGGAGAAGAAACTTTTTAATTAAGTCATTTTAAGAAAGGGGAACTTGTTCTTGGCAAACAACCGTTCCACTGGTTCATTATCTTTATTACTCACTTAATACTTTAAAATTGTCGGTTTTTTATGAAGAGGGTTAAAGCTGCTGATGTTGCTGTTTAAATGCCGATTAGGTGAAGTAAAAAACAAATAATTTACTTGAAAGGTCATACTTACAGTTTGTTTTATTGAAACGTGTAACGGTAACAAATAAAATTGACCGTTATATTAAGTTATGTAAGAAACCGCTTTTTAAGACAGATTACAACAGTTGTATGGCCAAAAGTGAGACAAACGTTAAGTACTAAGACTTAACAATTAAGTTACTAAAAAGTGTGGAATCATCAAGCAACATATGGCTAACTAGTATAACTGTCTTTTGTTATAATTTACATTACCGTATGCTGTTGTTCGTTAGAGCTGAGCATAAAATACATATAGTTTTTACACGAATAAATATCCTTCACAAGTGTCTTATACAAGTTGTATTGCTGTTGTCTACGAACATTTTAAACACACATCTCTTGACGTCTAGGTTTTTTAGAATGAGTTTTTGCAATTACGGCAATCAGTTATTTCGTGTTAAATAGGCTAGATTTTTTTTTAAATATAAACGTCAATATACACCGTCTAATGTGGTGTAGGTCTTATAATAATGAGTAAACAAAAAGCACACAATTAAAAATGACGCTTTCATATTAAAAATAATTTTGAGCCCCTATTTTGAGCAATTTTTCTGCTTTCAAGGTGCAATTTTATAGAGTTTTAGATTCATTACTGGCACATGTTACGCAGAAACCGTCTGTGTTTTCAATCTAGTTGACGTTTAAAAAAAATCTTACATGAGCCAAAATTTCACAGGTTTCACGGGCTGTCCAAAACCAAGAAGTAATCAGAGGGCATATCCTATGTTGTGCGAAACAGGAGTCAATAAGGACACAGTGAGGGCATCGGTGTTTGAGCGGTACAGAATGCCCAGCCAACATTCACGTGTTGATAATCTCATCAGCACAGACAGCGTTATATCCTAAGAAAGTTGCCTCTGACTCTGAACATTACTTCTCCATATCGATGTTTATTTGGTTCCTTCGTTTTTTCTACGAAGAAATTCATGGGAAATCTAGATTGAATAAGGATTACATTTTTCAGCATTTTTTACCCTGATATTTATTGAAATTGTGTTGTAGGTATCTACATAAAGACTATTTCATTAAATGTGCATTTTCGTTTTGAAAATGTCACCCCTCAGGGCTTCGTCCCACGGGCTTTCAATGATTTAATGTTACAGTAGTTCAATTCAATCAGTAAATTAATTACTTCAACAAGTGTTTGCGGCAATCCCCCTGATAGTCCATGTATCTATAAATCCATTGCAAAATGTGAATTTTGTTTGTAGCATCTGATTAAATTAAAAACATTGGTGTCTGAATAACATCCATTACCATCCATTCTAGTTGCTTAGACAATAGCAACTCTATAAGCTTCCAAACTTAAACAGGACAAAGTTTAGAATAGGTACACGGTACACATTTGGACAAGTAAGCTCGAAATAAATTTTTACTGAGATCTTTATAACTTTATAATCTTTAAAGTTACGGGATGTAATAAAAGACGTCTTACAACACTTAAGAATATATTTACACTTATACTGATTCACATACAGACGATAAACATATATAAGATGGTACAAGGCGGCTATCGATTTCGACCAGTCACACCGGTCATCATCAGGCCAATGACCGGTGTGACTGGTCTAAGTCGACAGCCTTGTACCATCTTTTATATATGTTTACCGTCTGTATAAGAATATACCGTATGTGTGAAAATATATTCTTAAGTGTTGTAAAACGTCTTTTATTACACCCCGTAAGTAATAAAAACTCGTAGCCTAATATGCTAATGAAAAAGTTCTTTAAAGTTGGCTTTGTTAGTTAATAAAGTTGAATGCCGGTTGATCAACCAATTTTGTTTTAATAATTGATTACATTTACTTATGTTACATAATGTTTGTTGAATATGATAAAACACCCATTGTTATAAAACAGGAAACCTATCGAAACTTAATAAAACCCAATCAACCTTGCTCCTGAGTTCCATTCGACCGCACTCAAATGCAAATGAGTTATACAAACTGCATTTTAACTCAGAGTAAATATAAAGCTGGAAAGTTAGATTACATCTGTTGTGGCTATTTCGAGAGCTATTTGTACACTGAGGTCTCTGGAGGCTGATAGCAAGTTTTACGTATTGATCTTGCCATCCCATCCCAATAAACATACAATCTGCTGACGGCAGACTCATCAAAGGTCTGTTGACAGAGGGTCGAACCCTTTGCGAAGAATATCTAGATGTTTGTATAGAATAACTTGTTTTGAGATCAATCTTGCAGTTAGTCACATCTTAGCTTTGTCACAGCAATCCTGTGTCATTAGCAGATTAATTATTAGTTAAATTTTTGTTTTAACCCTTTTGCAATTTTAAAAATGTACAGATGTTGCATTGTGGAATCGGGGTTTCGAATCGAACCAAAACCGTAATGGTATGTAAAATATTTAACTTATTCGTTTTCTCCTACAACATTATCGAAAAATTCATTAATTTGGCAAAATATTGTAATAGGCCTATAGGTAGGTAGGCTACATTTGATGACATTGATGCCACTTACCCCAAAACCTCAAAATTTACAATTTTAAATCAGACTAAACATTAAATTTAAGAGCATATAAAAGCTATTTCACACATACAAATTAAAATTGGATTAGACATTTAAGAGATACTATTCAAGCAACTGAACTATAGCTTAGTTTGATATGTGGATATATTATCTCGACTTTTTGAAAAGTTTTAACAATACCACAAGAGGCGTGACTTATTCGAAAAAGGACAGTAAGTTTACATAATTTCCCACTGGCCCGTGAAATAAAATCATTCAACATTAACAAACAACATTAAACATTAGAAACTCTGTGATAACACTATTTTGCAAATAAAAAATACACCTGATAAGGTTGATACTCCGACCATTGTTCGCTATGGGTATTTGGAGTTCCAGTAGTTATTGCTTACTTATCAGAGGAGAGTCATATCACATATCAGTGAGTTATGTCACGGTTATTAAAGACAATTATTACGGCAGTTTCGGTGAATCAGTGTGTGATATCAGCGACACATATTCATAACGTTTCAAATTATTGCACCAACATTGTTTCAATCTTTGTCTGCAACAATTTTCCATACTTTATTACTAATAATTAACTGTAACTGTATCTTTCTTTTTGCTAGTTACGCTAACTTAGGACTACTTATCGAAAAAACCTAATATAAATCTAACCATGCAGTTACGCTGGAATATTGCACGGCGTTCTTAAGAAACCTGGTCAAGACAAAAGTCTAATGTAATTTTGTTGAGGCATGTTCAAAAGAGCATGGCACTGACTAACTCTGTTTATAATCCTAGGGACATTTATAAGATGGGTAAAAAGATGGTCATAGTGGAATTTGTCAAACTATAAATTACTTTGTAGGAGCCTACTAACTAAATTTAGAATATAAAGTATGGTAGAATGTATAGACAATCTTTTAATGAACCTTTTTCAGAAATATAAACCCAAATACATTTTTTGGGGGCACTACAGAACCATTTGCTGTACACAGTAGGTTTAAGGGTGTGATGCCCCCTCCTCCCACCAGGTTTAGGTGACGACATATTCCGATATCCTTTACTGCTCAATGATAACTTGTCCAGCATACAAAGTTTGAATGAAATTTATCAGTAAATAATAAAGATAGGGTCACCATTTTTTATTCCCTTTAACAGTAACATTGTGCAACACACCGAGTTTACGGCTAAATTAAAATTTATATTTTCTTCGCAACCTTTAGCCGTAGAATAATATTTTAAAATATTAATTTATTCAGTTTTTTTAGCTTTTTTAATGGTGATATATGCATTGTATTTAAAATTTATAACTTTATATAAAATCAAAAAATAATTTGTTGACCTTTAAGCCATATTATTTCTGAACCCGAATTTTTACAAAAATGGGGACAGTGTCATTTTATCAGAGACCGAAGCACAATAAAGCAACAAATTGTTAATAAAATCATTAAAGCCGTCTTGAGAAATTCTTATTTGTTAATGTTTTTTAAAGTTTGGGTGAATTATTAGAACTTACCGTACCCTTCAAAATCAAAAATTAAAATACCCCCGTAGCAGCAAACCTGCGTACTCAGCGAATTTCCAATGCATATATATGTATCTTAATACCAAATAAAGCCACATACCAAGTTTCATCAATATACATTCATAAATAAACGATTTATGTCAATTTAATTATTCTCCATAAGAATAACATGGCAGCTGAGTATGCAGGTTTGCTGAAGTAAGGAACACAAAAAATGGGGTTTTATACAAATATCAATATAACTCATGTAGGTAAAGCCACATACCAAATTTCATTAATTTACTTTCATAATGAAGGCAGATAACACGTTACTTATTCTCCATAAGAATAACATGGGGCTGAGTACGCAGGTTTGCTGCTACGGGAGCCTTGGGTAAAAAATTATTTTGTTGAGCAAATATCAATGGTCCACAACCAGATGAAGCCGTATACCAAGTTTCGTCAGTATACGTTCATAAATAAGCGAGATATAATTTTTTTATTTTCCTCCATAAGAATAACATTAGACAACGTACTGTGTTTAGCACTTTCGATATCTCGGTAACCAATTGACGTAGAGAAATGATCAAAATACCAAATTGTGTGTTTTTTTAAGCTGAATCCAATGGGAAAAAATAAAATTTGACTTTTTCCAAAATTATATGTAACAAATTCGAAAAACCCATTTTTGGGGTACAAAACCCCCCCAAAATACCCCTTCGGATAGAGCGATCTGGCTGGTTTTCGAACTTAAAGTCATAAATGTTGCTTTACATGTTTATACCAAATTTCATCAAAATCGGATAATTTTTACGAGAGTTATCGTGCTCACGGACACATATATATATATATATATATATATATATATATATATATATATATATATATATATATATACAGTTTCGAACGAATGGTGTTTTTGGGGTCTGGGGACCTCAAAACGAAAAGTTATCATGGTCCCGGGCCTAGGTCTTACCATGCCGACTACGGTAATAGCTTCTTCCCTATAGGGGAAATTCGCTAAAAGCACTGGGCTACCGTGGATTAATAACTACAAACCAAATCGTATTAAAATCGATCAATTGGTGGTTGACTCTAGTATTGACCCATACAGATAGTTAGACATCACTTCAAAAAACACTTTTTTGGTTCAGGGAGCACCGAAATGAATATTTCCACCGATAACTAAAGAAAAATATTTGGGTACTTTCTCCATATATGCTACTATGTATAGAGGGAGAAAATAAACAGTATAAAATTAAAACAATATTCTTCTCAATAATGATCAATGAAGTAATGAAGGGGAAAGCAAGCGCTTTATGTGAAACCAATATAAATGCAAATATGCAATCAATAACAGCTTTGCAACAGCCTCCTTTGGCAAATAAAATTACTAGAAATGTATCCATCTATATTTATGAAGTGATCTTGTTTTTGTTTGTTTTTTTTTATAGAAAAGGAGTTTTAAATAATGTCAGTTCAACTAGACACTTTATTAGGCTAAACCTACAAATAAATGTAGAAATGTAAACAATACAATGTTTACAAATGGCATCAGGAAACTGACACATAGCTTACTATCTCCCTTTTAGCCCAACGTTAATCAATAAATTGCTTTGCTCTTTACTAGGTTAAATATAGAATAAAAAGTACGAGCAGCGTGTACTTATAGAATATAAGTAGTCCTACTAGGTTAAATATAGAATAAAAAGTACGAGAAGCGTGTACTTATACAATATAAGTAGTCCTACTAGGTTAAATATAGAATAAAAAGTACGAGAAGCGTGTACTTATTGAATATAAGTAGTCCTACTAGGTTAAATATAGAATAATACCCCCGTAGCAGCAAACCTGCATACTCAGCGAATTTCCAATGAATATATACGTATCTTAATACCACATAAAGCCACATACCAATTTTCATCAATATACATTCATAAATAAACGATTTATGACATTTTAATTATTCTCCATAAGAATAACATGGCGGCTGAGTATGCAGGTTTGCTGAAGGAAGGAAAACAAAAAATGGGGTTTTATACAAATATCAATACAACTCATTTAGGTAAAGCCACATACCAAATTTCATTAATTTATTTTCATAATTAAGGGAGACAACACGTTATTTATTCTCCATAAGAATAACATGGGGCTGAGTACGCAGGTTTGCTGCTACGGGAGCCTTTGGCAAAAAATGGTTTTTTTGAGCAAATATCAGTGGTCCACAACCAGATGAAGCCGTATACCAAGTTTCGTCAGTATACGTTCATAAATAAGCGAGATGTAAAATTTTTCTTTTCCTCCATAAGAATAACATTAGACAACGTACTGTGTTTAGCACTTTCAATATCTCGGTAACCAATTGACGTAGAGAAATGATCAAAATACCAAATTGTGTGTTTTTTTAAGCTGAATCCAATGGTAAAAACTAAAATTTGACTATTTCAAAAATTATATGTAAAAAAGTCAAAAAACCCATTTTTGGGGTACAAAACCCCCCCAAAATACCCCTTCGGATAAAGCGATCTGGCTGGTTTTCGAACTTAAAGTCATAAATGTTGCTTTACACGTTTATACCAAATTTCATCAAAATCGGATAATTTTCACGAGAGTTATCGTGCTCACGGACACATATATATATATATATATATATATATATATATATATATATATATATATATATAGATATATATATATATATATACAGTTTCGAACGAATGGTGTTTTTGGGGTCTGGGGACCTCAAAACGAAAAGTTATCATGGTCCCGGGCCTAGGTCTTACCATGCCGACTACGGTAATAGCTTCTTCCCTATAGGGGAAATTCGCTAAAAAGTACGAGAAGCGTGTACTTATAGAATATAAGTAGTCCTACTAGGTTAAATATAGAATAAAAAGTACGAGAAGCGTGTACTTATAGAATATAAGTAATCTATCTAGACTTTTTTAAATATCTACCCGAATCCCACTTTTTGGAGGCACCACAGAATCATTTGCTACGTACACAGTATTTGAGGGGAAATGCCCCCTCTTCCAGGGTTAGAAGGCAGCATGTTCCGAATATCATCTAGTATTCAATGTGTATTTAATTCTATCATCAATGCCATCTTTACCAACATACCAAGCTTAAATTTAAATCTTAATAATAAATAAGAGAGAAATGGTATTTTTTTTTAAATCCCCATAACACTAAAATTTGACAATGAACTGTCTTTGCCGCTATATGCAAATTTTAACTATGTTTTGGGACTTTCTAAGCATGTAGTAATTTTTTAACCCGAATTTGTACAGAAATGCGGGAGGTGTCATTTTATTAGGGACCTAAGTAATGAGACTATAAACCATCAAATAATAGGCTAGGCCTAAATAAAATTGTTACACAGTTTTGAGAATTTTTTTTATTAAAACCACCTGGAGACACCATGGATTGGTACTTACATACAAAATGTTAAAAATTTGGTCCATTGGTTTGGTTACATGGTATTTATATCTGTACACATCCTGGCAGACAGACAGAGAAATATCACTCAAAAATATCTTGTTTTGTTCACAGAGCACCAAAACAAATATTTCCACCGATAACTCAAATTCAAATATTGATATGCAAACAACAGCCTAAGTTACGTACCTACTTTCTCCATATACATCTAGGCCTATTAATTTAGGCTAATACATTAAACTTCTTTAAAGCAACAGATAAAATTATTAATTAGATATTCTTTAGGCTAGCGCTACCTACACATTGGTACGAAGATTGTTAATTTACGGTATTTTTTTTATAAATTAATTATCTTTAGCCTATATTGAGAGAGAACGTAATCCGGCTGGAATATTTGCTGGGATTTTTATCTTTCCCTTTAATTTCCCCGGTTGTTAGCTGTTAACATCTTTTTTTAAACGGTACGATTTTTTTAATAAAATAAAGTACGCTATGAAAGTTGTTTGAATGACAGTAGGGCTAGACTAGAAAATAAATTTTTAACTTATACGTTTTTATAAGTTTAAGTACTCCTGAATAAAATTCCACACAATATTATAACAGTCTCAAGGGCCATTCCATGCCAAATCATCCAGGGGCTGACACCCATGGTGTCAGATTTTAATAAAAATTTGTATATATTAAGTGTGTACAAAAATAAGAAAAAATGCAAAGTTTCACCAAATTCCATTAAGTAGTTTCAGAATTATAGTCGTTTAAAGTTTTAGAAAAATGTAATTTCCAATGGCAGTATGAGCGGGAAATCAGCTTGTATGTTTCCACGTTTTTCTAAATAAAATTTATATTTATGTAGCTAGAGGCTTCAAACTTTATGAATTTGTCATAAATTTAATGGAGAATCAGATTATACTATAAGTGTTGGCATTATAACTTTTCATCATTGTTTAAAAAATCGTATAACACAAAAATTATAGTTTTTTTCAAATTGTGACGTTTATGTAAAAAACAATCTTTGGCTAAAATCTCTCTCCAGATACCCTAATACAACCATATATCACTGAAAAGAGCATAACATTTCCTTCTAAATGGTGAAATATTTGTGGGTTTACGTGTTCTAAAAGTTTTATTACAATGTAAAGTTAATAAATAAATTTTTGAATAGCGGAAAAGGTATTTTCATTGACAAAGACAGAGTTTGTGGTAAGGATGTTAGAAAGTCAATAATATCTTATAAAATATAGGACTATGGAGCTAAAATCATATGTAATACAATTTGCATGGCATATTTTGTAATAACATAAGGCTTACTGTTGGATATAACACATTTACAACAAATAATTTTGTACAGTATGATGTAATTTTGAATTTAAATGTATACCCTTGTTAGCCTACGTATTACTGGAGAGCTGCATGTCAGTCTCAAAAGGTGAAATAATATTTGCAAGTTGTAGCATTACAAGAGTTTTAATACAATATAAAAATATGAAATGATTTGATGAAGTTTTGGTCTTAATGGATTTCGCTGAGAATTATAATTTTGTTCTTCAAAATTAAGTACAGTCATACCACTGGAGCCATTTAAGTTGTTCAGTTCAGTAATATATTCTAAAAATGGAGATGGTACCTTAAAACATCATTGTGGTACTAGAAACATCATAGTGTTTCATTTCTGATGACCTAAGACACGATGTACCATTTGTCTTCTCTGTCCAAGAAAAAACGATTGATTTAATTAAGCTGACATTTCCATCAGTTGGCAGAGTGGAATACATTACTGATGGGTGCAGTGCACAGTATAAAAATTTCAATACCATGATGAATTTGTCATGAAAAAATGTTCAACTTAAAGGAAGTCATGGAAAATTTTCATGGAAGTTATGGAAGGTCTTTTCATGCAACAAGTCATGGAAAAACTGTATGTGACGGAATCGGGGGCAAGACAAAAGAACTAATACAGAGAAACCTCCAAAGTTCAAAAGCAAGTGAACGGATTGTAAATGCTTGGCAAATGTTCACACTTAGTCATAATCTGTTTTCAAAAATAAAATTTTTCTTTTTGAGTGAAGAAGATATTGAAAATATCAGAATAACCCAAAGTAGTCGTTTTGAATCTGGGCAAAGCATAACTGGAACAAGAAGTTTTAATTTTTTTCCAGCCTGCATCGTCAGAAGAAATCATAGCAAAAAGAGTGAGCTCAGGCTCTGTTATCTGTTTAACACTTTCGCTGCTGCAAACATGTTTAAACATGAAATTTGCATAAGTTTCTATGTTAAGAAAAAAAACCGATCGGGGCCCACAGCAGCCAACGTGTTAAGAAAAAACATGTTTAACCCATCAGGACCAATGATTGAACCTAACCTCCGTTCCTTTGTTGCCTGGGTTTATGAAAGCAACTGGTGGATTGGAATGGTTCAGCAAATTAATGAGGAAGAAGGGGATTATAATATCCTCTTTATGCAATCCTCATGGTACAGCTGAAAACTTTTATTGGCCTCAAAAAGAAGAAAACTGTCCCGTACCACCACCTCATCTCCTTTGTAAAGTAAAACCTCCAGTGGTAACGTCACAATGGGATTGAACTTGTAAGATTGATTCTGACTCTCAAAAATAAATTAACACAGCCTGGGACAACTTTAAAATATCACTATAGACGGTCATCAGTTTTAAGTTTCAGTGATTGTGTTTACTTACATTTCAAGTTACTTTCGAACCAAGCCAAGACCTTTAAAAACTATTTAACAATTTTTAACTTTTAACACAATTTGAAGATATACTATCATTTTGTACAACAGAAGAATTTTCCCACGAAAATCTGGATAAGAAGTAAGTAAACCAGTGCGGTAACTAAATGAAATGTAAATATTGTATATTTTGTGTAGGTATCATAAATTCACGAGGTTGTTTAATGTAAGCTAAATCAGTACACCCTCAGTATTGAGGTAAAAAAGGAGCACTTAAGCCATGTCATTTCATATTTTTATATTGTATTAAAACTCTTGTAATGCTACAACTTGCAAATATTATTTCACCTTTTGAGACTGACATGCAGCTCTCCAGTAATACGTAGGCTAACAAGGGTATACATTTAAATTCAAAATTACATCATACTGTACAAAATTATTTGTTGTAAATGTGTTATATCCAACAGTAAGCCTTATGTTATTACAAAATATGCCATGCAAATTGTATTACATATGATTTTAGCTCCATAGTCCTATATTTTATAAGATATTATTGACTTTCTAACATCCTTACCACAAACTCTGTCTTTGTCAATGAAAATACCTTTTCCGCTATTCAAAAATTTATTTATTAACTTTACATTGTAATAAAACTTTTAGAACACGTAAACCCACAAATATTATTTCACCATTTAAAAGGAAATGTTATGCTCTTTTCAGTGATATATGGTTGTATTAGGGTATCTGGAGAGAGATTTTAGCCAAAGATTGTTTTTTACATAAACGTCACAATTTGAAAAAAACTATAATTTTTGTGTTATACGATTTTTTAAACAATGATGAAAAGTTATAATGCCAACACTTATAGTATAATCTGATTCTCCATTAAATTTATGACAAATTCATAAAGTTTGAAGACTCTAGCTACATAAATATAAATTTTATTTAGAAAAACGTGGAAACATACAAGCTGATTTCCCGCTCATACTGCCATTGGAAATTACATTTTTCTAAAACTTTAAACGACTATAATTCTGAAACTACTTAATGGAATTTGGTGAAACTTTGCATTTTTTCTTATTTTTGTACACACTTAATGTATACAAAATTTCATAAAAATCTGAGAACTTGGGTGTCAAATTGTAATTTGGCTGGATGATTTGACATGGAATGGCCCTCAAGTGAGTCTTTCTTTTTTTATTGTAACTTTCATTATAGACAATAGACAAATCCTTTATTTCGGATATTATTCTACAAGTTCTACATTCCTGGAGTTTGTGTGGAAATTACAAAATCAACTAAAAAGAACTATTACTGAACACCTAGAAACTTGATTGACAACCATAGATAAATCAATTTACTGCTTTGATATATTTTGCATGATAAGCATCACAAACTATTAGGTAGGTACGGTACATTAAATTAGATACCTATTTAAAAACTCTTGCGGTTGTATGTATTTATTTATCTTCTTTTATTTTTGCCGTAGTATTACAGTGGAACATCGATAACTCGAACCTCAGGGGGAATCGGAAAAATTTGAGTTATCACATATTTTGAAATACAGTACCGGTATCGAGGTTCGACTTATCAAGGTGATTTTCCACAGACAGACTTATTCAGGGTCACGGTAACGCAATATGGATCATGGAAGCGTAGAATCCTTACATCATTTTGTGCTCTGTATCATAAATAATCACACCGTATAATAATTAGTATTAAAATTAAAAAGGATTTGAACAATTTTTTAAATGTCTAAAATACGCCCGGAATTGGAGGGTTTGAATTTCCGGCTGCAAAGTCACTGGAGGTTTAGTGAGTGAAGAATTTTGACTTACAGAGATTCTATAGTCATTACTTTGTCTTATAGAGGTATGGAGATTATACAGATTCGAGTTATATAGGTTCTACAGCTAACAATAACTTCGATATATAGAGGTGCAGCGACAGGAAAAGAATACTACAAAAATTTGAGGTATCGAGGCAATTTCTGATAACCCTTCTATTTATAGAGGTAAAATATAACATACCATAACTTATTATTAGGTAGGCAAGTTCAAGGGGAATGAAAAAAATTTGAGTTATCAAGGAATTTGAGTTGGGGGCCATTCCATGCCAAATCATCCAGGGGCTGACACCCATGGTCTCAGATTTTAATACAAATTTGTATATATCAAGTGACAATAAAAATAAGAAAAAATGCAAAGTTTCACCAAATTCCATTAAGTAGTTTCAGAATTATAGTCGTTTAAAGTTTTACGAAAATGTAATTTCCGAGGGCAGTATGAGCGGTAAATCAGCTTGTACGTTTCCACGTTTTTCTAAATAACATTTATATTTATGTAGCTAGAGGCTTCAAAATTTATGAATTTGTCCTAAATTTAATGGAGAAGCAGATTATACTATAAGTGTTGGCATTATAACTTTTCATCAATGTTCAAAAATTCATAAAAAACAAAAATTATGGTTTTTTTCAAATTGTGACGGTTATGTAAAAAACAATCTTTGGCTAAAATCTCTCTCCAGATACCCTAATACAACCATATATCACTGAAAAGAGCATAAAATTTCCTTTCAAATGGTGAAATAATATTTGTGGGTTTCTATGTTCTAAAAGTTTTATTACAATGTAAAGTTAATAAATAAATTTTTGAATAGCGGAAAAGGTATTTTCATTGACAAAGACAGTGTTTGTGGTAAGGATGTTAGAAAGTCAATAACATCTTCTAAAATAAAGGACTGTGGAGCTAAAATTATAGATAATATACTTGCATTGTATCTTTGCACTTTATGGTAGACGTATTCTTGGCTGCAACCCACTTAACGCGTTGGCTGCTGCAGACCCCGACGATTTTTTTTCTCAACATAGAAACTTATGCAAATTTCATGTTTAAACATGTTTGCAGCAGCAGAAGTGTTAAAACAAATAATTTTAAACAGTGTGATAACCCTTAATTACGGGTGACCCGGAATCACAACATGGCTCAACATTGAAATATATATAAAATTTTCATATTTAAACTTGTTAAACAATGTTGACTTGTAGGTTTTAGGTTTATTTAATATGGAAGTAGTTTGCTTTATTCACATTAAGAAAGGGAAGGAATATTTGTTATATTTGTTGGCTCTAAGGGATTAATGTTTATTGAATTAAAATATCAAAATATACCCAATTGAAAGCAATAGTTCATAAAACTGCATTATTTTCAAACATTTAGTTTATTTGCTAGCTATGAAAGTAAAATGTTCTAAAATGTATTTTTAGTTATAAAGCAAAAACATATAACTATATATATTAAGCATTTTTAAGAAACAGTTTGAAGTTTGATTCAGTCAAGTGAAACAAAATTCTGCAGGGACACACTTTTATGTGTGTGTTTTCCTCCTGTCTGGACAGGGCATAACAACTCTCAACATGAGTCCCCTTCCATCTCCAGATTCTCTTGCTGTCTGTTCAATATACAGCTTGCTTTTGTCTAGTTAACATCCTGTGTGTTGTATCCCCATTAATGGCTTTTGATATTTTAAGTGCGTGGTAGTGTATTTATAATGTGTAATATGTAGGCCTTTTTAAAATCATAAACAAAGTGTGTGATGTGAAGTGGTGTAAGTAATATACCTGATTATTGTTCTGTTTTTTCTTAACTATGGAAGTTATGGCGTGCAGTAGTGAGTATAGACCTAGTTTCATATGTACTGTGGGTATTTTTTTAAACTCTTGCTGCAAAAATACATCATTAACAAAGAATAGGGATATTTATGTGATTTCTGATCAATTGTCAGAGCAAGAAATAGAAGTGTTGTCTTGGCGGACAAATAATCAGTACAGTGAAAAAGACACAATTTGTTCCCACCATTTGTGTTACTTTGTAAAATATTTTGAAAGAAACCAAAAAGCCTGCTGTGATCCATTTCAAAGACACTCTATTCCCTTAACAAAGATAAACAATCTGAGGGTAATTACATTGCAAAAGGCAAAGGATATTAAGGAAAATAAAAACATTACTTTAGTCCCAGGTAAGTTGCTGTGCACTAACTGTAGAAAATCATTATTGGAGGCAAAATCTGAACAGGATAATGAAGAAATGATTGTAAGTTGTCAGAGTGATGAAGAGACTGAAGAAGAATTAAAAAATGCAAACAGAGCAGTTGAAAAAGACAAACTAAATGAGGCTCTTTTAGGATTAGATATAACACCACTGAAGCTTAAATCATTATCTACACACTCTAAGAAAAAATATGTTCAAAAAAAGTTGAAACAGGCAAAAACTCAGGTTAAAAAAAAATTATCATTTGTCGTACAAGTAAATGATTCCCAGAGTGAATCCTCAAGCGAATCAGAATTTGCAATAGAGGGAAATGAATTGAAGAGTAAATCTGAGGATCTTGATAATTTAGTTGATCTCATGAGGGACAAATTGAAGACAAACTTATCCAGGCGAGAGAAAATACAAATATTAACAATTGCTCCGAAGTCTTGGTCACGCAGGAAAGTTGCGGAGGAATTTAATGTAACAGAGTACTTGGTACGAAAAGCTAGAGCTCTAACAAATGAAAAAGGTATTTTGGCTTTACCAGAACCTAAACAAGGTAGAAAAATCCCCCAAGAGACATTAGATATAGTGCAAAATTTTTATCAAGATGATGAATTCTCTTATATAATGCCAGGTGCTAAAGATCGCATTAGCATAGAAAAAAATGTGTACATGCAGAAAAGACTTATTCTATCTAACTTGGATGAATTGTTTGTTGCTTTCAAGGAAAGATTTCCCCACCTGAAAATAGGGTTTTCCAAATTTTGTTCGTTAAGACCAAAATGGTGTGTGCTGGCTGGTTCACCAGGCACCCATTGTGTATGTGTGTGCTTATACCACCAAAATGTAGAGCTCTTGGCTAATGCTATGAACCAATATGACAAGGAATTTGTACATAACATGACAGACAAATTGGTATGTAACAGGCAGAATAGAGATTGCATGCTTCGGCGTTGTGATCAATGCCCTAAAACACCTGAGTCACTTAAACTTTATTTGGAAGAGGTTTTGGAAGACTTTGATGATGAAGAGGAAATAAAATTTTCACAGTGGATTAGTGATGGCCGAATGAGATTACAATCTATGCTTCTGCATCGCCAAGAATTTATTGATTTTACCATCCGTAAAATTGAATCCCTAATCCCTCACTCCTTTATTACCAAATCACAAAATGCATACATAAAGCAGAGAAAAGAAAACCTAGGATTTGATGAAGTTTTGGTCTTAATGGATTTCGCTGAGAACTATAATTTTATTCTTCAAAATGAAGTACAGTCATACCACTGGAGCCATTTAAGTTGTTCACTTCATCCTGTAGTAATATATTCTAAAAATGGAGATGGTACCTTACTAGAAACATCATTGTGTTTCATTTCTGATGACCTAAAACACGATGTACCATTTGTCTACTCTGTCCAAGAAAAAACAATTGATTTCATTAAGTTGACATTTCCATCAGTTGGAAGAGTGGAATACATTACCGATGGGTGCAGTGCACAATATAAAAATTTCAAAACCATGATGAATTTGTGTTGTCATGAAAAAGATTTTCAACTTAAAGGAAGTTGGTCTTTTCATGCAACAAGTCATGGAAAAACTGTATGTGACGGAATCGGAGGTACAGTAAAAAGAACTATTACAAAGAGAAACCTCCAAAGTTCAAAAGAAAGTGAACAGATTGTAAATGCTTGGCAAATGTTCAAATTTTGTAATAATCTATTTTCAAAAATAAAATTTTTCTTTTTGAGTGAAGAAGATATTGAAAATATAAGAATAAACCAAAGTAGTCGTTTTGAATCTGGGCAAAGCATAACTGGAACAAGAAGTTTTCATTTTTTCCAACCTGCATCATCAGAAGAAATCACAGCAAAAAGAGTGAGCTCAGACTCTGATATCTGTTTAAGAAAAAACATGTTTAACCCATCAGGGCCAATGATTGAACCTAACCTCCATTCTTTTGTTGCCTGTGTTTATGAAAGCAACTGGTGGATTGGAATGGTTCAGCAAATTAATGAGGAAGAAGGGGATTATGATATCCTCTTTATGCATCCTCATGGTCCGGCTGAAAACTTTTATTGGCCTCAAAAAGAAGACAACTGTCCTGTACCACCACCTCATCTCCTTTGTAAAGTAAAACCTCCAGTGGCAACGTCACAATTGGGTCGAACTTATAAAATTGATTCTGACTCTCGAAAAGAAATCAACAAAGCCTGGAACAACTTTAAAATGTCACTATAGACGGTCATCAGTTTTAAGTTTCAGTGATTGTTTACTTACATTTTAAGTTACTTCCGAACCAAGACAAGACTTTTTAAAACTTTATAACAATTTTTAACGTTTAACAAATTGTGAAGATAAAAGAATAATGTGTGAGTATAACAGAAGAATTTTCCCAGAAAAATCTGTATAAGAAGTAAGTAAACCAGTACAGTAACTAAAAACTATCAATATTAAATGTAAATATTGTATATTTCGTGTAGGTAGGTATCATAAATTCGGAAGGTTGTTTAATGTAAGCTAAATCAGTACACCCTCAGCATTGGGGTAAAAAAGGAGCACTTAAGCCAGGTAATTTCATATTTGTATATTGTATTAAAACTCTTGTAATGCTACAACTTGCAAATATTATTTCACCATTTGAGACTGACATGCATGCTCTCCAGTAATACATAGGCTAACAAGGGTATACATTTAATTTCAAAATGACATCATGACATAATTTCAAAATGACTGTACAAAATTATGAGTTGTAATTGTGTTATATCCAACAGTGAGCCTTATATAATTACAAAATATGCCATGAAAATTGTATTCCATATGATTTTAGCTCCATAGTCCTATATTTTAGAAAATATTATTGACTTTCTAACATCCTTACCACAAACTCCGTCTTTGTCAATGAAAATACCTTTTCCGCTATTCAAAAATTTATTTATTAACTTTACATTGTAATAAAACTTTTAGAACACATAAACCCACAAATATTACTTCACCATTTAAAAGGAAATTTTATGCTCTTTTCAGTGATATATGGTTGTATTGGGTATCTGGAGAGAGATTTTAGCCAAAGATTGTTTTTTACATAACCGTCACAATTAAAAAAAAACAATAATTTTTGTTTTTTATGATTTTTTAAACAATGATGAAAGTTATAATGCCAACACTTATAGTATAATCTACTTCTCCATTAAATTTAGGACAAATTCATAAAGTTTGAAGCCTCTAGCTACATAAATATAAATGTTATTTAGAAAAACGTGGAAACGTACAAGCTGATTTACCGCTCATACTGCCCTCAGAAATTACATTTTCCTAAAACTTTAAACGACTATAATTCTGAAACTACTTAATGGAATTTGGTGAAACTTTGCATTTTTTCTTATTTTTGTACACACTTAATGTATACCAAATTTCATGAAAATCTGAGAACTTGGGTGTCAAATTGTAATTTGGCTGGATGATTTGACATGGAATGGCCCTTGGGCTACCTATTGAGTTTAGAGTTTTTGACATTCCACTGTATTAGAATAATTTCTAAAGGTTCACATTAGGCTATTTTGGTTTCATATTGTCTAGATAAAAGCTATGAACGGTATTGAACCACTTTGAAATTATAATTTCTTGTATATTCTGTAGTTCATCATCAAGAGTTAGGTATTCCATTTAAACAAAACATGTTTTGTTGTTTCGGAAAATGCTTAAGATATAGGTAATTTGTCCACAGAACAGCGTCAACTTGATAAATAAATAGTGTAATCATTAACGAATGTAACTTACTATGTATATAGGCCTACTAGTGGACCTGTTGCTTCAAACCAAGCAAAGTATAGGCTAAGAACTATACAGATTGTATTGCCAATTCTGTAGTTAGTGTATTTATTCAATTCATAAAACATATCGATGCTGTATAACTGTGTTTGATCAGGTATTAGTTTAGCGAAGTTTGGTTCAAATTTGGAAATATTTGATTAACTTATACTGCCATACGGTAGCTCCCTAGCCAACAGCCTCAGTACAATGACAATCTATTGACCATAAAATAATGTAATGGGTCTCAACAAAGGAAAGAGGGGGGTTGATATAATAACATTGAATAAGTTATGTTGTTGATAAGTAGGCAGTTTTTTATGTCTGCAGAGAACACTTGTAAAGTAGGCCCTTCTAAGCTAGGCTTATTTATAGGTAAGTTACTTTAATTCTGCCAAAATGTCATTTCCAGGTAGGTATTTATGACGTCTTGAAGTATACTTGTGTCCGTTCAATAGTTCACTGTAACTTAGCCTGTGTTTTTTAAAGTGTTTTTTTTCAGTCTAAAAATTATCCTTGGTACTATATTTAAGTAACTTAGGCCTATCACAGTGCCTAATGACCTTGACTTTCTCAGAGAAATAATGTTACTGCCAGAAACTTCAATTTCATTACTATTTTGATTTACCTACTTGAACCGGTACCTATGTAGTTTTTTTTTAACCCATGCAACAGTAGCCTGTATCGTTACAAATCATCTTTCTGAATATTCCACCGCAACGATATTTAGTCAGTTCAACCGAAAAGTAATACCTTGCAACAATATATCATTAGATTCAATTATGTGATTGAAGTATCGATTACTTCATTCAATAAATTATCTTGTTTACCTAATAGAATGACAATATAAGTTAGGTATCATTGAAAAGTATTTTTAGGATACGGCGTAGGAATTTATTTTGTTGTGATTTTTGATCTCTCACACTCCACTCCAAATTCTAGACATTCCTGGTAATTTTGGGATATACCCTTGTGAAAAATCTGGCAATTTGGGTAGGCAAATGACCACTGAAAAAAAAACTCTGGCACTCAAAGGGTTTGGACAGTAACATGTTATCAAATAATACTAGGATACTGTAAGACCCAATAAAATATACTGAACAATCAAATATAAAATTCGCCTGTAACTTATTAAAATAAATATTTTTTTTAAATTAGAACATGAGAACCAAGAATGAGGTTAGAAGACCGGAGAGTCAATTGAGCACTTATAGCTAGCTACAAGTCGATATGTGTGTTCTTTAAAATCCTTTAAACAATTGTCATCACTATTTTCATCTCGATTAAAAATAGCCTCTATACCTAAACCTAAACAGATGCGACATAACAAGACCCAGTATGAAATTGAATAACGGTTAATTTACCTGTTATATGATTGTCTATGAAGAATTAAGAGCACACACACAAAAAACGCTTGGTTCAAATTTAGAAGTTAGCATTATTTTAGAAAAATAAGTACAAAACCGCACTATACCAAAGTCATAATAGGACGCGAGTAAATTCACGAAGGCCAAACCATCAACAAAGCACCTGTGACATTACGCACCCAGTCAGTTCACTACTGCACCGTTCTCGCTCTCGCACTGAACAGACGGAACTGCTGGCACAAAATGGCTACTGATAAACAGTTACATTGGGTTCAAGTGAAGCTCCAAGTAAAGTGAAATAAGGGAGTTCTTATTTTTAAATTCCGTTATATCATTATAAGAAGGTGATAGTTTAAGCTTTAAACAGCTTAACGTTTTTTTTAGTTCAATCATTTTTTTAAATTACTATTTTTATTGAAAGAGAATACATGACTTGACCCTAAAATACCGAGGAGAAATCAGCTGTTTAACGTAAACATTTGTTGTCAATATAATGTAGAGCAGAGTAATACAGCTGATCGAGATCGAGAAGTAACCTTTCTTTGCTGGATTTTAGGTTATGTAAATTATCATACTTTTTATCACAACTGAAATTTATATATTTTTCAATGCCTACTAGTATAAATTGATTTAATTTTATTTAAACCAATAATTATATATAATGTTACATTAGGCCTATACATTTAGTCACTCTAATAATGTATGTTCTCAAACATATAGGCCAATGTAAGAACTTTCAAAAGTGCTGTCAGGAAAACAAAATTCATTTGACTAAATACTGTCGCATTTCATTTGATGTTTCTGCCCTTTATGATGTCATTGTTGTTGGTGGAGGACATGCTGGTACAGAGGCTTGTTCTGCCTCGGCAAGGATGGGCTCGAGAACATTACTAATCACACACAAACTGGAAACTGTCGGTAAGTAAGTTTAGATAAGTTGCAACCCTAGCTATATGCCATTCGACACAAACCGAATTAGATTCTCAGAAATTCTGATTACACTAATCTGGACCGATGATCCTGAATTTCTTTTTTATTTGTGTTGCAAATAAAAACGAAGAAACAGAACTTCAGTTTTCACATGATTATTCCGCATTACACAAATTTTATGTAACTTAGTTTGCATTGTCAGGCGATCTGTGTTTCCGTAAAATGTTTGTACCGTAATGATTTATGAGGCAGAGGATGATGTTCTTACACTTATTTTTCACTCCTGGGTTTTACTTAATTACAGTAACTTACAATAATGTAAGTTACAGTTATTGTAAGTTACTACTGTTCAGTTTAAAATAGTACAGTAGCCTACATTACAGTTTAATACAATAACTTAAGCTAAGCTTACGTAATTCACAGTAGAACAGCACTAACACAACCTCGGATGGTCCGAGTCATTGCTTAGCCCAACCATGCCATTATTGGTGTTGGTTATTGGTTACGTATCCGGTGCTATGCTCCATTCAAGTCTTCTCCTGTCGATGTAAATCAGTTGACTAGTGACAATTTACCGGTAACCTGTACCGGTAACTTTTCACTTTATTTACGATGTACAGTGTTATGTCAAATCTTTACAAATGTACATAGGCCCTACATTTCAATAGGCTACCGGTACTCTAATATAGTTAAATAATATATCAATGATATATATATAGGGCCTAGTTTAATATTTTCTATTTAAACTACAGTTTTATTACGTTTTCATATAATAAATGTGATCCTCTGATAATCCGACCATGTTATGCTCCGACCATGCTCTCGGTCCCATTGGTCACGGATTAACGAGGTTCTACTGCATTTTCTTAAAACTTTGGTTCTTCTGAAAGCTCACTTTTGTATTAGCAAATAAACGAAAAGGCTGGATTCTTCTTTATGCCCCATGCATTGATTTAAAAGGAAGACTGGCTCACGAACCAGTCTTTCGTTTAACGTAAGCTTATGCCTAGTTTACACTAGTGGCATCACTTACTAGCTTATAAGTCAGTGGTGCAAC
Source organism: Allygus modestus (assembly GCA_963675035.1). NCBI lineage: Eukaryota > Metazoa > Arthropoda > Insecta > Hemiptera > Cicadellidae > Allygus > Allygus modestus. The sequence goes on along the minus strand of OY776111.1, from coordinate 434,675,625 downwards.
AAATGTAACATGTAAACCTTAAATGGCGTGCCACTGTTAGTCGAGAAATGCAGTAGGCCTAGGGCAACAACTGGAGTGTCGCCACCAATAATTGTTCCTACAAATAAAATAGCGCCACTAGCTACTGACGTGTAACCCGTACTTATGCGCCATTTCCTGTAACACATGTAAACCACAGCGCCACTTCTAGATAGTGATGCTAGTTCCAGTAACCTGTAGTAGGCTAAACTAATCAATTTGGTGCAAAAACTCAAATGTATCTGTTTAGACTAAGTACACCTTTAAAAGTGCCGTAACCAACAAATTTTGCTTTCTAATGCAAACCACCAGTGACGCAACACTTAAACTGGCACGGTTACATAACGCCACTGCTACATGCTAGCGTAAACTAGGCTTTACTTTTCAATTTTATTAAGTTTTTCTTCCAGATTGATACCTATTAGTATAATTTAACTATGATACAGTATCACTACAGTATTAAACATTTAACATAAACGCTTTTACCCTGCCTAAGATAACATTTTATTATAAATACATTTTTAAAGTATTCAAAAGCATCTTCTTCTCCGAATATACTAGGCCTATAAAGTGAACTGCGGTACCGGTACGTTATAAATTTCCAAGGTTGTAGAATTATCTTTGGTCTCTATATAATTTTCTTTTGTCTATGTACAAGTTTCTAGAGAAGACCTTAAATTTAGAATAAAAAGATTTTATAGCTGGCTATTATAGTATGATCGGAATTGTTGTACTTCCACAAAATTGTTCTATAGTCTTAATAGGAAAAAGTCTGTATTACAAGGGTGGTCATAAGTTATATCCTGAAAAATAAATCTACACTACTAGTCATTTAGACAAAATAGACCACCATCACTACCACAGTGACTCACAGTGCATGCATACCCATACACAGACTTGCTGATCTGTTTTCCGGCATTGCAGTCGCATGCGTCAATGTTATAAAATGAGAGTACAAACACTCCTTTATCCTTCAAAACCACAGGAACATGAAAAGAAAGCTACAGTACCAGTTAATCATATCAAATTTTTGAAACCAACAATTTTAGAAAGTACTTGCTCTCCTCCCTGCGTCCTAACCAAGATATCTGGCCAGCTCGTAGGTATCATCAACATGATCTTTTATGAAGGATAGCTGCTGGTATTAGCCTCATTTACCATTTACCTCATTTACCATTTACCTCATTTACCATTTACCATGAACATTAAAATGTTGTTTAGTTAGGATTCATAATATTTCTGCAGTTTGAAAATTGTGTTCAGCTGAAAATTATAATCAGAATACCAAAAGATTGAATTTTCCCAGACGCAATTGCTTATAAATCAAGTAGTATGGCCTAAATAAGACCTAGTAAATATTAGTAGGCTATATAAGTATAAGGTTAAACAAATCTTAAGGTGAGCAACTTATTATAATTAAAACTACAACTTGACAGTTTTGTGTACCCAGGTGAAATGTCATGCAACCCAGCATTTGGTGGGATTGGTAAAGGCCACCTGATGAGAGAGATTGACGCTTTGGATGGTGTCTGCTCCAGGATTTGTGACAAATCTGGAATACAATACAAGGTATGTGTTATCTGAACTAGATTCAAATCCGTTGTTTACTACTTTTAAACCCTTCAGGGTAAAGTTAAATTAATGGTTTGCATTATCCGCTCATATAATCCTATTGCCTAGAAGGTGCTTGTCTTCTTTTCTTGTTGTTTTGACAGAGGCAAATATATGGCAGTTGAAGAATCATTATGTCTATAAACCAAATAGGCCTATTTTGTTTATATTGATTAGGAGGTAGGGGCAGGGGTACGTTAGTTAACTAACTAAATATAAAACTTTCACTACAGTAGGTTCATCGGAACATCGGGAGTACCGCAGGGGTCAATCCTGGGGCCTACACTTTTCAACAGGCCTATAAATGACATTGTGTACTGTATTTCTACCAATTGTCTTCTGTTTGCAGATGATATTAAGGTTTTCAATGTTATTGGCTCTGCACAGGACTTTAATGCACTTCAGGGTGATCTTCAGGCCATTTATGAGTGGCGTACAGATAACAGAATGAGCTTGAATTTGAAAAAGTGCATCTCCTTTACCTTTCACAGAATAACTGCTCCTCGATTGCGTGCCTACAGATTGGAGACTAATGTTCTTACTAGGCCTGCATCCGTCAGGGATCTTAGGGTAGAGGTACTGCCATCCTTGAGTTATGAGGCCCATGTCGAAAGGGTTTGCTTGCAAGCTGGTAGGGCTCTGGGACTTCTTGTTCGTTCCTCAAGACATCTTTCCCAGTTTCGTACACTTAGAACCCTGTACTGTTGTAATGTGAGACCTTTGTTGGAGTACTGCTCCGTAGTATGGGCTCCTCATCAAGTCACTCTTCGTGATCGTCTCCAGGGGATTCAAAACAGATTTTTGAGACTGGTGGGATTCCGTGTCAGCTACCGATATCTTGAAGTTCCGTTGAGCGAGATATCCGATATGCTGAATCTTCTGAGCTTGCAAACCAGACGTGATGTTCAAGATGTGGTTTTCCTCTACAAGCTGGTTAATGGACTTGTGGACTGCCCCTATCTGCTTGAGAGGATTTACTTTCATGTTCCTTCTTCTACAAGATCCAAAGACCTGTTTGCACGGAGGTAATATAGTACCAACTACGCCCAGCAGTCAACTTTAGCTCGAATCCAGCATCTTGGCAACGTTGTTTCACCGCATGTGGACTTTTTTGCCTCCAGTGATTGGATTGTCAGGCGCCGGGTTGTTGCCTTGCTCTGAGTTATGTTCTATGGTTTTTGTTCCTGTGAGATGAGAGTTCTTTTATTTTGGTTGTATTAGTTGTTGTCGTTTATATAAGTATATATTTGTATTGTACATTAGTTGCTACTATGTTGTTTATTGTTATACCAAGTTATATTTGTATTTATTATTATTATTTGTATACTATGTTGAACAAGGGAAACACTTTATATTTATTTGGCTTATTTTGAGCATTAGGAATGATTAATTATTGTAAAATGGTTATACCGTGTATGAATAAATAAATAAATAGGTACCTAAAGATATGTACCATATGCATATGGAACACCTTTGACTATACAGTACACCTGGAGTCACCTACAGGTGTGTAGTCAATGATAACAATATACATTGGATAAATTTTGGACAGGTATATGTATCTATCCAGTATGTTTTTCTTTTAAATTTTGCTCTAATTAATTTTTTGTGAAAATGTTAGTTCTTTTTTATTGACAAGATTTAATTTTTAGTAAACAAGATGAATGAAAGCGGTTGATATTCTAGTCGTACAATACTATTAGTAATAAACTACAAAACAACCGTACCACAAATTTCCATAGATAGTATTACAAAAACACTACTATCAGTAGACAAATTTTTAGGCGTGAAAATATTGTAAAGAAAAAGAACATTCAGATTTATTGATTTGGACTTGGGATAAAAACTATAAGGTATGGGTCTTACACAACCTCGGATGGTCCACTTTGGTCATTAGTCAACAAGACTTACTTTAAACAACAACATTTGTTTGATTAATATTAAATCTAGCTTAAGATTTTAAATTCTGTGATTATAAATTTAGGTATATCAAAAGGAATTCAACACAGGCTGCAGGAGTTTATCAAGCTCGTGGACTTTGATGCAAAATTTAAACATGAATTCAACGAGGAATGCAAAAAGCCCAATTAAATTTAGCTGACTAGCCTAGAGACTATATTTGTTGGAAGTTGATTTGCAAATTAAAATAAATAAATGATTTATTCATTATTAATGCCTCCACAATCGAGATGATCAATAATACAGGTTACTAACCTTTATCCGTCTTCGATCCTTTACACTATGAGTTCGGTAATGGGCGGCCGGCCAAACTGTACATGTGTGTTCGTGACCCGTGTGTGTTATAAATGTTGTTCGTTTGTGAAAAATATTTTAGAGTATGACGATCTTCGCATGAAGTAATTAAGAAGTTTGACTACGGGTTGAAAATGGTCCGGTGAGACAGAAACTTGAGTCACCATTATGTGATTCACAAGGATCGAGGACAGATAAAGGTTAGAAACCTGTTTTATCAAATAAATGAGTTGCTCGGATATAGGAATAGTTGTATGGAAAAGCCTCCAACCATTTTATAATGAGTTATTTGTACAGGTTTTAAACACAAAGAAGGGCCCAGCTGTATGGGGGCTGCGAGCCCAAATTGATAGGAAACTCTACAAGCAGCATGTTCAAGAGGAACTGTTCAAACACACGCCCAATCTCGACGTGTTGGTGGCTTCTGTTGAAGACTTGGTATTGGAGCAGCCTGTAACCCCCACCACTGACAAAGTGCTTCAACAGTGTGTCGGGGTTGTTTTGAGTAAGTATACTTTTATGTGTTTACTGATAATTCAGTCATAAAATTATACCTGAGCAAAATTTTGTTTTAATTATTAGCTTCCTGTAGGGGACCATTCGGATTAATTGTATAAAATTGTTTAAGCTATTTTGTTAATCTTATTACCCTAGTAAACAGTTCTTACTTCAGCCCCTGAAATAAATTAAATCATCTGGATATGGTACTTCAGTCTTGAATCGCGAGGTACACGCCGTCAGATTTTATGTGAGCGGTAGGTCTAGGATGCCCAATGGTTGAATGCGACGGTAGAGTGCTAGGGGAACCAACCCCCGGGCCAGTGTGTTTTGAGCCGCCGCCATAGCGATTTCCATATATTGTTAGTTGTCGGCTACTCGATTCCCCTCCACCTATTCCCTCTCCAGTTGCTCATACTCCCCTCTCACACATCTCACCGCTCACATGAAACCTGACGGCCTGGAGTCAGCTTTGCACGGAAGTCTGTTTGTTGGTTCAGTTGACAGTATGTATAACTGTTTCCTCTCTTTATGGCTGGTGAATTCACTATGTTAATTTTCCCTGAGTTTATGGTAGTTAAATTCACCAGACGTTTCTGCAAGGAAAAGCGAAATCGCTTTGCCCATTTCCTTGCCGCGTTTCTATGTGGTGGGCAAAATTACTACTAGACACTAATTTTCCATCCTACACATGCTTCGGAATTCATTTCACATATTTACATTTCCAAAACATCTGGAAGGCAGATGAATCCACTGGAATTTCTGCACTAACAATTAAATTAAAACAAAAATAATTTGATTTATGATTAACTGACTATGAATTTGTCTGTTCCGGATAGTATTGTTTGGTTAGTTCCGAAGGTTTGGTAGTTTGAACACGCTCCGTTCCCAACTATTTTGGATTAGCTAGTGTAACTGAACAACTAACTTAACCCTTTTCAACTTTCCAGAGAACGGACATGTAGTGCGGGCTCACAGTGTTATCCTGACCACTGGCACCTTCCTCCAAGGCCAGATCAACATCGGCCTGGATGTGCGACCCGCGGGGCGAATAGGTGATGAACCGGCCATCGGCTTGGCTGAAACCCTCCATAGGATGAACTTCAGGATGGGGCGGCTAAAAACTGGTCGGTTACTTAAGAATGTTTTAAGTGCTTGAATTTTAATCTGTGACATACGCTCACATATAGGAATAAGCTATATTACAGTAAAACCAAACTCCACTAAAAGAAACTACAATAAAAAACAGGTAGGCCTAATCGAGTGGTTTTTAATTGCCCTGGCGCAAGTTCCTCCTACAGAGTACACTTGACTAATTGACTTGAGTATTTCCTTCCCCTTGGACAGCTTATCCTCCCCCCACATTTATTGTAACTCAATTTCCCAGTTGCAGTAAACCAATGTTGTATTAAATTCAATGAATGTGAACCATTGCAAGGTTTGTGTCACAATTGGTTTAATTATTGCCAGGTTGGACATCTCGCTTGCCTAACAGTTAGCGTCTTGGTCCTCAGTTCAAGGGGTCACAGGTTTAAATCCTGAGGTCACCAAACAAATTTGATGGGTTTGGACCGCAGCCCCTAAAGCATTTATGTGATTTATAAAAAGTTTCCATTGGCGTGGAAATCAACAAAATATATATATAGATACCTACATATATATATTTACTGTGTCAGTTATGTTTTCCTTGCTTGTGTATTGTTGGTTTGCTGTATCTTATCGTTATAGTTAGTTTTGTTGTATAGCAGGGACAAGCAAATCTCTCAACATTGGCTGCACCCATGGTCTGCTAATCAGTAAGGAGAGATTGGGCTCCTTGCATGTATTGTGAGGAAAAATTTTAGAAAAGTATTCAGGCTACAGCTTTTTAGTTTCATGGGCACTTGTAGATTTTGTGATACACCATTATTAAATGAAAGGAACCGTTAGTTGTACATATTTATTTGTTAAATTAACCTTTAAATATTAACCATTGGTTATTCGATACAACGGGTTACGCAAAATGGTTATATCCTCTTTATTTAAGTTAAATGGGACTGTATTGTACAATACTAAAGTTGTAAGTTCCTGTTTGTCGAAGCTTTCCATTTCTGTTTCGTACAAAAAGCAGTAGTGTAATTTATGCTTAGTGATAGGTGTATTGTCTAAGTTTAGTAGTCCTCAGAGGAATGCATTCAACAATGTCATACACTATGTTTTTTGTTTTTTTATTGGTTACCAAATTTGAAAATCCTTTGTACCATATTTGTGATAAATACGATTTTAATTTATGTACTGTCAGTAAAGAGCTATTTATATTGAGAAAACGGTTACCATCGCTCGCAAATACATTGAAGTAGCACCAAGATTACCCTTTTGCCCCACTTTACGGAGGTCCCGGGTTCAAATACAATACCTGCCACTCATAAATTGAATTCATTCAGTTTCTCATCCAACCAAATCCAACAAAGGCATATGTCAGATTGGTTTTCCGAAAGACTTTCAGACCATCAGATTTAATCTGAGCTGTGAGTCTGCGCTGCACTTTTGTCAGCAGCAAAGGTGCAATGGTGAAGGAAGTGGCTGCCTCAGTGTGTACAATACTGCCTCCTTCCATTGTCTCCTTCCGCTTTCCCCTCTCGTGCATTTCAGAGCTCTGAAACCTGACGGTCTGTACTGTGCGAGATGAGATGGTAGTGAAGACTGCATTGCTAACCTCACCTGGTAAAACATGAGCCTCCAACAAAGTTGTCCGTATAATAGGGCTGAGACAATACGATTGTTGGGCAAGTTATTCACTTGCTAGATTAGATAGTCATGATCCATCAGTTATCAATGAACATCCCCAAAATATTATTATATTCTTTAGGCCTAATTTCAATTCCATGACAGTTATTTGCCTTTTAGCGAATTTCCCTTATAGGGAAGAAGCTATTACCGTAGTCGGCATGGTAAGACCTAGGCCCGGGACCATGATAACTTTTCGTTTTGAGGTCCCCAGACCCCAAAAACACCATTCGTTTGAAACTGTTTATATATATATATATATATATATATATATATATATATATGTGTGTGTGTGTCCGTGGGTGCGATAACTCTCGTAAAAAAGGTCCAATTTTGATGAAATTTGGTACAAACGTGTAAAGCAGCATTTATGACTTTAAGTTCGAAAACCAGATGGATCGAACTATCCGAAGGGGTATTTTGGGGGAGTTTTGTACCCCAAAAATGGGTTTTTTGAGTTTTTTACATACAATTTTTGAAAAAGTAAACTTTTATTTTTTCCCATTGCAATCAGCTTAAAAATACGCACAATTTGATGTTTTAATCATTGCTCTACGTCAATTGGTTACTGAGATATTGAAGGTGCTAAACACAGTACGTTGTCCAATGTTATTCTTACGGAGGATAAGAAAAATTGTATATCTCGCTTATTTAACAACTTATCCTGACGAAACTTGGTATATTGCTTCATTTCATTGTGTTCTATTGATATTTGTACAAAAACCCATTTTTTGGCTGATAGTTCCCGTAGCAGCAAACCTGCATACTCAGCCCCATGTTATTCTTATGGATAATAATTAACGTGTTATCTCCTTTAATTATGAACATCAATTAATATAACTTGGTATGTGGCTTTACCTAGTTGAGTTATATTGATATTTGTATAAAAGCCCATTTTTAGTGTTCCTTATTTCAGCAAACCTGCATACTCAGCCGCCATGTTATTCTTATGGAGAATAATTAAAATGTCATAAATCGTTTATTTATGAATGTATATTGATGAAACTTGGTATGTGGCTTTATGTGGTATTAAGATAAATTAATATGCATTGGAAATTCGCTGAGTATGCAGGTTTGCTGCTACGGGGGTATTATATTTTAGCAGTTTCACTATGACCCTGTCATTCTGTTGAGATCGCTCTGATGGTTCAAATTGTTTGTTTTATCTAAGGAATGTTTCTCCAGGCACTCCACCCAGGCTAGATGGTCGCACCATCGACTACAGTGTTTGTTCTCCTCAGCACGGTGACAGTTCCCCGGTGCCCTTCTCATTTATGAACGACAAGGTTTGGATAAAGGTTAGTTAACTGATAATTATAATCCTGAAACAGTAAGCTAGGTAAAGGAATTGTTGTTTTGGTGTCACACTAATAATATAAATTTAAAACAGGCCATACAGAGATAAAACCAAATTTGATGCACTAGTGGTGGCGCGTCCATAAAAGCGCAAGAACACGAGGATGTGAATCCCCATAGAAATAATTATTTGATACAATAATACATCTTTATAGTTGCATGATTCAATTGCTTATGTTCAGTATATTTAACAGAGTGTAATAATCAAAAAATTGCTTATGTTCAGTATATTTAAAAGAGTGTAATAATCAAAAACTGTGTAAAGCGCGCCAAGTCAGGTTGAGTATAAAGGGGCTAGTAGCAGACTGAGTGCTCGGCTTTTGACGCTGTACACACGTGATAAGCGGTGGACGGGTGAGTCCATTTGCTCTCGGTAGGAGGAGGGGCCATGTCTACAAGCTGCGTATAATGAATACCGATGAGCTGTCTCTAACAAACGCCAGTAGTTGCCTAGCAGGGCCTAAATTATATGAATGTTGCAAACAACTCACAAATGTTTAACATAGAGTAAGCCAACAACTGCAGGCACTAAACAAACAATGCACTTCAGGGTGATCTTCGGGCCATTTATGAGTGGTGTACAGATAACAGAATGAGCTTGAATTTGAAAAAGTGCATCGCCTTTACCTTTCACAGAATAACTGCTCCTCGATTGCATGCCTACAGATTGGAGGCTAATGTTCTTGCTAGGCCTGCATCCGTCAGGGATTTTGGGGGAGAGGTACTGCCATCCTTGAGTTGTGAGGCTCATGTCGAAAGGGTTTGCTTGCAAGCTGGTAGGGCTCTGGGACTTCTTGTTCGTTCCTCAAGACATCTTTCCCAGTTTCGTACACTTAGAACCCTGTACTGTTGTAATGTGAGACCTTTATTGGAGTACTGCTCCGTAGTATGGGCTCCTCATCAAGTCACTCTTCATGATCGTCTCCAGGGGATTCAAAACAGATTTTTGAGACTGGTGGGATTCCGTGTCGGCTACCGATATCTTGAAGTTCCATTGAGCGTGATATCCGATATGCTGAATCTTCCGAGCTTGCAAACCAGACGTGATGTTCAAGATGTGGTTTTCCTCTACAAGCTGGTTAATGGACTTGTGGACTGCCCCTATCTGCTTGAGAGGATTAACTTTCATGTTCCTTCTTCTACAAGATCCAAAGACCTGTTTGCACGGAGGCAATATAGTACCAACTACGCCCAGCAGTCAACTTTAGCTCGCATCCAGCATCTTGGCAACGTTGTTTCACCGCACGTTGACTTTTTTGCCTCCAGTGATTGGATTGTCAGGCGCCGGGTTGTTGCCTTGCTCTGAGTTGTGTTCTTCTTATGGTTTTTCTTCCTGTGAGATGAGAGTTCTTTCAGTTTGGTTGTATTTGTTGTTGTCGTTTATATAAGTATATATTTGTATTGTACATTAGTTGCTACTATGTTGTTTATTGATATTCCAAGTTATATTTGTATATTTTTGTTACTATGTTGGAAAAGGGAAACACTTTATATTTTATTTGGCTTTTTTTGAGCATTAGGAATGATTAATTATTGTAAAATGGTTATGCCGTGTATGAATAAATAAATAAATAAATATATTTTACAGTTGCCTATGATAGGGCAAACCCCACATTGTAAAGTGATTTAAAATCGCCTATCATCTAACTGTAACTCAAAACAACACAGTAAACAAACTTTATCAAACCCAGACTTTTTATAAAAAAACTGTCAAAATCTGAAGCATATTACAGGTAGAAAAAATATAAAAAATTAAGCTTTATACCAGATTAATTATTGTTTTTTAGCCTGAAGACCAGAAGATTTGTTACCTGACGGAGACCTCGAGAGAGGTGGAGAAGATAGTGATGGACAACTTGCACTGTAACGTCCACGTGACTGGGGGCACCACTGGGCCTCGTTACTGTCCTAGCATCGAGACCAAGTCTCTCAGGTACTCATTACTGTATGTTGTTTGTCCACGTGAAGGGTAGAGAAGATAGTGATGGACAACTTGCACTGTAACGTCCACGTGACTGGGGGCACCACTGGGCCTCGTTACTGTCCTAGCATCGAGACCAAGTCTCTCAGGTACTCATTACTGTATGTTGTGTGTCCACGTGAAGGGTAGAGAAGATAGTGATGTACAACTTGCACTGTAACGTCCACGTGACTGGGGGCAACACTGGGCCTCGTTACTGTCCTAGCATCGAGACCAAGTCTCTCAGGTACTCATTACTGTATGTTGTTTGTCCACGTGAAGGGTAGAGAAGATAGTGATGGACAACTTTCACTGTAACGTCCACGTGACTGGGGGCACCACTGGGCCTCGTTACTGTCCTAGCATCGAGACCAAGTCTCTCAGGTACTCATTACTGTATGTTGTGTGTCCACGTGAAGGGTAGAGAAGATAGTGATGGACAACTTGCACTGCAACGTCCACGTGACTGGGGGCACCACTGGGCCTCGTTACTGTCCTAGCATCGAGACCAAGTCTCTCAGGTACTCATTACTGTATGTTGTGTGTCCACGTGAAGGGTAGAGAAGATAGTGATGGACAACTTGCACTGTAACGTCCACGTGACTGGGGGCACCACTGGGCCTCGTTACTGTCCTAGCATCGAGACCAAGTCTCTCAGGTACTCATTACTGTATGTTGTGTGTCCACGAGAAGGGTAGAGAAGATAGTGATGGACAACTTGCACTGCAACGTCCACGTGACTGGGGGCACCACTGGGCCTCGTTACTGTCCTAGCATCGAGACCAAGTCTCTCAGGTACTCATTACTGTATGTTGTTTGTCCACGTGAAGGGTAGAGAAGATAGTGATGGACAACTTGCACTGTAACGTCCACGTGACTGGGGGCACCACTGGGCCTCGTTACTGTCCTAGCATCGAGACCAAGTCTCTCAGGTACTCATTACTGTATGTTGTGTGTCCACGTGAAGGGTAGAGAAGATAGTGATGGACAACTTGCACTGCAACGTCCACGTGACTGGGGGCACCACTGGGCCTCGTTACTGTCCTAGCATCGAGACCAAGTCTCTCAGGTACTCATTACTGTATGTTGTTTGTCCACGTGAAGGGTAGAGAAGATAGTGATGGACAACTTGCACTGTAACGTCCACGTGACTGGGGGCACCACTGGGCCTCGTTACTGTCCTAGCATCGAGACCAAGTCTCTCAGGTACTCATTACTGTATGTTGTGTGTCCACGTGAAGGGTAGAGAAGATAGTGATGGACAACTTGCACTGCAACGTCCACATGACTGGGGGCACCACTGGGCCTCGTTACTGTCCTAGCATCGAGACCAAGTCTCTCAGGTACTCATTACTGTATGTTGTGTGTCCACGTGAAGGGTAGAGAAGATAGTGATGGACAACTTGCACTGTAACGTCCACGTGACTGGGGGCACCACTGGGCCTCGTTACTGTCCTAGCATCGAGACCAAGTCTCTCAGGTACTCATTACTGTATGTTGTGTGTCCACGAGAAGGGTAGAGAAGATAGTGATGGACAACTTGCACTGCAACGTCCACGTGACTGGGGGCACCACTGGGCCTCGTTACTGTCCTAGCATCGAGACCAAGTCTCTCAGGTACTCATTACTGTATGTTGTGTGTCCACGTGAAGGGTAGAGAAGATAGTGATGGACAACTTGCACTGTAACGTCCACGTGACTGGGGCACTACTGGTAAGTTGCACCTTTTCCACCCTTGCTAGTTCCTCTTCTTCCGACCTGCGTAATATTGCTATGTGGAAGACGTGCCTAGTGGCTCTGCTGAGGTTTTCAATTTCTGCCTCTTTTCCTTTCACTGCTCCAGATATCAACAGTAAAAACTCCTAAGATATTAAACAAATTCTTAATTGGATTAAGAATATGTCTGCAATTTGTCAACTTCTTATAGACTTTCTATTGCAACACTGTGTTCACAGGTTCAAGGGGAGGTCTCATCAGGTTTGGCTGGAGCCAGAGGGACTGGACACCGATGTAGTTTACCCCAACGGCCTGTCGTGCACTCTGCCTGCCGAGGTCCAGGTCCAACTAATCCACAGCATACGCGGCCTGGAGAATGCTGAGGTGATACGACCAGGTCTGTACTACTGGTGTGGTGGCGGGTTCACTTTTTAGTGAATTTCCTTTGGAAAGTGAACTATTAGTATGACCCGCACGGTGAAACTTAAGCCCGGGACCACCATGGAAGTTCCTAACGTGGCCCCCTGAACACGTTTTGGGGGGTCGTTCAAAATTATATATATATATGTATATATATAGACATATATATATATATATATATGTGTGTGTGTATGCACTCTAGCCGTCGCATTTTTTGTCCGATTTACTTAAAATTTGGTAGGGACGTTCCTTTCTATAATCTGTTGGACAAGTTCGTTGGGCAAAACAATCGGAAAACTCTAAACTTATTTTTTGGGGATTAATCTTTCAAATTTTGAGTTTTTGGGCCCAAAAAGGGTCAGAAAAGTCCCAGATGTAAAATTAATGCATGTAAAAAGATGGAAATTAGAGAGGCAAAAGTTTTAAGCCCTCTCTCGTCATTCTAGCATAAATATTTACCGAGTTATTAAATAAAATGTGTATCGGCTTAACACAGTACGTTGTCTTACGGGGGTTTTACACTATAAAAGCCTGTTATTCCTTTGTTAGAGTACTTTTATTATTCCCAGCAACCTCACGCCTACTTTCAAGCCTGTCTGGACCTTCTCCTAACCTTATAATGTGCAAAATTGTATTCCCAGCTTTGCAAGTAAATGAAACCAGGAGTATCAGCCGCACTACACCTCACTAACACAAACTCACACGCACAGCGCCATCACGCACGCACCCCACGCACGAGCGCGTAGTCCAAGGTCGCGCCGCCCCCTACACTCCCTCCAGCCACACCCTCCACGAATCCCGCCACTCGCTCAACACGAGTACCGCGTGTCCACGTTTTTCAGTTTTCAGAGTATTATGGTATTACTGCAACCGTAGAAATTAATGCCTTGTAAGAAATATAGGCATACAAGAATTAGAAAAGCAATTGCGAGTTAAACATTGTTGTGTGAAACAAGTTATAGGCTAGGGTCTACCTGTCATGTAACTGAAGATCCAGCTTCTTCTGAAGATGTATTTAACTAAGTGATAGGAAAGTGTAAATTTACGATTTAATTCAAATTTCGTGGAGACATTCTTTTCTATAATCAGTTGGACAAGTTAATTTTGCAAAGCAATCAGAAAGACCCTAACTTCCATTTTTGGAGGATATAAAAATTACAAATGTTGATTGTTTAGCTCCCAAAAACGGTAAAAAGAAATCGGAATGTAAAATTAATGCACATTACATTATATGACATAAAAAGCCAGAAAATGTAGGCCTAAACCCACTCCCATAATTTTAGCACAAATATTTATAGCCAGATATTTAATTTAATACATAATTCTACAGTATTCAGTTATGAGAGTATTGTTCAGCTTTGACACTCGGCTTCTAAATTGTTGATAAAGATTTGGCTTGTGTAGCCAGGTAGTAGAGTGGTTACACAAGCCCACCACCACTTGTTGTTTTATGAATTTCCTATCGAAAGTGAACTATTAGCATGACCCGCACGGTGAAACTTAAGCCCGGGATCAGCATAGAAGTTCCTAACGTGACCTCCTGAACACGTCTTGGGAGTCGTTCAAAATGATATATATTATAGTAGCCCTTTACTGTGAATTTTATTCTCGAATATATATATATATATATATATATATCTTATCTAAACCCCTTTTTAGGGAATTATTCTTTCAAATTTAGAGTTTTTGGGCCCAAAAAGGGTCAGACAAGCCCCGGTCGTAAAATTAATGCATGTATTAAGATGGGAATTAGTGAAGCGAAAGTTTTAAGCCCTCTCTCGTCATTCTAGCATAAATATTTACTGAGTTATTAAAGAAAATGTATATCGGCTAAATCCAGTACGTTGTCTTAGGGGTTTTTTACATTAGAAAGCATGTTAATCATTTGTTGGTGTATCTGTATCATCCCCAGCAACATGGCGCCTACTTTAAAGCCCGACTGGACTTCTCCCAACCTTATAATGCGCAAAATTGTATTCCTAGCATTGCAGGTAAATGAAACCAGGAACATCAGAACAGACAAAACAGTGTTTTCAGATTTCAATAAAATTTGAATAAATGTATGTTTTTACACTGGTTTTGAGTTTTAAAATTTTTGTAAGTGGAAATTCACTTCCCTCACGTCAGCGTGCTGCGTGCGAACTCGTTTTGTATTGCTATAAGTATTTCCAACTCCATCTCAATTTAGTTTGGAGTAAACAAAGATTTGGATGAGGATTTTTCACTGAAAATGTCAATCCGTCCGATCCGATGTCTTGTTCGGGGTCTTGATCGGGAAGAAGTTCGGAATTAATTTAGCTACCTTCGTGCCTTGCTCCCTGCTCGATCCGATGTCTTATTCGGGCAAAGGTCGGGTAGTGTGTGGCCACCTTTAAATTACGGTTTGGGTATAAACTATTGCGGTTTTCCTTGGCCGATAAACAACGTTTAGGCCTACTTGTCGTTTTCGGTTCAAAAGTTATGGCGACCATGAATTGCGGTAAAATTGCAATTTTTTATTCGAAAAAAAACCGGTCAAATTGCTGATTTTGGTCCATGAATTCAAGACAGTCGTCTTTTTAGGCCGATAACACACATATATTGGTCAATAAACCGCGTTCGGCTATTCTTTACGGCCGATCAAATTATTATTGATATGGAATTTTTATCAAATTTCCGGGGAGGACTCCCGGACCCCCCACCCCTGAGGGGTATTCTATACACCCCCTCCCCAAAAAACCACGGGCATTTCCCCCCACCCAATGTGACTCCCTGGATCCGCCCCTGATCGTGCCTTAATTTTACTTTGTAACAGTAAGTAACAAATTCTTCGCTTTAACAACAAACGGATTCTAAATTACAACAATAGCGAAAACTTAAATATAACAAAGGTTAGGATGTTCGTGATTGGAGTAAAATATCCCACAATTGTATATTTATGGAAAAATTGTTATGGCATAGTTCGGGGACACCCTGTACATTTATTTAATACAGTATTTTAAGAAATTAATAAGATCAATGTATTATGATTAAATATATTTGTTAAATTGTAATTCTTAAAATTAAAAAAAATTTTATTTTTATAATTAATGTTTATATAATAATGTTATTTGTTTTTAATACAGTAAAGCTATCCTAGATTATTTGGGCCTAGATTATTTGGACCTAACCTCTACAATTAAAATTAAATTTTTGGGATAGTTCGAATGTTATTACCGCGGTCCCTTGAGATTCGAACTACAGTATCCGAGTTCCACTGTATTTAAATTTGCTCACAACTATGTCAAACATTTTAATGATAAAATCTGTGTAGGCTACAAAAAATGTACTCATCAAAACTATAAAGTGAACGCTCAAAATAAACATACATTTGAGATGAGTTGTCGGTGACATTGAAAGACACACCAGTGGAAAGTAGTAAGCAACCCAACCCTAGTCAACCAGTCGAGCCGCAGGCCGTGTGCCCCGGACCGACGAAGAACGAGTAGACGGAAAGACAGTGCTGCGTGGGGGGAGGGGGAGAAATGGGGAGAACGCGCTCCTCTCTCCCCCCAGCCAGATCACACACTCACAGCACTGCCCGAGTTGTCTTCCTAGCGGCGCGCGGTGGCGACTTGTAGAACTACTGCTCCTCACCGCCAGACTAGCCTAGCGGCCAAACACCCTTAAGAGCCCAGGTTTATGCTAGACTAGCCCTTCCAGTTCCAGGTTTGTGAGCTACCGAGAGGGATTAGGCCTACTGAAGTTGTAATTTAAATTTTGTCTTTCAACTGTTTAAGTATGTTGATCAGTAGAGATGTGCGAGTACAGATTTTTTAAGTCGAGTCGAGTTTGAGTCGAGTAAATGGCAAAAGATTCTAATCGAGTTCGAGTCGAGTATACACATTAAAAAAAAACACATAGATCGAGTTAAATCAAAACAGTGTATAGGGTTCCATTTATAAATTTTGTTATTAAAATATACTTTTCTAGTCACTATGACCTGAAAATGACATAGTAAGTAAAATGAATGGATTCCTGCTTCATTGGAAAAAGGTAAGTACATTTATCTGAAAATAAATCATACCGAAGTAATTGCATAACATTTTGCCATGAAGATAAATACTTTTAATCTTTTGGTATCAAGGTTGTTATAACCTATATGGTATTGATTAACAGTTTTATTAAAAAGTAATCTCAGTTTTCATTTTATTTCCTCCTTTTAGCGAATTTCTCCTATAGGGAAGAAGCTCTTACCGTAGATCTCATGGTAAGACTTAAGCCCTAGACCATGATAACTTTTTTTTTTTGAGGTCCCCAGATGCCAAAAACACTATTCGTTCAAATTTATATATATGTATCTATTTATATCTATGAATATATATATATATATATGTGTGTGTGTGTGTGTGTCCGTGAATGCGATAACATGAGTAAAAAACATCAGATTTCGATGAAATTTAGCTCAAATGTGTAAAGTGACATTCATGACTTTAAGTTCGAAAACCGGAAAAATCGGACCATGGGAAAGGGGTTTCAAAATTTTCCAAAAATCACTTTTTTGCACTTTTCACCCTGAAATTTTTAAAACACACAATTTTTGTTTTATCCATTTTATAGAGCTTAAAAAACAAATAATATAGTATTTTGAATCATGAACCTAGGTTAAGTGGTTGCAGAGAAAATCCAAAAAACGTGTTCATAAAATCTCCTATGTTAATCTTATGATAAAATGGTTTTTAGCTTTTCCTTAATTAATTTTACTGTAAACTTCACATTTGCTTTTACCAATCAGTTTAGCTCTACAAAACAATCATTTTAGTGTTTAAATTGTGATTCTACGTCCAACCGTTGCCGAGATATTCAAAGTGCTAAACACAGTACGTTGCCCAATGTTTTCCTTATGCATTCAAAATTCACTGAGTACGCAGTTTTGCTGCGACGGGGGTATATATATATATATATTATATTTATTTATATTATATATATATATTATATATATATATATATAATATATATATATATATACATATATACATATATAAAAATTCGAACGAATGGTGTTTTTGGCATCTGGGACCTCAAAATGAAAAGTTATCATGGTTTCGGGCTTAAGTCTTACCATGAAGCCTACGGTAATAGCTTCTTCCCTATAGGGGAAACTCGCTAAAAAAACACCAGACGAATCATTTTTATAAAAAATCCACTAAATAGGCTATGTAAAAAAAATGATAGGCCCTACTCTTCATTAATTACAGAAAACAAATTTGTATTTTAAATTAAATTAATTTTGTTATTTAAATTACAATAAACTTATCATACGGCAATAGCTATCTTACGGTTATAGCTATCAAGCAACCATTCCGATAACTGTTTTGCATGTTTGCCACCAGGCTACGGTGTGGAGTATGACTTCGTGGACCCCCGTGAGCTGTTCCCTACCCTGGAGACCAAGAGAGTGGCGGGGCTATACTTCGCGGGGCAGATCAACGGAACCACGGGCTACGAGGAGGCAGCGGCCCAGGGCATACTGGCCGGCGTCAACGCGGCGGCTGGGGTAGGAGCGACTGACGAATAGTCAGAGGCCATAAACTACAGTGTAACTTGGTTAATTCATACTTCTGTAATTCAAAATCTTTAATTTGAATTTGTTTGCTTGGTCCCTAGCATATCCTAAACAATGTTAAAATACCTTGGTTCATTTGAATTACATTTTGGATAGTTCATACTTTTTTTATAAAACAACCTCAACTGCCCATTGCCGTAGGCTAATAGGCCTTTGTGGCGATTCAAAGACAGAGAGGTAACGTAAAGATAAATAGTCACATGGGCAAGCCAGTGGTGACTGCTCATAAAATTATCACTGCAGTCTGCCAGGATCAAATCTACGGTTGACTTGCGAGGCCAGCGATATACCTCTGAGCTACCGCATCGAATCAACATAGCATACCCAGCTACCGCTTGGTCTATACAAACAATGTTCAAAAATCTTTGTTGATTTGAATTACCGTACATTTTGGATGGTTCAAACTTTTGTATTTAGGCTGGTTAAAAAGTGGCTATGAGAAAGTTATCAAAACTAGAAGTGTCTGAAATTTGGTGTTGCACTGTAGCATGAGGCCAGTCTCGGAACTTGGATCTTTACCCAACTTTCCACTTAGTACCAGTGCAGAAGTTAACTCAGTTCCAATGTGAACAAGAATTAAGTTTCACTTGGAACTTCTTTTATCAGTTAACTACAGCTGATGTTATAGTTATGCTGCAATGATTCATTCCAAACACAGCTGCAGCGTTCTACAGGTTAAAATAGCTGCAACTGAATCTGGTTTTGAAATCAGTTCCGCGAACTCTGTGGAATTAACTGCAACGATTCGTTCCAAACACAGCTGCAGCATTCTGCAGGTTAAAATAGCTGCAACTGAATCTGATTTTGAAAACAGTTCCGCGAACTCTGTGGAATTAACTGCAACGATTCATTCCAAACACAGCTGCAGCGTTCTGCAGGTAATAATAGCTGCAACTGAATCTGGTTTTGAAAACAGTTCTGTGAACTCTGTGGAATTAGCAGCAGCTGTTTCTCATAAGTAACTGCTAGGCACGTCTCTAACCCTGCTTCACTAGGTTAAATGTCATTGGACCCTCCCCCCACACTTTCGATCTGCCCCTATTGTTTTGCAGTTTTGTGTGCCTTACAAACCTTTTCTTTAATGTAATATTTTCCCTGAACGTGGTAGTTGTGAAGGTTTTAAGCCTTTTTTGGCAACTTCTGTAATTCAAGTTTTTGGATGATCGGAACTTTGTACTGGTCTCTTTGGGGTTTGAATTATCCAAGTTCCACTGTATTATACTGTAGGCTCTTGATAATTGACAGTTATGTGATATGAGAGTGGTCATATTGCCAAATATTAAGAATTACCTAGGGTTAAAAACAGAGTGAAGTTGCCTCCTAGGCCTGGGTCTTATTCAACCAAACACAGCATAAATGGGCTAGGAAGAATCTATAAAATTATTATATATTTACCTTGTCGTGAGCGGGATATATACGTTCTTATAAGGTTAAATGCCCTAAATGTATAATTTATGGTCAGGTCTTAACAAGAAATATTTTGAGCCTTAGTTTGCTACTCATGTGAGGTATATAATGTTTACATGTAATGACATTGTTGTAAATTAATATTGATTCTGGACTTATTCTAATAATTTGAAGCTTTTAGCGAATTTCCGCTGTAGGGAAGAAGCTATTACCGTAGTCGGCATGGTAAGACCTAGGCCCGGGACCATGATAACTTTTCGTTTTGAGGTCCCCAGACCCCAAAAACACCATTCGTTCGAAAGTGTGTATATATATATATATATATATATATATATATATATATATATATATATATATATTTATATATTTATATATATATATTTATATTGCATTCATTTGTTAGGGCTACTAATATAATAATAATCAAATAAAACATTTTTCAACTGAGTACCCTTAAGGAATTTCTTTATTTTTATTTTTAAGACTACATGTTTCGGGACATAAGCCCATCATCATGGTCAACAAATACCTAACCTAGTTTTATGATATTCAAAATATTACAAAAACAGACATATGAGGAAATTACTTAGTAGATGTTTCACTTTGATGACAAAGTTTTTTATCTATCATTCTCATTTTCCTTAGCTTTTCAAATATTGGATTACTTGTATTAATTTGAGTATTTAGTAATTCCTGAGGCATTTCTTTGTGAGCGATAAAGATATTCAATTCTTCTGTTGAGTTCATTTTCTCACCTTTGGACATATAGTTTATTATCTTTAAATTCTCGTCTATGCTCTTATAACTATGGTTTGTTGTCAGGAGATGTTCAGCAAAATTGGATTTCATTGAGGTTTTGTTATTGCTTCTTAGTGCTTGTATATGATCCTTAAACCTTGACTGAAATGATCTACCTGTCTGTCCAATGTAAAATTTGTTACAATCTGAGCATTGAATTTTGTAAAGTCCGGACTGAGTATAATCATTCTTTCTTCTGGAATCTTTTTGAGAGTATTTGTCAATCATTTTAAATGTGTTGTTTCGGGTGGTATAGCTTAAAGTTAAGTCGGTTCTTTCAAACGTCCTGCGAATAGCTTTGTTAATCTTAGTATTGTATGGAACCTTTATAAAACGTTTCTGATGGTTTTCGTTTGATGTGTTGATGTTTTTAGCTTTTTTCTTTTTGATGTTCCTAATCATTTTATCAACAATTTCATGTTTGTAACCGTTCTTTTGTGCTAGGTATTTAATCACATTTCTTTCTTTATTATATTCATTCTTATTAAGAGGCACATTTAATAATCGATTCACCATTGAGCGTAATCCAGCCATTTTATACTTCCACGGGTGATTTGACGCTGAAGGAATTAATAGGTCTGTTTGAGTGGCTTTCCTATATATATTAAAGTTGTGGTGATTATTTTGATTAGAAATTGTCAGATCTAAGAAATTTATACTATCTTTTTGTACCTCTTTTGTGAATTGGATTCTTTGTGATAGTGTATTAAGGAAAGTCAAAAGTTTGTGACCTTCAGTTTCGTTTTTTACCTCTTTTGTGAATTGAATTCTTTGTGATAGTGTATTAAGGAAAGTCAAAAGTTCGTGACCTTCAGTTTCGTTTGTACCTCTTTTGTGAATTGGATTCTTTGTGATAGTGTATTAAGGAAAGTCAAAAGTTTGTGACCTTCATTTGATTATTAATATATATATATATATATGTGTGTGTGTGTGTGTGTGTGTGTGTGTGTGTGTGTGTGTGTTTCCGTGAGCACGATAACTCTCGTAAAAATCATCCTATTTTGATGAAACTTGGTATAAACGTGTAAAGCAATTTTTATGACTTTAATTTCGAAAACCAGCCAGATACCTCTATCCGAAGGGGTATTTTGGGGGGGGTTTGTACCCCAAAAATGGGTTTTTTGAAACAGTCAAATTTTAGATTTTACCATTGGATTTAGCTTAAAAAACACACAATTTTGTATTTTGATTATTCCTCTACGTCAATTGGTTACCGAGATATTGAAAGTGCTAAACACAGTACGTTGTCTAATGTTATTCTTATGGAGGAAAAGAAAAATGTTATATCTCGCTTATTTATGGAAGTATACTTGACGAAACTTGGTATACAGCTTCATCTCGTTGTGATCTATTGATATTTGCTCCAAAAAATTGTTTTTGCATAATTCTCCCGTAGCAGCAAACCTGCGTACTCAGCCCCCATGTTATTCTTATGGATAATAATTAAATGCTCTGTCTCCCTTAAGTATGAACATAAATGAATAAAAACTGGTATACGACTTCACCTAGTTGAGTTATATTGATATTAGCATAAAACCCCATTTGTTGTGTTCCTTGTTGCAGCAAACCTGTGTACTCAACCCCAATTTTATTCTTATGGAGAATAATTAAAATTGTATATATCGCTTATTTGTGAATATATTTTTATGAAACTTGGTAAGTGGCTTTATGTAGTATTAAGATATTTATATCTCCATTGGAAATTCGCTGAGTATGCAGGTTTGCTGCGACGGGGGTATTTGGTATTTGTGGATGTCATAATATGAAATGTAGTCCTCTTCAAAAACCAGAAGTTTCTCTTAACCTTATTGCTATGTTGTTGTGTATTTGTTTTTTGTTTTTTCTATCCTGGTAAATTTTTTGTTTCATTATGAAAACACTTCAAATACTGGCTTTTTTTACACTAAGATTGTCTTTCTCTTAAAAATCATCACTGATTAATAATGGCAGCTGGATCTAGTTTCAAACCTTTACAATATTTAGCAATTTTTTGATCTGGTGAATCTCAGACTATGAGGCAAGCTCTCTAAATACTGCACTATCCACTTTTTAGCGAATTTCCCCTATAGGGAAGAAGCTATTACCGTAGGTCTCCTGATAAGACTTAAGCCCGAGATCATGATAACTTTTTGTTTTGAGGTCCCCAGATGTCAAAAACACTATTCGTTCATATTTATATATATATATATATATATATATATATGTGTGTGTGTGTGTGTGTGTGTGTGTGTGTGTGTGTGTGTGTGTGTGTGTGTGTGTGTGTGTCCGTTAACACGATTACTTGAGTAAAAAACGTCAGATTTTGATGAAATTTGACTCAAATGTGTATAGTGATCATTTATTAATGACTTTAAGTTCGAAAACGAGAAAAATCGGACCATGGGTTTATGGGGTTATTAAATTTTCCAAAAATTTGTTTGCATTTTTCACCTTAAAATTTGTAAAACACTTAATTTTGGTTTTTAGCAATTTATAGAGCTTAAAAAAACAATAATATAGTATTTTACATTATTAACACCTAAAACGAAACATCGGTCAAATTGACCGATGGGTAATTTTGCACTGTAATAGTGGCTAAACTGCTTGGCCTTGAGGGCTGCCGCTCCCCCTACCTTCCTCCCCCACCCTTCTCTTACCTCCAAGGCCATTTTCACTCAGTTTGCCCGACGGCTTTGTATTGAGCAGACGCTTTGTGTAAAAACGGTCGGTCAGATTTACCGCGTGTTTCGCTTACCGGCTGCCACTCATCGGTCAAATATACCGTGTGTTTCGCTAACAGGTTGAAGTGAAATGTGTTGTGTTTTGCTGTTTTTGTTAGAAACTAAAACGTCTCGTGATACAAAATGGCTAGCGGTGGTCCTAGCCGTGGTATAAGACTTAGTGACCCAGATTTTAGTGATCAGATACGAAGGTTGATGGTAGACGACAGTGAAGATGATAGTGTCTTCAGTGAGGTTGATGATTCGGATGCCGATCCGGACTATGTTTTGTCTGATGATGAAGGCCAGCAAATTTCCAGTTTATCAGAAGATGAAGATGATGCTGATTTGCTCAATCTTGAGAACAATGCAGGGAATATAATAAATACAGTTGCTGAAGGTGTTGATCTTCCTGAGTATTTTTGTGAACGTCTGACGAAGAAAGAAATTGGACCACCGAACGCATGGAAAAGCAAACCACGTGCAACAAACGTAAGAACGCCTGCCAGAAATATAATTACAACTAGATTACCAGCAATGAGAGCACCAGCAAGGGCCTTAGGCAACAATCCCTATATGTGTGAAGTTTGGAGTCTTTTATTTGACGATGAAATAATTTCAAGTATAGTTAGAAACACTAACATAAAGTTGGCCAGTGTTAAGAAACACTAACATAAAGTTGGCCAGTGTTAAGAAACACTAACATAAAGTTGGCCAGTGTTAGGCTACATCTGTCAGCAAATACAAATAAAAGCAATTACCGGGATACCAATGTGGAAGAGGTGAATGCCCTGATTGGCCTATTATTACTATCATCAATTCTAAAGTCAAATGACGAGAAAATGAAATCCCTATTCACGAAAGACGAGTACAGCCGCCCCATATTTCGCGCATCCATGTCTGCAAAGCGCTACGAAATACTAATTGGGTCCTTACGATTTGATGACGCACAGACACGTGTACAAAGGAAGCAGGATGATAAAGCTGCTGCAATTTCAGAAATATTTTATAAAGTTATTTCTAACAGCCAGGCAGCCTATAGCCCATCTGAGTTTGTAACGGTCGACGAAATGCTTGTTCCGTTTCGAGGGCGTTGTGGATTTCGTGTCTACATGCCTAAAAAGCCTAAAAAATATGGCATAAAGGTGATGTGTTTGACAGACTCAAAGACCTCTTACCTCGTAAATGCATACATTTACACTGGAAAGAACAGTGACGGAATGGGATTGACAGAAAAGGAAAAAGAGATGCCAGTAGCAGTACAGTGTCTTACAAGACTGTGCAAGGTTATCGAAGGCAGCAAACGCAATGTGACAGCCGACAATTGGTTCACTTCTTTGGATGGAGTGGAGCAGCTTGGAAAGATGAAGCTCACCTTCGTAGGTACCATCAGGAAAGACAAGCGAGCAGTCCCACATTAGTTCCAGGCAAACAAAGATCGACCCGTTGTCTCAACATTGTACGGGTTTAGAGGTGAAATGGTACTTCTGTCCTTTGTTCCAAAGAAGAATAGGTCAGTTTGCCTCATTTCAACATTTCACGATAAAATCGAAACAAATCAAGAAAAGAAGAAGCCGGAGATTATTTGTTTCTATAACAAAAACAAGGCAGGAGTGGACATCTTGGACATGAAATGTGCCATATTTTCGTCCAGCCGAAAAACTAGGCGGTGGACGCTAGCCATGTTTTATCGGCTGATCAATATTGCAAGTTGCAATAGTTTCATCGTCTATATGAGCTATTCTGGCACAACGATGATGAGTCGTTTCGAATTCATCAAGATGTTGGCCCACGATTTGATTGTGCCCCATCTGCGTAGAAGAATTGAAGATGTTCCAAATCTTCCACGTGACCTGACAACGGAAATCGGAAAGATCTTACGAAGTCCTCCAGCAGCTCCCGGTGCCCTTAGTGATCTAATGGACAAAAGGAAAACCTGTGGTAAATGCCCTCCCGGAAGTGACCTTAAGACACAGCACAAATGCTTCAGATGCAGCACCCCGATTTGCGGTCGATGCCAAATCAGGTCAAGTTTCAACTGTGCTACTGACAACGAGTAAACGTGAAGCGGGACAAGGTGATACATATAATGTCTATTTGGACTAATATGATGATGAGGTATGCTTTTTACTTTCTCCCCCTTATACGTAGTATATGGAGAAAGTATTGTTTTCGTCAGAATTTTCGAATTTGAGTTGTTAGTGGAAATATTCGTTTTGGTGCTCCCTGAACCCAAAAAAGTGGTTTTTACGTGATGTCTGTCTGTGTGTGTGTGTGTGTGTCCGTGTGTGTGTGTGTGTGTCTGTGTGGATGTGTACAGAGCTAGAGCCCTAACCTATGGACCGATTTTGATGAAATTTGGTATGTAGGTACTAATCCACGATATCTCCAGGCGTTTTTTTCATTTTTTTGAATTTTTGATTTTTAAGGGTAATTATCCCCCAAAAACCGCCAAAAAACATGAAAAATCCAAATTTCTCAAAAACGGCTCTAACGATTTTGATTAAACTTTAGTCGTTTGTAGAACTTTAGTTCTCCAACAAAATGACACCACCCGCATTTCTGTAAAAATTCGGGTTCAGAAATTACAGGACTTAAAACATCCAAAATTCAGTTTTTTGGATTTTTCATAAAAAAACATAAATATTAAAAAATATTACTATTCACCATTAAAAAGAGCTCTAAAAACTAAATAATTTAGTATTTTGAATTACTATTCTACGATTGCTGGTTTCGGAGAAAATTGAAATTTTCATTTAGCGGTAAACGCAGTACGTTGTCCAATGTTATTCTTATGGAGAATACAAAAATTACTATTTCTGTCTTATTTACTGATAAATTTCATTCAAACTTGATATGCTTGTCAATTTAGCATTGACCAACAGAGTTAATTCGAAATATGTTGCCCCTTAATAACCCTGGGGGGGAATAGGGGGGCATTTCCCCTCTTAAAACCACGAGTGTAGCAATGGATTCTGTAGTGCCTCCAAAGCAGGGATTTGGGTGGATGTTTTTTAAAACAACTTGTTTACAAGATTTTCTGTACATTCGACCATGTTTTGTATTCTATATTTAGTAAATAAAAAGTAATTTATGCATTAAAGTTGGGCTAAAAGGGAGAAAGTATGTGTCAGTTTCCTGATACCGTTTATTTTTCATTATAATCTTGTTACAAACTTGTTGTAATAATTTGTATGTAATATAGCAACCATATAACATTTCTATATACCAAACTTGTTTATATTATTACATTTTTAGATTTTACATGTAAAGTGTATAGTATTTTTTTTTATTAATTTTGTCTAGTTTTTGTCAAATAAAATACGATTTGTCATAAAATGTTGTAAAACATCATTATAATGCCTGTGTATGCCTAGTAATACATAATTCCAATTATAAACACCCAAAATAACGATTAAATACTGTAACGGTCAAATTGACCGTATGTTTCTCTTAGCGTTTTAAAAATCATGTTTCGTTATAGGTGTTAACCTAGATTAAGTGGTTGCGAAGAAAATCCAAAAAACCTGCTCATAAATCACACATCTTAATCTTATGGGAAAAAGGTTTTTTGCTTTTCCTCAGTTCATTTTAATGTAAACATCACATTTGCTTTTACCAATCAATTCAGCTCTGAAAAACAATCATTTTGGTGTTTAAATTGTGATTCTACGTCCAACCGTTAAAGAGATATTCAAAGTGCTAAACACAGTACGTTGTCAAATGTTATCCTTATGGAGAATAAATAAAATTTTATATCTCGATTATTTAAGAATGTACATTGATGAAACTTGGTGTGTGGCTTCACGTAGAACTGGTATATTGATATTTGCACAAACAATTGATTTTTTGTTGATTATCCCATTAGCAGCAAACCTGCATACTCAACCTTAATGTTATTCTTATAGAGAATAAGTAAAGTTTTATATCTCCCTTAATTATCAACATAAATTAATAAAACTTAAAGGTAGTATGTAGCTTCACCTGGTTGAGTTATATTGATAATTGCATAAAAACACATATTTTGTGTTCCTTGTTGCAGCAAACCTGCGTACTCAGCCCTAATGTTATTCTTATGGAAAATAAATAAAATGCTATAGATCACTTATTTATTTATGTCTTTTTATGAAACTTGGTAAGTGGCTTTATGTGGTAGTGAGAAACATATGCATGCATTGGAAATTCGCTGAGTACCCAGTTTTGCTGTGACGGGGTTATTTGTTTTCCTTGTATCACTTGAAGAAGGTAGCCACCACATTCAGTTATATAATTCATGCAATACTGATTAATTTATTGTTTAGGTTCTTGGGCGAGAGAAGATCACGATAGATCGCACGGAAGGCTACATCGGTGTGTTGGTTGATGATTTGACCACGCAAGGTACTAACGAGCCGTACCGAATGTTCACGAGCCGAGCAGAGTTCAGACTGATGCTGCGACCTGACAATGCGGACCTGCGACTCACAGAGAAAGGTAGATCTTGACTGCGGGTGATCAAAGATAGGAAAAATGAGATACGTAACACATTGATATACTCATACCAGCAAATTAACCTAGGGGGAAATGTAGGCAAATTAGGCCTAAAACAGGCCTAATGTGTTTATGTTTATTAAGTTGTCTTTTTCAGTCTGAAAAGTTTTAAAAATAAAATAATTACAGCTTTTTATTGCTTTACACATTTTCTAATAATCAAACTACCAACTGTTCTTGTAAAAAATTGCCGGCCACCAATTACAATGGCTCGCAGTACTTATGCTAATTAATTGACTCTACTTCGGAATCTGTTATCAATTTTAATAGGGAAATATGGAAATAATGTATTAGTCAAACAATTTGATATATAAAAAACCGAAGGTACGATAATTTTTATTTTTGTATTTTTAACAACAAAGTGCAGAAACGCTCTGGCTGTACTCAGACTGACATTGTTTCTCACCTCTCAGGCATTTTTGTGAGTACAACTTCTCAACTGGTGTGGCAGCCAAAGTGTTAAATCATGGACATAACTGAACAGGTGCAATTTTCACACTGCTCGCACAACACATCTTCTGAATCAACATTAAGTGAAATAGAATGCAGACAATTTGATAACGAATGAATGTATTAACAAACATATTTTGCACTTTTGGTTTTGATAAGTATGTTAGTAAGTTATGACAACAAATTATTTGTTCATAGTCCTTTAGTATTTAAATTCTTCTAATACTAAGTTACTCTTATCCTACAGTAACAGCATTTTTTTAATATTTGTTAATGGAAACGATAAACTAAATTAGTATCCAGCCAAAATCATTTACTAGGCTTAACTTTCTTGTTAGCTGTTTAAATGTTTGCCAATTTAATGGGTTTTTGTCCAGGTTACAAAGTTGGATGTGTGTCGGAAGAGAGAATGTCAAGATTCCTAAAGATGAAAGCTGATCTGGATGAGGCACTTAGACTTTGCAGTGATGTTTCTATGCCTATCATTCAGTGGCGTAAACATCTTGGGCTCCCTGTCCCTAACCAGGCTTATAACGTGAAAACGTAAGTTTTGACTGAGGTAATTGTTGGTTCAGGATTTTGAAGACTTGGGGAGTTTAATGCTAAACAACCTTTATTAGCGTGGTTTGTGTTGTTACGTTCTGGACTCTCTCTTTGAACCTGATGATGACCGGTGTGACTGGTGTAAATCGATAGCCTCGTACCATATTTATGTATGTTTTCCATAGGGGTGTACGAGTAGTGATTTTTTAAATCGAATCAAGTCAAATAGTTCCAATTATTTTTGAGTTTCGATTATTTTCGAGCTAGTATTTGCCATCAGTTGGTAGTTTCTAATAGTGTAATTAATGGGATATGGATACCACTCCATATTTGATAATCTGAACATGGTTTCTAACTAATAGATGAGTAGCAATATAAAGTTTTGGCCAGTACAATTAAACCGGATTATGTATTGGCAAGCAAACCACGGTTTGACATTCGATTCCGACCGATAAATCACGGTCCGGTTATAATTTGGCCAATATAACCTGGTCCAGACATCGTTTATAATCAATATTAGATGACGAAATCGTTAGTTAAGGCTGATATTAAGTGGCCTGGTCGCCACTTATGCCGTTATTATGTATACCGTCATCATTTTCGGCCTTTACTATGTGATCCAGTCGTCATTTTTAGCCGATATTATGTTTTCCGTTGTCATTTAAAGCCAATATTACATCTTATTTTCGGTCGATTTTACGTGATGCAGTCGCCTTTTGCTGCCGTTACTATGCAATTTGGCCGGTCGTAATCGTTAGCGATCGTTAGGAAATCGGCGGGAAATACTCGCTCGAACTTTTGAGTATTTTTTAAAACTTTGAGTATTAAAATACTCGCCCAAAATTTTCACTCCCTAATTTTCTGTCTCGTAAGTGAGTGCAGCATAAGAGTAAATACTTTTGAAGTGTTGTAAAACATTTTTATTTACACCCTGTAATTTAACGCAGTAATATCTTCAACATCAATGCCACAGAACATTTTGATATTCCTACTTCTTGCTCTTCTCTTCCAAGGTTTATTTTTACGGTAATTACTGAAAAGATTGTTTCTCTGAACTGGTAAATATGTTTTTATGTTATTTAAAGAATTTTTGCGGACACTTTCCATCACTTATTAATAAGAATAAATAAGTGATGGAGAATGTTAAGTTCTGTTCTATAAGTGACAATATCCAAGTACTCCATACTACCCTAACTAACACTTCCTTTGACACAAAAAATATTCCTCACTTTTATTAGCGAATTTCCCCTATAGGGAAGATGCTATTACCGTAGGTCTCATGGTAATTCTTAAGCCCGAGACCATGATAACTTTTCATTTTGAGGTCCCCAGATGCCAAAAACACCATTCGTTCAAATTTTTATATATGTATTTATATATGTATATATATTTATATATTTATATATATATATATATATATATATATATATATGTGTGTCCGTAAGCACAATAACTCTCGTAAAAAAGGTCCGATCTTAATGAAATTTGGTACAAATGTGTAAAGTACTATTTATTTGAACGAGTTCGAAAACCAGATGAATCACACCATCCGAAGGGGGGTTTTTGGGGAGTTTTGTATCCCAAAAATGTGTTTTTTGGGGTTTTCACATTTAATTTTAATTTAAATCAAATTTTAATTTATACCATTGAATTCAGCTTAAAAAAACAAACAATTTGGTATTTTGATCATTGCTCTACGTCAATTGGTTACCGAGATATTGAAAATGCTAAACACAGTACGTTGTCTAATGTTATTCTTATGGAGAAAAAGAAAAATTATATATCTCGCTTATTTATGAACATAAACTGGCGAAATTTGGTATATGGCTTGATCTGGTTATGGTTTATTGTTGTTTGCACAAAAAAAACAATTTTTCGCCAATGTTTCCTGTAGCAGCAAACCTAGGTACTTGGTCCCCATGTTATTCTTATGGAAAATACTTAAAATGTTATATATCGCTTATTTATGAATGTATATGGATGAAGCTTGGTATGTGACTTCACTAATATGAGTTCTATTGATATTTGCATAAAAACCCATTATTTTATGTGCCTTGTTGCAGCAAACCTGCGTACTCATCCCCAATGTTATTCTTATGGAGGATAATTAATATTTTAAATATCGCTTGTATGTGAATACATTTCTTATGAATCCTGTTAAGTGTTATAATGTGTTATGTTATATATTCATTGGAAATTCGCTGAGTATGCAGGTTTGCTGCGACGGGGGTATTTTTAAATCTTACAAGTCGTGTCACATTTTTCTTGGTCAGTCACTGAAGGTTAGAATAGGTTTCATCATCATGATGTATATCGAGACCTAGATCTCGTGAGATAACAATTTAGCTGACATTAAGTTTCTTCAAACTTAATCTACCAAGTTTGTTATTTACAGTCACTCGTAAATACTAAAATCTATGCAGCTTGTTGAAAATTTCTTATATTTACACTTATTTCCATCATAAAGTGCATTCCTTCTTACATTTATCTGTTTGCATCACTTTTTTCCAGAGCTCTAGAGCTACTAGCATGTCCCAATGACGCAGCGGAGCCCCAGATGCTGGTGGAACGGTTGCCTCAGTATTTCCACACGTTGAGAGATAAGGCTCATGTGTTCAACAGACTCAAAGTGGAAGCTCTCTACCAATCTGTGGTTGAGTCGCAGATGAAAGAGGTAGAGGCTGTGCGGAGGGAAGAGGCGTTAGTCATACCTGCCAACATTGACTATACTGCGTGAGTAAAAACTATAAAAGGAACACACATATCAAACACTTTTGCAGGACAAAATAAATCAAAACTGGATAAACTATGGATGAAATATATATCAGCAACTTGCCTTGTTCATAAGGAAGAAAAATCCAGTGACACAATTTAAAAGTAGATTAAAAAATGTTTGGCACAAATTTATTTTTATTTCTTGTCAGAATTCTCTGCAGAAAGATTCCTTAAACTTTTGGTTCCCTCCCCTAAAACCTGCCACCCTTCTTCAAAGTGCACTCTAGAGGCGTCCCAAGCCAATTTACCGCCAAACCTGGACAAGCACACAAGTACGAAAGTGGGAGTACTTGTATTTGGATTTGTTTAGTTTGTGTATTTATTCCTGAGTAAGGAATAAATTTGTCCTAATTAAGGGTCTACAATTTATCAGTTGGTTCCTTAAATGTTTTTAGCTGATACACCTTTGCAGTTTTGCTGTATATGTAATGAGATTTAAAACAAAATTGTAATTCAAGTAGTTGTAATTTATCCGTTTAACGAAAAGTAAGAAAATTGAAAAATAATATAAATACTAATACCCTTATAAAGCTGGGGTTATCTTTAATTACATAGCAAAACCCACTTTGATAAAGTGAAGATGGTAATTCAGTTTATTGAAGCAGAGCCTTTTAAGTAACTCTTGATTATTAAAGCTAACAAATTAAGAAATAATTCCCTAAATCCTCTTGAATCACTTTTGCGCTTGATTGGTGTCAAGATAAAGCTATTTGAGTCTTCACTCTCCAGCAATGTATATTGAGTAGATTTATAGTTCAGAATATTATTGTTAATTTTGAGCTCTATTTAACTTTACTACGACTGCTTTCAATTCCAGGGACAAGTTATCTCTGTCATTCGAAGACAGAGAGAAGCTTCTTGCAGTCCAACCTCAAACTGTAAGTTGTTAATTGTTATTTTAAGAAGTTATTGTCATAAATAAACAAAACCCGACTATACCAGTTACACCAGAGAAATGCATGGCAATCAATTCGGTTATGTATAGCCTACATTTAGTGTTTTTGAGTCCCATGTTTCTTATTCAATTATTCTGTGGGGTGCTTCAAGCAAGCAGATTCTGGAGAGGATTTTCAAGATGCAAAAGCATGCTGTGAGGTGTATTGAAGGTGTAAGGGGTCGGGATCATTGTGTTGAGGCTTTTCAGCACCTTGATATTCTAACCGTGCCTTGTCTATTTATATTGAAGCCATCTTATTTTCAGAGTCCTCTAAGTTGTCATACCAGGTTCCACACAATTATAACACCAAGTCTTGTGATGCTCGTACCTCAACTCACCACAACCTAGCCCTCATTCACCCCAGCATAGCTGCTAGGCATGTCTTCCACAAGCGGGAATTTAGCGCAGGTTACCGGAAGGATAGGATATAACAGGAAAGGAAAGGGTGGGATGGGACAGGCAGCCAAATTGACCTTTCAGAGGGCCAACTCCCATGTTCCTGTGACAGCTTTGACCAGGCGGACACGCTCTGCCCTACAACTGGCCAACTCAAACAGCCAGGGACTATACGTTCTCAGGTTGGGACCAAACGCGGAGTTACCGTCCCCATCCGCTGCAAGTGGAGGGACCAAGGGCGAAAGGGAAGTTTGTCATAATGGGCAGCCAAAATACTTATCTTATATAATGACAACTTCATTTGCTGTACCCAATGTCAGCCTCAAAACTGGTATAGACCTGTTTTACCTGGGAAACAGAAAACAAATAATTACCAGGATGCCTAATTTGTCCATCTCTTATCTGGTGCTATCAAATAAATAAATCATTGTTCTCTATTTAAGAGAACTTCAAGCAGTTACAGAATTGTCCAGATATGTCCAGAATTGGTCCAGAAATGTTTTTACAGCATTGATGAGTTTTATACTGCTAGTTCTGTTTTCATTTTTTTCTGAGAGAGATCCTTCCAGGTCCTTTTTTGTGTCCCGGTTTCCTGTTTTTTTTGTTTTTTTCTTAAATTCTACTTCCTCAGTAGAACTACTCCATAATCTGCCAAAGTACCATACTCTTGACCAAGAGCCTATTTCATGGATCCCTAGTTTTCGCCTAATATGTTTTCATAATTTCTCTTGATGACAAACTCCATCTTTGGTTTTTTACTGGTCCTATGCTGCAATATACTTAGGTGTACTTAGGTGTATGCGGTGTAATTAGGTCTATGCAATGTATACATTGTTCTTAGGCAGCGGAATTCATTTTTTTGTGTTACCTTCAGTGTAGAAACTGATGAATTTGTACGACATTCACAATCATCTTTGAACTTTAAAATCATGGACCGCCATATATAAACATTAAAACTTTTGAACCCAATGGGGCAAAGGCCTGAGGGAATATTGGTCATGTTCTGAATTCTGATACAGATAGGAATTATACCAAGCATGTTGATATACATTATGTTGGCATGGGGACTTCCTACTTGATAACATGCATTCCACAAATTAGGGTTTAAGCATAGATTATTAAACAATTTTATTCTTCACAAGGTTTCTTTATTTCATAAGAATAAGCTTGAAATTCAGCTCTAGTGGGGTGGATGAGCCCCTAGGTCTAAGAGGAAAGTTCATTTTGATCCATCTAGAGAAAAACCCTCCAATTTGACATTTCAAACATCAACATCTGTCATGAATTAAAATACCCCCGTCGCAGCAAACCTGCGTACTCAGCGAATTTTCAATGCAAATATGTGGGTATCACTACTACCTAGAGCCACTTACCAAGTTTCACAAAAATGCATTCATTAATAAGTGATATATAGCATTTTATTTATTTTCCATAAGGATAACATTGGACAACGTATTGTGTTTAGCACTTTGAATATCACTGCAACGGTTGGACGTAAAACAACAATTAAAACGCCAAAATGATTGTTTTGTAGAGCTAAACTGATTGGTAGAAAGAAATGTGGAGTTTTTAGTGAAATTATCTGAGGAAAATCTAAAAACCGTATTCCCATAAGATTAACATTGGAAATTTTATGGACACATTTTTTGACTTTTCTCCACAAC
Source organism: Allygus modestus (assembly GCA_963675035.1). Lineage (NCBI taxonomy): Eukaryota > Metazoa > Arthropoda > Insecta > Hemiptera > Cicadellidae > Allygus > Allygus modestus. The sequence goes on along the minus strand of OY776111.1, from coordinate 434,641,244 downwards.
CACTAAACCTAGCTTAATGATTCAAAATACTAAATTGTTTTTTTTTACGCTCTACAAAATGGCTATAACCAAAATTTAGTGTTTTTTTTAATTTTAGCGTAAAAAGTTCAAAAAACTGATTTTTGGAAAATTTTAAACCCCCATAAAACCCCCTTCCCATAAACCGATCAAACTGGTTTTCGAACTTAAAGTCATAAATGTTACTCTCCACATTTGTGCCAAATTTCATCAAAATCGGGCGCTTCTTTCAAAAGTTATCGCGGTAACGGTCACACATATATATATATATATAGATAAAATATATATACATATATATAAATTTGAACGAATAGTGTTTTTGGTATCTGGGGACCTCAAAACAAAAAGTTATCATGTTCTCGGGCTTAAGTCTTACCATGCCACCTACGGTAATGGCTTCTTCCCTATAGGGGAAATTCGCTAAAATAGTTGACTAAATATAAATTACCTTAAGAAATTATGAAGTGAGATTTTGTGTCGATTCCAACAATTTTTTTTTTCAGATTGCGGCAGCCAGCAGGGTGCCGGGTATCAGCCCTTCGTCGATCGTCCAACTCATGTATCACATCAAACGAGAGCTGAATGCCGCCCCAGCGTAGAAACAGAAGGGGAATATGTTTCCCAGTGTTGAATCAAACTTGTTATAAAATGGGTGTTCTTACCACTCCAACGATATCTCAATCATAATGTCAGTTATGTCAAATATGTGAAAAATAAGTTGCAATGTTTTTACTTCAGCAACCATTTTTCAGGAACTAGTATGTGCACTTTATAAGTAATGCAGGATGTAATTTGCCTCTGCATATTATCTCAGTTGATCCAAGTTGTCTGTTCTAACATTTGTGTTTACTATTTCTACTGAAACCAAACTTAAAAGCTGTAGCACCATGTATAAGAGTTAATTACTTCCAAAGATTTTACTTATGATTTTAATTGTGGAAGAATACGGTATTTCACGGGGTTTAAATATTGATAGATAAGATGTTTGCGTTTTGAGTTCTAAAATAAAACCAATTTTGTATTCTGATATATTGAAAGCTGTAATTATGCTTTTAAATGCCAGTCATTTTTTGAACAAAATTGTGGTCAGCCCAAAAATGGAACCTGTGACCCCTTGAACCCAAGTCGAAGATTAGCATGATGTTGTGTTAGGTTTAAAAAGTATACTTTATATATATTCCACCCACCAAAAGCACAAAACTACCAAAACTGCATGCTTTAAGGAGTCCCTTAATTGATGAATGTATGAATTTTTCATTTCACATAGGAGTCCTGTTACAGAAGTTTTGACTTTACAGTATTGTTGTTTTACGTTCTTGGTATTGTATGATTTTTTCATGTAATAATTACTAATATTTTTGAATCCAAAAGTTTTTACAAAAGCCTTGTTTTCTTAACACGTTTTCTACCGAACGACGCATATTTGAAGGGTCTCCCACAGACCAAAATAAATAATCTGAACGTTGCAAATAGACCGGGAGATACAGGAGTAACATTAACAACAGACCACAAGAAAAATTAGGTTTAAATGGACTAATTCACTCCATAATAACCTAAAATTAATTTGTAAACAATAACAATTGTTTATTTATTTTACTTTAAGCAATTTTAAAAACTTTGCATATATGCGTCGGTCAGTCTATACAATGGAAAATAGTAAAAAAGATTGTATTTTTTTCAATAGACCAAGCGACGCACATTTGCTGTAAATTTTATCAGTTGTAGGCCTATTCCGTTTCATTGTTAATGTGCTGCACAATAATCAAACAAACACCACTAAAGGAAGACCAAAAACTGTAAGGTTAGCCATGTGTACAGTTGTACAGTGATGCAGTGAAAATGACAATGTAAACAACAGTTCTGCCAATTGCGATGTGACGTCACCAATCGTCATACCCATAGACCAAGCAACGCACATGTGCGTCAGATATCTCTCTAGACTGACACAAAGAGATCAGGGCTTTAAAATGGACCGTTGCTAAGAAATACATGTGTGAATAACAATGGGACACTGACGCAAATTAGCGTCGTCAGTCATTTCAATGTGACCAGCCGACGCAAATATGCGTCGATGGTCTATCGGGAGAAACTACTCGACGCACAGCTGCGTCGCTGGTCTATGTGAATAACAAATTCCATATAATTGTGGTATTTGTGGTAATTGTGGTAATTGTGGTCAATAATTTGTTTTCTGTACCACAAATTTAAAATGTGAAAAGAATACCTACTTATTTTGATTGGATTCTACTTTTACTCATTATACACTGATGTAAAAAGTTTTTAGTTTAAGTTGCGTTTTAGAATCTTTAAAGATTTAAGTCTGTGATATAAGGAACTATTTATCATGTTTGTTGTGTTTAAAAAATAATAACTGTTGGAAGTCATATGGCAGAATATCAACAAATATATTTTCTTGGAAATTAATGTAAATTTAATGATTTATTTTTCCTCTTGTTTTATTTGTTTTATTTTTGAAAAAAGTCTCCTTCTTTGGTCTTTTATCTGATGTTTAACTATATACGTTGCACAGTGAAAGTGATTTCAGAGTGGATTAAGGACTGAAAAAGAAAGTTATTTTTGTGGGAATAAAAATTTAGTTCTCTCGATTCTTCAGTTGATAACCAGTGTTACAAACTAAAACAAGTTCGCACGCAGCACACTGGCGTGAGGGAAGCGAATCTCCGCATTAAAAACTTATTATGTGGGTTCTAGAGATGACAAACCGTAAGTGTAATTGGGGGTGGCAAGGGGGGGCAGTTGCCCATCCCACCCCCCTCCCCCCCCAATAATTTGGGTGAACTATTGTTGTAATTTATGAAAAGTCGCAATAATCACGATCACAACCATTTTTGCCCCTCCAGTCGAAAAAGTACTGAAACTATTCTTATGTATAAAACTACACCAATATATGAAAAGCAGCCTTTTCTAATTTAAATCCCCATATGGTTTTAATATTTTATAACTAGTGTGGTAGTATTTGGCCAGGAAAAAGACAAAGTCGATTAAAATTCAAACAAATTTTTATTGGTTTTTCAAAAATCAACCAACAACTGTTATCAACTTATTCTACAACAAGCTATACAGAACAGAGATTCTTACATTGCTGAACAGAATTAATATTTAGCCTAACTAAAAGTATACAAATTTGTTAACAACAACTAAACGAAGAAGACAACAATTATATTTGGCTAGCTGCTGTATCAGTCTTGTTCTTTGCAAAAATGCTAATATTTGGTATTCCATTCTACGTTCATTCTGTTCAGATCTTTGCACAGTTTGGTTATAACACTAAATGCGTTTTGTTAAAATTTGTATAGAAATTATTGAAAACATCCATTTAAAGACTACTGAACCATGAAAAATACATTGTGAAACTTTAAATATTACTTTTCAAGAAGACTTATCTTCAGTTTTATTCAAAAAGATCTGAACCCAAATCATAGCAAACCAAATGTCAGTGAAGTTTACAAAACGTATAAAGAAACAAATAATCCTAAAATATAACAGCTAAAGCTTACAAAGTTAAAAATACCTATGTCAACTACGATCTAATATATACAAAAAATACATAAACTTTAAAATAATCAAATATTAAATTTAGCTTACTTGTGATTTTGAATAAATTAAATTATTCATTTGATGAAGGATTATGAAAGTTCCAATTGATTTTTTTTTTGTCTAACACTACAGTAAAATATTATGACATAGTTGTATTGTATAGTAAATGAGACACAAAAAAAGATTATTGATAATCTATGAATGTCCTATAATAATATCAAACTGGAATTTTATTCATTGTTATTCAAACTGATATACAATTGAATAATATATTTACATCGTAAAATTTTATCATAGTAAGAATACTGCACAAACAATGCTTAACTATAGTGTGTCAGTAGTAAACTTTAAAATGTACAAAAATATTACTTAAATAGCCTAAACATTCAAGTTTACTAATTATTATTATGTTATCAGCTTTTCAAAATTTGGCACAAGACACATCCAATATGACAGTGTAAAATCGTGAAATACAGGTGCAAAGTGGTTTTTGAGCAATTAAATACTTTCTAACAAGTAAAAATTATCAGTTATGAAACGTCAAACAAAATCTACAACAGATCAGATCAGTTTATTCCAATATCAATGTCATTTCTTAATTAAATATCAATTATGTAAATCATCTAATGTATTGTATAAACTATAGTGCAGCTATACAAAAATAAATTACAAGAGCAAACATGAATAGTTCAAATCAATGTTTGTACGCAGTCAAATCGGGGTACATTTTACAAAAATGTAAAAAAATAAAATATATTTGTACTCAGTCCAATATGACGATTAATTTCAAATTCGATTACAGCGATTCCGACAATAAAAGCCAAGCCTTGTTATCACAGAGGAGGAATCACGTAAAGCGAGCTACTGTCGAATCCGATGTGTAAAATATACCTCCTATCGTCGTAAAGCTATGAACACACTGTACATATGTACAAAGTGGGGATGCGACTAGCAGAGCGTTTCCATCCCCTTTGTCGTGGAGGTGTTCTGCTCCCCGCAGGATGGGAGGGCGTTGGAGGAGGATGATCTTGCGTGGTTCCCCTCCCCGGGGGCACCGCGGAAACACCAAAGGCGCTTGAGCCCCGCCCACACCTGAGGAACGATAATGTACCGTTACAATCGGGTAAAACATTGTTTTGTTTGTGTACATTCACTGCTACCGCTAAAAAACTACAGCTAGTTGCGCGAGTGAAAATCCAACCTGCGCATGGGGTGGGAAGTCAGTAGTGGTAAGGGGGAGTGGGAATGGTTGGCTGCGCTACTAGCTTGGTTGCAAATGTTCTGCTACTTGGGTTTTTATTGTGTTTTAAGTATTTATATTACGTTAAATTTGTAAATTAAGAACGTTAAGTGTCGATAGTGATGTTTAATGTTTTTAAGATGACAGGTATAGTAGACCTGCGTCCACTGAGAATGAGCCCGATTGCCGTGCTGCCGAATGGCCGTGTATGCACACATTCGATTTGCATCAGTTCTGTTGGTTTTTCACTTGTGCAACTAACTTTCTTCATCAAACCAGCTGATTTCAGACCAAGTAAGTGTACAGCAACCATTGTATTCCTCTCAATTTAAAGGTCTATCAAATGTTCTAGTATCTAAATATGACATTAGATGTCATTTTTTAACCTTTTTGACAGGAAACAGTTGATACCCTGACCTTGATCTAAAGTTGATCTTTAGTTGGGAAGCGCCATTAATTAATGGCCTGATAAAAAATTGCAGCTAGGTCTAGTGTCGAACCTTTACGAAATGTTCAGATTTTGTTCAGGATCGATGTAATATTCAAGTCTACTATTTATGATATCAAAATTCTGCTCACTGAAATCGCTAGGTAATTTTATGATAATCCTTTGAGATGGAACAGACTTGGAAAGTTAACATAGTTTTATGGGAGGAGGAGGGAAGGAGAGGTCTGGAGCCCCTTAAGTAGCTACAAGAACTTTGCGTACCTGAGGTTGACAGCCGACGACAGCGAAGATGAGGACACCCTGCAGCGCGTTGATGAGGTCAGTAAGGTACCAGAGGTAGTTGGGCCCTCCCACTGCCCAGGAGACCACGTCAGCCACCCACGTCACTCCCATCACCACCACCAGCTTGAGGCAGACCCGTCCTAGCGTGGCCCTGGAACATCATAATGTCACTAAAGTACTTAACTAGCAACCTCATCACGGCTTCACCCACTATAAAGTGTGAGAAACAGATGAAAATGTGTACCTAATCATGGAGTCGTGAACCGAATTCACTGTATTTTATTTTTATGGAGGACAAAAGTGCCAATTCAGTGTACCGGAACGATATTTTGTTCCGCGTCTCCTTTGTAATATGGAGTACCCATAAACAATAAAAAACTTCTGTATTAGCATATTATGTGTTGTTATTACGTACGTGATGTAATAAAATAGTCTTACAACACTTAAAATATATTTACACTTGTATTGCATTCACGTAACACAGATGATAAACATACAGTATATAACAGATTACCATCTAGGTCTGTACCCAAGGCTATCGATTTTGATCAGTCACACCAGTCATCATCAGGCCAATGATAGTATAAATGGCCTGATGACTGATCAAAATCGATAGCCTTATGCCATCTGTTATATATACATTTCCCGTCTTTTATGTGGATTCGGTAAGAGTTTAAATTTATTTTTAAGTGTTGTAAGACGCCTTTTATTACATCCCGTACGTCATAAACAGTGTATTTAAGATGGCAGTTTGAATCGTACTAGCCATCCTGAAAGCATTTACTTGAGCGCCTTCATGCAGGTAAACAGTTGATGTAACCTTATAACAACGCTAATGAACTCAGCTCAGGTAGTAACAAGGCCATCTTCCTTAAGATATGTACTGCACAGTGAACATGGAATAGATAATAGTTTGACTCTCTGTAAGTTTACAGTGCTGCACTCTGGTGAAGATTTGAATTAGCTTGAGTAATCTTGTGTTACAATAAAACTTAATATGAGATTATTGGAATATTATTAGAGCGTAAAGGTTTGATAGCGGCATTGCTTTAAGAGGCGGCTCCAGAAACAAAAGATTTGTTGTTTCTACTTGTTTCTATCATAACACTAATGTACAACTCCTTTATATCCTCCAGATGATGAAGTATAATACTTTGAAGAAGTATGGGACCGAGACATCAACAATGGTCTTATGGGAGAAATAAGGTAGAAATTAAAAACGAGTTCGCACGCAGCACGCTGACGTGAGGGAAGTGAATTTCCACATAAAAAACTATAGCAAATCAAAATCAGTTAATAATATACAATTATTCCAATTTTTATTCAAATCTGAAAATATTGATTTTTGGCTGTTCTGATGCTCCTGGTTCTATTTACCTGCAATGCCGGGAATACAATTTTGCGCATTATAAGGTTAGGCGAAGGTCCAGTCAGGCTTTAAGTAGGTGTGAGGTTGCTGGGGATGATAAAAGTACTCCAGCAAAGGAATAACAGGCTTTTCTAGTGTAAAATCCCCATAAGACAACGTACTGTGTTTAGTCGATACACATTTTCTTTAATAACTCCGTAAATATGTATGATAAAATGACGAGAGAGGGCTCAAAACTTTCGCCTCACTAATTCCCATCTTTTTACATGCATTGATTTTACATCTGGGGCTTTTATGACCCTTTTTGGGCCCAAAAACCCAAAATTTGAAATATTAATCCCCAAAAAAGGGGTTTAGAGTTTTCCAATTGTTTTGCCCAACGAACTTGTCCAACTGATTACAGAAAGGAATGTCCCTACCAAATTTGAAGTAAACCAGACAAAAAATGTGACCGCTAGAGTGCAAACACATATATATATATATATATATATTTATATATATATATATGTATATATATATATATATGTCTATATATATATGTCTATATATATATATATATGTCTATATATATATATATATATATAAAATTTTTAACGACCCCCCAAAACGTGTTCAGGGGGTCACGTTAGGAACTTCTATGGTGGTCCCGGGCTTAAGTTTCACCGTGCGGGTCATGCTAATAGTTCACTTTCCAAAGGAAATTCACTAATAAGTTTGGGACTGGACCCGTATATTAAAAGTTGATGTTACATAAACAAAAAAAAATAAAAACTTCTGAGGATGAGATAAGGGATAGTCAAGTGTGATGAATTAATGTCCTATGTGTTAGTATTAGAAATATTTTGATCGGACGACTACAAAGAATGCAGGACTATTATTGTTCTCTTTATAATTTTCTCCCTTACAATACAAACCAGTAGGATGACGATGTCAACCAGCAGCCAATCTACATGAGCAACAAGACTTGTATTGTTCGCTGTTTGGATATTGGCTGATCAGCCTTCCTTTGTACAGCAGCCAAAAACTAATCAACTAGCTGCTAGACTGGAGCAGTATAATGAGCATCTTCTCTCCAGGTGGGATAGACAATGATGCTGATGACTCGGGTATAATTAGCTTCATGAAAGCGATATTGTTTTAGGGCATGTTCTCAACCTATTTACTAGCAGTTGATAAAATTAGTAAACAAGATACTCATTACTAAAAGTACTTGTGTTTGTTGGGTTTTTATTTTTCCAGTATAGGGTCAAAATGTTGACAGGCAGTAAAACTTCACTGTTACAAACTACTGTTTCTGCTTGTTTCTCCCATAGGCATAGACATCATCTGGGGGAAGAAGTGAGGGGCAAGTGTCCCCACTATTGTATAGATAACATATTACTGCAATAAATATGAAGTCCCAAGATAGTCACAATCACCACTATTTCGCCTCCCCGTCCCATCCTACAATCAAAAAACAAAAACATTGCTCATGCCCAAATAAGGCCAAATTTAATCCTTAACCTTAACTCTCATAGCTCTCCATATGGCGTTGGTTTGTGAATCATTTCAGAGAAAAACAAATATGTAGGAAATCAAGTGAGCAGAAATTTGAAATCACAAATAGTTTTTTTTTTAAATTGCAATTAAGTTATTTGGCATTTACTGACCTTTAAACTTTATTTATTGTTCTTTATTTTTGCCATTTAAATATTTATATTTTAATATTTAGTCCTTTGGGCGCCTTATTACAAGATTTGGTGAGTCTTCATGGTGTCAGGCTCTTGAGGGGGCTGATCTTAGCCGTTTGAAGGGGTAATTTTTAAACCATTAACCAGATTTTTTTTAAGTAAACATTAGGGGTAAGCTTTCTTTTGGTTTTCATCAATTAGCCATCAAGATATGTTTATTTACAAGATGTAATAAAAGACATCTTACAACACTTAAGATATATTTACAATGATACTGATTCACATACAGACGGTAAACATATATAAAAGATGGTACTAGGCTATCGATTTCGACCAGTCACACCAGTCATCATCAGGCCAATGAGAGAACTCCAATGAAAAAAAAAAGTTGTTTAGATATGTTTATGTATACAACAACACAACACGAGGCAAGCTATCTTTACCTCTTCTGACTAATCACCTGAATGCATCATCCAACAATATGACAATGAGGTCGCAGTAAAAACCAAATTACATGCACCTGACAATGCATAATCAGTCACCCACTTCCTCTCTCCTAGGTTTCCGTTCACTCAGTCAGTTATAAAAACAGTCCTACAATGGTGAAACAGGCAATAGTATTTCAATTATGTGAAAATGATTTTGATCTTTTTCTCACTCAATTTCCTGTACTGTCTATTGTTTTGCTCGGACTCATTGCAATTCCAGGATTCAATGAAGTCAAGGTGAATGGGTTATGGAATTCTACAACGGATATTCATTGAAGTACTCCCTCTAGCAATAAACTTTGGTAGTGTGGTGAAGTCATAAACTAATTCGAGAATTTTGGTTAAGGGGCAAAATAAGGGGGGTTGTGGTTATCGTCTCTTTTCATACATTACCAGAATAAGCCCCCCAAATTATCGGGCAGGGGCAACTGTCCTCCTTTGCCACCCCTACTGAATAACTCATATGGATGAAGTCCTTAAACAAACATAACTACTGGTTGGAAGATTGAAATTTACTTATAGTTGTAAGCTGAATATTAATAGTTTGAATAAAATTCCAGGTCAAAAATCACAAAACTATAAAATAAGAATACATAAATTATTCTGTTTATTAGATGGTCCTGCAATATTTTAATCTCGGTTTGTGTGGACGCCTTCTCTTATCTGCAATCATCAAAAACCTTTAAGGATAATTAAATACCCCCGTCGCAGCAAACCTGCGTACTCAGCGAATTTCCAATGCAAAATATATGTCTTAATACCACATAAAGCCGCATACCAAGTTTCTTTAAAATATATTGACAAATAAATTATATATCAAATTTGAATTATTCTCTATAAGAATAACATTGGGGATGAGTATGCTGGTTTGCTACAACAAGGAAGAACAAAAATGGGGTTTCATGTAAATATCAATATTACTCAACTAGGTGAAGCCACATAGCAAGTTGCATCAATATAAATTCATAAATAAACGATATATACCATTTTGATTATTCTCCATAAAAATAACATGGGGATGAGTACATAGGTTTGCTGCAACAAGGAACACAAAAAATGGGTTTTATGCAAATATCAATAGAACTCAACTAGGTGAACCAACATACCAAGATTTATTAATTTATGTTCAGAATTAAAGGATACATTACATTTTACTTATTCTCCATAAGAATAACAAATAAAATTCTGAGGCTGAGGCTGAGGACGCAGGTTTGCTGCTACGGTAATTATTGGTAAAAATTACGTTTTTGTTCAAATAACAATAGACGACAACCAGATGAAGCCGTATACCAAGTTTCGTTAATTTACGTTCATAAATAAGCGAGCTATAATTTTTTTCTTATTCTCCATAAGAATAGCATTGGACAACGTACTGTGTTTAGCACTTTCAATATCTCTGTAACCAATTGACGTAGAGAAATGATCAAAACACCAAATTGTGTGTTGTTTTAAGCTGAATCCAATGGTGGAAACTAAAATTTGACTTTTTAAAATATTACATATAAAAACTTCAAAAAAACCCATTTTTGGGGTAGAAAACCCCCCAAAATACCACTTCGGATGGGTCAATCTGTCTGGTTTTCGAACTTAAAAGTCATAAATAATGTTTTACACGTTTGTACCAAATTTTATTAAAATCGGACCATTTTTACGATAGTTATCGCACCCACGGACACACACATATATATATACAGAGAGAGAGAGAGAGAGAGATACAGTTTCAAACGAATAGTGTTTTTGGGGTCTGGGGACCTCAAAACGAAAAGTTATCATGGTCCCGGGCCTAGGTCTTACCATGCCGACTGCGGTAATAGCTTCTTCCCTATAGGGGAAATTCGCTAAAAAGCACCACGCTCGGCAAAATGCCTCTAGGTTTAAGTCCCCCTTGATGGGCTACAAATTTAAAGTATATTTTACTATGAAATTTGTTTCCTACACATATAAAAAAAACTTGTTGAAAACGATCTTCTAACCCAATTGTTCCTGATGAGAGGTCATTCTATGAATCTCAGAGCCTCTAAGTGGAACTTAATTTTATTCATCACTCTTCCTTTTTATTTAAAATACTAGACTTATATTCTCTTTAAAACGTTTATTTCATTTTTTTTCTTGGTCAAATTGCCATCTTACCTTTCTGTATTGGATTTGACGACTTCGGTCTTCCAAAGGCCACAGGTCAGCTCGCGGGCAGTCGCAGCAAACAATGTCAAATTGAGGAGCAGAAGCACTGCGATGGGTCCGAAGAAATAGGAGAAGACTTCTGTGTCACCTGTAACAGAAGTTATGTTACGTAAAGCAGTAAATTATTCTTTAATATGAGTTTCAAAATCTTATAGAAAATAAATTTTACAATTTTTTAAGGGATTACAATTATTTGTCTAATGACATTCTGAGAAAGTCATACAAAAAGAGCTAAGTATAGAACATCTATCCAATCAAAGATTTTACCTTCTTAACTTTGAATACACTTACTGTTTACTGTTTGGAAAACACTTTAATTCTTACTGATTTTAACTAATTTATCCTATTTCATTTTACAATATATAATCCGCAGTAACATTAATGCAGTAATTATATTTTGATATTTAAAATAAATCAGTCTTATTCAATTGCATATAAACTTTGTTTATAACGATAAAGGTTATTTTATAATTTCTCAAAAGCATAAATTTTCTGTTATTAACTTTTTTTAAATTTAATTTACTTAAATAATATTGTATGTATATACTGAATATTTCTGATTGATTAGGGCTGCTGATAATAATAATAATAATAATATTAGCATTTTAAAAAACAAAGCTCCCTTTTTTAAGATCTTTAATATTTCATTATTTTGTACTTACAAGTTTCGGCAATTATGCCATTTATACAGATGTTTTCATACTTATCTTGATTTAAATGTTGGAAATAAAATCCTTGAATCTTGAATCTACTTATACAATATTTTAAGAGGTTATATTGACTTTGAAAATGGCATAATTGCCAAAACATGTCAGTAAAAAATAATGAAATATTAAAGATCTTATAAAAGGCTGCTTTGTTTTTTAAAATGTTAGTAATATTATGTATGTATATATATATATATATATATATATATATATATATATATATATTGTTTTGTTACCGGTATTTATAAGTGCTGTACGAATTTGTATTTGTTATTTTTTTCTGTAGCAAATTCTTGCATTAATTCATATATTTAAGCACATCCATAGATATTTTGAAAATTCTGCGGTATTCAATGTTTCAAACATGGTTTCTTTGTTCTCATTTTACAAATTATTTTTCTCTTAGGAGAAGAGGTTTTTGAGGTGGATAAATTGGTGGGCGCAAACGGAGATTGGCCAAAGTTTAGGAGAGAGTAGACAACGTGGTTCTTTCACGGATATCTTTTCTGCCCTCACCCTGAATGAAAACTTTGTTAAAGTATTTGTTAAGCAAAACAATCTTTGTAGTGGTTTGTATGGACTCAGTTTGTTTCTAGAGATTCTGAAAATTTACATATCTCCAAAGTTAAAATGTATGCTTTCTTGTGGGTGTTTTTGTGAAAAGATTTTTTTAGGAAGGATTTTTGAGGTGTATCAAGAATTTTAGAGTGAGAGGTCAGTGTAATAGAAGACGGCCACCTATTTTGTCTCTTCCTTTAAATCGAATTAAATCACTTGATTCCTAAAATATGAATGTCAAAATACAACTTTATATTGACTAATATAGAGTGAAATTAATTTCCCTTCTGCGAAGAGTGAATATAATAAGTTATCCTATAATTTGTATTCATCTCACTTTTATAAAATATTTTCATAGGTGTAATCGGGGGTGGCAAGGGGGGCGTTGCCCCCCAAATAATCTAGAGGAATTATTATTGTAATATATGAAAAGTCACAATAGTCTCGACCACGACCAATTTGTCCCTCCAATCAAAATACTGAAACTACGCTTATGGATATTGCAATGTATCAATAGTTACCGTAGAACCAGCAGCGCTGCTCACCGAACCTCGGCTTGAGCAGGTTGGGGTACGAGTCCTCGGGCAGGTGGTCGCACACGGCCGCCACCCCCGCTATCAGCAGCGGCCCGCCCCACGCGTAGAGCTCATAGAACCGCAGGCGACACGCCTCCTGGCCCTTGTCGAGGTTGGAGGGCCTCAGGTCCCTGTGGAGCAACGGAACAGTTAGACCTTGGGTGGTTAGGGGTGGAAAAATGGTATAACATGCGATATAACGGGTTCACTGTATATAGTAACAGATATCGATACATAAAATATATCGAAGGTAAAATATCGATGTATCGAAGGGTTAAAGGGAATACAGAGGACGCTCTTTAACCTGCACGGTTGGGACCATGGCCATGGCCATGCCGGATAACTGATTTTGCCGGATAGAACATACATAGTTTTTAAAGGGGATATTGAAGATAATTCACTCCACAAAAAAACCAAAACGAAACATATATTTGTACAGTGACAGAGTACTGACTAGGATGGTGGAGTAAGGGAGAGGGCTTAAGAGGAGGCTCCAACTATGAAACAGTTTGTATTTCTACTTGCTTGCAGACGAGCCAATGTTAACTTTCAAGGCCCGTCCCTCCTCAACGGATTATCTGAAACCATTGATTTATGGTTCATTGCCAGGCTTTTGTGATTGGTTTCGTTTTCATGTTGAATGCTTTTACAGTTGTTTATTCGAAGTGACTACGTACACGTCCAATGTAAGGGCAAATTCACTTCACTACCGCTTAGGTTAGGTTAGGTTAGTTTACGTTAGGTTAGGTTAGGATAGGTTAGGTTACGTTAGGTTAGGTTAGGAGGTTTTCTGGCTCTCAATTTGTTTTAAAAATCACAGGATAAGTAACGTACGGTGCATAATTTGGAACGGACGTGAACAGTAACGGCTCACGTCGGACGTGTACGTAGACTCTGCCTTGTTTATTTAGAATCTTTGTGTTTTTTCCAGCTCTGCCTGGATTGTACCTCTAATATTTTGTGAAATTTACTACGGAACCAGACGTCGAGACTTTTTTTTTAATAATCTGTGCGATTGAAAATGTACGCAATAGTTATTTTTTTAAATAACATAAACTCACCATCACCCACAACGAATATTAAACAAAAAATACACATGTTTAACGCCGCGTCATCAAATTGCGTGTGGTACTGATATTGATAAATTCGAGATCAATTGTGCCCTAAGGGGAAGTTTGAGCAAACTAAGGGGAAACTAATGATATAATTTGCTTGCGAAAAATTAAAAGTCGAATTATCAGATAGCTCAAACTCTTAGGTTTTCAATTTTTACTTTCTCCCCCTATACATAGTATATGGAGAAAGTATTGTTTTCGTAAAAATTTTCGAATTTGAGTTGTTAGTGGAAATATTCGTTTTGGTGCTCCCTGATCCCAAAAAAGTGGTTTTTACGTGATGTCTGTCTGTGTGTGTGTGTGTGTGTCCGTGTGTCTGTGTGTGTGTGTGTGTCTGTGTGGATGTGTACAGAGCTAGAGCCCTAACCTATGGGCCGATTTTTATGAAATTTGGTATGTAGGTACTAATCCATGATATCTCCAGGCATTTTTTTCATTTTTTTGAATTTTTGATTTTTAAGGGTAATTATCCCCCAAAAACCGCTAAAAAACATGAAAAATCCAAATTTCTCAAAAACGGCTCTAACGATTTTGATTAAACTTTCTTGGTTTGTAGAACTTTAGGTTTCCAACAAAATGACACCACCCGCATTTCTGGGAAAATTCGGGTTCAGAAATTACAGGACTTAAAACATCCAAAATTCAGTTTTTTGGATTTTTCATAAAAAATCATAAATGTTAAAAAAGATTACTATTCACCATTAAAAAGAGCTCAAAAAACTAAATAAATTAGTATTTTAAATTACTATTCTACGATTGCTAGTTGCGGAGAAAATTGAAATTTTCATTTAGCGGTAAACACAGTACGTTGTCCAATGTTATTCTTATGGGGAATACAAAAATAACTATTTCTCTCTTATTTACTGATCAATTTCATAAAAATTTGTTATGCAGGTCAAGTTAGCATTGACCAACAGATGATGTTCGAAATGTGTTGCTATTTAACCCTGGGGGGGGGCAAGGGGGCATTTCCCCTCTCAAAACCACTGTGTGTAGCAACGGACTCTATAGTGCCTCCCAAAAAGGGATTTAGGTGGATATTTCTGAGATAAACTATTTTAGACAATTTTCTGTACATTTATCTATACTTCATATTCTATATTTAGTAAATAACAAATATTTTTGTCATTAAAGTTTGGCTAAAAGGGAGAAAGTATGTGTCAGTTTCCTGATACCGTTTATTTTTAAATTGCGGTGATAAACCATTTTAGTCTCGAGTATATTGCCCTTGAGTCATATCTCGATATAGCGTAGGTGACTTCCAACACAATGGGTGTGACCAATTATCTGAATGAGGAACTCTCCCGGCCCTTAGATTAAGGAACATTACGACCCAGCATGTAGAATGAGCTCGGCACGAGTGTATGCATTTTGTTCACCTTTAACTCAATTATAAAACCCCCGTAGCCGTTCCGCAATAAAATAACACAATAATTTGTTACACACTTTATTCCATGGCAGTCATCAAATCTGTTTTATTAGTGAATTTCCTATGGAAAGTGAACTATTAGCATGTCCCGCACGGTGAAACTTAAGCCCGGGACCACCATAGAAGTTCCTAATGTGACCCCCTGAACACGTTTTGGGGGTTCGTTCAAAATTGTATATATATATATATATATATATATATGTGTGTGTGTGTGTGTGTGTGTGTATGCACTCTAGCGGTCACATGTTTTTGTCTGATTTACTTCAAATTTGGTAGAGACATTCCTTTTTGTAATCAGTTGGACAAGTTCGTTGGGCAAAACAATCGGAAAACTCTAACCCCCTTTTTTGGGGATTTTAAATTTAGAAATTTGAGTTTTTGGGCCCAAAAAGGGTCAGAAAAGCCCCGGATGTAAAATTAACGAATGAAAAACGGTGGGAATTAGTGTAGCGAAACTTTTAAGCCCTTATTAAAGAGTTATTAAAGAAAATGTGTATTGACCAAATACAGTACGTTGTCTTATGGGGGTTTTACTTCAGAAAAGCCTGTTATTCATTTGTTGGTGTACTTTTATCATCCCCAACAACCTCACGCCTACTTTAAAGCCTGACTGGACCTTATCCTAACCTTATAATGTACAAAATTGTATTCCCATCATTGCAGGTAAATAGAACCAGGAGCATCAAAACAGCCAAAAAATCAATATTTTCAGATTTGAATAAAAATTGGAATAATTGTATGTTTTTAACTGATTTTGAGTTTGTATAGTTTTTTATGTGGAAATTCACTTCCCTCACGTCAGCGTGCTGAGTGCGAACTCGTTACCAAACTAAATTATATACGCAAATAAAAAAGTCCAAAAGGATATTAAAGATGTTTTTGAAAGCTCATCGGGGCACATTTACTTCAAGAACGTGCTAAAATCTTTCAAAATGCTATTTTGGAGGAACCAGTCATTTTTAAAGTCCAGAATGTTTAGAATGTTGCACGCGTAATGCAAGGGCGTCATAGTAGAGAGTGGGTCACAGAAGTGGTCACTCGGCGATAAGAAACTAATTGACAAGAGTGATAACTGATAAGCAGAATGGCGACCGCTCACTTATCTCCAAATTACTTGTACTGATAAGATCGAGGAATAGCGATCACATTTGTAACGTTCTAGACGGTGTTCTATATTTGTAACATTTCGTAAATATTCACATTAGGTTTGTCACAGTAATTTCCTTTTAAGTTAAGTTATAGAATCGCTGGGATACTTTGAAGAAAAACAAGACAAATGGCTAGCCTAGAGACATTTTGGGAGAATTACGGCAAGTTAATAGAAGGATAATTAATTCAGTATAATTGTCCCAAGATGAAGATCTAGATAGTTTAATTAACTGTCTGCGTTGAAAATAGTCAACATAATATAATCATTAACATAACATTAGAATACCCCCGTCGCAGCAAACCTGCATACTCAGCGAATTTCCAATGGAGATATAAATGTCTTAATACTACATAAAGCCACTTACTAAGTTTTATAAAAATATATTCACAAATAAGCAGTATATACAATTATAATTATTCTCCATAAGAATAACATTGGGGCTGAGTACGCAGGTTTGCTGCAACAAGGAACACAGAAAATGGGGTTTTATGTCAATATCAATATAACTCAGTTAGGTGAAGTCGTATACCAGTTTTTATTCATCTATATTCATAATTAAGGGAGACATAGCTTTTAATTATCCTCCATAAGAATAACATAGGACTGAGTACGCAGGTTTGCTGCTACGGAAGCCTTGGGCAAAAAATTGTTTTTTTTTTTAGCAAATATCAATAAACCACAACCAGATGAAGCCTTATACCAAGTTTCGTCAATATACGTTCATAAATAAGCGAGATAAAAAATTTTTCTTTTCCTCCATAAGAATAACATTAGACAACTGTACTGTGTGTACAGTACTGTGTTTAGCACTTTCAATATCTTGGTAACCGATTGACGGAGAGGAATGATTAAAATACCAAATTGTGTGTGTTTTTTAAGCTGAATCCAATAGTAAAAACTAATATTAGACTATTTAAAAAAGGATATGTAAACAATTAAAAAAAAACATTTTTGGGGTACAAAACCCCCAAAATACCCCTTCGGATGGAGCGATCTGGCTGGTTTTCGAACTTAAAGTCATAAATGTTGCTTTACATGTTTATACCAAATTTCATCAAAATCGGATCATTTTTACTTTCTCCCCCTATACATAGTATATGGAGAAAGTATTGTTTTCGTAAAAATTTTCGAATTTGAGTTGTTAGTGGAAATATTCGTTTTGGTGCTCCCTGAACCCAAAAAAGTGGTTTTTACGTGGGTGGGTGGGTGGGTGGGTGGGTGGGTGTGTGTGTGTGTGTGTGTGTGTGTGTGTGTGTGTGTGTGTGTGTGTGTGTGTGTGTGTGTGTGTGTGTGTGTGTGTGTGTGTGTGTGTGTGTGTGTGTGTGTGTGTGTGTGTGTGTGTGTGTGTGTGTGTGTGTGTGTGTGTGTGTGTGTGTGTGTGTGTGTGTGTGTGTGTGTGTGTGTGTGTGTGTGTGTGTGTGTGTGTGTGTGTGTGTGTCTGTGTGTGTGTCTGTGTGTGTCTGTGTGTGTCTGTGTGTGTCTGTGTGGATGTGTACAGAGCTAGAGCCCTAACCAATGGGCCGATTTTCATGAAATTTGGTATGTAGGTACTAATCCACGATATCTCCAGGCGTTTTTTCAATTTTTTGAATTTTTGATTTTTAAGGGTAATTATCTCCCAAAAACCGCCAAAAAACATGAAAAATCTAAATTTCTCAAAAATGGCTCTAACGATTTTGATTAAACGTTAGTCGTTTGAAGAACTTTATTCTTCCAACAAAATGACACCACCCGCATTTCTGTAAAAATTCGGGTTCAGGAATTACAGGACTTAAAACATCAAAAATTCAGTTTTTTGGATTTTTCATAAAAAGACATAAATATAAAAAAATATTACTATTCACCACTAAAAAGAGCTCAAAACTAAATAATTTAGTATTTTGAATTACTATTCTACGATTGCTGGTTTCGGAGAAAATAGAAATTTTCATTTTGCGGTAAACACAGTACGTTGTCCAATGTTATTCTTATGGGGAATACAAAAATTATTATTTCTCTCTTATTTACTGATAAATTTCATTCAAACTTGATATGCTTGTCAATTTAGCATTGGCCAACAGAGGAAATTCGAAATATGTTGTCCCTTAATAACCCTGGAGGGGAATAGGGGGCATTTCCCCTCTTAAAACCACGAGTGTAGCAATGGATTCTGTAGTGCCTCCAAAGCAGGGATTTGGGTGGATGTTTTTTAAAACAACTTGTTTACAAGATTTTCTGTACATTTTACCCTGCTTTGTATTCTATATTTAGTAAATAAAAAGTAATTTATTCGTTAAAGTTGGGCTAAAAGGGAGAAAGTATGTGTCAGTTTCCTGATACCGTTTATTACGAGAGTTATCGTGCTCACGGATATATATATATATATATATGTATATACAGTTTCGAACGAATGGTGTTGTTGGGGTCTGGGACCTCAAAACGAAAAGTTATCATGGTCCCGGGCTTAAGTCTTACCATGTGGACTACGGTAATAGCTTCTTCCCTATAGGGGAAATTCGCTAAAACATAATCTTCACAGCAAATATTCTCACCAATATATGAACGCGAATGAGTCAAGCGAATTGTAAATAAACAAAATGTTAATTTTTAAATTTAAAGATACTGAAGTGATAAATTAAGAGAGTTATCAATGTATCAGAAACCTCCGACCTTTTGGCGGGCGATTGTTGTTTACTATGTAATTGATGATCTTTGTCGAGGAATCAATCCAAAATGATCAATGAGGTCTGACCGCAAAATTATTGTCTTGTTAACTTTCTTTTATGATAAACTTGGATGTTTATACAGTCAATTTATTGCGTTCCCTCCCATCGATCCATCGATCTTTATTAATTGCATTACAGAAACACCGCCTACATTCATTTACTGCATTATGTTTTTAATCTTTTTAACTGTTTCGAATAAGTAACATTTACTTATGCTTTCATGTGGTCAAATAAATTGAATGATCATAATAATAACACTGGAACTTTGACGAGCCGTGAGGCAAAGTTCTAAAGCCGAAAAACATTCAAAATGCAAAATGCCATTTACCTAAACCCACAGGTTTAGAGTGTGCGTTGTCTAACCAGTGTTGGAGTTTTCAATTTAGATTTTTTAAATTCTTAAAGCAAAATTTAAACAGTGCGTCAATAATAAATCTGGTGACGAATAATCCCTGCGAAAATTTATCATCCGGCCAACTGAGGACCATAATCTGAGCAACCATATGTCATGCCACGCGATTCGAAGCGAAGCGAAGAATCTCACCAGATGACGTGTAAGTTAATTAAAAGCACGTTCACGCCTTCACACGTGACACGAGACAACCCCGCGCGTGTGTGCGCGTGTGCACGGAAGCGGTCGCACAATGTATATATTTACAGACAGACACAGGAAATGTCGACCGACGTATTTATAAACGTATAGCCTTGACAGCGACACATCTGGGGAAGGTGAGAGAAAGAAACGGTCTTCTCTTTGTTGGCGAGCCGCTAGTTAAAGATTTAATTCATTCATTGAAGTTATTTTTAATTGTAGAGTACACTTACGCATGTGTCTAAAGTTAAAGCATTTTCGATTCTTTAAGTTCATAGAAGATGTCAGTCTAAAATTTAGAATAAATGAAAAGAACATCTTCTTAACTTGGACGTAAAATGCGGAAAGAACTAACTTTTTTAGTTGTATACATTAAGATTTCAACTGTACGTGAATGTTAGGGGTGAATTGAATTTGTCATAAATTTAGTTCAAGTTTATAGTATTTTTTATTTGTATACCTACTCTTGTTTTTTTTATTCATGCAAACAGATTTAGAGTCACCCTCAAACAGCATCATTTCTCTTCTAGAATGAACACTACTTCTAGAAAGGGAAAGCTGTTATTTGTTAGGGAAACCTCGTTATTTGTTAGGGCAGGAAACATTACTTTTATTGTCCCCCCCAGAAGTGTTTAAAACATTATTAGTTTGAATGTAAGACAATAATAAAACTGTACTGGCCTGAATGTGATTTGTCTCTTCTGGAACTTGGGTGTATTTAAAATTATCATCGCAGAAAATCATTACGATAGCCTACACTCTGTTTTAAAACTTTGAAAAAAACGAACCTTGGTAAAATGAAACACGATTCATGAAGTTCATTCATAAGGAATAAGTCGCTGAGTAAGCTGGTTTTTTGCGTCGAGGTTTTTCATAGTGAAAAACAAAGATTAACATTGCAAAGCAGAAACTATATCACCAGCGCCGTACACAATCGCAAACCAAACCGCCTTGAACAGTACCGCAGCCAGTTCTGAGAATGATACATAAGCGAGTTGATCTGTAGGTGTCATTAGATCCTGCGCTGAGTGGTGGGGAGGGGGGACAAGAGTGAACATTCCTGGCAAGGACTCAGGACTTCGAGCGACCTTGCCAATGGCATGTCCTTGATTCTTGGTCCTGGTTCTTCGCGCCAACAGCTGGTGTCTACACTTTCAAACTGTAACGGCCAAATAGGTCACCGCACCTTACAAATGTTAGAAACTTATCCAAATCACAAGTTTTTTCTTCCTGGACATTTTTAGAGCAGAAAAGTTAGAGAATTCACCAACTGTTGCCAGTATAGCCATCGTCTAAAACTAATACTGAAGGCAATTAATTGCCCTTCAAAAGAGACGTCAGTATTGTGGGATAAATTGATAATTAGTTTATCCTAATGTCTTTGGTTACTTTTGATCTATTCGAATACTAAGGATACAATTACTCGATACAGTTTTCGATCAGCTTTGAAACACAATACTATGAATTAGAGACATCTTTTTTCAGAGAACTGAATACCGTACATATTTTTCCATGTCACGTAAATATTCGTAATGTATAACATCATCTATTTTCAAGTCTTGATTTTAGTTTCTAGACCTTAAAAGATGTATTTATTCCTGTAAGTCTTATTTTATGATCACGTAGAAAGAGAAAATATGTATATCCGAATCATACTTGAATGTGCTCCATGCGAAACATTATTTGTTAGGATATTCGAAGTTTAGGAGACGATACAGTATGAGGCGCAAACTAAATGAAATAGGCAAAATTAATAATATTTAAATATTGTCTGTCCAATTTGGAATAGATTTAAACGATAATTCACTGAAATTTGTATAACTTCGTACTCAATGTCTTGACTCCTTCTACGGTTCGTTTAACAAAGTGCTCGCCTTATTTGTTCAAGATGACAGCATTGTAGCGCAAAGTTGATAAGTTCGTGTCGAACTGAGCAAAGACAACTCAACAATACTCACACTTCTCAACGCAACAATCTTGCACGCGGTTTCAATATAAACAAAGTCCAACTAACTGTCGCTCAAGTTTATGTGAATGGC
Organism: Allygus modestus; assembly: GCA_963675035.1. Classification (NCBI taxonomy): domain Eukaryota; kingdom Metazoa; phylum Arthropoda; class Insecta; order Hemiptera; family Cicadellidae; genus Allygus; species Allygus modestus. The sequence goes on along the minus strand of OY776111.1, from coordinate 434,619,120 downwards.
TGCACTCTGCGCTCGGGCACGGAATTATGTTCAAGACTAAACAATTCTTTTTTATCCCTAGAGAACTGTTTTTCTTCGAAGAATTATATTCTGGGATACTTTTACAGCTTAGAGTGTTGGTTTGGACGCGTATATGCTTTAGCACTCGAAGTTTTACAGCTTAGATTGTTGGTTTGGACACGTATATGCTCTAGCACTCGAAGTTTTACAGCTTAGAGTGTTGGTTTGGACACGTATATGCTCTAGCACTCGAAGTTTTACAGCTTAGAGTGTTGGTTTGGACACGTATATGCTCTAGCACTCTAAGTTTTACAGTAAATTTGTCAAGTGTTGTTTAAAACTTATGAAAAACCAAGATGACACAGTATTTGACAAACATAAATACCCCCGTAGCAGCAAACCTGCATACTCAGCGAATTTCCAATGCATATTAATTTATCTCAATACCACATAAAGCCACATACCAAGTTTCATCAATATAGATTCATAAATAAACGATTTATGACATTTTAATTATTCTCCATAAGAATAACATGGCGGCTGAGTATGCAGGTTTGCTGAAATAAGGAACACTATAAATGGGCTTTTATACAAATATCAATATAACTCAACTATGTAAAGCCACGTACCAAGTTTTATTAATTTATGTTCATAATTAAAGGAGATAACACGTTAATTATTCTCCTTAAGAATAACATGGGGCTGAGTATGCAGGTTTGCTGCTACGGGAACTATCGGGCAAAAAATGGGGTTTTGTGCAAATATTAATAGACTACAATGAAATGAAGTAATATACCAAGTTTCGTCAGGATAAGTTGATAAATAATCGAGATATACAATTTTTATTATCCTCCATAAGAATAACATTGGACAACGTACTGTGTTTAGCACTTTCAATATCTCAGTAACCAATTGAAGTAGAGCAATGATTAAAACATCAAATTGTGCGTATTTTTAAGCTGATTCAAATGGGAAAAAATAAAACTTTAATTTTTAAAAATTGTATGTAAAAAACTCAAAAAACCCATTTTTGGGGTACAAAACCCCCCCAAAATACCCCTTCGGATAGGTCGATCCGTCTGGTTTTCGAACTTAAAGTCATAAATACTGCATTACACGTTTGTACCAAATTTCATCAAAATCGGACCTTTTTTACGAGAGTTATCGCACACACGGACACATATATATACATTTTCGAACGTATGGTGTTTTTGGGGTCTGGGGACCTCAAAACGAAAAGTTATCATGGTCCCGGGCCTAGGTCTTACCATGCCGACTATGGTAATAGCTTCTTCCCTATAGAGGAAATTCGCTAAAACAGAAAAAGTAACATGTACATATAAATTGCTAGTATATAAATATATTTTGGTTCATAAATTAGCATTCAATTATTACAAAAATATATTTGTTATATAATTTTTAAATTTTACGAATTTAGATTTAAATCTAAATAAGTGGTGTGTGGCTCAATGATCTATATATTGTTTATATGCACATTAACAACAATAAATGGATAGTATATACAATGATCACAATACAACAACAACAATGATAAAACAATGATAGTATATACCCATGTGTTTAACACGCCAAAACGACTTGGATGTTGATATAATTCAGAACCGTATTTCATATTGTTGTACTTTATTACTTTGTCCAATGCTTTTTTTGCTATTGTTTATCCACACTCTAATATGCCAGTTTTATTTTGTCTTGTACCTTAAAATTTGCCCATACATCTGCAAATAATAATTAAAATTCATCAAAGTACATTTTGCTATAAAATCTTTTAATTTCACTTCAATATCTTAGTCTCCATTGCGTTGCACCGCAAATTTTAAACAATAAAACCAAATTATGAATTATAAATAAATATTTTGCAACTATTGTAACAGAACTATTTTTAAGACATGATACTTTGCTGAAATTCTTCTATGAAAGCCTTCCTACACATGATACCGATAGTTATCTTGGAATAGTAGTAGTTACTCTTATAACAATGTTCTCTAACTACCATAATAGTTGCGATCTTCACTCTGATATCATCCAATCTCCCGCTCTACGAAGCAAAGCACAACGCACGTGCCAACTATTAACATGTTATTAAACATAAATCGCATCGTTAAAGCGATAAAGATAGTATCGATAAGCTCAATATTTACATAACAAGTATTCGAATGATTAACAGATCGGTTTATTAGTAATGAAAATACGCTTAATCGACATTGTTGAATAGGATTTTAATCGGCGTTGTAATTTATACAAACTGAGTTAAATTTATCACGCTTGTTAATGCAGATCGTAAAATTTATTATTTATTTATTCATCTACAGTTATTCACTTGCAAGTATTCAAGTATAGTTTGTGGGAAATAAACCCTAAACCCATAGTTTTGAAGTGCCAAACTTTAAGACGTTAACCTCTCCTACGATTTAAATCCGTAAGTCCAAGTCTTCGAGTCCATCCAGTGTTACACAATACAAGCTTATTCAACGTCTGTCACCGAAAGAACGCAAGGGTTCATGATTCGTCATTACCTATATGGGCTAGTTATGTTTGCGCTCCACAGTCGCACGGTTTACTGATAGGGGTGAATGGCTGGATGGAGAATTTAGTCTTAAGAGTCTTCATCACCGGAAGTTGCCAGACGCCATCTTGGTGTTTTGTTCCATAAGGCTAATGTTAACTTTGTGCCCCCATTACTCCTCACCTGATCGTCACAAACAATTAATTTTGGTGTCAAATTAAAGGTTTCCTCGTCCTCTAGGGAAACAATAGTCGAATTTGGATTTTGTTACAAATTAATGAGAACATGTACAGTGTTTCAATTCAAAATTAAACTATTTATCAAGTGACTATAGTACCCAAATTTAAAAAATCTATATTGCATTTCCCTAGAGGACAGCGAAACTTTTAATTTGACACCAAAATGAATTGTATGTGACGATCAGGTGAGGAGTAATGGAGGCACAAAGTTAACATTGGCATTATAGAACAAAACTCCAAGATAGCGTCTAGCAACTTCCGGTGATAAAGACTCTTAATATCCAAAACAAGTCGCGAAAAAATCTATATCCGGGCGATTTCGATTCTTAAAGTAACAAAAAATCAATCCAACAACAACTTTCACTAATGGATCTCACTAGATTTGTTAGTTGTTACCTAACAGAGAGAAATATTAAAAATAATAACACACATTACAAAAGCATTAAATGAGATGTTACGAACATCCAGTTACCGGTAGGTTCTTTGTGATCTATCTCATTAGCGAATTTCCTATGGAAAGGTGAGCTAAGAGTGTGAGCCGCACGGTGAAACTAGGCTCGGGCCCGGGACCACCACAAAATGTCGTAACGTGACCCCCTGAACACGGTGAAACTAGGCCCGGGCCCGGGACCACCACAAAATGTCGTAACGTGACCCCCTGAACACGGTGAAACTAGGCCCGGGCCCGGGACCACCACAAAATGTCGTAACGTGACCCCCTGAACACGGTGAAACTAGGCTCGGGCCCGGGACCACCACAAAATGTCGTAACGTGACCCCCTGAACACGGTGAAACTAGGCCCGGGCCCGGGACCACCACAAAATGTCGTAACGTGACCCCCTGAACACGGTGAAACTAGGCCCGGGCCCGGGACCACCACAAAATGTCGTAACGTGACCCCCTGAACACGGTGAAACTAGGCCCGGGCCCGGGACCACCACAAAATGTCGTAACGTGACCCCCTGAACACGGTGAAAATAGGCCCGGGCCCGGGACCACCACAAAATGTCGTAACGTGACCCCCTGAACACGGTGAAACTAGGCCCGGGCCCGGGACCACCAAAAAATGTCGTAACGTGACCCCCTGAACATGGTGAAACTAGGCCCGGGCCCGGGACCACCACAAAATGTCGTAACGTGACCCCCTGAACACGGTGAAACTAGGCTCGGGCCCGGGACCACCACAAAATGTCGTAACGTGACCCCCTGAACACGGTGAAACTAGGCCCGGGCCCGGGACCACCACAAAATGTCGTAACGTGACCCCCTGAACACGGTGAAACTAGGCCCGGGCCCGGGACCACCACAAAATGTCGTAACGTGACCCCCTGAACACGGTGAAACTAGGCTCGGGCCCGGGACCACCACAAAATGTCGTAACGTGACCCCCTGAACACGGTGAAACTAGGCCCGGGCCCGGGACCACCACAAAATGTCGTAACGTGACCCCCTGAACACGGTGAAACTAGGCCCGGGCCCGGGACCACCACAAAATGTCGTAACGTGACCCCCTGAACACGGTGAAACTAGGCCCGGGCCCGGGACCACCACAAAATGTCGAAACGTGACCCCCTGAACACGGTGAAAATAGGCCCGGGCCCGGGACCACCACAAAATGTCGTAACGTGACCCCCTGAACACGGTGAAACTAGGCCCGGGCCCGGGACCACCAAAAAATGTCGTAACGTGACCCCCTGAACATGGTGAAACTAGGCCCGGGCCCAGGACCACCACAAAATGTCGTAACGTGACCCCCTGAACACGTTTTGGAGGGTCGTTAAAATTTATATTTATATATGTGTTAGCACTCTACTCTAGTGGTCCCATTTCTTCCGGTTTACTTTTGATTTGGTAGGGACAGTCCTTCAATAATCAGTTGGACAAGTTCGTTAGGCAAAACAATCAAAAACTCTAACCCCTTTTTTGGGATTTTAATTTTTTTTAGTTTCGGGCTCAGAAGAGGTTAGAAAAGCCCAATATTTAAAGTTAATGCTTAAAAAGCGATAAAATATAAAAATCTAAAATGTTAATCCCTCCTTCAAGCGCTATCTAGCATAAATATTTACCGAGTTGTTAAGAAATATGTAAATTGAATAAACTCAGAACGTTGTCTTACGGTGAGTTTAAATTATAAAAGGCTGGTTTCCATATCTTGATGTAGTTTTATCACCCCTTAATCCTTCATACTAACTTTTGATCCTGATGCGCGGGACCGCCTACTAACCTTATAATGCACAAAATTGCTATCCCAATACTGAATTTAAACAGAACCTGGAGGATCAGAAGAGCCAAAAATCAAATGTCTTACAATAAGAAAATACCCCCGTCGCAGCAAACCTGCATACTCAGCGAATTTCCAATGGAGATATAATGTCTTAATACTACAAAAAGCCACGTACCAAGTTTCATAAAAATATATTCACAAATAAGCGATATATACAATTTTAATTATTCTCCGTAAGAATAACACTGGGGCTGAGTACGCAGGTTTGCTGCGACAAGGAACACAAAAAATGGGTTTTTATGCTAATATCTATATAACTCAACTAGGTGAAGCCGTATACCAGTTTTTATTCATTTATGTTCATAATTACAGGAGACAGAGCATTTAATTATTCTCCATAAGAATAACATGGGAGCTGAGTACGCAGATTTGCTGCTACGGGAGCCTTTGGTAAAAATTGTTTTTGTTTGAGCAAATATCAATAGACCACGACGAGATGAAGCCATATACCAAGTTTCGTGAGTATACGTTCAAAAATAAGCGAGATATAATTTTTTTATTTTCCTTCATAAGAATAGCATTAGACAACGTACTGTGTTTAGCACTTTCAATATCTCGGTAACCAATTGACGTAGAGGAATGATCAAAATACAAAATTGTGTGTTTTTTAAGCTGAAACTAATGGTGAAAACTAAAATTTTACTATTTCAAAAATTATATATACAAAATTCAAAAAAACAATTTTTGGGGTACAAACCCCTCCCCCAAAAATACCCTTTCAGATGGAGCGATCTGGTTTTCGAACTTAAAGTCATAAATGTTGCTTTACACGTTTATATCAAGTTTCATAAAAATCGGATAATTTTTACGAGAGTTATCTTGCTCACGGACACATATATACAGTTTCGAACGAATGGTGTTTTGGGGTCTGGGGACCTCAAACCATGCCGACTACGGTAATAGCTTCTTCCCTATAGGGGAAATTCGCTAAAATGGCACAAGTGTTTGTTTAAGCTAGACATCTGTTTTTAAAGTTTTTAATGCGGAAATTCGCTTCCCTCACGCCAGCGTGCTGCGTGTGAACTCCTTTTAATGGTCTACTGGTTTCAAATGTGCCTTTCTAAGTGAAATGACCTTTCACTGACTCTTACGACCTTGCATTAAATCATTTACATTATTATCGTATTTTATGGTTCTGCGTTGTAAAACCTCGTCATAAGTAGTTAAACTTATAGACCTTCGACGTTTATGGCAGTAATGGATAGAAAGATATTCCAATCACCGTCCAATAGAACTTGTTCGTATTGCGCTTTATAGTTGAGGAAAACAGTTACACAATTAAACAACCCCGTCGCAGCAAACCTGCATACTCAGCGAATTTCCAATGGAGATATAAATTTCTTAATACTACATAAAGCCACTTACCAAGTTTCATAAAAATATATTCAAAAATAAGCGATATATACAATTGTAATTATTCTCCATTAGAATAACATTGGGGCTGAGTACGCAGGTTTGCTGCAACAAGGAACACAACAAATGGGGTTTTCTGCTAATATCAATGTAACTCAACTAGGTGAAGTCGTATACCAGTTTTTATTCATCTATGTTCATAATTCAGGGAGACATAGCATTTAATTATTCTCCATAAGAATAACATGGGGCTGAGTACGCAGGTTTGCTGCTACGGAAGCCTTTGGCAAAAACTGTTTTTTGAGCAAATATCAATAAGCCACAACCAGATGAATTCTTATACCAAGTTTCGTCAATATACGTTCATAAATAAGCAAGATATTTTTTTTCTTTTCCTCCATAAGAATAACATTTATTAGACAACGTACTGTGTTAAGCACTTTCAATATTTCGGTAACCAATTGACGTAGAGGAATGATCAAAATACCAAATAGTGTGTTTTTTCAGCTAAATCCAGTGGTAAAAACTAATATTAGACTATTTCATAAATTATATGTACAAAATAAAAAAAAACATTTTTGGGGACAAAAACCACCCAAAATACCCCTTTGGATAGAGCGATCTGTCTGGTTTTCGAACTAAAGTCATAAATGTTGCTTTACTCGTTTATACCAAGTTTCATCAAAATCGGATCATTTTAACGAGAGTTATCGTGCTCACGGACACACATATATGTATATATATACAGTTTCAAACGAATGCTGTTTTTGGGGTCTGGGGACCTAGAAATGAAAAGTTATCATGGTCCCGGGGCTAGGTCTTACCATGACGACTACGGTAATAGCTTCTTCCCTATAGGGGAAATTCGCTAAAACGTTTTTATAAGTTATTTTTATCCCTATTAGGCTTAACTGCTTGTTGCACTATAGAAATGCTGAGGCTGCGCGTCATGAAAGCTGCGCTTCCTAGTTGTTTCTACCGCGGAAGTTTTTTTTCTAAAAAGTAATAAACAATTCATGAAGCTGCCTGTGGTGGTCAGTTTCTCGGAAGGGGAATTGTCTCTCTTTGTCGGAATGTCGGCGGCAAGGCGGCAATGCGACGATGCGACAATGCGACATTGCAACGATGAAGCAATTCTCGCTTGCGACACGGGTGGGTGATGGGTTGCAGTGGCATCGCTTTGACGGGTTATTGTTGTTAGTGTTCACAAATCAGAAGTATAGCTGAGCCAATGAACTCCGTCATACAACGCCAGAGCGCTATGAAACCAGTAAAATCGTAAATTATAATTTAACTTTAACCTATCGTAAAACTATTTTCCTTAACTAAATTGCGTCCTTAAGATCTAAAAGTACATAGTAAACAGCTGTTCTCTGTTTAGCGAGCGAAAAACCCATTTTTGATCGCTGTTTTTACTTTTCCGCTCTCTGAAGGAATACATTTCTGATCGGTTGATGTTTTTTAATGTCGTGAATTTGACCAAAATTGGATGAAAGGTAGTTTGTATATAGTCAATGGTGGTATCCAAAATTGCAACTGCAGGACAAATTTAGCATTAAATTCGAGTGAAAGTGTCTTTACGCTTTTAATACATAAATAAATATTGCCAATTCAAAAGGGTCCTTTGACACTTGCAATAAACAAGCGAATTTATCCGTCAAGATGTTGATATTTTACACGTATGACTAAATAAAGTGATTTTAAATTACCTTTCCGTCTCCAGTACAATTGCCCGTTTCGATTATTTTAAATGTCAAGAAGTGCGTGTCCGTGTTTTTGTGTGAATGTACTTTTAAATTATTAATGACGTCGATTCGACAGATTGATGTGATTTAAGCTTGATGACTCAACTGACAGACTACTTGGGAATGGCGCAATGAAGCGTTGAAACCAGGTTATAGTTTTACAACGAGAAATTGAACTGGAGACGAAAAAGTAATTTGAAACCACGATATTTTAAAGGTTTAAATTACCTTCTATCACTTTCCAATTTTAAATATGTGTCTCTTGCTGAAGAATGTTTATTTTAGTCTTTCTAAATGGCATTTGTTAACGTATTGATAAGCCCTAGTCTTGCGTTACTCTAAGGTCGACCTGTTCACAAACAGTTAGCACTTACTCTCAATACAACTGTATGCTACGACAAAAACACATTTCTGTGAGTTGTCTCATAATGACGAAACATGTCATAATGGTTAGAAAACTTTTAAAGTTCATTACATAGAAAATCAATATATTTCTAAGCATCTTACTTTAACGGAACTAAAGGAATTTGTGGGTGTAAAGTTTGGCGTTAGTAAACAAAACAGACACCCGCTATATTATGGTTAAAACTGTTTGGAATACATGTTTACGGCGGGTAGTAGCTAATTAGGTGTTTAATATATCAGAAACAGAGACCTACCTTTATTAGTGAATTTCCTTTGGAAAGTGAACTATTAGCATGACCCGCACGGAGAAACTTAAGCCCGGGACCACCATAGAAGTTCCTAACGTGACCCCCTGAACATGTTTTGGGGGGTTGTTCAAAATTGTATATATATATATATATATATATATATATATATATATATATATGTGTGTGTGTGTGTGTGTGTGTGTATGCACTCTAGCGGTCGCATTTTTTGTCCGATTTACTTCAAATTTGGTAGGGACGTTCCTTTCTATAATCTGTTGGACAAGTTCGTTGGGCAAAACAATCGGAAAACTCCAAACCCATTTTTTGGTGATTAATCTTTCAAATTTCGAGTATTTGGGCCCAAAAAGGGTCAGAAAAGCCCCAGATGTAAAATTAATGCATGTAAAAAGATGGGAATTAGAGAGGCGAAAGATTTAACCCCTCCCTCGTCATTCTAGCATACATATTAACCGAGTTATTAAGGAAAATGTGTATTGACCAAACGCATTACGTTGTCTTATGGGGGTTTTACATTAGAAAAGCCTGTTATTCATTTGTTTGTGTACTTTTAACATCTCCAGCAACCTCACGCCTACTTTAAAACCTGACTGGACCTTCTCCTAACCTTATAATGCACAAAATAGTATTCCCAGCATTGCAGGTAAATGAAACCAGGAGCATCAGAACAGCCAAAAAATCAATGTTTTCAGATTTCAATAAAAATTTGACATATGTATGTTTTTACACTGATTTTGAGTTTTAAACGTTTTTATGTGGAAATTCACTTCCCTCACGTCAGCGTGCTGCGTGCAAACTCGTTTTTGAATATTTAACCATTATCTAGAATTGATAAGGTGGAATTAACACTGCACCTACCCAGATACTCGGGTTTTGCCTCAATTTAGACTTTTGCATTCTTCAGTTTTATGCCAAAAAACTGATGAAAATAGTATATTGAAAACAAATTCAAAATGATTTATCAACAATATATAAAATAAAATTGTCAAGATACAATCAAAAAGCCATCCGTTCTCTCACTGAATGCTGGTGCATGGAGGCACGTACCCCATTTAAACTTAATCAAGGGTCATTTCAGAATTGATTGAGGGAACTACTGGGGCACGAAATTGACCTCTACAACTTGTGGGAGTATCTCTGTACTCTGGTCAAAAAATATGACTCTGCTATTGAGACTTCAATCACCTGCTTCTACCTGTTTCTCCCAGGACCGATGTCAATTTTCAAATTTTATCCCTCTTCAACGGATAACCCAAAATTTTTTATTGATGGCTTATTTTAAAGAGCAAAATATACCTAGAGAATTTATGGAGCAAAATTTTGATATCAAAAATAGTTCTCCAATAAACAAATCATAAATATTGATTATTTTGAAATTTGACTGTGCAGTTTTTGTTATTCGTGATATCAATGTTTTGCTCACTGAAATTGTTAGGATTTTCGCTCTTTAAAATGAAAAATAAAGCGACAAAATCGGATAATCTGCCAAAGAGGGACGGGCTTTGAAAGTTAACGTTCCTTATGCCTTATGAGGGATAAGGTTTTTGATTTTTGAAACGCCAAATAATTCGTGACTGGAAACTAAACAGTTTCGTCGACTACAAACTTTAGATACACGTATCATAAAAAACTATTCCGAAAATTTGGCTTTTGGCAAATTGGTGCTGCGTTGAAGGTAGACTATATAGGTTGTCAATTAAATTAAAATTTTAGTGGACCTTATCCAGGTCAAAACTGTTAGATTAACAATTTTAATCTGTGTTTTGATCTGCAACTACGTTTCAAATCAAAGGTACTGTATGGAGGAAGTATTTGTCTCTGAACGACGCGCTAATAGCTTTCTGAATAAACATCGGATGCTAATTCATCGATTGCGTAATTGTTGATCGTTTTCCTAAACGCACGAATGAATTGCTTCACAGACTATTGTCTACTGCCATTTTCATTTTAGGTATTTTGATAAAACCCGTGTGCTATTATGAGTTATATAATTTAATACAGAGTGATTTTATGTATATGATTTTGTGGTTGCTTTTCGTTAAAATAACTAAAAAACGTTCACGTAATAAAGTATTAGGTTTTAAACTTTTGTTTTGTTTGGATTGTTATTGTTCTAAATTACTAATATTGAGTAGCCTATACCCAGTAACAATACTGAGTAATAAAAATACCAGTTCGTCCAGTTTAAGTTACAAACTGCGCTCCTGTCCAAAGTTTTTCCTTTGAAAATGTGATTACTTTTAGAAATATTAAAATGCTTGCACTTCTCACAATTATTTTATCATTTATGGGCTCTAAACTGAAACGGGAAGACTTTAAAACTGGTCAGATTTCAAAATGGCAAAAAATTAGTAAAATGTAGGTTACCAAATTGAAGATTGTCAAGAAAGCTGCATCAGCCTTGTGCAACTTTCCAGGTATCCGGGAGCCAGGAATCACTGTAAGTGACGTCACTACAGTGAGGGAGGGATTTACGGTGTCACACTGATCATGAAGTGATTTCACAACATAAATTACCCGTGGATTACCTATTAGTACAAAGAAAATGCTCAGGTTCGTTCGGAACAATCATATTTAGTAATGCATTAGGCTACTAGTGCGGTGAAAACGTTGCTATAATAATAGGTGTCCTAGATCGCCACCTGAGTTGCCAGTGAATGGCCCGTCTAAACCCACTCCAGTTGATTTAACTTAAATTGTAGCCATTAACAGATACAGAACTTTTGCGTGCAAGTACTGTAGATGGCAAAGATTAAACGAGGTTGAGGGAAAGTCGTGCAGCTGTTTGTTGTTATGTTGGTGTAAAAAATCTATTAAACACTTCCCTTGAAAGCTATTCAGATAAAAGAGAGTTCGGACAGTTTGAATTCGGTGGTGTTTACCTTGCTAGACAGTTGTGATTATAATGCACAATTCAATGTTTAAAAAAATCGTATAAAGTTTATTGTTTTAAAATAATTGTCAAATTAAACACATTTTTTAAATTACTACTGGTTTAAAGAACTTTAAAAAATTTAAATTTGGTTGAAGTGGTCTAATTTTTAATTCCTGATATATACTCTCTGCAGAATGAGTTTGGGCCGCATTCCTTGGAATATATTATTTCTATATCGCTAAAAAATGTCTCTGGGTTTGATAGAAAAAAATAAGCTACTGGAACCTGAAAGGATCAGGGTTTATGGACATCAAATTTACAAAAAAAAAAACAAACGAACCCAATTTGTTTTGAAAACACGCTCCAGTTCCATCGACGCTGTTCGTTTTTTTTCTTGTGTTCCTGGGAGGAATGCGTGATCGCGTTTGTGAAGTGCCGTTGAACCTGGCTGGGGTCGTTACAGAGGCGACGTGATTTCACGAGATTGCGATGATTGGCCGACAATGAGCCGCGACCAATCGCACAAAGGCTTCTCTGAGCTTCCTCGGTGTCCTCGGTGTCCTCGGTGTCCTCAACACCAGCCGCTGCTGTGGTGGACAAAATACGGCTCCCATGAAATGTTTTGATCACGCCTGATCGTAACTGATGAAGATTGAAATCTGTTCAAGCTTCATCAAATTTAACCTTGAGTGCTCATCAGATTTGGTGAAGTTTAATAGCCTTCATCAGGCTTGATGCATTTTTATCAAGGGTCCTAATCAGGCTGATCGAGTTTGATCATAAGTTATAATCAGTCTTATACAATTTGAGTAAGGGCTTTAATTAGGCTTAAACAATTTTATTAAGGGTTCAGCAGGATCGAAATTGATTGACAGTTATAATCAAATTGATCAAATTGTATATCAAGGGTTTCAACCAAGCTTACTAAGTTTGGTCAAGGATTATAGTCAGGCTGATCAAGTTTGAACTGGGTATGTTCCATAACAGAAAGCAATTTCATCAAGTTTGGCCAAATTCTGAAATTCCTTTTTATCGATTCTGGACGAAGATTTTCATCTGGGCAACTACTGTACTGTCGTAGAGAAGTAAGAAGCAGAAATAACTTTCCATGCTGCAGAAAAGGATGTCAAGTGAGAACGAGAAACATGCAGTCAGTTACCCCACTGTGCTAGGAGTGGTGACTAGCTCTAACACGTAACGCCTACTGGTAGGAAGGCTACCTCTGTTTTCTCTCTGAGCTACTGCACTGAGAGCCAAGCAGCGAACATGATGCGGGAGTGGTTGAAGGTCTTGGACGCAGGATTTGTAAAGGCAAAGGAACAATTTACATTTTTAACCGCTCGTTAAAACGATAAACATGTTTTTACTCATTAAAATGCCACATATATACAAATTCTCCAACCTTCTGTGGATTGTGCAAATTTGTAATCAAAATTAAAATAACTTTCAAGCCAGGGCGTGAAGAAAACCACTTCTCACGTAACGAGAATCCCCTTTAAAAAATATACTTTTTTAAACTTAACAACCATTACCCAACAAAAACATAGGCTACTTATAACATAGAGACTACAGAGTGCCTTGCTGTGTCCATGTCCACTCGCTGACCTAACCTTGAACTGTCGGATGGAAAGAGACAGAAAGAGACGGAGAGCGTGAACATCATGCGTCACCCTTCCCCCTCCCACCACCCGTGTCACGCCTCCACGTGGGGCCGCGTCACGTAGGCAGGCCACCCAGCCTCCATCGTCACGCCATTAGGTTAGGATCAGATTATAACTGACGCCATCTAGGTGATGAATTCATCAGATCTCCGAGATACTGTAACCTATATATGAGCCGTTCAGCAGAAATCGATTGCATCACCTTTTGACACGCAGAACGTTGAAAAGGGTTTCTTCGGCTATATCTCGGGAACAAAAGGTAGTATACGAGAGAAAACCAAATTTAGATTTTTTACAATATTCTCAAACGTCTTTTATTTCACTTCGAGCATTTTTTTTCAGGTTGGGCGTTGGGCGAATTTACTAGGCTCGTTTCTTTGTTTATTCGAGGGGGCTCCAGTCACGAAACATTTGGTGATTCTACCTGCTTCCCCCATAAATCCTATGCCAACATTCTTAGCTCGAACCTCCCTCAACGGAGGATCCAATATTATAGAATAATACTTAATTTAAAGAGAAAGAAATTCCTAGCGATTTTAAAGAGCAAATGTTCAATAAATTTACAAACAATTCAATATTTTATATGGGTGAATTATTTGTGATATCGAAATTCTGCTCACTGAATTTGTAGGTTAAAAAAAATTAAAATTAAACATTGTGGATGACCCGTTGAGAATAAACGAGCTTTTGAAGAGTAAAGTAATGTGCTCATCCTATCTTATACATCTGCTTTATTTGTAATACGCTAACCGTGATTTTTTACACTGAACTCTCCATTATTTATGATCCGATTTTTCTGATTCAGGTACAAAAAGTGCCTAGTTCCGTAGTTGTGCAAAGTGTTTTTCAGTTGTCGATACTTCTAATATAAGGGTACAGGAAGTTCTTGAAGTTCTTTGCTTATCCCTAAGCACTGCCAAAGATCGATTTTGAACATATTTTATTCTGAAACTGCTGTTTATTTGTTGTGAAATCGTGAAGTGCTGAGTCACCAAGCCATTAGGCTAATGTAGGTTGGATGAAGAATTTTAAGGAATTCGATAACAAAAATAGTGTCTTACTTTTCTTTTGAGGAAAGGTAAAGTAGCCTATATGACGATAAAGACAGTACCTTAATTTTTAATTTGTACATTTAGTCATACAAATTTATTCGGGAAAATACGCAGGAAATAATCAAAAGTTAAATCGAATACAAATAGAAGTTTAAAAATTCCTACGATGAATTAATTTCCCTATTTCCTGGAAATTAATTCATCGTAGGAATTTTACGAAGTATAACTAAATGCCAAGTCATTTTGAATTGTTTATTTATTTAAGTGGTATAACTCACTAAAATAATCCATAGCGCCATAAATGTTAAATATGCATTTGCGACAAAGATAAAATCAAATCCATTTAACCTCGGAATCACTGAATCATGTTCCCCATCGGTTCAGAAATTTCAACAAACAACAGCATGGATAAGTGCAGGCAGTTGCACAAATAAATCAGCTGTTATTGACTAGACAAACAGCTGATTACAAGTCACAAACGATAAATCAGCTGTTAATTCGTGGGGACAGCAATAACTCGGTCAAGTGAATTACTGGAGGAGGATTGATGGTGCCTATGAAATTAGACTGGACGGAATGGAATTTAAAGAAGTAAACAATGTGTTGAGCTTGGGTTAACAAAGAGATTGGGCATTATTAGTGAATTTCCTATGGAAAGTGAACTATTAGCATGACCCGCACGGTGAAACTTAAGCCCGGGACCACCATAGAAGTTCCTAACGTGACCCCCTGAACACGTTTTGGGGGTTCGTTCAAAATTGTATATATATATATATATATATATATATGTATATATATATGTGCAGGCACTCTAGTGGACGCATTTTTTGTCCGATTTACTTCAAATTTGGTAGGGACGTTCCTTTCTATAATCGGTTGGACAAGTTCGTTGGGCAAAACAATCGGAAAACTCTAAACCCCTTTTTTGGGGATTAATCTTTCAAATTTCGAGTTTTTGGGCCCAAAAAGGGTCAGAAAAGACCCTGATGTGAAATTAACGAATGTAAAAAGATGGGAATTAGTGTGGCGAAACTTTTAACCCCTCTATCGTCATTCTAGCATATATATTTACCGAGTTATTAAAGGAAATATGTATTGACCAAACACAGTACGTTGTCTTATGGGGGTTTTACATTAGAAAAGCCTGTTAATCATTTTTTGGTGTACTTTTATCATCCCAACAACCTCACGCCTAATTTAAAGCCTGACTGAACCTTCTCCTAACCTTATAATGCGCAAAATTGTATTCCCAGCATTGCAGGTAAATAGAACCAGGAGTATCAGAACAGCCAAAACATCAATATTTTCAGACTTGAATAAAAATTGGAATAATTGTAGGTTTTAACTGATTTTGGGTTTTTATAGTTTTTTATGTGGAAATTCACTTCCCTCACGTCAGCGTGTTGCGTGCGAACTCGTTTATAGATTGGGTTGTAGGCTGTAGATAAATTTAATGGACGGAACACAAATCTGCAACATTAGATTAAATACAACATAAATAGATCAGTAAAATAAATTGTGTCAGTGCAGCAATTTTACAGATCACGCGAAATTGAAAAACAAACTATAGACACTTTTTGTAACAAGTTTTTGAAACCGGTTTTTTTAAGACCAGTACTTGAAATATGTAAGTGCCAAATAATAATAAACCTTGTTTTACTTCTTCTTTTGCTACGTTATTATTGCACCTTTTTCGACATACAAGTTTTTAAACAGTGGCCATATTAAGCCAATGCTTTAATTTGTTATGAAGAGAGTTATCGAAATATATTCACTGCAACATTTGTTTAAACACGTTTCGTTTAGAAAGTGACATTTTTACATATTTTCCGTAGCAAGATCTCTAGAAAAATCGCACGGAACTGGATTTGCTATAAGTAGCCTTTTTTTTAGGAAACAAAAAACCAATCACTCAAAATTTAGCCTTTTTTCTTTGGCCCTGTCGTAATCCAAGAGACCACAGCAGTGTTGCCACTACGCTAGTACTACACGTAGTTCGCTCCACTCCAGCGAACGTGTTTATGACGTAGGTAAACACATTGTCACAGAGAATGGCGCAGGTCCAAGAATGTAACCTTGGGGTACACCATTGTGTCGAGTCCCACACCGTATAATATCATACAGAAACCGAACCCCTGTTACCGCGAAACCTTTCATCCTGTCGTAGTTTTGTTTCGTTTACAGTTACTTTACTCTACGACCCGCCCCCATGCTAATGGCCGCTGTTTCTTTCACATGTCTGTCGTTTCCTGTTGTCCTCTTGGGTGTTCCTCAAGGTAATGATCTCGGAGTGAAAGTCGAATGATTGCTTAAGTCTTTTGTTTAAAGGCAAAATTGAACTTCATGACCTTCTGTGGGCATATCAGTGTTCGATTAATAGGGATTTTCACTCTAGTTATAATTATTTTACTGTCTCAGTATACCCTCTAGAAGACACCGCCCTAAAAAAATACCTGTACATTCATCATAGTTATAAAATGGATAAACAATAATTAGGAAAATAACATTGTTAAAAAAGATTTGTACAAAAAATACAGGTATTGGAACAGTACTCTAATATTTTTCGCAGGTCCTACATCCATTGTAACGTAAAACATTCAAAATTCCATACAACCATTTACACTCGATATGAGGATTAATTTACAACTATATAGGAAATAGGACAAAAATCAATACACAAATCTATTCCGAAGAACATAAGAGGTAAATATTAGGGATTGAGATAAATCTTGTTTTGAAACAGTCAACGTTATCTTTGAACAAACATTTATGATTGGTGGAAGACCATTATTTGTTTCTTAGTCTGAGGTTTACAAACTGAATGTTATGCTAGCAGAGATTCTATGGGTATGTAACTGTTAAGAATTAGTACTATCGAAAATAAATATAATAGGCCTTCATATTATTGATAATGCAGGTTTTAGGGTACTTGATATTTGTATATCCCTAACCAACAACTATTTTATCATAACTGCATTTGTTTTTAGATAGTTTGGAATTAAACATATAAGGGGCTGTATAACCGCTTAATTGAACAGAGAATGGACTGTATCATAGCGTAACTGATCAAACTGGGGAGGAAACTACTTTTGAACGCAAACTACAGTGAAAGGCTCCCCTTTAAACATGATATCAAATTATGATTCCACGACATCATCTTTTCCTACAAATGCGCCTAAAGTGGTTCTTTTCTATCTAAAATACGTCGTAAAACAGCTGTTTTCTGTTTAGTGAGCGAAAAAGTTTGTTTTGCTCGCTGCCCCTTACTTTACCGCTCGCTTAATTAATTAACAGCTGATTGTTGTTTTGGACCAAGCTAACTGACACAGTGTTTATAACCTCAATATCGTGAATTCAGCCAAAATGGATGAAAATGAATATTTGTATGTTATGTGGGTATCAATGTAAGAACAATTTTAATTCAAGTGTCTTTATCGCATTCCCAAAATTACCGTCCGACGCGTAGAAGATCATGTCTCTCAAGCGATGAATACCTACTTTATGCTCTTTACTAACAAATAAATATTAAAGGAAATTGCAACTTGAATAGCAAAATGTGGAAAACTTCAACGGCTAAAGCGTAGCGGATACTGTATTCACAACAGAGAATGCAGGCGCAATTCCTGTAACGCGGAAACCCTGTGATCCCTGATATGAAAGTCACTGCCTCCTCCAGAGAACAATCCACGGCTGTCGGATGTTCCCACAAGATCAGGTCAGCTTCTCGAGGTGAGGTGCTGTGTAGTAGTTCTAGGGATTACAAGTCACCGTTCTCCGTTACAGTGAACCCTGGGAAGAAGTTAAGAATATCGAGGTTGTCTTTCGAACAATAACTCTTGCATGTTTTAGCGAATTTCCCCTATAGGGAAGAAGCTATTACCGTAGTCGGCATGGTAAGACCTAGGCCCGGGACCATGATAACTTTTCGTTTCAAAACTGTATATATATATATATATATATATATATATATATATATATATATATATATATGTGTGTATGTGTCCGTGAGCACGAACTCTCGTAAACATTATCCTATTTTGATGAAATTTGGTATAAACGTGTAAAGCAACATTTGTGACTAAGTTCGAAAACCAGCCAGATCGCTCTATCCGAAAGGGTATTTTGGGGGGCTTTGTGCCCAAAAAATGGGTTTTTTGAATTTTTTACATATAATTTTGGAAATAGTCACATTTATGTTTTTACCAATTGATTGAGCTTAAAAAAAACACACAATTTGGTATTTTGATCATTCCTCTACGTAAATTGGTTACCGAGATATTGAAAGTGCTAAACACAGTACGTTGTCTAATGTTATTCTTATGAAGAAAATTTTTATATCTAGCTTATTTATGAACGTATACTGATAAAACTTGGTATATGGCTGCAACTGGTTGTGGTTCATTGATATTAGCTAAAAAAAATTTTGCTAAACGCTCCCGTAGCAGCAAACCTGCGTACTCAGCCCCATGTTATTCTTGAGGATAATAATTAAATGCTATGTCTCCCCTAATTATGAACATAAATTAATCAAAACTGGTATATAACTTTACCTATAGATGAGTTATATTGATATTAGCATAAAAACCCATTTGTTGTGTTCCTTGATGCAGCAAACCTGCGTATTCAGCCCCAATGTTATTCTTATGGAGAATAATTAAAATTGTATATATTGCTTATTTGTGAATATATTTTTATGAAACTTGGTAAGTGGCTTTATGTAGTATTAAGACAGTTACATCTCAATTGGAAATTCGCTGAGTATACAGGTTTGCTGCGACGGGGGTGTTTCATAAATCTATATAAAAAGGCAAACCATCTCAAATGAAAACCACAAGTATGACACCCATGAATCTGATATTTAAATTAAAGGTCTCAGTGAGAAAATTCGAGGATCAATTTTAGTATTTTGATGCAACCTCTCTGAAGGCCGTAATTTAAATAACAGGTAGAAGTTAAAGTGTCAATATATTAACAGGTCCCATTGAAAATTTGACCAGCTGTGTGATATGATTTGACTATAATACTGAAATCTAGTGATAAAGCGAAAAGCGTGTTGATTGAGCTATACTGAACAAGCAAAGGCCCAACAAGCTTTTGGGCCAAGCAAGTAGTTAAAATTATAATCCACATCGGTCTCTATTGTACCAGTTGGTGGACATTCTGCTATTTGATAGCTTACTTTACGACCCAATGCTATAAATAGTCCATCTTTTAAAAGACGGCGATTGCAGGTACTGTAGCTGTTTTAGGGAACGCCAGATTTGCCTAAATCTAATTTTTATTGAAACCCCAAACCGCAACAGTCAAAAAAAGACAATAGATGTTACAGTGGATCGAGTTTGCCAGGTTGTACATGACAGTTGCTGACACCGTATAAATATGTACCAATACTGCCAACTAAATAATAAAAATAGTTTCCACTAACCAGCTTAAAAGCTGAGAATGTTCAGTAAATTGGCAAAATTGCATGATAATAAAAGTAGGCTTGCTAAAATCCACTAACAGCAAAAGATAAACCGAGTAAGAGAAAGATGATCTGAAAGCTGTAATTTTAATTAATACCCCCGTCGCAGCAAACCTGCATACTCAGCGAATTTCCAATGAATAACATAACACATTAAAAAACTTAACAGGATTTATAAGAACTATTCACAAACAAGAGATATTTAAAATATTAATTATTCCCCATAAGAATAACATTGGGGATGAGTACGCAGGTTTGCTGCAACAAGGAACACAAAATAACGGGTTTTTATGCAAATATCAAAAGAACTCATCTTAGTGAAGTCACATACCAAGTTTCATTGATATGCATTCATAAATAAGTGGTATATAACATTTTAATTATTTTCCATAAGAATAACATGGGGACCAAGTACCTAGGCTTGCTGCTACGGGAACCATAGGCGAAAAATTGTTTTTTTGTACAAACAACAATAAACCACTACCAGATGAAGCCATATACCAAATTTCGTCAGTTTATGTCCATAAATAAGCGAGATATACAATTCTTCTTTTCCTCCATAAGAATAGCATTAGACAACATACTGTGTTTAGCACTTTCAATATCTCAGTAACCAATTTACGTAGAGCAATGATCAAGATAACAAATTGTTTGTTTTTTTATGCTGAATTAAATGGTGAAAATTAAAATTTGATTTTAATAAAAATTACATGTGGAAACCCCAAAAAAACCATTTTTGGGGTACAAAACCCCACCAAAACCCCCGTTCGGATGGTGCGATTTGTCTAGTTTTCGAACTCGTTCAAATAAATGGTACTTTACACGTTTGTACCAAATTTCATTAAGATCGGACCTCTTTTACGAGAGTTATCGTGCTTACGGACACATATACATATATACAAATTTGAACGAATGGTGTTTTTGGCATCTGGGGACCTCAAAATGAAAAGTTATCATGGTCTCGGGCTTAAGTCTTACCATGAGGCCTACGGTAATAGCTTCTTCCCTATAGGGGAAATTCGCTAAAAGGTGGCTCCAGTCCTCTGCTTCTACCAGTTTCTCACATAAGGCCAACTTTAACTTTCAAAGTCTGTCCCTCCTCGGATTATCCGATTTTGTTGATTCATGGTTCATTTTAATTAGAAAAAGAATACATAGTTATTTTAGTTACAAATATAGTATTTGTATTTGTGAAATCGAAATGTTGCTCTCTCAAATCACTAGGTATTTTTTGTCTCTTTAATAAAATTACACAAAAATCAACGATATCGGATAGTCCGTTGAGGGACGTGTTGAAGTTAGCATTGGCCATGGGGGAAGCATATATAGAAACTCCAAATGTGTCGTAACTATAGTGTGCCCACACTTTGAAAAAAAACCTCAGTTAAACAGTGCAGTGCAGGCGTGAGAAGTTCTAAAATATAAGTTTACACGTCAGTAGATGTCACTCCACCGTCCTCTACTCCCCGCACTCTCAAAAGGAAGGCGGCGAAGTCCCAGCCGGGTCCTCCCAAGGAAAGGGACGATTATCTGTCATTTCACACATGAGCACCTACAACACGACACAGGGGCCCCCGGAGGCTGGGTGATGTCAAAGGTTCTGACTGACTTGAGTCCCACCACAGTTCTGTCTAGGTGAGAGATTGGACAGGGACATTACTACAAAAATGTATTGGGATGGGGGAGTTAGCACCTTCCTAATTTACGGAGGGAGGTTGTATCACAGGTAAACGATTTAAGTGGTTTCTAGCAATCGTATCTTTTATATGAAATTTGTTTTCCAAAAATCAAGTGGAAGGCGGCGAAGTCCCAGCCGGGTCCTCCCAAGGAAAGGGACGATTATCTGTCATTTCACACATGAGCACCTACAACACGACACAGGGGCCCCCGGAGGCTGGGTGATGTCAAAGGTTCTGACTGACTTGAGTCCCACCACAGTTCTGTCTAGGTGAGAGATTGGACAGGGAAATTACTACAAAAATGTATTGGGATGGGGGAGTTAGCACCTTCCTAATTTACGGAGGGAGGTTGTATCACAGGTAAACAATGTAAGTGGTTTCTAGCAATCGTATCTTTTATATGAAATTTGTTTTCCAAAAATCAATAATGATAATGTATTTGAAAACACTTTAGATTTGTTTCAATTTTACAGGGGGGCTAGAAATGGTGGGGATCACTAGTGAAAACTGAAAATTTGGTTGCGTATGAATGTGTTTGGGAAGTTTCTACACCTTTTAGAGGAAGTATTTTCAATACATTGACGTTAAATTATTATATCACAACAACTAAAAGTCCCATATAAATTTTGATATCGTTATTGTTCCCGAAATTGAGAAACTTTTAGTGAATTTATCACAAAGTCCATTCTATAAAATCATAATGAGAAAAGAACGGAATGCAACAAGGCCGAATTTAGCTGAATTTGATTAGTAGTGACACAGATGTTAACAGTTCAGTAAAACAGTTCAGCCTCGACAAGGGAGACAATAAGGAAATCGGGGATTTTGGCAAACATATATGTCTAAAAGTGTTTTTCTACACTTGCCAAAAAATCAGGTTTTATGAAAATTATTTACGACGTATTACGGCAAATTTATTAAAGTAATTTTTCCCTTAGTTGACTTGGCTATGTATTCTTCAGTTGCTCACTGACCTAATCAGGTGATTTGATATTACTGTTCAACATGTATCCTGTAAGTAAGTCCCAAAGAGAGCCCTCGACGGCTCTCTGACTGGTCGACCAATCTGCTAGTGCAGAGGTCGACATTGGGTACAGCAAAATGAAGCTATCACAGTATTGGTAAGTCTTTTGGCTGTCCAGTGTGACCAACTTCCCTTCCTTGGTTCCTCCTTGACTCTTCTGGGGGCTTGACTCCCAGTTGAGCCTGGATACCCAGTCTAGTCGAAGTCCTTGGAGGGAGTAGTGGATCTTCCTTGCAGCCTGGGACGGGTACCTGGGAGGAAGGGCCCTTACCCGACGGTCTTCGGTCTGCCGGGCTGGGGAACGAACCGTCCTGGGGCCACCCGACCCCTGAGAGGTTGGAGGCTCTGTGCGATGGCGGTCCCTGTCTGGTGGACTTAGGGGGACGTCGGGTTAGAGGGCGAATCGTCCTAGGGTGTTGTCACCCACAGAGCCCAGGAGCTAAGTAAGGATCTCTCTCCCTTTCTGGAGCGAGGCAGATTGACCCCATCCTACCACCTTTCCCGTCCATCTTTTCCCTCTTTCCGGTGGCTGCACAATATCCCAAGGGAGACGTGCCTAGCCGGCTATGCCGGGGCCTCCTAATCCCCCAATAAACAAACATGTCCCAAAAAGAGTTAATCTATTACTTCCGGAAATACGATTAAGGGCATTTTAAAATTGTCAGGCGTTAAAAAGATAGAGGAAATCAATCAAACGCAAGTACAACCATTTCATTCAGAAGCCTGACAGTAAAAGGATGAATACGAAACTAAACCTATTCGTTTGTTGAGTTATTGACGGATTAATATTTCAATAGTAAGCTTATCTTGCCACTAACAAGCTTCTCGGCTGGGGAGACAACGAAAAGATTAATTTCATCCTCCTTCGCTCACAAAGTAAAATTTGCATCGCCTCCATGTTTCTTTGCATATAAGGCAATTTTCTAACGACCATTCACCTTAATTTGCATAAAGTAAGATCGATCGACCATCCCACTTTTACGTAATACAAAATTGCAGAAGAGCTACGAACAACTTGTGGAGAACGTATTCTCAAGTAAATTACCTGCATGTTTAAGAGCTATATTGTAGCTTTGAAGGCACTAGAGACGAAAACAAGGGGTTTTAGAATATTTGATAAGTTTAGCTTGTCTTAAAACGATAGTAATAATGTTAAATGTCGTAGATTTAAAATGTATCGGAATTCACAAATAATTATTTTATGGGGAAATTCTTTAACCAGGTAAGGTAGGCCTGAGTCCTATTCCCTTTCTGCGGGCTACGGCCCTTTTTGGGAACCATTCCGGCGTTTGCATAAGTGAGATAAGAACCCGTATAAACTCATTTCAGAATGTCTGGCCTGGGATGAAACATGGTTGAAACCCAAGGCCTCCCGAATGTCAGGTACAATTTCAATTTAACTTATTTGAATGTTACGCGACAGGGCTTTTTCACCTGATACTGTTCGTATTGTCTCTCCAAATTACATTTTCTTCGAATCTTTTCTCCCCAATTGACATGTACCCCAACTAAATCTTGTCTCCCCAACTAAATTTACTTGTAATCGTGTCACCTCAATTCATATTTACTTCTAATATTATCCCCCTAAATCACAATTACTTCAAATCTTGCCTCGTCAATTCAAATTTACTTTGAATTCTATCTCCCTAAATCACATTTACTTCTAATATTATCTCCCCAATTCACATTTACTTCTAATATCGTCTCCCTTAGTCACATTTACTTCTAATATTGTCTCCCTAAGTCACATTTACTTATAAAATTGTCTCCCCAGTTCACATTTACTTCTTTAACTTGTAATGTTTTATCTCCAATTTACTTATAATCTTTTCTCCCCGATTCATATTTACTTCTTCTTCTCTCCTTAAATCACATTCACTTCTAACTAATCGAAATATACCATTTTATAATATAGAATACACTTTTTAACATTCACACCTTCAAGGAGTTTTCACTTCAACGTTTTCAAACCTGGACATCAGATAAATGACAGTCACCCATCGTTACATGGTCCAATACAACCACTAGAGTAAACAACCAGACCCTACCCAAACTGTTAAGCAGTTAAGCTGTTGTTGGTGGTTGTGGTTTTTTCGTTTTATGTTTGTTGGGGGGTGGTGTTCTTGTTTTGTTTATGCAACCTCCAACTACATTTCATGTCGTGCTCCTTATCAACCTCTTATCACGCCGCGATCAGATCGCCTCCCGCCAGAAACCAGGCCACTTTCCCTCGCGACTTTCCCCTGCTCCTTCTTGCCCCCGGTCGTTGGTCGTGGCCGCGGTCGTGGTCGTTAATCGCCTCAGGGAGAGCGGAACGACCCGGTGCGGGTCTCGGGTATTTATTTACAAACACTAGTGAAGAAATCCGCCTTCACTGTGTAGTTTGTTCGATCGTTTTCTCTGATTGCTTTCTTATGATCTGCGGCAGTTGGGATGCTTTCAAACTTAATTGATTTTTCAATGTATATAAAGGTTTATGTGAAATTAGTTTTATTTACTTTTGCGGCCTTTTCAAGATGTTTTACCTTATTTCACGTTATAAATCTAACACCCAATAAATGTTAATTTTCTTCATTTTTTATCATGATCAAAACGTTGTTCTACTAACCATTAGGTCAAGCTTTGAACAACAATAATCGGCTCTCAAGGGTAACTCTCAATGGCAAATGGTAAGTGCGTATTGTTTCAAGTCCATGCAAAAGGTGAACATATTTTGCTTTGGGATGGAAATGGCAAATCGCATAATTGCAAGCTCTACCAACATTTGTATTTACGGATAAATTATTATAAGGAGTGTTATTCCTAAAAAATTAATAACGTCTTTATAGAATATGTCCATCTCTTCTTCACCGTCGTAAGTTAATCCTCGTTCGTTATTTTAAAAGCGAATATATATTATATCGATATATTATATATATTCAAGTGATAACACTGGACTGTAAATGATTTTCATGAATTTGCAGGAGCATATTTTTATTTGTTTCGAGTCACATGACGATGAACATCTGCAAATCAAAAACTTAATAAACACGGTCAGGAATTCGGAAACCTCCAGAGGTTACGGGGAATCGTGCATCTCACGGAGGGACTTACTACTTACCACATCTGCCCAGCCACCCAGCTGTCGGTCTGGCTGTGGGTCTGTAATCACTGTAATCTCTCACCAGAGCCGCGACGTAGCTACACGATAATCTGTAGGGTGCCATAGATAATGGGGGGGCGATGGACGTCTGCCGTGACGATTGAGCGGGCCTTGGACTTAGGCCTTGGCCTTCGGCCTAGCCAGAATTGGGACTGGGTTGATTCTGGGACTCTTTTGATTGCAACTTTGTCTTGAGTTATGTATGATCCAGCATCAAAGCTGTTTGCACTGGCATGGTGGTTAGAGGGCAAACACTCCCTACGTTACACACTGACTGCAACGACATGGCACAACGTTACAACCTAACACCATGAAACATATTGACCCCATCAATCATATATCATGAAATTATTACAAATGTTAAAAGGGATTCCCCATTGTTGATTGAGAAATGGGGTAGTATAATCAGCGCTATGTAACAATTTTACTTTTTAAAATAAAGTTTAAGGGTTATAATTCATTTGTGATTTGTTCAAATAAAGCATAAGCACTACGACAACTGTATAGACGACTAATTATTTAATTTTATCTCAATAGTTTTAATTCCTAATAGTTTACGTAATTGATCCACGATTATAAAATTGACAGTTTAGTTTTAAACCACATTTCAACTTCAGAATAAACCCTTTATATCAATAAAGAACGTTACTTACTTGTAAAATAGGTTAATCCTAGGCTAAAATAAATGTTAGTTTTGTAAAATAGTAAAAATAGGGAGATTAAAATAAGAATAACTTTTGTTAAGTTCTTAAAAAACTATAATTATTTTTTTTCCTGTTGGATTTAACAATATTCTAGGCGTTTTGTAGCGGAGAGAATGAATGAATGCTGTGTTTCATAACAGAAGGAGGGGTTACAACTATGAATAAATGCGATTCATACTTACGCAAGTTTTTAAAATCAAAATTAACTAAAACTCATACTAAACCAACCTTCACACTAATTATACATTGGTCAAGAACAGCTGCGGCAAAAATGTCAGTCATGCGAAGAACTTAGGCAGGTAAATAACCTCAAGGGCGAAGCAGAGCGACGCGGCCAAAGTTGTACACATTCCTCCCAAGCCGACGACTGACGGTCTGTTTTTAACCACAGGTGACCAATTGTAAAACCGTCTAGTTCTCGTATAAGGCTTAGTCGATTAAAGCTGTTATGATAGAAGAACCAAAACGCGTCGTTTGAGACGCGTGGGTTGTTGTGGTTATGTAGTGGAAATGTAGGGAATTATAACACTGTAATTACAGTGTTAAAGTATTGTAGTACCACTGCTTAAAGTCATTTGTGTAGTTTACTGTATAGTTCAGAACATATCATTGAGAAATGAAGTTAATATTAATGAAATGAAATATAGAATAATTAATTATAATATTATTCTTAATAATAATCATATAAATAAATAAATTAATAATTCATAAATTATTTGTTTATATTATAACTTGAAGAATATTTCATTCGTTAAAACGATTAATTAAAATACATAAAATCGCGAGACTGCTTGATTTAAATAGTCGCCCAATTAGTTTCTTCGTCGATTTATTAGTTAAATATTTAATGCATTATGAATATCACTTTCCCAATGATCGGGACAGCCTCGTTTAAACAAAATACAACAAGTCAATATAACAATGCTATCAATTTGGTGGGCTTTTGAGGCCGAATAAATTATTATTTCTTAATGCAAACAGAGTATTTTTAGGGTTATCGTCTATGTCTTGAATATCATATTTTTTTAAATTTGAACTTTTAAAAACGTCAGCTAAAAATGTATATATGGTTCCTCTTGCGCCAATTAATATACCCGCTGTCCAAAACGAATGTTTCGACATGTTAGCCATTTATTATAACGTTATTAAGGATTAAGAAATTTAGAAACAATATGATGTTCCATTCAGTGGGAATGAGAAGATTGGACCTAAAATTTAAATATAAAATCACAGTGACATATAACATATACCAAAACCCTATACTAATTCATCTAAAGTTCATACACGATAAATATTGTATCCTATGACGATTGTTTTGACGTGAACTGTACTGACGCATTAAAGTCGTGTCTATGAACATGTGCAAATTTGTATGTACAAGAGAGTTTTTAGAGTAGAGCTTTTTGGTGTGCCAGTACGGGATTTTCTACCATTCAGTTTATCTCCTTAAGCATTCCGGGCGTTCCGGGCGTTATACAGTAGCACTCAGCAACTTGACATCGTATATATTACTTTTACCGCTCCTTATCAGCAAGTAACGGGTTTAGAGGTCAGTCGCTCGGGACGCACAACTAGCTGCTTATCAACAACCTGTTCCCCTACAGCTTGAATGTAATATAACTGAAGCTAGTGTATTTACCGGTACTGCTGGTTTGTGTAGAATGAACTAAATTAATGATTGTAGCCAGGGCCGGATTTAGATGTTTGCCGCCCCTGTGCAAAATTAACACCTGCCCCCCCACGCACACACACACACTTATTTCACGTTTCACACTAGATAATGTTAAAACAAAAACTCTAACAGTCACAGTAGTTAATAACGAGTTCGCACACAGCACGCTGATGTGAGGGAAGTGAATTTCCACATAAAAACTTGTAAAACTAAAAATAAGTGTAAAAACATACATTTTTCCAATTGTTATTGAAATCTGAAAATATTGATTTTTTGGCTGTTCTGATACTCCTGGTTTCATTTACTTGCAAAGCTGGAAATACAATTTTGCGCATTATAAGGTTAGGAGAAGGTCCAGACAGGCTTGAAAGTAGGTGTGAGGTTGCTGGGGATGATAAAAGTACTCTAACAAAGGAATAACAGGCTTTTCTAGTGTAAAACCCTATAAGACAACGTACTGTGTTTAGTCGATACACATTTTCTTTAATAACTCGGTAAATATTTATGGTAGAATGACGAGAGAGGGCTTACAATTTTCGCCTCACTAATTCCCATCTTTTTACATGCATTTATTTTGCATCTGGGGCTTTTCTGACCCTTTTTGGGCCCAAAAACCCGAAATTTGAAAGATTATTCCCCAAAAAAGGGGTTTAGAGTTTTTCGATTGTTTTGCCCAACGAACTTGTCCAACTGATTATAGAAAGGAACGTCCCTACCAAATTAGAAGTAAATCGGACAAAAAATGCGACCGCTAGAGTGCAAACACATATTTATATATATAATTTTGAACGACCCCCCAAAACGTGTTCAGGGGGTCACGTTAGGAACTTCTATGGTGGTCCCGGGCTTAAGTTTCACCGTGCAGGTCATGCTAATAGTTCACTTTCCATAGGAAATTCACTAATAACGGTAGTCGACAATAACAACTTCAAGCGGCAAAAAGATGCGCGAGCAACCCAATATTTTCATAGCCACAGCTAGTAGGCAAGGCCTGTACCGGCTCTATATATATATATATATATTTTTATAGTCATTCATGCTAATTTTTTTAGGGCAGTGCGAGCCGTGCTCCAACACGGCGCGGCAGTTTTTTGAGGTTGGGGGGGGGGGCGCTAGGCGCTTATGACGGGTCGTGGGGTAAGGGTGGGGGGCATATTCCGTAGTTTTCGAATAAATAAATTGTAAATATATAATATTAACCCGGCTGATTTTGTTAACTTTTTGTATATTAGTATTTTAAGTTGTTGAAAGGCATTATTGGGAAGAAAGTTGTGTATTCACCATGTTGCACCTTCATTATACTTAAACTTTCAATGTACATATCAGATAACATATCCTCCGCTCCCCTCAGTTCCAAATTGAGAAGTTGTTTTTACCTATATCGATTTGTGACAACTTCAGGGCATTCTGATTAGTACCATATTGCGAATGTGCTGGATAAAACTTAGAATACTTAGAAAGAAATACTTAGAAATAAAATTACAATGTTAAAATATCAAGTTACATGATGCAACTAATTGTTTTAATCCGCTCTCTTCGATTATTTTAAAGTACTTCCTAGATGAGGAAAATATGCATTGGAGATTGGAGAGTATTGAACCAAGGTTTCATCTTTAATTGAAGTTGTAATGATTCGAGTTTAATATTGCTATTATATGTAATAAGGGGGGAAATATGATGCGCCCCCATCAGATTTTGGCGCCCCTTTCGACCTGTAAGGTCTACGGTTTTGGGAACGAAAAAACATTCTTTTGACCAGACAAAATTATTTAGTATTTTTGGTCCAGAGACTCTTTTAGCGAATTTCCCCTATAGGGAAGAAGCTATTACCGTAGTCGGCATGGTAAGACCTAGGCCCGGGACCATGATAACGTTTCATTTTGAGGTCCCCAGACCCCAAAACACCATTCGTTCGAAACTGTATATATATATATATATATATAAAGCAACATTTATGACTTTAAGTTCGAAATCCAGCCAGATAGCTCTATCCGAAGGGGTATTTTGGGGGGGTTTGTACCCCAAAAATGGGTTTTTTGAATTTTTTATATATAATTTTTGAAATAGTCAAATTTTATTTGTCACCATTCAATTAAGCTTAAAAAACACACAATTTGGTATTTCGATCATTCCTCTACGTCAATTGGTTACCGAGATATTGAAAGTGCTAAATACAGTACGTTGTCTAATGTTATTCTTATGGAGGAAAAGACAATTTTTATATCTCGCTTATTTATGAACGTATACTGATGAAACTTGGTAAACAGCTTCATCTCGTTGTGGTCTATTGATATTTGCTAAAAAAAAATGGTTTGCCAAATTCTCCCGTAGCAGCAAACCTGCGTACTCAGCCCCATGTTGTTCTTATGGAGAATAATTAAATGCTCTGTCTCCCTTAATTATGAACATAAATGAATACAAACTGGTATACGACTTCACCTAGTTGAGTTATATTGATATTAGCATAAAAACCCATTTTTTGTGTTCCTCATTGCAGCAAACCTGCGTACTCAGTCCCAATGTTATTCTTATGGAGAATAATTAAAATTGTATATATCGCTTATTTGTGAATATATTTTTATGAAACTTGGTAAGTGGCTTTATGCAGTATTAAGACATTTATATCTCCATTGGAAATTCGCTGAGTATACAGGTTTGCTGCGACGGGGGTATTTTCGTATTACTCTGTGTCTATACATGCGAAGGGAGAAAGTAAAACATAGATAATATAGTAAAAGGGATAAAGTATGATTATATGATTC
The DNA here is from genome assembly GCA_963675035.1 of Allygus modestus. Taxonomy (NCBI): domain Eukaryota; kingdom Metazoa; phylum Arthropoda; class Insecta; order Hemiptera; family Cicadellidae; genus Allygus; species Allygus modestus. The sequence goes on along the minus strand of OY776111.1, from coordinate 434,588,265 downwards.
ATATTATCGTCTGCCCGATATCATGCCCGATTATCGTCGCTTCCGCATTATTATCACATGTATAAACAAAAATTAAACATCTTAAGTATGATAACAGACTATGATTTATTATCATCTGTAATCCGCTTCCTGAATCCAAACCAAAATTAAACATCTTATTCCGATTTCCTCACTGACTCATTTATCCGTCAACCGGCCGGAATTGTGACAATCTCCTAGTCACCGGCTCTGGAAAAATCAGTGCCTGCGTGTGAAAAGATAGGGAAAAGAGCATTGCGGAAGTCCGCAGGATCCCTGTTTGCGGCTACGATAACAATGTTATCAACATCCTATAAACGAAATTTGACAGAAAAGAGTTAATTCTATACTCACGCTCTTTTCAGAATTTCAAAATAGTCTTTCTGACTTAATTAAACAAATTTAAAAATTAGGAAAAAAGGAACATTTTTAGATAATATTTTCCTTTTTAATATTACACATTAACTTTAATTAAAGGTTTATGTAGCAGCTGTAAAGAGGGATCCTGCAAACAATTTCGTAGCGCTGTGCGGAAGGGGTGGACCAGAGCCTTAATTAATATTGGTAGTTCCTCGAGCGGATTTTATACAAAGTTAACTGGTGCCGTAATTCAGTAAAAAATAATCTTTTTAAAATAAGATATACTAAAAAAAAACTCTTATTAGTTTTGTATTACAACTATATATTGCGTGAACTTAATTTTACGTAGAAGATTAAAGAGGTATAAATTATTTGAAGTTATGATTGCATTCATAAATATCAGAGCTATGAGCTGAATCATGAAGTTGTATACCTGCACCGCGGGTCGTAGGCGTTGGGCGCGAGTGTGCGTGCGAGAGTAAAGGGTCCTCCAGTCAACACCTCACTATGCCTAGCTGGGGGGTTTTGAGACGTAACCGTCAGTCTTATCTCAGAGCTATGGGTGGGGGGTATTGGTTGATGGGGAGTGGGCGGGGGCGGCAAGTTTGGTCTTTGCACGGGCGCTGAAAAACTGACGGGCCGCCCCTGGGCAAGGCAACTAACTCGACTGACTGAAGGACAGCGAGAGTGATTAGATTGACTTAGGCCTCGGGTACGATACGAGTGGCGAGCGGTACATTGAGCGGCTCTCGAGCGACGCGGTGGCTACGGTAAAAGCGGTAAACATTTGCCCCAGCGTTTGTGATAGCCGTCTTCAATGCACGCTAAATAATGCAACCAGAAAACAGAGCGGCGCACAAACGGCGCAGCTCACGCCGCTCGCCGCTCTTATCAAGTAGTAGATAGGAACGACAGTGATGGACTGGACTGATGGAACAGCAGAGCGGCAGAGCAGGGATTCGATTGCTTAGCTCGACTAGTACTTTTTTTGCGGACAGTGGAGATTAGCACAGAAACATTGTGCTCCTTTTTGCACTTTCCGAACAAAGACGCCGCCTATTTATTTTCACTCATAGCAATATCGAAATATCACTACTGGTTGTATCACTAAGTATATTTAAAAAATTTGCCGCCCCCCAAAATTTGCCGCTCCCCAAAATTTGACGCCCTGTGCAGCTGCACATATTGCACATGCCTAAAGCCGACCCTGATTGTAGCACTTCAAACTGTAGTTGAGTACACAAGTTAAGAAATACAAAAGTGCAAGGGAGGAAATATCTTTGTACTACACAAGTTAAGGAAATGCTTTTGAAAAAGGGTCTATATACTTAATGTCTATAAAATAATAAAAAAACTTAGTTTGAATAAATCTAATTTCATATCCATAAAATTCCGAGGTGTCAATATTTGTATACCATTTAAAATTACGTATCTAATCACGAAACTCGATTTGATAATCAAAGAAACTTAAAATGTAAGATAAAGCATCGGCGTTGTAAGACTTTCAAAATTGTAATGTAGTGTTTTACAACAAAGCCAATCCAAAACTTAAATTTATGACCAGTTCGTAAACCATCCCTCTTTTACCAATCGTGAAGGTGGGTCAGGTGAGGGGTCGGCGTCGGTGGTGCCCCGGGAGTTGTTACAGGTCAAAGGTGATGACGGAGGTCACCTAACTCGTGACGGCCCCAGAACCCAAGAAACCCCTCCCCCCTCCTACGAGCTAGTTATGTGAAGTCCCTCTATGTTATCAGGGCAAAGGAAAAGTTAAATGTTCCGTTAAGATATCACGTTTTTAGAAAACTTAGGGCGTTTTCTTAGTTTATTTTTCAAAATTGAATTTAACGGATGTGACTTAACAATGTTTGTAAATATGTTTCCATTTACAATGCTAATAAGTATGCGAAACTGTACGAATTTGTTTCAATACAGTATGGCCAACTGGTGTGGTCAATTAATTGATAGCTTGAACCTTCCAGTAAGTGGTTTTCATGTCAATAGATATTTATTTGCATCAGATAAAAAGGTAATTTTTTTACAATTGCAAAGCATTGCAGATTACATCCGCCTTTTTGAGAGGTTGATTTTGTATCGTTAATTAATTATTTAAACTGTATTTTTATTCTATTTTGAACACATTATGTGGGAACAATTTGGTGGTACAAATTTACTTTTCAAAAATAATTAAAATGAATTCGTAAAATGCTTATCTTTGATAACCTCGTAAAATTAAATCACAAAACCTTAAACTTGAGATATCAATGTAGAGAACAATTTTATCTGTATGGGCTGATTAAACTCACTTAATCTAATACGTAAGTAAATTTACTGTTTGTGTTAAAGTTTGTGCTTGGACTAAACTACCCCTACTGCGTATTTTTATTATGAAATAAACATGTAATTCTTTCTTAGGGCGTTTGTTGAATTTTTAAATGATGCTAACAATTAAGTTAAACCGAGTCAAATGTCGTTTACATTTATTTACATTATCCTACAGATAACTTAAATAAAAGGTGAAAAATGTATCATCTCTGATAGTTATCTCCCACTGATACGCCTGTATCATCATCCCAGCATTCCCAACAAGCATAGGGTCTACAGTTAGAATCCGGCAATCCTCAGTAAACCACATCTTCCCACAACGTAATCCTACAATTCAATTAAGTGGCGCCATAATTAAAAACATTCTCTCCCACAGACCATCTGGTGAAGATTACATCTCTAATTAAACCGAATCCTCATCTTGATCTAAGATATCCTGGGGTTCCGACTCCTACGCGGGTTCGTGTTCGCCCACTGTCGTCCTCCGGGCCCTCCCTGTGACGGGTTGATGTCCCTCGGCCCTGTCATCAACCTGAGCTGATCCCACCTGCGACACCAAAACTGGCGACCACGCCCTCAAGAGGTTGGGGGGTGTGGGGGCCAAGGTTGCTAGCTGCTCTAGTGGGCTGTGATAGGTAAACATTGAGGTTCTTGAAAATATTTTGAACATTTATAGTCATGATTTTGTTTACTCGGTGAAACTGTAAAATTTACTCTTTATTGATGTTTTATGCATGGTGCAGTTATTTTCCAAATTAACATCTACATTGTTTGAAATAATTTTGATACTTGTTGGATTAACTTTTTTTAAATAGGTCAAAACGTTATCATTTCAACCTAAAACTGCCTTTTTAGTGAATTTCCTTTGGAAAGTGAACTATTAGCATGACCCGCACGGAGAAACTTAAGCCCGGGACCACCATAGAAGTTCCTAACGTGACCCCCTGAACACGTTTTGGGGGGTCGTTCAAAATTATATATATGTATATATATATATATATATATATATATATATATATATATATGTATAGACATATATATATATATATGTATGCACTCTAGCGGTCGCATTTTTTATCCGATTTACTTGAAATTTGGTAGGGACGTTCCTTTCTATAATCTGTTGGACAAGTTCGTTGGGAAAAACAATCGGAAAACTCTAAACCCATTTTTTGGGGATTAATCTTTCAAATTTTGAGTTTTTGGGTCAGAAAAGCCCCAGATATAAAATTGATGCATGTAAAAAGATGGGAATGAAAGTTTTAAGCCCTCTCTCGTCATTCTAGCGTACATATTTACCGAGTTATTAAAGAAAATGTGTATTGACCAAATACAGTACGTTGTCTTATGGGGGTTTTACATTAGAAAAACCTGTTATTCATTTGTTGTTGTACTTTTAACATCTCCAGCAACCTCACGCCTACTTTAAAGCCTGACTGGACCTTCTCCTAACCTTATAATGCACAAAATCGTATTCCCAGCATTGCAGGTAAATGAAACCAGGAGCATCAGAGCAGCCAAAAAATCAATGTTTTCAGATTTCAATAAAAATTGGACAAATGTACGTTTTTACACTGATTTTGAGTTTTAAAAGTTTTTATGTGGAAATTCACTTCCCTCACGTCAGCGTGCTGCGTGCAAACTCGTTTATCACTTTTAACGTATAGACTACTTGTTTAATGTGGCATCCTGAATAACTTAACAGGTTTCTTCTACGTCGTACACAGTTAGTATTTAAAGAAATGAGAAAAACTGTAAATTTTCCACAAAGTTGATACAGTTTTTGATCGTTCTAATATCAAAATTCCAAATGGTGTTGTGAAAGTCATAATAACAATCTATTTTGGATAATACACTAATATGATGTTTGTATTTAGTATATTAGTGAATTTTCCTTAAAACCATTTGCTTCTTAAAACTCAGATATTGATGACCATCTTCAGCAATTTACCTATTAATTATTTTCCCACAATTTATTTTTTGGCACATAGACAAATAGATCGAGGTCACCGCAAAAAGTAAGGTATTTTACGTTTAAATTATATCAGAGCTTCTTGACTCCAGAACTTGAGCTTCTCCAGATTCTTGAACTCTCGAGAGAAGTATTTACCAGTCAATGACCCAAAGACGAATGAACTGAAGAGGAGTGTGGAGATTGGGAGTAGGAGGGAACCCTGAGCGAGTCCCAATCAAGACATTTCATGTTGTTCCAGATTTATTATGCACTTGTCTCAAAGTAGTTTATACCACACTCAAGTGATTTTTAATGGTAGGAAAAGAAGGCGTACTAAAGCGAATGTACGACTCACACTATTCTATCTAGTCAAATCAGCCAGATATATTGTTAATCTTCATAATTTGTTTGAGAATTTCCTTTAAACAAATATTCATAAATATTAAAATAGGATATATAACCAAACAAAGTTGTATTTTACTGTACAATGTTCCTAATGGTGATTAATTTAAAAAACAATACCGTTAAAATAATTCTGAAAGTTACTTTCCAACAAGAGTTTTTTGTTGTTGTTTATTTTTAGACCAAATATAAAAGTCAGTTAGAGTTAGTGTGCATTCCTTTGGTTGTGAACGATAAATTAAATAACATTGTTAATTTTTCAGTTATAAACTATAAAAACACCATTCTTTCGAAACTGTATATATATATATATATATACCCCTAGCAGCAAACCTGCGTACTCAGCGAATTTCCAATGCATATATATGTATCTTAATACCACATAAAGCCACATACCAAGTTTCATCAATATACATTCATAAACAAACGATTTATGACATTTTAATTATTCTCCATAAGAATAACATGGCGGCTGGGTATGCAGGTTTGCTGAAGCAAGGTACACAAAAAATGGGGTTTTATACAAATATCAATATAACTCATGTAGGTAAAGCCACATACCAAATTTCATTAATTTATTTTCATAATTAAGGGAGATAACACGTTACTTATTCTTCATAAGAATAACATGGGGCTGAGTACGCAGGTTTGCTGCTACGGGAGCCTTTGGAAAAAAATTGTTTTTTTGAGCAAATATCAATGGTCCACAACCAGATGAAGCTGTATACCAAGTTTCGTCAGTATACGTTAATAAATAAGCGAGATATAAAATTTGTATTTTCCTCCATAAGAATAACATAAGACAACGTACTGTGTTTAGCACTTTCAATACCTCGGTAACCAATCAAATCAATCGGTAGAGAAATGATCAAAATACCAAATTGTGTGTTTTTTAAGCTGAATCCAATGAAAAAAAAAACTAAAATTTGACTATTTCCAAATTTATATGTAAAAAATTCGAAAAACCCATTTTTGGGGTACAAAACCCCCCCAAAATACCCCTTTGGATGGAGCGATCTGGCTGGTTTTCGAACTTAAAGTCATAAATGTTGCTTTACACGTTTATACCAAATTTCATCAAAATCGGATAATTTTTACGAGAGTTATCGTGCTCACGGACATATATATATATACAGTATATACAGTTTCGAACGAATGGTGTTTTTGGGGTCTGGGGACCTCAAAACGAAAAGTTATCATGATCCAGGGCCTAGGTCTCACCATGCCGACTACGGTAATAGCTTCTTCCCCATAGGGGAAATTCGCTAAAGTATGTTCTTAAAATAAATAGAATTTTTAATGGTAAGGTTTCTTTTTGGATTTGGGGAGAGCTGTTGGTCGTATGTGTTTAATTAAGTTTTTGTTTAATTTCGTGTTTCGTGTGTTTGTGAGTAGATATGAAACTTTAGTAGAATTTGGCAAGACCATCAGTCAACTCTCCAATTCAATTGGGTGAGTGAGGTTCAATGAAAAATACATTATAAAATCTTAACGAAATTATTGAAAAACTGATAACTCCCCCGTGCATTTCAGTCGCATAGCGTGGCTAACCCTCTGCACCAATTCAACCTTATCCACACCCAATTATTCTCTCCTCTCCAAACAACAATTAACATTCCAACCTACCGCATGCGAGGCAACAACAACAACAACGTAGGAACCCAAACAACGCGCGTCACCAACGTCCGTCGCCTCGTGTGAAGGAATGCGTTTAATTGCACCGTTTCCATAATTCCACGGTGACGGTGGAGTGATTAGGCAGCTGGAATAACGGTCTCTGGATACTGCTTCTGTGGCTTTGAATGTCTTTGGAACAGATTTAATGGTCTGTGGTCTCTACGCTTTTGAACCAAATTTAATGGCAGCATTCCACACTTAAGTGACTTTGATGGATCGCTTCCACGGTGTTCAATGGGAGTTTAAAATTGTTTTGGAATTGTTATTTTTTTATATAAAAATTCATTCCTTTTATTTTCATTATTTTTTATGTTTTATAGCTCTCACATTTGTGTTTTTTTTCTGCAGCTTTCAAGATTGTCTAATAAAAATCTCTTTGAAGGCTCATAGGCTACTTACAAGTTCGAAAAAATTTTTAACAAATCTGAACTCAACAGCTTATTGAAAAAAATAAGTCCATTTTTGTGAGCGACTACAGGTGAAACCCTTAGCTAAATCATTGTTTAAGTGTAATTTTAATGTTTAAGTGATGTTTGGTCTTTTGGGGGGTTGAAAAACATTCAACTTCAGGTATTTATTTACACCCTGGGATTTCAAAGTTACAATGCTAATCTTATGGAAGAATAGAAATCCATTTAATTGGATATTTTACAGCTGTTGATACTGACAAAACACAGTAAGAAAAGAACATTTTTTTCAAGCTTACTTCTGCTGGCATCACAATACAAACTAATACAGTATGACCTTATATAAACTGGGTAATCCCAATAGGAAAAAAATGATCAAAGCTTGATTCGCTAGTATCTACATCTATAAAAGGCAAAGCCCTGGCTGACTGACTGACTCACTCATAACTAATTCTCCACCTTCCCATGTAGGTAGAGAGCTGAAACTTTGTTTGTACACTGATTCTTTAGGCATAAAATAGGAAAACTAAATGGTTTTCATCCTGATCTGTCCTTAGGACTCCGCCAGACACCCAGGCAAAGTTCCCATGTATTCCTTATGGACATTCATTATTGTTTGAGCTGATGAAAATACAAACAGCTGATCGTGATTCGTAGTAGTTCCACGGGCCAACCACAGAATGACACACCTGTCATAGTTTGTATAAATTATTTGCGGGGCGAAGCCTGCGGGAACAGCTAGTTTTATTATATAAACGGCAAAGCCCCCACTCACTCATCACTAATTCTCCAACTTCCCGGATTACTAGAGTGTTGAAATTTGGTACATTGATTCTTTATGTCTAAAAACGGAAAGCTAAAGTGTGTTCATACCGATTCATCCATACGGCTTTGTTCCACGGGGCTTCAAAGTTACCATGTATTCCTTTTGGACATTCGAAAATTCAAACAGCTTATCTTGATTCGGAGTAAGTAGTTCCACGGGCTAACCACAGAATGCAGCACACACAACTATCATAGTTTACGTGTCGAAGCCGCAACGGGTCTTCTAGTTGATAGTTTAAACATGTCTAGAACAGTAAAGTGTGTATAGGCTTTCGATAAACCGAAGAGACATTTAAACAATTCCCGCTTCAATCTTAAACAACCCGACATAACAAACAAGATTAACTCAAGCGAAGGACGAACTGGGAAAGCGCTCCGCTCGGGGGCTATTACAAACAAACAAACATCGGAACATAAACGCGCAAAACATCAACTGTAAACAGTGCATCAGCTGTGATGTGCACTGTGCACGTACTGGCTGTATACAGTAGCGGTCGTATAATCAGGCCGAATTCCAGTTTTTGATATAATTAAACTGAATATATCTGTAAACCTTTGTATTCCCCGAATTAATAATGTAATTTGATTAAGAAAGGGATTCAATCTTGTATTAAAATATAATACATCATTTCAGTTTAGTTCAAATTTTCCAACAAGCTTCATTTGGGTTAGTTTCATATTTGCAGTTATGCCTTGTTTATAGTATTACTAGTTACGTTTATAATTTAGCTAGTGCTATACATTTATAAAAGAGGTGGTGCTGTCTGTCTGTCTGTGTGAGTGTCTGTCTGTCGACTTATATGTTCCGTTTTAACTTAAAAACTACTGAACCAATCGAGCTGAAAATTTACATGTAGGTAGATCATTTATTTGGGTTACATATAGGCCTATTCCCATCTTGGCAATCCCTTAGGGCTCCACCCCAGGTGGCCCTTTAACTTCAATGTTATTCTTATGGGCTTATGGGTTATATAATGGATCAGATAAGTACTTAAACAGATGAAGTTGCAACAGGAATTTTAATTAGCTGTGCGAAACACGGGTATCAGCTAGTAATACATAAATTAATGAAGCCTGTTACTCAGAGAAAATGGATTCAGTGAATTGGCGTTGGATTAAGAAGTAATACTAAATCTTGCAATCAAAAATTGGATTTAAATTTATTTGTCAAAATTGATTACCAATATTACTGAGTCCGTATGTATAATTATAATTTTACAACTTTTTCAAGAGCATTTTTATCATTAAAAAGTAATTTTCATCATACCCACGCAGTGAACTATTGCTTCCAGTACTATCAGCTGTGACTGAAACCAATCGATTCCCGATAGGCCGGGTAAACAGTCCGGGTAAAACTGCAAAAAGGCCTAGGCCGGGAAAGAAGGTTCCAACATTTCTCACTAGGAGCGCTGCTATTCTACTTACAGTATTCCATCATATGATTTTTAAACAGCTGACTGTTTCTAGCAACATAAACGAATGAAACAATAACAAACCTCTGATGTGTTAGTTGTAAAAGTGTAAACGTACTCAATAATGGGTGATTTAAATATTATTAATATTCCTGAATCAATATTGAAAATACCCCCGTCGCAGCAAACCTGCGTACTCAGCGAATTTCCAATGCATATATATGTGACTCACTACTACATAGAGCTATTTACCAAGTTTCACAAAAATACATCCATAAATAAGTTATATATAGCATTTTATTTATTCTCCATAAGAATAACATTAGGGTTGAGGATGCAGGTTTGCTGCAACGAGGAAGATAAGTAATGTGTTTTATTTGCAATTATCAATACAACTGAACCAGGTGAAGCTACATACCAAGTTCTTTTAATGTAGGTTCATAATTAAGGGAGATATACAACTTTACTTATTCTCCATATGAATAACATGGGGGCCGAGTATGAAGGTTTGCTGCTACGGGGACTATCAACAAAAAACTCGTTTTTTGTGCTAATATCAATATACAACTAGTTGAAGCCACATACCAAGTTTCATCAATATACATTCAAAAATAATCGAGATATAGAATTTGATTTATTCTCCATAAGGATAACATTGGACAACGTACTGTTTTTGGCACTTTGAATATCTCTGCAACGGTTGGACGTAGAACAACGATTAAAACACCAAAATGATTGTTTTGTTGAGCTTAACACATTAATAAACAGAAATGTGAAGTTTTTAGTAAAACTATATGAGAAAAATCTAAAAACCTTTTTCCCATAAGATTAACATGGGACACGTTTTTTTTTAATTTTCTCCGCAACCACTTAACCTAGGTTAATGATTCAAAATACTGAATTTTTTTTTTTTAAGCTCTATAAAATGGCTATAACCAAAGTTGAGTGTTTTTAACATTTTGGGGTCAAATTTGCATAAAAAGAAATTTTTGGAAAATTGTAAACCCCATAAAACCCTCTTCCCATAGTGCGATCGATCTGGTTTTCGAAGTCATAAATGCTACTCTCCACATTTGTGCCAAATTTCATCAAAATCGGATGTTTCTTTCAAAAGTTATCGCGGTAACGGACACACACACACACACACACACACACACACACACACACACACACACACACACACACACACACACACACACACACACACATATATATACATATATATAAATTTGAACAAATAGTGTTTTTGGCATCTGGGGACCTCAAAACGAAAAGTTATCATGGTCTCGGGCTTAAGTCTTACGATGCCACCTACGGTAATAGCTTCTTCCCTATAGGGGAAATTCGCTAATAAAAGGTGGTATGATGAAAAGTACTGTTCATAACTTGTCCGAAAGTGCTACACCGGTGCTTGATCGAATTCAAGTACTCGGCTTCGCCTCGTACTTGAAACTCGATCGTGCACCGGTAACAGCCACTTTCCGGACTTGTGGCGAAATATAATATTTCACGGTCATTATGGAAGTAAACATACATATCGCTAACTAAAAATATTTATAAATTAAATATTAGATAAATAAAAAAAAACTTGCCTAAAGGTCCACCAGATGTTGAAGCACATTGTGTTGAGCCAGAAGAACGCAGCCAGGAACATGAAGTGCATGGAGATTGCTGAAACAGAAAAATGCGTAAGTAATAACAAATAATTAGGGGCCGAGCTTAGCTTGGAGGAAAAGATATATTGATGCTTTACCACGTTAGTATTACTTAGAAAACTGACTGGTTGTTTTTTATCAGCTTTATGATTATTTGTTATGATTTGAAACTCCAAAAACTCAATTTTATACTTTTAAATTTTGGAATTAATTTTCAAAAAAAAAATAATGTGAGTTTTCCCTCAAGGAGTTTGTCAGTAGAGTTTTTGAGTTCACAATCACTTTAAAGTTTAAGCAAATTAAGGTTAGATTTTTAAAGTTGAAGCAAAATCCTTCTACTAGATTCCGAGATCCCTTTTGCACACATGCAATGCTCGTTTAAAGGTATATCACATTTATAGGATATAACATGAACACAAATACTGTACGAGTATGTTATACGGTGTAGGTGTGATTATAGGAGGGCAAAACAACAGATCTTTTTTTATTGTTGGTAAACGGTGGGAATATGATGTTGAAGACATTCTTGCAGGAATTCGACATCGCTGGTTGGAGAAGACCAAGTTTCTATACATTTCGGGATTTGGAATTTTACCACGTTTTCAGGTACGAATACGTGCATCATAACAATCTCAGTAGAAAAACTCCAAACAAAGATGGAAAAATATGAAAGACCTAATAGAGATATACAACAGACAGGTATTTTCTATACAACTGAAGATGACATTAGATTACTTATTCCGAAACGTTGTCATGAAAATTTTCCCCCTAAACTAGTTGTATCAACTTTTATAGATTAGCATTCTACAAGCTGTACACTGTATGGGGAATATTTTAATTGAAGCAATTACTTAGCCTACAGTAAATTCGACTTTGAAACAAAAGTGTACAAGTAAGTTCAATAAATTGTTCTCGATTATGTTTCGTATACCAAGGAATATCATCTTGTTGCATGCTCAACCTTTTTACCAACGACCTTCTATTGTTCTCTTAACAATTAAGACATAACCCCCTTCTCCACAACCTCTTGGGTTATTCACCCAACCTCATCTCTTCGAGGCCGGATTCAGCGGGGTAATTACGAGGTTAAAGAGTTTCCAGTAATTGCAGGTCTTCTGACGCTGCCTTAATTAAATGCTGCACAGTTTTTTGATAGAAAGCTCAAAAACAAACGTGTCTCGAGTTTCGTGTCTCAATTCGAGACCACCCAAAACTCTTAATTTAAATGTTTTTTTGTTTATTTTTTGTATGAAACCTGTTTGAGTCGGACTCAAGGTGGGTGTCTTTCTCAAGTGTTAAGATACGAAAAAAGTTGTTTTCTTGCAATATATATAAAAAAATTAGTATTTTTTGCCTGACCAGGGGACGGACCATGCAGGAAGTACTGAAACGTAAATTTAAACCTACTTCGAGTTATATCCTTACTATGATTATATATCATTTTAAAGGTGTTAGCAAAATACAACAGTGCAAATCGATTTCAAAATGAGAATCCATTTGGCAATTACAAAGGTTGAAATATTACAATATGCAGCTACGGTAAAGTTTCTTAATTATAATGGTGGTTTGTCTCTATCACTGCTATTATTAAAATATGTAAATTAATATGTATGCAGGTGGGCCCAGTGGAATGAATACCATACCGAACTATGGTAATGGTACCAATGCCGTAAGTTGTTTACTACAGAAATGATTTAGGTAATACTAATCCCAGGCAATTTTTACTCACAAATTGCACAGACTGATGAACCGCCAGATTTCAACAATAAACGAGTTTGCACGCAGCACGCTGACGTGAGGGAAGTGAATTTCCACATAAAACTTTTAAAACTCAAAATCAGTGTAAAAACATACATTTGTCCAATTCTTATTGAAATCTGAAAACATTGATTTTTTGGCTGTTCTGATACTACTGGTTTCATTTACTTGCAAAGCTGGGAATACAATTTTGCGCATTATAAGGTTAGGAGAAGGTCCAGTCAGGCTTTAAAGTAGGCGTGGGATTGTTGGGGATGATAAAAGTACACCAACAAATAACAGGCTTTTCTGAAGTAAAACCCCCATAAGACAACGTACTGTGTTTGGTCAATCCACATTTTCTTTAATAACTCGGTAAATATAAATGCTAGAATGACGAGAGAGGGCTTAAAGGTTTCGCCACACTAATTCCCACAGTTTTTCATTCGTTAATTTTACATCCGGGGCTTTTCTGACCCTTTTTGGGCTCAAAAAACTCAAATTTCTAAATTTTAAATCTCCAAAAAAGGGGGTTAGAGTTCTCCGATTGTTTTGCCCAACGAACTTGTCCAACTGATTGCAAAAAGGAATGTCCCTACCAAATTTGAAGTAAATCGGATAAAAAATATGACCGCTAGAGTGCATACACACACACACACATATATATATATATATATATATATATATATATATATATATATACGTCTATATATATATATATACGTATATATATATGTCTATATATATATATATATATATATAATTGTGAACGAACCCCCAAAACGTGTTCAGGGGGTCACATTAGGTAGTTCTATGGTGGTCCCGGGCTTAAGTTTCACTGTGCGGGTCATGCTAATAGTTCACTTTCCATTGGAAATTCACTAAAAATCCACTGTAGCCCTAGCCAATGACAAAGCAGTGAGGGCAAGGGCGAACAGGTGATTGTGAATACAACAGCTGATTTATAGAACAGGTGGTCTCTGCGCCTTGTTTGGGCGGGGGGCCGCCGCGTTGCCTTGTAGGGATTAGAACCCGCGACCTTCTAATGATGGTCCACTTCGCCGCCGCCAATGGGTTATTCATGGAGGACCAGAGGCAGTATGGAATCTTTGGAGAGGATATTAGCTGCAATGGCACGATTTTACAAACAAAAAACAAATACGAAATCTTTTCTCTTGATTTTGTAATACAAATAATAATAACTATGATGCTAGAGATAAAGAGTTTTATCTATGTAGCATCTAGTTATCATGTAACGTACCAACACGTACATGGCATGTAGATGATTGTCAAACTATAAAAAGAATGTAGTGGCGACGTAACTTCGTACCGCATTTTTTACTTAGATTAGGGTATGTTTAATTAAAAACTGTTGACCGTATGAAAACTGAGTTTACTGCAAGTTACTCAATTAAAGGGCGAAAACCATAAGTACATCTGAATAAACGGAGAAAGTGGACATAAATAAATGGATGGAATCGTGAGCCCCCGAGGTGTCACGCAGTTAAAGGAATCAATTCCCCCCTCCTCCCCACCCCTCTAAAAGCTCGAACAAAAGTATTTGTTCCGATTACAACAACACAACTTTAGCAAATTTTCTAAAAAAGTAATAAATAACATGCAAAACTTTTAAATTAAACGATACCAACACGGTCAAAAAAATGTGTCTGACCAAAGATAAATAGTTCACACGTTTTCCCAAATTCTTTACGCGAAATTGCATTTTCATTATAAGCTCGACTAATGCCAATCTTCTGATGATTTCCATAATCGTCGGGCGAAAGGCCACAGTACCGGCGGAAGAGCGGCTTGTTATGTGTGATTAGAAAGAGTAATAACTTGTAAAGACGCCGAGTGGTTACCGCAGGAAGAATCTCGTTGATGGGTTTTGCAGAACCCCGTTATCGAGATGTTGCGGTGATAATGGAAGATGCGGTCTATCCAATCGAATCGCATCGCATCGACACGAACCGCGAATATCACAAGTTGTTACCAGCAAACGCACTTAATTTGACAACAAATCATGAGTTTTTCTCAGGGTGTTTTTCTGTATAGACTTCTCTTAATTAGCCTATATATATGTATTTAAAAAATAATATGTCGTTGCAATTATGGAACTCGATATAAATAATCATGATTATTTCATCGCAATGTTTCAATTCGATGCGATATATCGATAATCCTTACTCATCGCTGCTTTGCGGTCAATATCCCGTGATAATCTAATGTCCGACATCCGTACCTCATAATGAGCTGTACTATACGATATAAGACGATACGTTCGACCACCATGTCACATTTTTGATTTGTTACATCGATAGTTATAATCGTAATTTAATTTTTATAATAGAGTAAACATTACTCAAAGAGAGGTCTATAAGAGCTATCATGTCAATTAGTTTTGCGAAATTACGATTCGATGCGATATATCGGTTACACAGTAGGCCCTATCATGCACACATGACCAGTCTGTGGTCTGGACCGTGGTAATCGAGCCCTCAACCTCCGCATTGCGCCATAATGATCAATACTTGAGCCAATACCACCAATACCACCACTTGAGATGATTGGTGTGTTTGCCAGTGCCACTGGTATCGAGTGGTGGTAATCGATGCTTGGGATTCTCGAGTTGAAGTGGTGCGAATGAGCCTGGTCGGAAATACCTCGATGATCGATTACTGCAATTGTCAATGACCCGCTTTACAAAGGGACAAATATACACATTTGAATAAATTGAAATCGATAGTCTGATCTATGTGGTGGCCAGGCCTCATTGCATTGAAGTGGTAACGTTAAATAGTTATAATTTTAGTTTATCCAAAGCATATATTGTGTATTCAAACAATTTTGTTGTATTTGGTTAGAACTGACTTTAACTATGCGCACATTTTCCAAAAGCTTTTAATAAGCTTGAACAAATTAAAGGGCTTGGTAATAAGACCATTTGTCTTGCGAGCTTTTTATCAATGGTTTCATAACTTTTAAGTTATTAAAGACAAATGAACTACAAGTATAAAAACAAAAGAAACGACAAGTAAATTAAGGTGTGTCAGGATAATTTTAGATAATTTCCTTGCTTCCAACTCAAGGAGTGAAAAAGGTATAAAAATAAAACAACAAATTCGAGGAAATGTAAATGAGATAAAAAGGATAATGCGGTTATTAGCAATTTCAATCAAGACGGAAAGGCATATGAACATTATAGTGCATTGAAGATAATCTCTGTATTTTTGACCCAAGAAGAACAAAAGGATGACTAGATGTACAGGAACAGTGAATATAGGTGAATTTAGTTCAAAATGTTCACGTGGTTTCCAATTTTTCAACCAAGAAGGATAACCAGTAATATTTCAGGAGAGTCTAAGGAATCTCAAAGAGGAACTAGAATGAGAATTCACACCCAAACTTAACGAGTTGACTGTAAAGAAAGATGCAAAAATCATAACCAAAGACAAAGATTCTGCTATAGTAGATTCAGGAGGATTTAAGTTTACCAACAGTAGATTGAAAAATATATGGCAATCATTAGTAATCTTGGAAGCGAAGGAAGTTTAATTTATTCACAAAATCAAATGATGCCACCCATACAAAAAACGGGAGATGTACAAACGATAGATTAAGGAGGATCTCCATGATATCATAGAAAAATAGAGCTATGCGCTTTATTTTTCTTTGGTGAAACCAACCAGAGAAGAACCACGATTATATAAATACGTCTTACGCCCTTCACAGGGGATGGCGCATAACAGTGAGTCAAGAACAATTAAGGATGTCAATACTCTCAACCAAGAAGGAAGATGCAGTAATAGTAGATTCAGGAGGATCTAAATGCTACCAACCACAGAAGAAGCAAGAGGATACAGTAATGCCAACCTTGACGTGCCGATGTCCCAACTCTGGATCGGTCAGTTATTAGCCACAACATTATCATATAATGAGAGCTCTCAGTCGATGTTGATTACACGTTCTGCCCCAAGCTACCTTCACTCCTCTCTGGTGTTGCCGATTTCAGACTCGGATTCGCAATTTGCTGGTCTTCAGAAGCAATTATCATATGGGAATGGTAATAGCTGTGATAAAATTACGGTAATTTTGGGTTTGAACTGGGTAGTTCCGATTATCATGGGTGCGTTTGTATCAATGTTTCCAAGTAGTGACTCCTGATCGGCTTCAACGTCTAATTTGAAGCTTTGAATCACCAAAGCGATAAAATTACACTAACAGGATTGCTCTATCCCGCGGTTGAAGCGTGTTTTCTTTTTTGACGATCTTGGTGTAGAATGATTTAATTCAAAGGGTTTCGTTAACGGCTCAGTGAAAATAAAGAAAAATCTACACTTCGGACCGGATTTGAACTAAGATAGCTTAGCCGTCTTTACTCAGCGAAAAATGGAACCTGGACAAAATAACAGTTATTAGCTACTTAAAGATAATCTGAGCAATGCATTTGCTAGAGTAAAAAATATATCCAAACTAATAACTATAGCAGTAGGATTTTTATTTTTCCTAAAGCGTTTCACAGTTTTAACTTGATAATACCAAAAATGTTCTTATCCTTAATTTATTCTTGCCTAAGTTCAACACTAGCTAACAATGATGTGTTTTGACTGCCAATGAGCGAAACGATTCTTTGAGGTTCTAAAATAATACCACACCATAAAAAAGGACAAACAAGGAGAAAGATAAATAAAGAACAAATGTTTGATTGTGACGAGTTAGAATACTGGATATACTGGTACCTAAAGAGGCTTGATCAAAATTGTAACTGCTTCCGTTTTCCGAAATAAATCTGGTCTGCGTTAAATGCCTTTCATGATATTGTTCCTCATCTAAAATTGATAGTGATAATCCTGAACAACTATCACCAACCTTGATACTTTCGCAATCCTTCCCTTAGAATTGTCTAATTTTAAGCCACAAATTATCCTGTAGGCTAGTTTACAATGCCATTCCTTGCATCTTTGTAGGATTCTGCACGCCAGCTGTGACCGTGGCGCGGCGCGTTCGTGTCACAATTACACGTAAGTGTGAGAGTGTGTGGATGACTGTCACGTGATGTCCACGCCCTGCACGGTCTACTTGCAACCAGGCATTTCCCGTTCGTTGTCCTGCTACTTTTCCGGTCATTGTTCCTATGGATATTATATTCAGGGTCCTGTTCCTTGGGAAAGGATGGGAGTTTGTCAGGTGCAATTAAAAATGTCCTCCTGACCTCCTGAGCACTCTTGAGGTTGGAGAGTTGTCTCGAGTTCCTTTCCACTACCTACAATCATTGTCGTCATTTAATTTGTTTTATCACATTTACTTCACCACAATATAAAAAGACTTCAACACTCATGGAAAGCCTGCTCTTATACAGACACTAAGACATTTAGAAAATTGTAGAATTTCAAAGATTCTTCAGGAAAGATAAAGTCATAATTTTAAGACAATTTCAGAATGGAATCGAGTGCTATTAAGTTAAAAAATAATCTAAAGGAGTTCTTGCAATCTAAATAATCTCAAGGAGTTGATTTGTAAGTGCTACTATATTATATGTTATGTGTTATAAGTGCTATGATATAGTTAAGGAATATTATTGTTGATTCGACAATGGCGATTCTTACTTTATCAATGAAAAACTAAGTATTTTTGTTTAGACGTCTGATGTTATACTGACGAATGCCAATATTTGTAATAAGTTGAATGGCAAAATAATTATTTAGTTTGACGACGGAACCATTTTGACTATATATTAACATTACTTCTTGTTTTACAGTAACAATGCAAGTTCCACGATTGTTCCCTTACTTTTTAGGATAAGAAACATCTACACAATAGAAAAGACCTAACCAAAATGTTGGAATTTGAAGTTTCTTCCTAAAAAAACTTTCGTCAATAACCTTTTCCTAATCGTCACAATCTATATCAAACAAATTCAACTATTTCTTTTGCTTAGTTTTGAGGTACCAATGAATGTTTCTGGAGGTCTGACACCTATCACCACGCTCAATCATAATATAGTTTTGTGTTTGCTTTTGTACAATTTATGGTACCCTGCATAACATCCCAACAAAACATTTTTTTTGCTACAAACTCCCGTTTACAAAATGAATTGTCGGTGGATGATATTGACAAATACGGGGGTGGTAAGTAACTAAACGAAATACTTTAATGGTTGATCAGATCGCCAAAGGACTATCAAGACTATCAGAGCATAGTAAGCCAATTAAACCTGAAGAATCTAGGCAGGACAATATTACCCTGAGAAATCTTTGTGTGGGCGAAGGAGGACATGTGAGACCCAAGAGGATAAAGCAACTTGGATCGGATTGCTATGGGAGGAACCATTGTCAGAGATCCGACAAAAACGAACCTTGGGTTCTTTCATCCTTTCAGCCTTCCAGAATATATTAGACCAGTGAATTGCAGTTTTTGTGCAGCACCGCGCTGCTATTCAAACCAGACGCGTTGAAAGGTCCTATGGTGCATTTATGTGGGGTTTCATGGTTCAATGATGCGTAAAATGTGTCTATTGAGGCGTATGTATACTATGCGAGAGATAATATGAGTTACAAATTGACAAAATGCTTTTCATGGTTTAAAAAAAAAATAGCATTCACAGAGCTTTTGTAGAGCTTTGAAATAGCACACGGTACCAGCTGTTTAAAATGTACCAACTACTCAGTTTTGAATTTTAAATGTAACAAAATTCATAACTTTTAAAACTCTACCAGAATATGCACTTCTCGTGGTATTGTTATGGTCTTGGAGGATATTTATTTGTATTTTATTTTACAGTTTAAACAAAAAGAAGTTGACTAAGGCAGAAGTTGAATAAAGAGTAGGCCTATACAAAATCAAAGAATAAGCTACCCATGAGACTTCGAAAGCAGGCCCGACGAGAGGGGGACAAAATCCCCGGGGCCCGGGCCCATAGGAGGCCCGGCAGCCTTAAAACGTACTCACTACTAGTCGTATAATAATAGAACGAAGAATTAAAATTTCAGATTTTTGTAGGCCTAGATAAGAGTTTTATTGTTCGTTCACAGTGACAAACAATTTTAATATTGTGAAATAGAGGAAGTTATTCTGATCGGCGGATGTGTCAAAATATAAAAGCTAAGCTTTGTGGAGTCGGAAGACTAGAGAGCTCACAGCACATCGCGCGAGCCCCCGCTGCCAGCCTACCCTCTCTACAGCTGATAGGCAAATAAATCTAACATTTGCCGGAAAAGTGTTGATATACCTCTCTAGACTGATATTGTTGTTATGACTTTGGCTCAAGTTAACTTAGTTGCTACAAAATTAGTTTTGGGGGTTTTCACCCAGTTGCTAGCCAGGACAAATGTAATGCAAAATTAATATTTATTAATATTAATTAATATTAATTGTACAACATGTTTTTATCAGTTTACACCCACCAACCACAACTATAGCCTAGTTATTTAGAAAAAAACTCAGTGCATAGTCCTAGTTTTTATTTAATAAGTTTATTAAAATAAAATTATGACGATGCAAAATAAAGAACTAAGTAAACAAAATAATATATTAGGTTGTAAACAACAATGTACAAATATGTTTTGACTTTTACGTTTCGTTCTCAATCTTGATGCCTACTTTATTCCACAATGTGTAATGGTAAAAGTAGTTACAATTTTCATATATTATATATACTGTACTTTATGACAGCTTATTTATACATTTCTCGTAGTTTTGTAAGGTGAATGTTTTTGTGATTCACACTTTCACAAATCTTTAAATGGTTGTAGATGGGTCCTAGCAAAGCATAACTAGATATACAGGTCGTGCTGCTACTTGTGTGACGTCACAACTAAATGCGATCCCGCTGCCGCTGTACACCCGGTCGCTCTTACACGTTTATAAAATCATAGACTAACTACTGTATAGTCTATGACACAACTGCAATTCGTTCCGTCGTGATTTGAACAATTCAATAAATCTATAAAATGTAATCAAATTTTGTAGTAATGTTCTGCATTAGCGTAGTGTAGTGATTGGCTGGTTTTTATTTGTTTAAGATTGATCTTATATCTAGTGCGGCCTTGGTTCTAGTATTAAGAATGATGAATTTTCCCAGCTGCTACACCAATAATAATTGGTCAAGATCAAAACTGAAACAATTCACAAATAAATTACGATTCTTTACAAACACTGTTAGTACCTAATAAGTAAGTATACTCATTTTAATAGACCAAGAAGAGTTTGTAGGTATAAAAATAGATTCCATTATGTGGGGGTGGGAGGGGGCCCTTGCCAGTGTTTTGCCCCGCGGCCCACCATGGCTCTCGGCGGCCCTGTTCGTAAGGACAGTCCATTCAACGGTAGACGGGAGTTGTTTTACCATCTGTGACTGTGGCCAGAACCCAGAATGGTCGCAGTCGGAGATGTGGCTTTGGCCTTCGCTCTACCGTTACGTCTTCTGTCTCTGTCTGGTCTGTTTGTGGTCTCATATCTCTCTCTCCCTCTCTCTCTGGTTGTTTGTGGTCGATATGTCTGTCTCTCACTGAGGTCCCGGGAGACGGAGTCTGCCCTCGTCACTCATTGGCTGAAAAAGTAGACCGGCTGTGGACTGGTATAGAATACCGAAGAGACAGATTGAACCAATGAACCAATCTGAGGAAGAAGAATAACTTTCTTGACCATAAATGTCCACAACCTCGTCTATACGTTACTCGGCATTATAAAATAACCTCAATAGCTCTGCTTAAGTGTACTTCATTGATTATGTTTCGTTTTTTTTTGTGTATTCTAACACAGACATATTTAACAGCTCTACAGTAAACAGAAAATCCCATTCTTGTTACAATAATCGACAGTTATTTTTTAGGAACGCAAATAATAAACATCCTGATGACTAACATAAGCTGGATTCAGTTTCCAAACGTCATTCAATTTTCAAGAAGTCACTTAAGTTCGATCTGACAAACGAACCCTATATTACTAAGAGTGGGCTCCAGTCACGAAACATTTGGTGATTCTACCTGCTTCCCCCAAAAGGTTAATTTTAACTGATAAAACCCACACATAGTCAACGGATTAACCGACATCGTTGGTTTGTGACTAATTTTTTAAAGAAAAAATACCTAGTGATTACAGTTAGCGAAATTGTTGTAGCTATCACAAATAACAACCGTTCAATCTAAATCCAGAATATTTAATATTTTTGACGTTTTTATGGTTGAACTATTTGTGATATTGAAGTTCTGCTAACTAAAATCGCTAGGTATTTTTATATTCCTTAAAATTAATCATAAATCAACGGTTATGGTCCCTCCATCCGTTGAGGAGGGACGGGGTTCAAAGTTAACATTGACCTTATGGGTGAAAAAGCTAAAAGCCGATGACTGGAGCCCGGTCCCAATAACAACATGGGGGGGGGAGGAGGGTATACTTTATTATTTGTTGGATTTGTTTTCTTTACTTTGTTCAATTAGGTTTTATATATCGCATCGGCCCGACTGAGCGGTTATCGAAGCCTTGGCTCTCCTTTCTCATATTACTTCAGTATCTTTATAGCTGGTTATTGCCACTCAATGAAGCTTTTATTGCTCACACGTGGTTGGGTTGTCGGTCTTCTAAAGAATATTACAGAATATTAATTCATTATTAGTGAATTTCCTTTGAAAAGTGAACTATTAGCATGACCCGCACGGTGAAACTTAAGCCGGGGACCACCATAGAAGTTCCTAACGTGACCCGCTGAACACGTTTTGGGGGGTCGTTCAAAATTTTAATATGTGTGTGTGTGTGTGTTTGTGTGTGCGTGTGTGTGTGTGTGTGTGTGTGTGTGTGTGTGTGTTTGCACTCTAGCGGTCACATTTTTTGTCCGATTTACTTAAAACTTGGTAGGGACGTTCCTTTTTAATCAGTTGGACAAGTTCGTTGGGCAAAACAGTCGGAAAACTCTAAACCCCTTTTTTGGGGACTAATATTTCAAATTTCGAGTTTTTGGGCCCAAAAAGGTTCAGAAAAGCCCCGGATGTAAAATTAATGCATGTAAAAAGATGGGAATTAGTAAGGCGAAAGTTTTAAGCCCTCTCTCGTAATTCTGACATAAATATTTACCGAGTTATTAAAGAAAATGTGTTTCGACTAAACACAGTACGTTGTCTTATAGGGGGGTTTTACAATAGAAAAACCTGTCATTCCTTTGTTAGAGTACTTTTATCATCCCCAGCAACTCACGCCTACTTTCAAGCCTGTCTGGGTCTTCTCCTAACATTATAATGCGCAAAATTGTATTCCCACCTTTGCAGGTAAATTAAACCAGGAGTATCAGAACTGCCAAAAAATCAATGTTTTCAGATTTCAATAAAAATTGGACAAATGTATGTTTTCACACTGATTTTGAGTTTTAAAAGTTGTTATGTGGAAATTCACTTCCCTCACGTCAGCGTGCTGTGTGCGAACTCGTTTATATTGATTTGAATTCTTTATTTAAGGTTTTATATGTCGCATCGGCCCGACTGAGTGGTTATCAAAGTCTTACCTCTCCCTTCTCATATTACTTCAGTATCTTTATAGCTGGTTATTGCCACTCGATGAAGCTTTTATTGCTCACACGTGGTTGGGTTGTCGGTCTTCTAAAGAATATTTCGGAATATTAATTCATTATTTTCCTTCCAAACGAACATTAACATGGCAAAAGAGGGATTTGGCAATATAGAGTAGATCAAACAGTTTTAAAATAAAGTAAAACAAGGAAAATAATATTCTATAGCAGTCTTGGTGACATTTAAAATATAAATACAAACTAAACTATTCGTTTTCCTTTCATGGTAGATTTATTAAAAACACTGAGACAGGGTTATATCCACGCCTCAGATCCAGAAACCATGTTTTTGGGGATAAGAGGGCCTTAAAACTTTTAGAAGTAATTCTTAAAAGTTGTTGAGGTTAAAAATTTAAACTTTCAAAACGAAAAGCATCTCATAAACTTGTTTGGCATTATGTTCCAAAAGCAATATTTTATTTTGCGTAGTTTATTTTTTCATATTTTAGGTTTTTATCCTGTATATATCGTTATTATTTTGCAGTTTTCACACAGTAACAAATATGTTACGGTCATAAAATCCCCGTAACATTATTTGTTCCGTTACGTCATAAAATCCCACAATCGTATTGACAGCATGCGAAACATTTCCTGTCCCATTGTCTACACCGATGTACACTGTAGCGAAACATTTCCTGTCCCATTGTCTACACCGATGTACACTGTAGCGAAACATTTCCTGTCCCATTGTCTACACCGATGTACACTGTAGCGAAACATTTCCTGTCCCATTGTCTACACCGATGTACACTGTAGCGAAACATTTCCTGTCCCATTGTCTACACCGATGTACACTGTAGCGAAACATTTCCTGTCCCATTGTCTACACCGATGTACACTGTAGCGAAACATTTCCTGTCCCATTGTCTACACCGATGTACACTGTAGCGAAACATTTCCTGTCCCATTGTCTACACCGATGTACACTGTAGCGAAACATTTCCTGTCCCATTGTCTACACCGATGTACACTGTAGCGAAACATTTCCTGTCCCATTGTCTACACCGATGTACACTGTAATTATATCCACAATTGACTTCTTCCTATGAGTGGTAAAATGTCCAAAGACGCCGCTTTAGTGTTATAACATACCGGAAGATTGGCTGCGGTGCGAGTTATGTTGCTATCAGAAGATATGTTATGTACAATTCCACCGCCCGCATCATATTGTGCTGAATCTACATAATTTGTGTTATTGGGGATTGTTGGGTGATGTTTCTATATGCACTAAAACTAAATTATAGGCAAAATAGTTGATAAACGTGTGAATTATAACGTAACGTTCTCCAATAATTAAGTATGGAGCACGAAGCAAAGTTTTGCCTGTCCATTTTATAATGTTGTGTAGCATTAACTATAGGATGTATAAAATAGAGAAATATTCCCCCGTCGCTGCAAACCTGCGTACTCAGTGAATTTCCTATGAATGAATATATTTCTTACTACCACATAAATCCACTTACCAAGTTTCATAAAAATACTTAAATAAATAAGTGATATATAGCATTTTATTTATTCTCTATACGAATAACATTAGGGCTGAGAACGCAGGTTTTCTGCAACGAGGAAGATTGCGGGTTTTTTGCAATTATCAATATAACTCAACCAGGTGAAGCTATATACCAAGTTTTAATGATTTATGTTCATAATTAAGGGAGATATAAAGCTTTCCGTATTCTCCATAAGAATAACATTAGGGATGAGAATGCAGGTTTGCTGCTAAGAGGATAATCAACAAAAAATCAATTTTTGTGGAAATATCAATATACCAGTACTAGGTGAAGCCACCTACCAAGTTTCATCAATATAAATTCATAAATAATCGAGATATCAAATTTTAAATATTCTCCATAAGGATAACATTGGACCACATACTGTGTTTAGCACTTTGAATATCACGGCAACGGTTGGACGTAGAATCACAATTTAAACACCAAAATGATTGTTTTGTAGAGCTAAACTGATTGGTAAAAGCAAATGTGAAGTTTACATAGAAATGAACCGAGGAAAAGGCAAAAACCTTTTTCCCATAAGATTAACATGGGAGATTTTATGAGCAGGTTTTTTTGGATTTTCTCCGCAACCACTTAACCTAGGTTAATAATTCAAAATACCATATTATTTTTTTTTTAAGCTCTACAACATGGTCAAAACCAAAATTAAGTTTTTTAACAATTTTAGGTTGAAAAATGCAAAAAACTGATTTTTGGAAAATTTAAAACCCCCATAAACCCCCCTTCCCGTGGTTCGATATTTCTGGTTTTCGAACTTAAAGTCATGAATGTCATTTTACACATTTGAGCCAAATTTCATCGAAATCGGACGTTTTTTACTCAAGTTATCGCGGTAACGGACACACACACACACACACACACACACACACACACACACACACACACACACACACACACACACACACACATATATATATATATATACATATAAATTTGAACGAATAGTGTTTTTGGCATCTGGGGACCTCAAAACAAAAAGTTATCATGGTCTCGGGCTTAAGTCTTACCATGAGACCTACGGTAATAGCTTCTTCCCTATAGGCGAAATTCGCTAAAAAAGAACTTGTTATCCGACATGAATATTTCTTTTACAGCACTTCAATACGTCTATTTACAAAATATCTGAAAATATTTGAATTAAAAAGGGTTGAGCCACGCAACATTTCACGTTTCTTCCTGCTCTCCAATAAGGCAAATGTTAAATTTCAAACCCGCGTTCCCACGTTAATTTATGGGTTATTTTAAAGAGCAACAAAATAATACCTGGAAAATTCAGTGAGAAATTATATCACAAAGAGTTCACTCATAAAAAATCTTAATTATTTAATATTTTGGAATTCGATTGAAAATTACATCATTTTGGTTGTTCGATTGAACAATAGTAGTTTTCATTACTAGTCTCGAATGTGACTTATTGTGGGGAGATATTGCATTTACGCGCGAGGCGAAGCCGAGCGTGTTAAAAGCTATCGAGCCCCGCAATGGCACTTTGGAGACGAGTATTGAACATTATTTTTCATTACGATATCGAAAAACTTGTAAACAACATGAATATTTGTGTTTATTCAACTTAGTATCAAGAAAAAAAACCGAACTCATAACGCTGAGTTTCCGTGCTTATGTCGAGGTACATACGCACGGAAACTCAAATGCAACAGCAAATAATGCAACAGCTGATCGGTCTGCACCGCAAAATCCCATAACGGTTACTTTCCGTGCACCACAAATGCACAGAAAGTTAACGTTATGTAATTTTGCCGTGCAGTAGCGGGAATAACCTATTTTCTTAGCTCATTTTACGTTTAGAAAGTGTACTTTCGTGTGTAGAGTAATGAAAACATCATTTAAGATACCGATATTTTGCTTCCTGACACCGCTAGGTATTTTTTTCTCAAAGTCAACGATATCGGATAATCTATTAAGAAGGGACGGGCTTTGCAAGTTAACATCGACCTTGTTGGGGAAACAAGAAGAAACACCAAATGTTTCGTGACTGGAGCCCCCTCTTACTCAAGCGGTGTTGGAGACTGGACACTAAACACGTGTGGCCCAAATGTTTTGTAGCTCAGAGCAGGGGGCGCATCCCTAGCGCATCCCCGAGGCATCTGCCACCCTTGTATCTGGTTTGAGTTTTTTCGTCAAAACTTCGTGAACAAATATTTGTAGTGAATATGACGCTTGTTCAAACATGGAAATAATATTAACTATTTTTTTTCCTAAGATAAGGTTGCTTTTTATACAGTAAATGCACATACTGAGGGCAATAGCATTAAATTTATCCAAACATGTAAATAAGTAAACAATTTAAAGCATAAAATCTGTTAGCAAAGTTAAAGATATTTTTTAAATAATATAATAAGATTCATATAATTTGAAATAGGTTTTTGCGTATTTAAATAAAAAAATATAATCGTTATTAGAGACTATAGTACTAAAAACATTTGGCGAAACACTCTCTTTTCTAGTACGTAGTTAGTTTTGGGACTTCTCACAATTGATTGTGCTGATGACTCTAACAGAAGGCAGTTTGATTGAGTGGGTTGGAGGCTGATGCGATTTGTCAGGGACCAAGGTTGATCCTGGAATCAAGATGGCGTCCTGCTGAAGTTATCACTGCATCCCAGTGTTCCCAGATTAAATTTTGTGGTTTCCTCACTAATTATACCAATAATTCCCAAAATTCCCCATTTTGGGAAAATATTTAAATTTCCTACGATTACCGATTTATAAAACTATTTTACAAACGAACTTAATTCTTGAAATCACATATTAAATACCAATTTCAATCATGATATATAAAATAATTAGTTTGTCAGGGGCTAAGGTTGGTTATAGAATCAAGAAGACGTTCTGAAGTTATCACCGCATCCCAGTGTTTCCAGATTAAATTTTGTGATTTTCCCATAAATCATACCAAAAATTCCCTTCATTTCCCATTTTGGGAAACACAACATTTCCCACATTTCCCTATTACCTACTGAAACTATTTTACAATCAAACTCCATTCTTGAAATCACATATGTATAACGTACCAATTGCAATCATGACACATACTATCCCATACAAAGGAGACCTTCTTGCCTCCTTGGCTCCTTGGGTCTTCTAGTTTGTCAGGGACCAAGGTTGGTCGCAGAATCAAGATGGCGTCCTGCTAAAGTTATCACCGCATTCCAACACCCGCAGCAATTAGATCAATTGCCCGGATGAGCTTGGCGTGACGCTAACACTTTAGCAGGGTCTTAAGTTGTCCTGGTAATTAGGGCTCGCTTAGGCGGTGTTCAATTTTGTATGGGAAAGTCCGAGAGTAGCTTCCGAGAGGTGGATTGTAATTACGTTAAAACTCGTAACGAATTTCGTTTAGTGGGAAAATTGCAGTTGCCACTATGCAATATTGAGACTCCTAATCGAGAAAGATTGTACAGTATTCTGGGGAAACATGTTGAGTTTCTCTTTAGTCCTATACTTAAGCAGTTTTGTAGTTTTATTTATACAAATTATTTCTGATATATGTTTAGCGAATTTCCCCGTAGGTCTCATGGTAAGACTTAAGTCCGAGACCATGATAACTTTTTGTTTTGAGGTCCCCAGATGCCAAAAACACTATTCGTTCAAATTTATATATATGTATATATAAATATATATGTATATATAAATATATATGTATATATAAATATATATGTATATACAGTATATTTATAAATATTTGTATATATATAAACACTCGCTTTGGTGTTTAAATTTTGATTCTACGTCCAACCGTTGCTGAGATATTCAAAGTGCTAAACACAGTACGTTGTCCAATGTTATCCTTATGGAGAATAATAAAAATGTGATATCTCAATTATTTATGAACGTATTATATTGATGAAACTTGGTATGTGTCTTCACCTAGTACTAGGATATTTGCATGCAAAATTTATTTTTTGTTGATTATCCCCGTTGCAGCAAACCTGCATACTCAGCCATAATGTTATTCTTATGAAGAATAAGTAAAGTTTTATATCTCCCTTGATTATGGACATGAATTATAAAAACTTGGTATGTAGCTTCACCTGGTTTAGTTATATTGATAATTGCAAGAAAACACATATTTTATCTTCCTTGTTGCAGCAAACATGCATACTCATTTATAATGTTATTCTTATGGAGAATAAATCAAATGCTATACATAACTTATTAATGAACGTATTTTTGTGAAACTTGGTAAGTGGCTCTAGGTAATAGCGATACCCATGTATTTGCATTGGAAATTCGCTGAGTACGCAGGTTTGCTACGACGGGGGATTTTTTATTTTAATGTTTTAATGTGACAACACTAATTTGAAATTAAAACATTTATTATATTTATAAAAATGTTAATGGTTTTATAAGGCAAGGCCTCCCAAACAAAAAAAAACTCAAAAATGTTGTCTGATTATGACAGCATTGCTAGAGAAAGGCCTTACAAAATATTAAAATATTTTTAAAACCGGTAAATGTTTTAGTTTTAAACCAGCCGGTATCCTATTTCCCGCACGGGATCTCAGGCGTAAAGTTTTATTCAGTACAAAATTAAATAAACGGTATCAGGAAACTGACACATACTTTCTCCCTTTTAGCCCAACTTTAATGAATAAATTACTTTTTATTTACTAAATATACAATACAAAGCACGGCCAAATGTACAGAAAATCTTGTAAACAAGTTGTTTTTAAAAAAATCCACCCAAATCCCTGCTTTGCAGGCATTACAGATCCATTGCTACACTCGTGGTTTTAAGAGGGGAAATGCCCCCTATTCCCCCCCAGGGTAATTAAGGGGCAACATATTTCGAATTAACTCTGTTGGTCAATGCTAAATTGACAAGCATATCAAGTTTGAATGGAATTTATCAGTAAATAAGAGAGAAATAGTAATTTTTGTATTCCCCATAATAATAACATTGGACAACGTACTGCGTTTACCGCTAAATGAAAATTTCAATTTTCTCCGAAACCAGCAATCGTAGAGTAGTATTTCTGGATACTAAATTATTTAGTTTTTTGAGCTCTTTTTAATGGTGAATAGTATTTTTTTTATATTTATGTCTTTTATGAAAAATCCAAAAAAAACTGAATTTTGGATGTTTTAAGTCCTGTAATTTTTGAACCCGAATTTTTACAGGAATGTGGGTGGTGTCATTTTGTTTGAAAACTAAAGTTCTACAAACGACTAAAGTTTAATCAAAATCGTTCAAGCCGTTTTTGAGAAATCTTGATTTTTCATGTTTTTGGCGGTTTTTGGGGGAAAATTACCCTTAAAAATCAAAAATTCAAAAAAATGAAAAAACACCTGGAGATATCGTTGATTAGTACCTACATACCAAATTTCATCAAAATCGGCCTATTGGTTAGGGCTCTAGCTCTGTACACATCCACACAGACACACACACACACACACAACACACACACACACACACACACACACACACACAACACACACACACACACACACACACACACACACACACAACACACACACACACACACACACACACACACACACACACACACAACACACACAACACACACACACACACACACACACACACACACACACACACACACACACACACACACACACACATACACACACACACACACATCACGTAAAAACACTTTTTTGGGTTCAGGGAGCACCAAAACGAATATATCCACTAACAACTCAAATTCAAAAATTTTGACGAAAACAATACTTTCACCATATACTATGTATAGAGGGAGAAAGTAAAAAGTAAACAGCCCAGTGAGAGGCTTTTGTTACGAATGTTTCTTTGATCATCTGTTAATTTAAATCTATTTATTAAAAGACCAAGACGATTTTTGAGACGAGGCTACCGGTGTTCAAAACCGTTGGCGTAGTGGTCGAGGCGACCGACTCCGGAACCATGGCAGTGACCCTGTCGTGGGTTCGAATCCTGCTCCTGGAACGTTAACACTAACCAGTGACTGTCAAAGTAGCGCTTGTAAAGTATCAAGTGATTTCTTGAAAACAGTGACTAGAACCATTGAATAAAGATTACATATAGAGTGGACAAATTTAAATTAATCAAACGTGTAAACATAAATATACTAGGGAGATTGAGTTACAAAAACAGCTGGAGTGAATCTAATATGCGGAAAAGAGGCAATTGAGGGAAGCAAATCTGCTCTTAATACATCATTTATCTATTGAATTATAAAAACAGCTGGAGTGAATCTAATATGCGGAAAAGAGGCAATTGAGGGAAGCAAATCTGCTCTTAATACATCATTTATCTATTGAATTATAAAAACAGCTGGAGTGAATCTAATATGCGGAAAAGAGGCAATTGAGGGAAGCAAATCTGCTCTTAATACATCATTCATCTATTGAGTTATAAAAACAGCTGGAGTGAATCTAATATGCGGAAAAGAGGCAATTGAGGGAAGCAAATCTGCTCTTAATACATCATTTATCTATTGAGTTTGTTAACCAACCAAAACTAATCTAACTTCACCGAACATGGCTTGGCCCGTCCGCCGTCTGGCACTAACAATTAACTGAGCGGTTTACTACCCGCGATAAACATTGATATTAGCAATGAAATACACTGATGCAATTTAAAGTCATTGACTCCATTAACTCAGATGGCAAAACAATGAAGAAGTCATTTCCGTCAATAAACTGGTGAACATTGCAAACCTTGCTTGCGACAAAGAAATATAAGTTTTTAAAATTACTTTCTCCTAAAATACGTAATCAAGGAGCACAAAGAAGTTTACAACAGGCACTAAACACTGGGATAAGCAATTAAATCCGTTTTCGTCATAATACGCGGGAACATATGACTTTCAATACTGTACTAAAATACGGCTGGAAACTTGCTGTTTTCACTTAAAATAACATATGTTCCTTTGTTGTCTTTTCCGATTACTAAAATTAGCTACATGTTAATCTGAAGGTGAAAGCCTATTTTTGCCGGACAGTTCTTTTCCGATCAGTTTTAGAAGTTACAAACGCGACGCAACAGCTGACTTTCATTGTTGTCAAATCACTGGCCACAGTTAACCTCTCATTGAAGCATAACACGTGTGAAGCATATTATGGCATTGTGTTTTTGTGATTTATAAAATAATGGCTAGCGGAAGTGGAAATTTATCCCAAACCTTGTTGGACAGAGTAAAGTATCAAATGAATTGCTACCTCAAGTATCTCGTAATAATATCTTAATGCAAAACAAACTGCCAAACAAAGGTATAAATGTCATGAACAATGAAAATTGCACCAAAAATATCAATTGGAATTTTGATAAAAAATAGCTTCTAAGAAATCTTTTTAGAGCTAAGTAGCGTAGGTTTATGGTTTTTGTTTCATAAAATATGTAAATAGAAAAATAATAACTTGGCCTATTTTTGTTAGTGAAATAAACCATGATTCTAGAATAAAATTTGTTTCTTGGTTTGTAATTATATGACTCTTTTTTAGTATGTCGAAAAGTATCGTTCAATACTCGTCCGAAAAGATCTTTGCCAGTGCTTGATCTAAATTCCACGATCTCGCACTGGCAAAGAGCGCTTTTCCGGACTATTAACGAAATTATACTATTTTAAGACGTCTCTATTAACTCAGGAGCAAAAGCAATGAGAAAGTCCTACCCGCCAATAAACTGGTGAAAACCTACATCAGTTCAGCGTTTCCAGTCGTCGTATTCGAGCATAATTACCACGAATTATTTCTAGGTAAAAGCGCTGGCAATTACGGAGGCAATTCCCCATTTCCTTCAATTATCCAACGTCTTTGATGAAGCCTCGCCTCTCGCCGATGTAGCCTCCGGTGGTCTTTGATGTCGGGACTGTTTCCGGTTGTAGTTATTATCCTACTTCCTTCTTACGTTGGTCGAGAAATATTTTCTAATATTAAGAGTTAATTGGTGTTAATTTCTTAAGAGGAGCCTCCAGACATGGAACTTTGGTGTTTCTACCTGGAGTTTTCCCCCCATAAAGTCAATGTTAACTTTCAAAGCCCGTCCGTAATAAACGGATTATCCCATAAAATCGGTTTAAAAATCAAGACTTATAGCGATCTCAGTGAGAAAAACGTCGATATGACGATTAATAATCGTTAAATAAAATTCCAAAACATTCTATATTTATGTTTTTTTTATGGGTGAATATTTTGATATCAAATTGACCTTTAACATTAACCATAAATAAATGATTTCGGATAATCCGTTGAGGAGGGACGGGCTTTAAAAGTTAACATGGGTTTTTTGGGAGAGGCAGGTTGTAGCCGGTGATAGGAGCCCCCCTTAACCAAGTCACAGCTGTTTCAATGTTCAAATTTCCATATTTAACTAGTTTTATAAACAGCGCTGATTCTTTAGGATAGAGGCAAAGTTTCATAAAGTTCCTTTAAAACCCTCAGAAGAATATAACAAAATACATAATCAATTAATCATAGTTCTATGATTATAAGTGGTTATAGTTTTCGGAAGGAAAAATAAAAATCTAATTTATAAAAATTATCTGAACAAGATAGCGTTTGAACATAAAACGTCTTTCTGGTGCTAGTGGTTGAACTGCCAAATGTGTTTTGGGAGAAAAAACTATAATGCCACAATGGTTAAGGCTTATAAATATATAAGGTTACGACTTTATTTTGTTCTGATTACTGTAACCCTAAAGTATTTAAACTCACCTAATAATAATATGCGATACTAAAATTTTCGCTAATTTAAGAATTTAAATAACTACAAAATATATATTATGGGTGATATATAACCGTTGAAATTCATACTTAATTTCATCTCCATACGTTTAAATTGTCAAAAGTATCTTATATTGAGAAATCTATATATCCTGACGCAGTTGTAATTTTATTTCGCATTACGATCGCTTTCATGGATATATATGAGTAATTTTCTTTGAGTTAAAATGTTTTTTTACACAACAATAAATAAGTAATAGATATCAAATATTTCTTCAAGGAATGAAACAAAAAAACCGTACATTCAATACTGAATTCTTGTTGAAATAGGATAACCAACATTTGGAACAAATTAAAAAACTGGCTGGAACGATTATTTTTGGATTCAAAAGCAGTCCTGTTTTAACACCTCGGTTCAAATCGGAGTTCTGAGGATCGGACCAGTGACAGTTTAACGACGTCTGATCTCCCTTGACTTAACGCTCTGGCAGTTTTCGCTCCGAGACAAAGTTTATTGAAGACAGCTGTTTTAACGAAGATTTAAAGCAGAACAGAAACACGCATCCGGAGAAGCCTAGGGGAGTTGGCTAAACAAAACAGCGGTTGATGAGTCTGAGAGCAGTAAAATATGCGTTTTGGTCGTAAAAGATTCCGTAGAATAATCTCACGCTTCGGGGATACATTTTTGTTCCATAAACCACCTCGAGGAAGATGGGCGTACTTGTTCCTGAAATAACGTAGTGTACAGCCTTTTTCTTTTGTTATAGGATCGTTGATGAAAACTGCAGGCGGGACGCGTCAATCATAATATTTTTTGATAGTTAGATTGAGAGTTTATAAAAGATCGGAAAATAGATAATCTATTATCCTAATTCCCTAAGGAATTTCTTGTGTACAGCAAAACTATTTTATTTATGAACCGATTTTGATGATTAAGGTGCCAAAGGGATTTCTCTGAATAATTTTTGCCACCCTCAGTTCAATGTGCTTCGCCCCATTGTACTTTAAAGTGTCCATGTTATTCTCATAAGCAATAGGTTTAATGAATCAGAAACAGATGTAGTTGCAGTAGGAATTTTTTAATCACCTGTTCTTTCCTGAATTCTTTGTGCAAAGCACAGAGGTAATCAGCTAGTGTTTAGAATGTTTACAAAAAAACTCCAGGTATAATTTAGAAAATAAATTACAATTTTAAAATTACCCTAGTGTTGGGCTGGTGAACTAGTACAAGGTAAAAGTACGTGGCAGGCCATTACCAAGGCAGACTCTAGTTAATACTTTACTCTACTTAGTTCTCTTGGTAGTCTACGTAGTAAAGTCGGCCTTGACTGTGACTAAAGATGAGATTAAGAGTGGGCTCTAGCCACGAAACATTTGGAGTTTCTACCTGCTTGCCCCATAAGGTCAACTCTAGCTTGCAGAGCCTACCTCTCCTCAACGGATTATCCGACATACGATTTACGGCTCATTTTAAAGTGCAAAAAAATACCTAGCGATTTTAGTGTGCGGTAAAATTTCGATATTACAAAAAGTAAGGGTTTAATCAAATTCCAAAATATTCAATATTTAGGAATTTGTTATGGGTGGACTATTTAATATATCGTTATTCTACACACTTAAACTGCTAGGTATTTATTGCTCTTTAACAGGATCCACAAATAAACGATTTCGGATGATCTTAAGAAGAGACAGACTTTGAGAGTTAACATTCGCCTTATTGAAGAGGAAGGTAGAAACGAGAATTGTTGCGTGGCAAGGAGTCCCTTCTTCATCATCATCATTGTTGCGGATTAGGAAACCCCAGCATAGCTGCTAGTCACATCTTCCACAAGCGGGAATGCGCAGGTTACCGGAAAGATAGGGTATAGCAGGAAAGGAAACGGTGGGATGGGACGGCAGCCAAATCGACCCTTCAGAGGGTTAACTCCCGTGCCCCTGTGACAGCTGGGATGAGGCTCTCAAACAGGGGACCCGCATTCTGCCCTCCAACTAGTCAACTCAACTGACAGGGTATCCATGTACAACAGCCAGGGACCATCCATTCTCAGGTTGGCAGGTTAGGGACCAAACCTGGAGATTCTGTCCCTAGCCGCTGCAAATGGAGGGACCAAAGTTGAGGGGGAAGTTTGTCGTAATGGACAGCCAAAAGATTTACCATATGTTATGACAACTTCATTTGCTGTACCCAATGTCAGCCTCAAAACTGGTATAGACCAGTTTTAAGGTAGTCCTGGGACGAGTCCCTTCTTAACATAAGTTATAAATAAAACTCTACAAACATGTAACTATTGTGTTTAGTGCGGGCGGCTGAAGACATCTAGAGAGCTGCGGGGTTCGGATTATCCAGTGTTCGGATTAAGGCGACCACCCTGTCTACTTCCCTGCAGGATTGGAAATACGGTACGATACCTTTTTATTAAGTTTGAAAGACGTTGCATATACCATAGATTGTTTACAAAATGGTTAACCATTTTTTAAATCTGTAAAAACATAAATTGCTGTGCTGATAGATTCAATTAAAATATTTACACTTAATTACCCTTCTTTTATATTATAAATACTCAATAACAACTGGGAAGCATGTCAAGATTTTTTTCAGAACAATATTTTATAAAACAACCAACAACTATGTCTTCACTTTTTAATTTAAAATCTTCGTGTTTGCAAATGAAGTTCAGACTACATTAGTAATTAAATTTAGCTGTAAAATTATATATGTAAATTTAATTTAAACAATTAATTTATTGTATATCGGATAACACAATAATATATGGCACTGTAATTTTACGTTATAACTGTTGAAATCCTCGAAAGCAAAAACTATGACTATTATTTTCAGAGAAAGAAAATATCGCGATAAATCGTATAAGGTATAGCTTTGCCTCATATAACTACTACGCAATCGAAACGTGTTTATAAATATGAACGATTCGATCGTAACATTTATGACCTCTTCCATGAAGTTATTTATGGAAATGATGGAAATGAAACTTTACAACCATTTCCATTAGGGTCTGCGTGAGGCTGATATCCAATTGCACGGCGGTCGAAGGAATTTGCAAGGGTCAAAACATTCCTCCGTCCGAAAAGTGTCTAATTTCACCGGTGGTCAAAATCTACCCTCCCCACTCAAACCCTACCCACACATTGACACTAAACGTCCAACGTTATACCGTAAAAGAGTAATGCGTGCGAACACACGTCATAATAATAATAAGTACCTGGGGGCCGAACTTTGCTCGGGGGAAGGCCAGTCATTTTTTAGACGACTTGGAGTAATATTTTACCACTTCCCCCTACTGATAATCATATTTGTATAACTCATTCGCCTATTTTATACATTTTTAAGGGTCCTTCCAGTTGTTATTTATAGCTCAATGTCCCTTTGATTTATTTTACTACTCTATATACGTAATCTACACTCAAATCTTTTAATCTCTGCTCTCAGGAAACCACATGTTAATAATCATAAACAACATGAGTATTACTGACTTTGACAGTTCCCTGGATGATTATGAACAGCTGTTATAATTCTTTTGTTTTGATTTGAAACTCCATAAGCCCAATGTTAATTTTTTTAACTTTTCATTTTATTTTTTTTTTAAATTATTTGATTTTTTCTGGGGATGAGGCCTGTCTATAGAACTTATTTTTATCCCAGAAATTAGTTACTTCCAATACATATATATTTCCTTCTTATTTTGATTCCTGACCGCCGCGTCGGTGCAATTGGACATCTGCGCTGCGCGGTTCCAAGCGTTTGGATAACAACAATAAAATCTAGCAGATATAAGAAAATAATGCTGCTCTTTTGTCTAATCGGAACTTATCATTACAAATCTGAGCCGGTCTTTTGTCGGGTTTACAAATAAATTAGATCCCTTCAAAATTTGTAGTGAACTTTCTTTAATTTCTCCTTTATTGCTTTTATAACTTATCAGTTCTATATATATATATATATATATAGCTCTATTAATAGCATGAGCTATTATTGATGCACATGACTCGGTTGTCCACAGTTAATACATTTTTTTTGTTTTTAGTAAGTTACACATACTGTAATTAGTTTAATTTGGTACACAATCTGAAGCTTTGATATAAAAGCTTATACTTTATAATTACTTAGCACATGGTTTATGTGTAAGTTTAATGTTAGAGTGCCTTTCCTTAGAGTTTTTTAATCCCTTAGTTTCGTAATGATCAATATTTGTCACTGCTATAAGTATGAAACGGTTTTGACAATAGGCACATTCCCGCTCTAACAACTGAATAAGAAACGAGAAACCCTCTTTTCCAGCCCACCTATTCAGCAAAACTTGAATCTTTATAAACAAAGCCAAGTTATACAGGTCTAAAGTATTTTCCACATTTACTGTTAAGTAAATTATCGTTGTATACACACTTGTAGACCATATACTCCATATATTTTGACCATATATTTCGAATGAAATGTTTCGATGAGAATTAGATTTGTACACAATCTACTAAGGCTACAAATAAAATGAAAGTCTCAAGTTGAAACCCAATTTTAAATATTAAAATGTCTTCAGCTGCATGATTTATAATTAATAAATAATAATTTGTTTTGAATTGACAACTAAACTAAGGTGAACAAGCGAAGCTGTTGGGCAAAACTAGTTTGTTTAATTATTGTGATCAGCTATTGTTCTCCGTACTTGATTGATAGTCGAGGCAAATTATAACATTGTTGCACCATTAATTACTCCTCAACAATGCCTCTTACAACAATAAGCATTGAATATAATGACGTCATTCGTTGCATAGGTAATAATTGATCAATATTTCTTGCAGTAGATATTTGTACTTACGTATTACTTAAGCAAAACTACAGTATTTTTCAACTCTTTTTACGAGTTGCAAACTATTCCATTTTTCATATTGTAATAATTACTTTCAAATTTATAACTAAGAACAGGTATAGACAAAAAAATCACTCTTAAAAACATGTGCTCCTACACTGTATAAGCTAAGGTTTATTTTAAGCTAGCTTAGTAACATAACCGTTTTTTTGGAAGCGCAGATTTATGTATAATCAAAAAATAATAATTTATCTGGGATCCCCTCAATCTGGTAACCTTTCAAACTAGTAATATTACTAACTTGAACGATTTGAAGATCGTTCAAGCTGGTAACGACTCGACTAAACTATATATTGCCAACCCCGCTCTTATATTATTTATTATTATTATTATTTATATATTATTATTATAGCCGCTGTGAAGCTATTGGTTAATCGTTTTGGAATATACTATTATATGGGATTTTTAATTTAGCTCACAGGTTCATCAGCAACAAAATATCACCTCAATAAATATTTTAATCCGACTGCAGTACTATAATGTAAGTTCTTTAAACAATCCACAGTAATATAGACAAAGCGAGGGATTAAGCCTGCAGAAAAACACGCAAACCGCATCCTGACCAAGATAAAACAAACATCTTATAACCTCCGATCGCACAAAACAACCATGTTTATCAACATTTCCGTCACTGCGCGCATTACTCATACAGTCGACACCATTGCCAGCGGCGCTTTGAACCGATAAAACACACATCTCAAAGATTTAGAAGAACCAATTGGTTGTCTTAATCCGCAAATATGCGGGGTAAACACTCAAGAGATATGAAACAAGTGCGGCTATTTCGGCTTGGAATGTAACATTGGCCAACTCCCAATATCGCCCAGGCGAGGATAAGTCGCATTGCGCCTGTTTGTAATCCGTCTTCAATAGCGCACTTCAA
Source organism: Allygus modestus (assembly GCA_963675035.1). Taxonomy (NCBI): domain Eukaryota; kingdom Metazoa; phylum Arthropoda; class Insecta; order Hemiptera; family Cicadellidae; genus Allygus; species Allygus modestus. The sequence continues at coordinate 434,548,979 of OY776111.1, read as the reverse complement.
ATTCGGACTTGAGATAAACATGTGAAATGGAACGCAAAGTATGAAGGATAACCCTGTGAGATGAGGGAAATGATACGTGATCAACATTTATTTGGAAAAACGTGGTTTATGATTATTTGTATCACTGTTTACTATGTTGATGTTAATTTGACTGTACACAGCCGTTGGATGAGGGGAATCTGAATGGGAGGTATTAGCCATATCTCTTGCACTACCACCCATGCACGCCACGAACCCTGGAAAGAGATGTACCCGATTTTTAACAATATTAGGTTAATTAAAATAATATGACTGTGTGAAACTAATTAATTAATTAATATAATCATCATAAAAATTTTGTAAAGCTTTGCATAGATAAGTTAGGCAGGCCATTTCGATTTTCCACTGGACTGTACCACTATTTTGCGTAACTTGAATAACATGCGAGCAATAATACTTCACGTTTATGAAGTCAACAGAAAACCCGTGATTTAATTTATCGACAGTGCATAAACGAGATTGGCCGATTATCCTAAAAACAAAGTTGGACCTTAATTTGACTCACCGAAACAAAGGAAGTTTAGTTTGGCCCAAGAGAAAAGTGAAACAGACAGCACATTAGGTTATCAGATAAAGCTCAGGTGTGACTTTGACACATTGACAGTGACACACTCACCTACAAACGCACACGCTCTCTGCTATCTGTTTGTTCTTCTGACCTCAATCTGTTCCTTGTTATCAAGATCTTCCCACTAACATGGTAGACTCTATCTTGTTTCCTTAACAAAACTAACAAAGTGGAGTTAGGTTTGTCTTTTAATTATCTGTTTCATTATGTGGTTTCACCTCTGTTCCTTCATATTTTAAGCTGCAACTGTTTGCATTAGCAATAGATACAATTTTTATTCTTAAAAACAAAAACAAATAATTTTCTGGAAGTGATGTTTAAGCTTTTTTTATTGAGTTGACATCGGTCTGAAATTGTAGTCCACACGATATATTGTTCAGCCCTTTATTATTTTAAGATTAATTTAGCTAACAGCATCACCATTTAATGATAGACCCTTTATTCCCTAAAATGTTCTTTCCTCCTTTCATGATGTATAAACTAATGAACCATTTATAAACACGTGATCAAGCAATCAATCTTCGTAAATTAATGCCAATGGTGGAATCTTAAATCGTACGTAAATGAATGTCATAGGTGGACCTCTAAAAGTATCTTCTTCTTCTTTTTCTTCTTCTCTTCTTCTTCTTAGTGGGGAAGGTGGGATTCTTCTTGTTAGAGCCCTAAAGTTGATATAGTCCAGACTCCAGTGGGAAGACTAAAAGTTGGCACTGAATTGTATATAAAATAATTTGTTCAGATGGTAAAATCCTCCGCAAAAGGCTCAAGAAATTACCGGATGATAACCATTGAATATATAACTCCACTAGAACCTTCACCCGGCAAATATTTACCTCCTAATAGTCCGAGAGTAACTTGTCCTAAACTGGAAAAAGCATTGGCCCCAATATTCGCCCTTGAGGCAGCGTTACCCAACCAACGCCTCGTGGAGGCCCGAGTGAGACCAGAACTGTAACGCAATGAGAACAACCAGTTGTTTGTTCCCATCAACAGCTATTACGCCGCAATAACTCTAACTAGTCTCTTGATGTGAGATATCGAGCAAGAATGTGTCAAACTTTAAAATTCTCATTGCCAATATTTATTGCTAGAGATTATGAAGGAGAGTGCGGTGTTGTTTTTGTAAAAAATTATTTCCGGTTTCAGTGTGTTTTATTTTTATTTTTATAACGTACATTATGTTATATAAAGAGAATCAACTTATGCTTTCTTTCTGAATGAGTGATGTATGATTATTAAAGGTTAAATTTACAAACGGCAAGTTCTTGATATTAAATACTCCACTTAGACTTTCGTGCGATTTACTATAAGTTCTAACTAATCTGCCATTCATAGCGACAGAAAAAAATCTAAACAGAAAAAAATCTAAACAGAAAAATCAAATAAATAGTGATCGTGTCCATGGCTTTACTTGAAAAATAAACAAACAAAAACATCAACATCACATAGCATAGAAACATCCCACATGCCCCCAACAGAAACAAAAAATCAACCTCGAACAGTGAGATTGTGGTTCACCAACATAAAAACGTTCAACAGACCACCCCCCAAAAAGACACCGTACCTCATATAAAGCTAACGTAAATTCCTCTTGATAAACAAATAATACCCAACCTTACAAAAAATACACCCTCATCCAGCGAGATAGTGGCCAACAAAACATCAACAGACAACTCCGAACACATATTCCGTTCACGTAAAGATAACATATCATTTGTATACACAAAAACTGAATAATCAGACCAGTTAAATAGCAAATCTCATAAGGTTGTATTAAACAAAAAACAAAAATAAAATGAATCTTTCATTAAATTCCACAAATAACCGTAACTCTCCACAAAACAAAATATTAACACTCACGATAAAATCAGTCAGATTGGGTTCACAAACCAAACAAGAAATTTAACAGGCCTCTCCGCAAAAAATGTAAAGTGTAACCACGTCCCAAGGCCGACTCACGTTCTCAATGTGTTGTGTGGTGTCAATAACCAACCCACTTTGGGACGTGTCTGGTTCACTATTGGTCCATCAGCCAATCAAATGACGTAACCCCGCCAATCAGAGCGGCTAATGATCGGTGCACGTCTACACCTGGCAGCTATCGGTAGTTGTAGTCGGTAGATGATGTAGTCGATACTGATGATACGGTAGAGATGTAGGTTGGATTGAAGTTTCACTTTCAGAGTTGCAAAACACGCATCAACACCTCGTTATGGCGTGATGTTGCAACAGTTGATAGCACGCGATAACAGATGGCTTACTGGAGCTTACTGTTTACGATCTGATAAGAAAACGACGCCAGTCAATGGAGCAATGAGTGATAACGCAACAAAACGGGAAACAGAGAGATTGATTACTAATTTATGGGTCACATTGAGGGGCAAATCTCGTTCACATTTGTATTTCTATCTTGACACATTTATTGATTTAAATTTATTGCTTCGGATGCTTGAAAAGTTATAGTGTACGTTTGACTTTACTGATGAGTAAAAAACAAGTTTCATGATTATCAGGATATGGAATCTGATTCAGTTTTTAGGTGGTAAAAATAACTACATTAGTAGCAAAATCCATATTTGTCAGTATATTTTGTCTAATTTAGTTAATTCACATGTCAAATTACGGATAGTTGGTGGTATATAACTTACTTTGAACTTTTTAAAAATAGTATGGCTCTTTACCCAACACAAAAAAAAATTGTTACTTAGTCTATTCACATAGACCTTGAGACTGTGTATGGAACGTTAGGCGGCAAAGCAAAAAAATTAACTTGCCAGGACAGGGATTCGAACCCAAGACAGGACCCTTGCCATGGTTGCGAGTTTCCTCTGCGTCTACCTGCTTCTCCCATAAGACCAATGTTAACTTTCAAAGTCCGTTCCTCCTGAATGGGTTATCCGAAATCGATTATTCATAGTTCATTTTAAAGATCAAAAATATATCTAGCGATTTCAGTAAGCAGAATTTCGTTATCATAAATAGTTCGCGCATAAACAAATCGTAAATATTGAATAATTTGGAATTTTATTCATCAATTATTATTTACGATATCGGAATTCTGCTTACTGAAATGGCTAGGTATATTTTTCTCTTTAAAATGAGCCATAAATGAACGATATCGAATAATCCGTTGAGGAGGAACGGGCTTTGGAAGTTAACATAGGCCTTGTGGGCGAAGCAGGTAGAAACGCGAAAAGTTTCGTGACTGGAGCACCCTCTTAACCACAACGCCAGCGACTCACCTATAGTAAATGGATAACAATAGCATTTATCCGGATTATATGGGCACCGGAGCAAACAGACCTACTTCAATTCGGAAGTTGTATTTGTATTTGTATTTTAAGTTTTAAGATCTTAATATAGCCTATCCCACATAAAAAAATCATAAATTTAATTGGATGTAAAATGATAAAGTTGATAATTGAAAATTAGCCCCTCAAAAATATCAAAATACTCTGCATGAAGGTTTTACATTGTATTGTCATATCCAATGACACCGAACCCGGACGTAAATGAGCCAAAGTGTATATCATTATACTTGACCTATTTTAACTAATAAATGTATTTATAAATTCAAGTTGCGATTGTAATATTTCTAGAGTTTACTTTTGTCCGATATTGCAAAGGAAATGCTTACATTTGACATACAAAATAGCTTTTACTGCTTGCCAAACCAACGAGAAGATTTACATTCTCGCCAAAAATATATCTGATATTAAAGCCCTCCAGAAATTAATTATCAAAACGGAGTTGCTGTCGTTCTTAAATCACATAAGTCACATCAATTTGCCCGGGGCGGCGCAGAGGCGCCGGCCTTCTTAATTTACTGCTCCAGATTTTCAACACGCCGTTAATTATGTCAACTCGGACAGCCAAAATATTTTTTTACTATCCCGACACAAATCGTAAACCCGTGAAAAGCCGGACCAGAACCAGAACCGGGGTAATGGATGTTTCCGCCGTGAATATAGAGCACCGCGTGCGGTCCGCGAAAATATTGGGACGGGCTCACAACATGTTGGAAATTAAATTAACCGCCAAACAAGTGAAAAATATCCTTCGTAGGTATTTTAAAATATAGGAAACAGAGTCATCTAATTTTGCAGTTGCATTTTATACATTATCTTATAAACTTACGATTTATTGGTAGAAGTAGCCTATTGGTGTCAAATTTCTGATTTTTGCGAGATTTTTTAGTAGATCTACAGGTTTTGTACGGTACGGACTACAATAATACAAAAGTGAAATGTGCGCGCAGGCCTGCCGGTTCGGTTTTAATATAGTAAATGTTTGTGTGAGTTTTGTTTGTTTATGTGTTAAACATTTTTACATCCCGACAACCACGAAAGTGTGCTACAGTAGTATAATGTACTAGCTAAGGAAAATTGTGACTAAAGATGGATTGCAATTAATCTGAAACTGGTCTAGCAAAAATCAGAAATTTGACACCTATAGGCTACTTCTATCAATAAATAGTAAGTTTATAACATAATTCAAAGGTGTAATGGCTTCAGCAAATATTTTATACGAAGTTACTGCGTACACGTCCAATGTAAGGGCAAATTAACTTCGCTACCGCTTAGGTTAGGTTGGGTTAGGTTATGTTACGTTAGGTTAGGATAGGTTAGGTTGCGTTAGGTTAGGAGGTTTTCTGGCTCTCAATTTGTTTTAAAAATCACAGGAAAAGTAACGTACGGTGCATAATTTGGAACGGACGTGAACAGTAGCGGCTCACGTCGGACGTGTACGTAGCCACTGCCTATTTTATACATGTTACGAGATAATAATAATAATACATATTACGGACTCGTATAACGTTGAAAATAAAAGTAACTAAAAAACGAAGGAAAAAAATAAACTTCCTGACGGGGGTTTGAAAATATTACAGAGTCTCTTTAGTTTTGTATTTACAATTTATACATTCTACTTTAAAATGGCTCCAGTCACCTGCCTCTACCTGTTTCTCCCTTACAGCTAATACTATCTTTCAAATTCCGCTCTCACTCAACGGCTTATCCGAATTGTTGATTTATAGATAATTTTATAGAGAAATAAAATACCTCGCGATTTCAGTCAACAGAATTTTGAAACTACTAATAGCTAATCCATAACAAGAATCTCAAATATTGAATATTTTGAAATTTTATCCAACAATTAATATTTACGATACAAACATTCTGCTCATTGAAATCGTTAGGTACATTTTTGAATCAACTTTCGAACAAACCGTTGAGGAGGGACTGGATTTGAAAGTTAACATTGGCTGGGAGAAGCTGGTTAAAAACCTAAATCTTTCATAACAGGAGCCCCCTCTTAATATCTGAACACCTGAAGATCGATTGCAATATTTAACTTGTTAGTAAATATTCACGTTTACATCAAACAGATACAGTTTGGTGAGTGGTAGAAGTAAAGTGGCAAGAAGTAAAAATTACGGCTTCTGTAAATATAGCAAGTTTGCTTATACAACATACAGGCGGGTTATATTGAATTTTGAACTCTCTTCTTGTTCTGGTATTTGTTGTTCTTTTTCTCCTTTTCTTGGGTTACTACCGAGAGCCAAATCCGCACTACGAGGTTATATTTTATAGGGAAACTTTGATACACCCAATCACGTTAGGAAAATTCCACCTTATTAGACTTTATGTAATTTAAAAAATCCCAAACTACAATTTTAATATGTCAGTTAATAGAGTGGGTTATGAGTGGGTATGCCTGAGTGGGTTTAAAATTGAGGTACTAACCAAGGGTTGATCTTACTAAATATAATTGATCGGCATACTCAGTACTTGAATAGACAATTGATCCAAAAGAAACAAGATAAGTCACTGAAAAAAATAAACGCAACTACAAAATACCACAATGATATCAATATTGAGCCCAGTAAAGTATTTACAGTGTATACAAATATTTTCTCATTTACAAGGCATTCAACGAAAATAGACGTTCTTGAAGTGCTTGTGGCATGAGTTTGTTCCAATTAATGTGAGAACAAGCATCCAATTAGACGGGCCTCATCGCAAAACAGCAATTTGGCAACGTGGCGCCATTAAATTGGCGACACTAGGAATTCAGACGCCATTTACCCTCTCGTGTTCGCAAATAGTCTCATATGAATATTATTGTCATTACTGTTCGGAAAAGATAACGCATTGTATTTCCGGAAAACAGCAACAAAATATTATACTCCTGAATACTCTTAACCATAAGAATACATTTAATTAGCACACTACAGTTTTACTGGATTTTTATTGCAACGTGCAGGGGTTGCGATTAAGAATTAAGTTACTGAACTGGACTAAAAATTGACCGACTTTCAGTGAGCAAAGTTCTCCCCCAGTGCTACACCACCTTGATGTAAGAATGTAGGCCTAACAACGTATCAACTGTCAGAAAAATTAACAAATTGAAAATGTCATAATCCTTCTATAATTTTTTGCATGCAGTTTGCTAAAAGGTAATACCTAACCTAAGGAAATTACATTACAATTATAAACAACTTTTTTATTAGCATATTACGTGTTGTTATTACTTACGGGATGTAATAAAATACGTCTTGCAACACTTAAGATACATTTACACTTATACTGATTCACATACAGACGGTAAACATATATAAATGATGGTACTAGGCTATCGATTTCGACCAGTCACACCAGTCATCGTCAGGCCAATGAGAGAACTCATTTGGTCTCATTTGGTATTATAAACATACATATATATGTTTATATATGTATGTGAATCAGTATAAGTGTAAATCCTATACTCTAATATGAGTAAGGTTTGCTTGCTTGCATGCTTGCTTGCTTGCGACACGGATCTCAAAAACGGCTCCAAAGATTTCCTTCAAATGTTCGAAATAACTAATTTATGGGATAAAAATAAGTTCTAGACAGGTCTCATCCCCAGGAAAAATCAAATAATGTAAAAAAAACTAAAATGAAAAGTTAAAAAAATTAACATTGGGCTTATGGAGTTTCAAATCAAAACAAAAGAATTGTAACAGCTGTTCATAATTAACCAGGGAACTGTCAAGTAATACTCATGTTGTTTATGATTATTAACATGTGGTTTCCTGAGAGCAGAGATTAAAAGATTTGAGTGAAGATTACATAAATAGAGTAGTAAATTAAATCAAAGGGAAATTGAGCTGTAAATAACAACTGGAGTGACCTTAAAAATGTAGAAAAGAGGCAAATGAGTTATACAAATCTGATTACCAGTAGGGGAAGTGGTGAGATATTACTCCAAGTCATCTAAACAAACTGACTGGCCTTCTCCCGAGCAAAGCTCGGCCCCCAGGTACTATATCTTAAGTGTTGTAAGACGTCTTTTATTTCATCCCATAACAATTATAAGTCTTAAATCACCCTTCATTTACTCTAAGTATTATGATATCATTCCCCGATTTCTCAGAATTACACAAACATCCGAATTCCTCCGGTCCCCATTTAACTCATATATATGATTCATCATCATCAGATTTGCGCTGCTGCTGTTATCTGTCTACTGCAGTTTAGAGGGTGCTCCAATCACGAAACACTTCGCCTTTCTTCTACCAGGTTCCCCTTTACAGCAAGGCCAATGTTAGCTTTTAAAACCCGTCCCTCCTCAACAAATTATCCGATATCGTTGATTGATGGCTCATTATTAGTCAATTTCCTATGGAAAGTGAACTATTAGCATGACCCGCACGGTAAAACATAAGCCTGGGACCACCATAGAAGTTCCTAACATGACCCCCTGAACACGTTTTGGGGGGTCGTTCAAAATTGTATATATATATATATATATATATATATATGTGTGTGTGTGTGTGTGTGTGTATGCACTTTAGCGGTCGCATTTTTTGTCCAATTTACTTCAAATTTGGTAGGGACATTCCTTTCTATAATAAGTTGGACAAGTTCGTTGGGCAAAACAATCGGAAAACTCTAAACCCCTTTTTTTGGGGATTAATCTTTCAAATTTTGAGTTCTTAGGCCCAAAAAGGGGCAGAATAGCCCCGGATGTAAAATTAATCATATAGAAAGATGGGAATTAGTACGGCGAAACTTTTAAGCCCTCTCCTGTCATTTTAGCATAACTATTTACCAAGTTATAGAAGAAAATGTGTAATGCCCAAACACAGTACGTTGTCTCATGGGGGTTTTACATTAGAAAAGCCTGTTATTCATTTGTTGGTGTACTTTTATCATCCCCAGCAACCTCACGCCTACTTTCAAGCCTTCTCCTAACCTTATAATGCGCAAAATTGTATTTTCAGCATTGCAGGTAAATGAAACCAGGAGCATCAGAACAGCCAAAAAATCAATGTTTTCATAATTCAATAAAAATTGAAATAAATGTATATTTTACACTGATTTTGAGTTTTAAAAGTTTTTTATGTGGAAATTCACTTCCCTCACGTCAGCGTGCTGCGTGCGAACTCGTTAAACTTAAAAACACCTAGCGATTTCAGTGATAACAATTTCGATATAAAAAAAAACTGTTCTATAAAATTCCAAAATATTAAATTTTTACAATTTTTTGTTTGGTGAGCTATATATGATGTCGAAATCCTAATCACTGAAATCGCTAGTATATTTTAGCTCTTTAATATGATCCATCAATCAAAGGTTCCGGATCATTCATTAGGTAGGAACGGGCGTTGAAAGTTCACATTGATCTCACATCTCATGGGACAAGCTAGAAGCCGGCGACTGGAGCCCCCTCTTAAAGATGCTTATTAAGGGTTTAATTAAAAATAGGTGGTGTAAATTTGAACTAAATTAAAATTACAAAAATAAATTTGTAAAAAAATACACTCAGAGTCAAAAGTGACGCGAGATTGGGTCAGCAGGTGCAGCGGCGGGTCGATGACCCCAACGTTTCGCGCCGTTTCTCCGGCCGTCATCAAGTGGTCTACGGAGACCGCGCCTGCAGCCAGCCGGATTGACGGGTTAGCGCCTAGGACGGCGCGGCGAAACCACGGCACCGACCCCCGAAATAGCCCGCGGCTCTGCCAACTGGCCGTGTCGGACTAAATTAGATTTTAAAAAGAGTAATTACTCATAACTTAATAGATGGCCTAGCTCAGTCGGCTGGGAATTACTGCGGGGTAAGAGGAATGCAAGGACCAAGTATATTAATTTTGTAACCTTATTATTTTTTTTAAATTTTGTTTGAAGTTAGTTGAAACAACTTGTTGATTAACCACGTATATAACTACGGGAGTAAAATATGTCTTACAAAATATATTTACATTACATTGTACTCATTTACGCGATGGTAATATACATAGAATGGTACAAGGCCTTTTGGTCGGTCACACCGATATTATCAAGCCCAATAAGAAAATGGTTATGGCTAAAAATCGTTTAGTGGATAACATGCAAATATTACAAAATGTTTAAATCATTTACAACAACAAGACTGCGTTGGTAATTTTAGAAAAAACATACATTGTGTAACACACAACATACCATTGAGGTTTTACTATTTTCTGCTTGAAATATTTTAAATTAAATAATAGATTAAATATTAACGCATAATCCAAATAACCGAGGGATATAAGTAATCGCGATAACCTTAGAGGACAAATCAACGATCAACTAATGAAACATATATGAAATTGTACACCGAAATTGTTTATGATGTTTATAAGTAGCTATATATGTCAAATCACAAAATTGGAAATTTATTTTATAACTAATTTACATTTTGGGGGGCAACAGATACACAAGAACGTGGGGTTTCGGCTTCAATATTAGATATACCGTTGGGAGGGGGAGGGGGGCTGTAGACAGTATTAATAAATTTCTTTTAATACTCTAGTCCCCAGCGATATAACCAACCATATTTAAAACAACCCCTCATCCCTTCTCATAAGGGAACTAATTGCGTGGGTTTGAATTTATCTGGTACCATTAAATAATAATGCTGACTTCTCTCTCTGCAATGACTACTTCTGAAACAGCGATGCAGAAGAAACTAATGTCATAAATATTATCGTATAGGAATATACAAATTATTCTTATTTCAGGAGAGAGTAAAATATATTAGTTAAATTATTTAAACTAATTTGTTGAAGAAGAGGATTGAGGTTAATCATGAAAGGTTTTGTGTTTGTAACTGATTTTCCTGTAAAGCCAATGTTAACTTCAAACCCACGTATATCTTTTATAGATAACAGTTGTATACGATGTGAAGACTAGTAAATACACAATAAACACTACCTGTCCCCAGGCGTATGCGGTCTTGGGGAAATAGAGAAAGGAGCGTAGGTATGAACATGGTGTTATAAGAAATCAAACTTGAATACAAAACTATACAGCAATGAGAGTCGTCCCGGTTTATCTAATAATATCCTCATTTCTATTAACTCATTGCGTGTTTCCGCCTGCTAGCAGGACCTTCTGAGTGAATTCAGCAAATTATATTTTCATGCCTCTGAATTTACATGACCCCAGAAAATATTGTGCATTCTGACTTGTCATTTCAGTTACCATTATTAATACAACTAGATTTGCCTCACAGCTTCGCTTGCTTACAATATTTAAAAAATATATTTTTACTTGACACTTATTTAAATATAGCCTGAGGAAAGGTTGTATCAAAACACATTTCCCTTTAATTTTCTCATTGAGATCTTTCATTCAAGTATGGTTTACGGATTTCAGACCTTTGGTTTTCCCAAAGTTCCTCGTATTGTTTAGCTTTGTGTGTAACAACAGCTGTTATTGCTGCTGAGCTGCGTTTTTAATGTGTCAGGAGCTGTTGAATATACAATTACATTCGAAATACAACACGATGTTGAGGATTGCCAATTCTTATTTAAGATGTACATTAAGTTTTGAAGTTCTGTGGGGAGAGCCTTCAGTAAGAATATAAATTATAAGGGAATTTGTATAATCTATGTCTCTTTAATTGAATGGTTTAAATTTCATTAATTTATATTATTCTGTTCATCGCAAGCTTGCAAATGTTTCTATTTTTTTGTATAATGTAGTTTAAAAGAAGGTTAAGTTCTGATTAATATTAAACAACTTACACCCACACACGAGCAATATGCTCAAATGGGAATTATTATTCCATGTATAATATTTATGTAAATTATGTATTTATGCGAAATAAAATTATTTTCATTTTATCTTATTTTGATAAATCAAACATAATAATCGGCTAGGTACTAACTTAAGAGGGGGGTCCAGTCACGCAACAATCCCCCTTTCCAAAAATCACTGATATGAATAGTTATTTTTTAGGTCTATACAATGAGCCACAAATAAACGATATCGGATAATCCGTTGAAGAGGGACAACATTTTAAGTTAACATTGACCTTATGGAAGAAGCAGGTACAAACGCCAAATGTTTCTGTCTGGAACCCACTCTTTAATCTCGCTTCCAAAAACCTGCTTGTGTATTACTACAAAGAATTCTCCTATATTTTTCTTTTCTAGGGAGACATTTGGATGTTCCCCTGCCTCGATCACTTAAGCAATGAAAAAAGGAAGATAATCTATAAAAATAAACCAGAAGTTAATCTAAAGAGAGAAGAAAGAATGAGATCGGCGGAAGACAGCGGGAGCGAAGGCACTGATGTAGGCAGAACGTTTTGTTTTCACGGCCAAAAACAAAAGCAGAGCCACTCTCTGGCAGAGCAGAAAGCGGTCACAAAAACCTGTGAGGGACGGCTTCCTTCTCCACTTTGGAGGTACTGGAGTAGATAGTAGATCCGGCAGGAACTACGAGAAAGTCACTTCAAAGGAATTTATTAATTGTAACTTTTGTGCCACCGGAACATAACAACGCTGGATGCGAATAATTTACCGATTGTGGGACATAAAACGATATTTATGACAGTTTTAGAACCAATGTTATTTCAAAGAAGGATAGAAATTGTTTTTAATAAATTTTGTAAAGTTAAATTTGTAAAATCATATAACTTTATACGTTAGCAACATTTTACATATTTCAATTCAATATATTTCTGTTTCCAAAACGTGACATTATTGATTTTCTTATTAGTTGGAATGTGTAATTTTTGCACGAAAGTGTTTTAATTTTCATAATCATTATTTATAATTCTTGGTGTCAGCATTGTTTACCTCTTGTTGCTGACGGAACTACTTCAATGTTTACCTGACGGAGTACAAAGCTGTCGAAAGAGTTAGTAGGGGGCATGCCCCCTACTAGAGTTGTTAGTGCTCAATACCGATGATTCGTATCGAGTAAATTAATAAGATAAACAGCTAAGATGATCGAATTCGATCGTAAGGTTTAGATCACAAACGGTAAGGGAAGATGTTTAAAATGAATGGTACTTTTTTCAAGGGGTTTAGAAAAAATAATATAGGGTTTTCCTGAAATTGTTGATGGACACATGTAATGTGAACAAAATTGCCCTAAGAAGAGAAAAACAGTGATTAACATTTCCTTCCATTGGAACATTGAAATCTGTGATTATTTTGTTCACATTTACAACTACAGTGTGTATTGGCAGAATTGTATAGCAAAAAAGCAAACGCAAAGCAAAAGCAAAAGCTATAAGCAATACGTAAAAATTTGTATTTCTGTTATTAGTGGATTTCCTTTGGAAAGTGAACTATTAGCATGACCCGCACGGTGAAACTTAAGCCCGGGACCAGCATAGAAGTTCCTAACGTGACCCCCTGAACACGTTTTGGGGGGTCGTTGAAAATTGCATATATTTATATATGTGTGTGTGTTTGCACTCTAGCGTTCGCATTTGTTGTCCTATTTACTTAAAATTTGGTAGGGAGTAGGGACGTTCCTCATGGTAATCAGTTGGAAGTTCGTTGGGCAAAACAATCGGAAAACTCTAAACCCCTATTTTGGGGAATAATCTTTCAAATTTTGAGTTTCTGAGCCCAAAAAGGGTCAGAAAAGTCCCAGATGTAAATCCAATGCATGTAAAAAGATGGGAATTAGGAAGGCGAAATTTTAAGCCCTCTCTTGTCATTCTAGCATAAATATTTAGCGAGTTATTAAAGAAAATGTGTATCGGCTAAACACAGTACCATAGATTAAGCATACTCCTTAGGAGATATTGCATGGGCAAGTTGTCAGACGAAGACGGATGAACAGTGGCGTGCTCCTACGGGATTTTCTAGTACTAGCATAGAATTAGTGCCGACGGCATCAGCGCAGTGGCGCAGCTCGTGGCCACGTGAGGAACCAACGATCCGCGGGCTAGGAGGGGATACGACATCCGTGTGCGAGAGAGAGCGGGAATACTTGTGCGATAGAGAGAGAGGGAGTGAGAAAGATAGGCGCTGCCGACGCGACACTGCCGTAGTGCCGTGGCTCGCTCGCACTCGCAGGGCGTCCGCCAGCCACCAGCCCCAGTGCCTTCGCCCTCGTGCCTTCCTTTCGTCAAATCGTAAAGCGGCTTCTTCCTTGATAAATGTTCTACGTTCGCTTGTGAAAATACTCTTACAGTTATAATTACAAATTAGTGTAATAGGTGTATAGTATGTATAACCGATATTTCATTACCAATGAATGATTCAGTGAATTCATAACATACAATATTTCCTTATTAAAATCCCACTTGATTCTTTTTCACAATTTATTATTTTTTCCTTTTAATTTCGTCGGGGCGGAGAGTAAATCCTCATGGACACTCAAAAATCCGTATTCGAGAGTAGTGCCGGACTTTTACCGGCTAAAAAAACTCCGCGAAAAATTTAAAATTATTAAAATAAATAAAGTAATTTCTGTGATTTGAGTAATTAACTTTGAAAACCTTTATTAAGTTCAAATAAAATTTATGTTCTTTTTGAAAAAAAATTGAGAAACATTAAGAAATTATACAGGTTTGAAATTAAAGAATATCAGTAATTATTATGAAACGTGATTTACTCATCAATTCAAAGCAAGGTTGTTATCTAATATTTATTTACGATATAGCGTATCACATTGATTTTGTGGCTGATTTTAAGATACGTTTACGTTATAACACCTACGAAACGGCCAGTCCGATTTTAACGAGAGACCTATCAAATGAACGGAAATATTGTCAAATTTTATATTACGGAGTTTCAAATCTTTACATTGCTTTTTTAAATTTATATAAGGAAAAACAGTGCAAAATATCGGTGTTTTTTTACAATGTGTGAGTAAATCTCAAATTTAAACGATTATTACAAAATATCAAGTAAACGTATCTGCTTAAAATTGTTATGGCATATATAGGCCTAAGGGTTATTTAAAAACACTTTTGTCACGTTTCATGAAAGGAATTCATGACTACCTATATAATAAAAATAAACTTAATTTTAATCAGGCAAATATGTGTAATTCAAAAAATATATACAGGGTGTCACAAAAAAGCGTGGTGTGATTCGCAGAATTTGATTCCACATATGAAAATAAGTCAAAATTATCTACAATTGGTTCAATTTCAGTGCTACGTCTGCCCGGCAGCATCATCTCGACTTGTCGTCTGATTGATGCGTCGTCAGTCAGATTCATATGCCTTCTGTAATACTACTACAGAGATTTCACAGACCGGAAATTCCTGGAAAATCGGATAATTTTACAGGAATTTCGGTGAAAATTCGTTAATTTAGTTTTAAAACGTCTTTTTCGGCCATTCTCGTTCATGCGGCTCGGTTGTCGTTCCCCAGGGAGGTAAAAACCATGGAGAGCTAAATATTTAATCAAAATTATGAATGAACTTATGGTTTTACGTCGAAACTCAGAACTAAGCCTCTACATCAGCCAATACTGTAATAACCAATCCTATAAAAATCATATTGGCGTTAAAAGTTGAGGAACATGTCAAGGAACTCGAATACGAAAGATACTTAATTTTGAATAAACTTTTCTACCAAAGCTATAAATGCGATGGTATGGAATCAAATTTGTTGTGTCAAAATTCAAAACTAAGCCTCGTTAAAAGCCGTACAATTGTTATTATATAGTTATTTTCACGAAAAGAGTTGACTCATGTATCGAGTAAATAAAATATGGGAGTCATTGAGTCGTTAATTAATTAATTTCTATGAAAATCTAGGTTGAGTACGTGAACATCGAGATTTGTATGCTAATATTGAAACTTACACGTGTTTTTACGTCATAATTAGAGGTTAAATACATTTTAATTTAGTACTAAAAGATAAAGAATTTATTCAGTAATTCGATTCCAAAAACCATTTTACTATAAAAAAATCTCTTGCGCCGTAAACCTCATTTAACTGAGGACGCGTCGCCAATAACCCATAAGACACTGTACTGAGCGCTGCGGCTGCGACCGCCGAATCCTACACTTTGAGATGTGACCTTGAGCCCAGCCGGACCGAATTTTGGTCTATCCCGACTATGGGCGCGAGCATGGTCTATCCCGACATGTTTTCTACCTCGCTGTCGTTCCCAGTCAATAAGACAAGTTTTGGTTGACATTTTCAGACAATAAAAAACGTTGCCGATCGTCATTTCGGGCCATTAAATGTAAGTAAATTCCTGTTTTTGATCCATCCGATGCGGAAAAATAGGCGTTCTTTGGTGATAGATCGGGGTCGAATCGCCGACTGTATTCGTAAAATACCCCAGTCGCAGCAAACCTGCGTACTCAGTGAATTTCCAATGCATAATATGTCTTAATACCATATAAAGCCGCATACCAAGATTCATAAAAATATATTCATATATAAGCGATATATACAATTTTAATTATTCTCCATAAGAATAGCATTGGTGATGAGTACATAGGTTTGCTGAAACAAGGAACACAAACAATTGGTTTTTATGCAAATATAAATATAATTTAACTAGGTGAAGCCACATACCAAGTTTAATCAATATTCAATCATAAGTAAGCACTATATAACATTTTAATTATTCTCCATAAGAATAACATGGGAGATGAGTAAGCAGGTTTGCTGCAACAAGGAACTAAAAGAATGGGGTTTTATGCAAATATCAATATAACTCAACAAGGTGGAAGCCACATACCAAGTTTTATTAATTTATGTTCATAATTAAGGGAGTCATTACATTTTACTTATTCTCCATAAGAATAACATGGGGCTGAGTACGCAGGTTCGCTGCTACTGGGATAGTAAAAAAAAAATTTTTTTGAGCCAATATCAATATACTAGTACTACGTGACCCCACGTGCCAAGTTTCATCAATATACATTCATTAATAATGGAGATATCAAATTTTATTTATTCTCCATAAGGATAACATTGGACAACGTACTGTGTTTAGCACTTTGAATATCTCTGCAACGGTTGGACGTAGAATCTCAATTTAAACACCAAAATGATTGTTTTGTGGAGCTGAGTTGATTGGTAAAAGCAAATGTGAAGTTTACATTAAAATTAACTTAGGAAAAGCCAAAAACCTTTTTCCCATAAGATTAACATAGGAGATTTTATGAGCAGGTTTTTTGGATTTTCTCCGCAACCACTTAACCTAGCTTAATAATTCAAAATACCATATTATTTGTTTTTTTAAGCTCTATAACATGGTCTAAACCAAAATTAAGTGTTTTAAAAATTTTAGGGTAAAAAATGCATAAAACTGATTTTTGGAAAATTTAAAACCCCCATAAACCCCCCTTCCCATGGCCCGATTTTTCTGGTTTTCGAACTTAAAGTCATAAATGTCACTTTACACATTTGAGCCAAATTTCATCGAAATCGGACGTATTTTACTCAAGTTATCGCATTCACGGACACACACATATATATATATATATATATATATATATATACATATATATAAATTTGAACGAATAGTGTAACGAATATAAAACGGAATCCGGCTTTATTTTTCGTTGGGGAAATGTGGTCCGATTGCCAATTTTTATGATAAATCACGGTTAGATTGTGATTTTTGGCATATATTGAAGCTCGGTCGTCATTTTCGGTCAATAAACAAGTTGTGACCGTCGATTTCGGACTTTAAAATGCTAGGAAAACGGTTGTGTTCGGCAAATAGAATGAAGTGGAATTGCCTATTTTGTTTAAACAATTTTTTTTCTGTAAAACGCAGACTTTTTCGGCCGATAAAATGCGGCCCTTAAATTTTTTGAGGTCAATGTTTTTGCCCTACAAATCGCAAAAGGGGTTTGTCGGTCAATTGCTTTTTTCGGGCGCTAAAACAAGGCTATATTCCTATTTCCGTGGATAATATGCGGCTCGCTTGCCACTTGAGGCCAATAAAACGTGGTCCATTCCATTATACTTAAAAAATTCACTCATTTTGGTGTTTTTGAGTGAAGAGATTTATTTCGCTGATAAGATTTGTTTCGATGTTAGTCTCGGTAAAATCTTTGTTTTCGACGATAACATACTTTGATACTTCCGCTGGCGGTTGGCCTTTGAATTGCGGTTTGAGTATAAACTATTACGGTATTTTTGGCCGATAAACTACGTTCATTGGTCGTTTTTGGTCTAAAAGTTACGGCGACCATGAAATGCCGTCAAATTGTCATTTTTATCCGAAATAACAGGTACAATTTCTGATTTTGGTCCATGAATTCTATACAGTCGTCTTTTTAGGCCGATAACGCACAATTTGGTCAATAAAACGCGTTCGGCTATTTTTTACGGCCAATAAAATTATTGATATGGAATTTTTAACAAATTTCCGGGGATGGAATCCCGGACCCCCCACCCCTGAGCCTGAAGAGTATTCCATACCCCCCAAAATCCCCGGCATTTCCCCCCCAACGTGACTCCCTGGATCCGCCCCTGATAAATGGTAAAGACTTCTTGACATTTCTGGACCACGACTAATTTATGCTTATTGCTTATGAGGAATGAAGCAGGAAACAGTGAACAACAATGCGGACATAATTAAGGAACAGTTAATTTATTATCATCTGAGATTATTAAGATTTCATGAATTTTGGACTTTCATAAATCACAGTGATTTCACAACCACTTTGGACTCGGTACTTGCTTTGAAAAAAACAGCATCCATTATTAAAATATGTTGCAAATACCAAAGTTTAAATTTATGGTTCGCAAAATATAAAAAATAAATTAAATTTATTGGGAAAACTCAAAAACAATTAATATAATCATTAATCAGATTTATAAGGCAAGGTCGAACATATTCTTTCTCAGTCTTCACCTGTTAATAACTAGCGTATAATAATATAACATTGTAATGGGAATGGGTTACAACATTCCTATGAAACTCGAAAGACGCTTGCGGCAGTTTCAGGCAGTACACCACCTCGGCGAGGCGCCTCGGCCGTTGGCGGTGGCGGGACGTCGTAACGGACTTCGGTCGGTGCCCTCAGCGGAGTGTGTGTGTTGGGGGTTGGGAGATGGGAGATTTAAGAGGGGTTAGCGGAGGGGCTGTCAGGATGGGCGCGCGGCCGAAGGGGGAGAGGGGAAGGGCAGCGACAGCAGCGCGGCAGCGTAGACGTTCCGAACTAGCTCCGCCGTCGCCTTGGACGTACAAGCAGACCGTGTACGCTTGTCCCATTACGATGGGTGATCTCCTAAGGAGTATGCTTAATCTATGACAGTACGTTGTCTTACACTAGTTTTTACACTAGAAAAGCCTGGCATTCCTTTATTAAGTACTTTTATCATCCCAGCAATCGCACGCCTACTTTCAAGCCTGTCTGGACCTTCTCCTAACCTTATAATGTGCAAAATTGTATTCCCAGCATTGCAAGTAAATGAAACCAGGAGTATCAGAACAGCCAAAAAATCAATGTATTAAGATTTCAATAAAAATAGGACAAATGTATGTTTTTACTCTGATTTTGAGTTTTAAAAGTTTTTATTTGGAAATTCTCTTCCCTCACATCAGCGTGCTGCGTGCGAACTCGTTTTTGATTGACATGGTAATTGTTTCTAGGCATATATAAAATCACACTCGATAATTCAAAGATGAAATTTAAAAGTGTGTTTTTATTTCATTTACACTACACAACTGATTCCACCAAACTGAAATATATTGTTCGAATTAAACCTTCCATTACCATATATAATAGACTCATGAACACCGTGTTGTACGAGAGACACACAAACATTAACAATAGTTTTCACCTTCACGAACGAATATGAAATAAATTACGTTTCTATAGCTCTGTAATTTCGTTCACTGCTGTAAATACAAGTTTATATGGGCGTGAGCAATAACCCAACCCGATGCCTGGGGCTGCTTCATTTCTCGAATCACTAGGCGGATCATCAACGTGGAAGTCCTGACTCATGGGGGGAGGGGGAGGGGTCGGTTTTGGGAGGAGTTACGCTTCGTGCCCCGAAACCGAGACCCGCGGATCAGATTTTGAGATTTATTAATAGGGACATGTGGGGCATTAGGGGCATTAGTGAAGGGTTATGCCCCTCTCACCCTTCGCGAGCAAATTTGTACTGCCCCCTTTATAATTTGCATTTTGATCACGCATGTTTTACATTCCTGAACTTGTAATAAAAACAAAAAATGCAACATATCTATTTAAGACCTTGATGTTAACTATTGCGTTTTTTAAGAAAGGGAACGTGTGAGATGGCTTTTCTAGCTTTGTTATTGATTAATATAGACTCACAGGCCAAACAAAGGACTTGCAGTTTATCGTGGAATCCGAAATATTAACCACATTTAAAGGTTTAGGTCTGGTTATATCGGGCTTCTGGAAATCCAGATTCTCCCTCTACATGGCCAAGATAAGATCTAGGACCGTGTTCACATTTCTGGCAGGATCTAGAAGCCCTTCCCAATACATTTTAAAAGTAAAGTGTGGCATGCATGGCAAATATTACTACACTAATGCAAAGAATATAGTGTCAAAGAAAATTTGTAATCCGTTACTTACGAAAACGTATAAATCAGCAAAGTTCACTCACCTGAAAACAAATAAAAATTAGTAAAATAAAACTAACCTTGCCTAATATACCGTAGAATAAATTTCAGAGGTAATGTAATTTTAATTTAATATCTACTCTAGGAGAAAACGAGTTTTACGACGTTTCGGAAAATGGAAGCTGAGCCGTCTTCAAGGCTTAGTAGTTAACGAAGAAGAATGAATACATGTTGTGCAATCAAACGTGGAATTCTCCGCCTGTTGAATGCTGAGAGGACAACCTGCCTGGATGATGACTTGACGGTTTAAAACTGCCAAAAATCGTTTTGTTGCTCTGTTCTGACGATGCACGCACTAAGGAGTATAGCACTGCAGGAGATTGTGATAACTGAACGCTCTGATGAGCACGAATTCCACGTAGTAGTAGTAATTTGTATATATTTATGGGGATTATTATGGTGTTTCGCTAGTTCGTTTGATAAAATATCCTTTAACTAAAACCAAATCTATCTTGATGTCAACTTTTTAGTGAATTTCCTTTGGAAAGTGAACTATTAGCATGACCCGCACGGTGAAACTTAAGCCCGGGACCACCATAGAAGTTCCTAACGTGACCCCCTGAACACGTTTTGGGGGGTCGTTCAAAATTATATATATATATATATATATATATATTATATTATATATATATATATATATAGACATGTATATATATATGTGTGTTTGCACTCTAGCGGTCGCATTTTTTGTCCGATTTACTTCAAATTTGGTAGGGACATTCCTTTCTGTAATCAGTTGGACAAGTTCGTTGGGTAAAACAATCGGAAAACTCTAAACCCCTTTTTTGGGGATTAATCTTTCAAATTTTGGGGTTTTGGGCCCAAAAAGGGTTATAAAAGCCTCAGATGTAAAATCAATGCATGTAAAAAGATGGGAATTAGTGAGGCGAAAGTTTTAAGACCTCTCTCGTCATTCTATCATACATATTTACCGAGTTATTAAAGAAAATGTGTATCGACTAAACACAGTACGTTGTCTTATGGGGATTTTACACTAGAAAAGCCTGTTATTCCTTGGTTGGAGTACTTTTATCATCCCCAGCAACCTCACGCCTACTTAAAAGCCTGACTGGACCTTCTCCTAACCTTATAATGCGCAAAATTGTATTCCCAGCATTGCAGGTAAATAGAAACAGGAGCATCAGAACATCCAAAAATCAATATTTTCAGATTTGAATAAAAATTGGAATAATTGTATATTTTTAACTGATTTTGAGTTGTTATAGTTTTATGTGGAAATTAACTTCCCTCACGTCAGCCTGCTGCGTGCGAACTCGTTTCTATTTAAGACTTAGAGTACCGTTATGCTCTTGGAGGACATTATTTTTCGCTTGTGCTTTACTATACCCTAGTTTTAACAAAACGACATAACATTACGCAATAAACATTAAAAAAAACGAATAATGTGCAAAGTCCATACAATAATTACAAATCACAATAAAACATAAACATTTTAATTAGTCTTACTGAAATTTAATCATGGTGTTTACACTGTGAACATACCTACAGATTATGGCAAGTAGTATCATAACATTATCATATTATATATTTTAAAATAAATCTCATTCATTATATGTTTAATTTCATAATAAAATCACAAATGACAGTACCCAAGTAACGCGTTTAAATTAAAAAACTGGTTTCACTCTTCAACGCTTACCTAACTTCACACTTCTACAATTTAAAATCACTACTTGTTAGTCAACAACTTTCCCTTGAGAAACTGTTTAATCTACAATCACTGGGAATCTGTTTACACGCACTGATTTTCCCGGAGCCAACTAATTATAATTTAACAGTAATAAGAACGTGAAAATGAGAGGTTAGACGATATTCCCTAGGGCCTGGGGCTTGGGGAAACCCGGACGTCTCGAGCAAACATAATCACACCACTTTCACCGTAGAAAGCGTCGTGATGTGCTCAAGGTCGTGGGGATGTCAGACAGAGATTGCCTTGTCTGAACACGACACATAGCCTAGATTTGACGTTATCTTTGCGTAATTTCTTCTTGCTGAAAAAGTTTATTTTTTACTGCTAATGAATAAATTTAAATTTATTCAAAAGGCAGCATAACTCTCCACATTGGACAAAGTGTTCGGGCAAAACGATAAGTATTATACAATAATACAGTTTTTGTTTAATGTAGGTAGTATATATTCGTTCCATAAGAAGTCAACTGAGCACAAACTAATATTACAGAGAAACAAATTTATGAATACAATTTAAATCATTTTTCTGTGCTAATATTTTACTCTTTTTTACGTATACTCTTTTAGCTCGCTTCAGAGTGATTCGTCATTTCATGTTAAAATAAGATAAACTGTGTTTTATAAAATAATGTAGATTAACGTTGATCATACCTAATTTAGCCTTAGCTAACCATAACATGTAACCCTCCCAATGTAACATTTGTTTAATACATCATTAAATGTTCTAACTAGTCTTCAGTATACAGTACTTAAAACAATTTGCTCTGTCTTACTCACTAACCGATTGACTGATTTCTTACTAATTTTTTCTTCAAGTATGCTATAAACAGACCAAATAATGTGTGACGATACAGTCGATACATTACTCATAAATAATCAGCATGAGATAAAAATAAATGAAATATAGATTATTAACTCATGGGTTGTTATGTCAACAAGAGGGTAACAGCAAAAATTATAACTCTTTTTAATCAGCAGATAAAATTTAATTAATTTAATTTAATTATTTTTTTATTTAACTTATTTATCAGTTAGGTTTGTATAAAATATTTCCTCAAACATGCTTTATAATAAAGTTAATGTGCAAATGTTATAGATACACTATTGTGAAACGTAGTACCAAAAGGTGAAAAATATTGAATATTACTAAAAATAATTGAAATATTTGTATTTGAACTAACCCTGAAGTATTTCAATAAGGTAGTAAAGAGAGAAGCCACCAAATGTCATTGCCTTCTCAAGTATGTAATGTGAACTCCCCGTCAGTAATGTAAGCATAAGGTATTTCATTGGTATATCCCTGAACAATGAAAACAGATTCTACATATTTTCAGGCGAAATTAAAACTACTCAATTAACAGCTGATGATGATTTTTGCATGCCGTTGTTTTCGTCAGCTTCTCAGGTTAACGAATTTCAGGGTCATATTTCTGTCCCCAAAAAGTGGTTTCCTTTTCCACCAAACAAACAAAATCGAATTTTAGCGACACAGGTGGCATTATGTTACTTTGAATACCTTAATTGTATTGTCTATAACCCCCCGATTTTTCGTAGATTCATACTTTATCTTATTTAGTTCAGCTAATTTCATATTCCCGAAATAAACTGGTAACTCGCTCGCATAAATCCCTCAAAAAATGTAACTTACACGTGATTAAAAACCCCCGTCGCAGCAAACCTGCGTACTCAGCGAATTTCCAATGTGTGCATATGTTTCTCACTACCACAGAAAGCCACTTCCCAAGTTTCATAAAAATTCATAAATAAATAAGTGATCTATAGCATTTTATTTATTCTCCAAAAGAATAACATTAGGGCTGAGTACGCAGGTTTGCTGCAAAAAAAGAGAATATATATGTTTTTGTGCAATTATGAATATAACTAACCAGGTGAAGCTACATACTAAGTTGTATTAATTTATGTTCATAATTAAGGGAGATATAAAACTTTACTTATTCTCCATAAGAATAACATTAGGGCTGCGTATGCAGGTTTACTGCTACGGGGATAATCAACAAACAATCTACTTTTTGTTCAAATATCAATATACCAGTACTACGTGAAGCCACATACCAAGATTTATCAATATACATTCATAATTAATGGAGATATCAAATTTTATCAATTCTCTATAAGGATAACATTGGACAACGTACTGTGTTTAGCACTTTGAATATCTCTGAAACGGCTGGACGTAGAATCACAATTTAAACACCAAAATGATTTTTTTGTGGAGCTGAACTGATTGGAAAAAGCAAATGTAAAGTTTACATTACAATGAACTGAGGAAAAGCCAAAAACCTTTTGTCCATAAGATTAAGATCTGCAACCACTTAGCCTAAGTTAATAATTAAAAATACTACATTATTTGTTTTTGTTTTTTAAGCTCTAAACATGGTCAAAACCAAAATTAAGTTTTTAAACAAATTAAAAAAAAAAATGGCAAAAACTAATTTTTGGACAGTTTAAAGTCCCAATAAACCCATGGTCCGATTTTTCTAGTTTTCGAACTTAAAAGTCATGAATGTTACTTTACACATTTGAGCCAAATTTCATCGAAGTCGGATGTTTTTACTCAAGTTATCGCATTCACGGACACATATATAGATGACATATAAATTTGAATAAATAGTGTTTTTGTTATCTGGGGACCTCAAAACAAAAAGTTATCATGGTCTCGGGCCTAACTCTTACCATGAGACCTACGGTAATAGCTTCTTCCCTATAGGGGAAATTCGCTAAAACAGTGATACAATCAGCTATTTGCTAGTAATCCGCAAAACTAGTGGCTAAAATAGTTGTACGTACTTTGACTTTTTGGTCTAATGAATGAATGAATGTTTCTACTTTATTGCGACTCCTGCGAAGAATCAAGTGGCCTACATAACAAAACCTTGGAATTCCTGTGTGTTATTTTGTTGTAGACTGTTAAACTATATATGTAGACTGTTGTGCTATATGTACTGTACATCGAATTTGTATACAGCGAAGCAATTTAAAGATGTTACACAAAACAATAAATTATAAAAAATTAGTTTCTTGACTGTCTACATTAAAAAAAAACAATCTTTACAGTTGTGAGGCCTATGCAAAATATAAAAATATGCATACATTGGGTAACATGTTTAAGAGCTAGAAAACGACTTATAAAAATATATCGATATTTGTAGTAAAAACAACCTGCTGGCAATACTTTATTTAAATGAATATATTATTAAAATGGGGTCGAGCTTTGCCTGAAAAAAGGCTTTTAAGAAGCGGTACAAGATGATGTACAATATGTGAATCGCATATAAATGAGTGGAAGGAATTCAACCTTATAAATGGTGAGTTGAAAAAATTGCCAGGACAAATTGTCGTTCTAACGCTTGTGTTTTTAACATCTGGTGCTCCATTTTAGTTTCGTCATTTGGAACACGTTTCAGTCATAGGTCTTTCCGAGGACTTGGCCCAAACTCCTAGACTGGTTCGACTGGAACTGGTTGTAAAACTTATTTACATAGTCCATGCGTCATTCTTTCTCAAATATTGACTCTAAACACGACATTTTAATTTACTGGGATATTCCAAGAAGGACGAGGAATGCCAAACATCTTAACACAAAGCTTTCAGAGAAACTAAAGTGCAAACAAAATTAGTAAAATATTTGCGGTATTACAAACACGAACCAAAATTACTGTAGTTTCTTCCCACATAAATAAAACGGAAATTATCTTTGCATTGTTTAACTAAATTTTGTTAAAGTTGTATTCCTATTTATGACAACCAAATTGCATGGAATTACATATTGTTTTCACCAACCTTAAAACTGTTTAAACAAATAGACAAGAATTGTTGACATACTTACCACAGAATAAGAGATTTTAAGAAAATTATCGTCGAATTCAATTTTAAACGTTATATTTTCACTTCGTTAACAAAACAAATATTGATTACTGCATGACATCAAAGCAAAATTATAGTGTTGACAAAATTAGCGAAAAATATTTATTGTTAAAATATTTTATTGTTTTTAATGATTTTCTTTATTATAAAAAGAAAGTGTAGCCCACCATCTAATGGTCGGCTGAGCAAAACGTGTATGAGATCATAGAGGTTGTGGTGCGGCTGTATGATGCAATTTGAACAGTTAGCCAATAATGTGACCACCAGCGCGGAATAGCCACTGACCCTAGATAAGATGGGGTTAACGGGAACACCAAGGTAAAGACTCGGTTAGGGCACAAATATGGAAAGGAACCTACAAGGTTGCTCTGTGGTTTCATTCTTATTTTGCTGCAAGTCCTGAACAACATCTGAAAGGTGTATGACGGTACAGAGAAGTATCCTGGGTAGAAAATGCCGGACCTCACTCTCTAATATTTATTATTTGTTAAAATAAAAAATATACTTTGGGTAGTGATAGTGATTTAAAATTATTTTTTGTATTGTTAAAAAACAGGTATTTTGGGGGCAACTCAAAAAGTGTAAATATAAACAACCTTTGAATTAGAACTCATTTTTAAGTACCCTAAGAATAGTCAAAAGGTGTAAAGTTTAATATATCACTATCTCTAACAAAATGGCGGCCAGTCAAAATTATGCTGGGCTAGGAACCTTGACTGCAGTGAGTTTAAATTTTACTGTAGTATGTTTATAATGGCTAGAAATACAAATAAAAAACGGATTTATAATATTTGTTTTATTTTCAAACAAAAATTAAAATTATTTAGATTTTCTAACTTTTATTATTTTTATGTCTGCTTTCCTTGGAATTACGCTAGAAATAAAACTAATTTAAAATTGTTTTTTATTTATTTTAAGCATTTTATAATTACTAGTTTTCTATAAATAAAACATTAAAATACAGTACAAACCTAATACAAACTCGTTTTAAGTGGGGCCTGTATATTGGCAAAAACGCCGATAGTTTTTAATTTTGACTGGCAGCGATTCTGATTATTAGTGAATTAACGATCTCAATTTGTTGACCTCTTTAAAAAAAGGGTTATCTAAAAGGAAGTTTACATTTAAACATTTTGAGTCGCCCAAAAAATTCAAAAATTTTGGGGGACACTAAAAATGTTCAACATTGTAAAAAAATGAAGTTACTGTACCACTACCTAAAGTATATATGTTAAATTTAAGAAACAAAATAATTCGGGTGTGGTCCGAACTTTTTTACACTTTGACTTGTTTTCACTGTCTCTGCGATGAAGGCTATCTGCCACTTGTCACTGGGCTATTAATTAATTATCCTGGCTAAAGAGTCAGTCGGCCAAGGCTGCACAAGGACCCCACTCAATCTACATTCACAATTCACGGTCAAGGTTACATAAGGCACTTCACTCATTCTACAATTATAATCCATTCATATTCACCTTAATCTAAGTATTACATAACACGTTTCGGTGACTTACATGTAATACTCGGCGACTTACATGTAATACTGCAACTTATGATGTTCTCCTTGCTTGTAATGGTTTACTTCCTACAGTACAATACGAACATGCTTGCGTCGGCGTCATGCTGTGTTTAATAATAGAATTGTGTTTGAAAAATCCCTGAAAGCACACTGATTTTAAACGTAAAGCAAAACAATATTAAATCATTGAATAATTTGGCTAACGTTAGAATTTGCGTTGTAAAATTTTCAAGTTGACTTTTAACAAATTTCACATTTCGAACACTTTAAGAACTATATAATTCAATTGAGTATAAGTAAATCATCAAATAATGATATCCAATAAAAGGAAACACCAAAGAAGGAATAGTGATCACAAAGCAGGTTGATCCGGTACATTTTACATTTCAATAATACCTATAAGACCGCTCTTTCCACTAATATTACTCTTACTAATATTATTAGGGAAGTCGACGTAAACAAATCAAATGTATATAAATTCTTTTATGTCGATTTCCCTTAAAATAAATATTATATTTGCACATTTTTGTATTTGTAGAACGTTATTTTCCTGATGTGCTTTACTGGATTTTATCAATATTCAGTTCCTTCCAAGCATTGATTCAAACTTTCAATATTAATTTTATAATGAAGTTACTTTATTTAATTTATATTTACTAACACAAAGAGGGCTACCACGCTTAATTTAATTTTAAATTTTGATTCAGCACTACTGAACAACCTATAATAATCAAATCAAAATGTTTAATGTCGTAAAATCGAATACATGCATAGTCATCGTCAAATTCATTTTAAACATTAAAATACTTGCATAAAAATAAATTACTAACATACTAAATTATTATAAATATAATAATCATAATAGAATTATTAAAATATATTCAAATGTTATCCTTTTAACGTGGTTGTATAGTTTCTAATTATTGAATTATTTTTGTAACAGTCACAACAGTATAAGACAGAATATTATTTGGTCACTGTAGTATAAGATGATGGAGCGTGTGGTTATGTAATAGCTATTCACAGTTTGTTTACAGCTTTAACGTAAAAAAGACCTCTGCGGTAGACCCCAACGGCCTTGCGGTATCTCTTATCACTCGACCTTAATCAGCGTCTTATAACGACCTTTACCTCCTTCAATTTCCATCCTGTCACAGCCAGTTTTATTAATAATGAATTTTCTATGGAAAGTGAACTATTAGCATGACCCGCACGGTAAAACTTAAGCCCGGGACCACCATAGAAGTTCCTAACGTGACCCCCTGAACACGTTTTGGGAGGTCAAAAATTGTATATATATATATGTGTGTGTGTGTGTGTGTGTGTGTGTGTGTGTGTGTGTGTGTTTGCACACTAGCGGTCGCCTTTTTTGTCCGATTTACTTCAAATTAGGTATGGACGTTTATTTATATAATCGGTTGGACAAGTTCGTGGGCAAAACAATCGGAAAACTCTAAACCACTTTTTTAGGGATTAATCTTTTAAATTTAGAGTTTGTGGGCCAAAAAAAGGGTCAGAAAAGACCCGTATGTAAAATTAATGCACGTAAACAGATGGGAATTAGTGAGGCGAAACTTTTAAGCCCTCTATGGTCATTCTAGCATAAATATTTACCGAGTTATTCAAGAAAATGTGTATCATCCAAACACAGTACGTTGTATTATGGGGTTTTACATTAGACAAGCCTGTTATTCATTTGTTGGTGTACTTTTATAATCTCCAGAAACCTTCAGCCTACTTTCAATCCTGACTGGACCTTCTCCTAACCTTATAATGCGCACAATTTTGTATTCCCAGCATTGCAGGTAAATGAAACCAGAAACATCAAAACAGCCAAAAAATCAATGTTTTCAAATTTCAATACAATTTTGAATAAATGAATGTTTTTACACTGATTTTGAGTTTTTAAAGTTTATTATGTGGAAATTCACTTCTCTTTCGTCAGCGTGCTGCGTGCAAACTTGTTTTTACTATTTGTAGCCTATAATGTATTTAAATGAGGTGTTTTGAATGAATACATAAATACGATTGTTCAGCATGTTGTATTTTAAAACATCAACCTGTAATATTTTGAAAATTATTTGTATAGATTGAATTACGATGCTTTCAGTCACCTGGAGTCACATGAATGGAGTCTCCTCTTAATTTGTCTGCTTATAAAACCGAGGATTTCTCCGAGTTGTCAACGTCCCACCACAAACACACCACTGACGTTACGCATGCTTCCAACCCGAGATGACGTCACTTGTCAACAACCACACCCAGCGACCCAGCCATACAGTTGTGAGTTGTGAGCAAAACGCATCATACTCGAAACATTTTCTAAATCCCGTCCCTGTGAGGGTAAAGCATCTTCGAATTTCCACACAGAACATATTAATAATCTAAATAGTCACGTAAAAAAGAGTATATTATTTGCCCCTAGTTTTATTCATTCTGCTAGCCGTGTGTTGCAGAAAAATATATATAAGCATTGAAGGAAAATCAAATTTGCTTTAATAATACCATTGACTATAAATACTGAAGTAGACTTCTCATTGCCATTGTAAAATCTGTCCCTAGTTTTGTGTATGCCAGGATTGAAAGAGGTCGTAGTTTACACCAATCACCAACAGAGTATACTGCTGTGAACTATTACTTATCCTCTCAAGGAGGGGATAATACATCAGTTGGTGTGTCAGGAAGCAACTGTTGTTGTTATGTTGATTATAACTTGCTTTCTGGGGTGGAGATAGTTGAAAAGTTAACGTAAATAACTAAAATAAAAAGTTGACAGCAGCACAATCTGTCGGTTACCCAATCAAACTACTTCAATTTTAAATTATAGCATACACTAAAAGTGGGACTGCTGGGCCATATGGATGGGATGTCTCCTTCAGTATTTATAGTCAATGATAATACCAAACAATTTTTTTGTCAGCAAGGTTCGTGTTGTTAAAATTACGGGATGTAAAAAAAGTCTAACAATACTTACAAGTATATATACTCTTACACAGCACTGATACAAGTCGGTAAACATATATAAAATATGGTAGAAGGCAACCGATTCCGACCATTAGCACCACTCATCATCACGCCCAATGAGGGAATTCTCTCATACCGAGTTCTAAGTATTGGTTAAGAGTAAATATATGTTGATATTAAGACCTTTTTTTGTTTGCATCTCATTATAATACCAAGCTACATTTTAAAATCATAATCAATTAATCATTAGAGATGTTTTTCGACCATTTTGTATCTTCAGAAAAGAAAAATCTTTAGAGACCTTTCTACAATTTCGAATATTCAGGAAGAACAAAATCTTTGGAGATCCATCGTAGATTACCGTTAACACCGTTTCGTATCTCCAGAAATAAGCCTTTAAAAAATAAATACTCTAAACATGGAATTTTCAAGAAATATTATTTCAACATATGTAAATTGTCCATTGGAATTCAATGAAATGGAAACACCCGCTGTGGTGAGGCAAGACGGCCCCTCGGCCTGGCAGGTGGTCGGTAGTCAGTTCGTGACCTGCTGGTAACAAACTGTGGTAGACCGTAACCAGCCTCAACGCCGCGGTCTCTATTGATCCGGAACCGACTGGCTGGTTGTAAGGTTGCGGCGCCGCTGTCACAACGCGGGCGGGAGACTTCAACGGTCAAGCGGCACTGAAGGCGTTCTTTTACACAATATTTCAGAGTGGGCTCTAGTCATAAAACTGTTGGCTTTTCAACCTGCATCCCCATAGGGCCGATGTTAACTTAATTCTTCGATATTATAAACAATATTCTTCCAATAAAATTCCAAACGCACCGGAAAAAGTTTATTATTTTCACAAATTAAATCACTAGAAACAAAATTTCTCTAAACACCTTGGGATGATTCATATTTATTTACTTAGGTTCTTATGGAGTATAAATCCAAAACGTCAGCTGTCTCTAAGTTTAGACAAACCAATTAAATCAGCCGAACTATATGTAAACTCTTAAAATGAAGATACCCAGGTTAGTCTCGCAGCATTACAAAAACTACAAAAAATTTTGAGAATTCGAGAGATCTATATGAAATTAAGTGGACACTCTATATCCACATACATCCGGGACAATCTGTGATATAAATCACACAGGTGTATTTAATATTCCATGATGATAGGAACGAAACAGTTCATTTGATGAAGAACGTTGAAGGTCACATTGATTGGATACAGTTCAATTGTACTCTCTTGAGGGGTTAATGAGCAGTCAAAATACTCAAAGGGACTTAGTCTGAGAGGCGAGAGAGGGCGTGGGGAAGAGGAGCGGAACTGGATGCATTATTTTCCTTTGCAACTTCTAGGGTTAACATTTCCTGAATGACTTTGTGTCTTTGCGGGAGGGACATTTTTCAATGGAAACTCTCACTTCTCTCTTGCTCGACACTACGACCCTCTTCCCCCCTCGGAACCCCCGGGCATGTTTCTTCACGCACGTCCGCCGGCGTGTCTCGCGTTGTCGCCTCCCCCCTCCCACTCCCACCTCTCCCATCCATCATCCTCTGTCCTCCGCCACGGCTCAGGCCAAGGTCACCCTTCGAGACTCCAGTCCAACCTCTAGGCTCCAGATGCAGCTGCCTCCTCGGCCAAGCTACCAGTCCGGTTTTATATAATTTACTTCTTGTTCCGTGATTCTTATCCTATATGCAGTTTAATGGCATGACAGACACAAAATAAAATAAATTCAACTGTAGTGTTTGAAAATGGAATAAACTAATGCAATCAGCAGTGCCTGATTAAATGTTTCATTTGAGAAATATTCCATTATATCTTAATCCGTGTGACTAAACTTTTAAAAATGGCAATTATGTTTTGTGAATTCTGATATCATATTGGTTTTAATCAGCGATGAAACGCAGTTGAGGATAGAAGTACAAAACGCCAAAATACTGAGACACCTCCCCAGGTCTTACTGTGTACACCAATACTGCAGTTAAATATAAACATTGGTATTGTATTATTGTATATTGTGATTAATTTTGAACGGTGAGCCAAATAAATTATTTTGTGAATTCACAACAAAATTTTTAAACACAAACTTACAAGCAGTTTTTACACAGATACCTAGTCATGATTAAACTTACGTATCTAATAGATCTACGTGCAAGCATCATAATTTAGGTGACATATCCCCATGACTGCGCTTAGTGCCACGCGGTACCGGAGAGGCGGGAATAGCGGGCTTGGCACATTAACACGGCGACAATGTACTGTAATTAGCACTGACTCATACTTGGGGTACTGCTGCGGTCATCATACTTCCTACATCCTACATCCTACGGTACAAGCGCAACCTACAGCGCATATCCTACATCCTGCGATACCAGGATGATGAGTCGCTGCCGCACAACATTGAATGACAACTGTTGTTGGCGACCGCTATTCGTAGCGGTGTCGTTTGTTGTTACGTCACGGTAGATGAGTTTAGGTCATGCAGTCGGAAGTATGGGAATTTGGGGTAATTTGAAAACAAACACGAGGTATTTGTAATGTGGTATGATTGATTATTTTTACACTTTTACTATTAGACAAAACTAATTTTATTATGAAATCTGTATGAAATCTCACGTTAATTTGGACCTGGGACCACAAATTTAACGCCCTTATTAAGAAAAACACATTAAATCAAATTAGTTTTTACTAGTTGACCCGTGCGAAATTCTGCACTGCGAACCAAATCTTGTCAGCTGATCAGATGTTCTTCTGTTTACATTTTCGCTCCTGTCAAAACAAACTATTCCCTTTATTTATCTTTCATATTATTCAAATTTCCGAGAAGCGGTACATTTTTAGACCGTGGGTCTATTTATCGTCAATTGCTGGCACGATAAGCTTTAAAATGAGGGGTAAATCATGGAATTTGATAAAGGAATAAGGAAGATCTCGCGGACTGACAGAAAAACAGGCTAGAGAAAATAATATATAAGATTTTAATAATTTGTATAAGGTAATTATTTTGAAAAAAATTAGGCTAAGACTGAAACAGAACCATTTGTAAATAAAATAGGATACAAAATTAGCATCAGGAATATCGTACTTTTACCATAAGTTCTTTGGACATTTGTTATTGGAGGTTTACTGAGTAGCGAGGGGTCTTTTTGTAATAGGTTGGGGCTGCGTTTGCCATTAAATTACGAGAAATGTCTCTGACCTTTTTAATATCCTGCAAAATATACTTTAAATCGAGCTATGGGCATCAATACTTGAAATGCATAATTAGTTTTTCGTTTTTCATCGAAGCAGCTGATGTTTAATAATAAATCTTCCTAGATGGTAAAACAAAACTACTACAGTTTTGTAAACTCATTAATTTTGGTTTCCACCGCGGCTACTTTTTACGTTGCTGACGTTGATTAGAAATTAAAATGGGGGTCCCGTCAAATAAATACAAAATGTTAAGCATATCTAAAAAAACAACTATAACGACTTTAATCCAACCAGTATTTCCTGAGTAACTGATATAGATTTAATGACCAATTGCAGCAAAACCTATTTCTTCTTCCGCGTTTCTTGGCTCATCTCCAACTCCCGAGGCAGTTCTCGTAGGTTTCACACTTTATTGCAACATAAATCAGCTGTTAAAGACAAATGAAAGAGCCGAACTAAACATTTAAAATAGGTTGAACATAACTAAAAGATTGTATTGTGACTTTTTCGGTAGAATAGCTGAAGTTCGTTTAAAAACTAAACAATTGTGGTTTTGTATTTTTTCTACTCAACTTTGTTTTTAAAATGTTTCATTACAATATATTTGAAAGGAAATAAAACCGTTGTATGTGATGTTGACAGTTATAGTTCTTCTTTCTTTAAAATTCATTGTTAGTAATGGCCATTTTATATTATTTATTCGCAAAAATCAGCAACAAATATTTTACTGGACTTCGTCTCAAAACCTCTGCTAACATGATTGTATGTTTAAATATTATTTTGTGAGTTTTTCGTTACACTATCCCACAGTAAAATAGGCCAATATTATATACTAGAAATGTCCTTATGTGTTGAATACAGACATTTTGGCTTAATGGCAGACTTCTGCTTATCATAAGTGAAAAATGTTTTAACGTGTAAAATAAATACCAAAATATAATTTTTTCAAATTAGCTAAAGCCAATGGTGTGCAACGTTAAACCATTGCACATCCCAAACCTATAAAAGGCAAAGTTTCAAAATATATTTATTTTCATACGACATAGATTTACAAAACTAGTGTTAGCTGGTTAAGATATGTATAACCAGAACCACTGTTAAATTGTATACACCGTTTTTTAATTATCTTTGATAGTATATATTTAAGTCCATATAACTTTAGCATAACTTTAACTGTGATATTAATTTTAGCAGCAGTTTTATATGGTAGGGCCTTATTTGACTAGCTAGTGAGTTTAATTTCAATTTATCTAATTTTATGTCAAGTTTGCGTGAACATTGCATGTGTCGTATTGCATGTTTCAGTGACAGCATACCCAATAGTAATTTGTGTATTTGAATTGTCTATGCATGAATTGTTTTCCAAAAAGACCAATAAATATTTAACGTAATACCACGGTTAAAAATTTAAAAAATTCTACAAAATAAATTTAAGGAAATATTTTATTAGTACAGTACCGTTTAAAACGGTATTCATTACATTTAAGTTAATTTAAATTTACCACGCCATTGTTTTTTAATTTTGATTTACATTCATCGTTACCTTTAGCTCTAACATCCGAAAGTTTAATTTCAAAATTAAACTTTACCCCGTAAGCACAAAGCAGAGAGAAGCACACAAAGCACCAAAGTCCGTGACTAATTCCACTTCCTATTTCGACCTCAGACAATACAATAAACCCGTCGCCGAGACCTCTTAATGCCGACCCTTCTGTAAACAACGTTGAGTGAGCACTCTGTTTGTGTGCGCGTCTGTGCGTGCGCTGTTTATTTAGTGATAAGGAGTACTGACAGACCAGGGCTTTCGTCTTATCAGGTAGATGGACAACTGACGCACAGGTCGGTGACCTTTGTCTGATAAGCTGTGGCCGATGTCCGACGTACGAAGGACATTGATAACGTGAGAGTTGCCGTTATTTTAAGTTTTATCTTTCGTCTGGAAGGATCCTATTGAAATGGATTTAAGAAGCAGATGAATCATCTACTGTATTTTTCTTAAGGAAAATATTTTATCTAATTTCTCGCTTCCATGCAAAGTGACACACGAACATTAGTTTCCAAGTCTTTACGATCAAGAGACTGTTATTTGTTTCATCTCCAATTATCCTTCGATTTATCGAACGTCCAAAATTTGCTTTACCCTACGATCGCACCTAAAAAATGATTCTTTACAATCTAAAACATCTCATAAAACAAATGTTTTCAGTTTACTGAAACATATTTTTTACCCCCGCTCGCTGAAGTGATAAACAGCTGATTGATTGATGCTGTGGGCCAAGCTAACTGACTCGGTGTTTATAACCTATAACCTTCTCGTGAATTCAGCCGAAATGTATGAAATAACTTGTTATCTTGTGTGGTATCCAAAATTGCAGTTTTAGGACAAATTGTGTATGCAATTGGAGTGTAAAGTGTCTTTTTCGCTTTGTGAACATTATTAACAGTTTTATCACAAGCGATAAAGATCTACTTTACGCTCTTACATAAATAAACTTTTTAAACTTTCATTTTCATAATTGTGCGGGGAAATTATACTTTTGTGTGAATTCAGAAGGATCTAAATTTATTTAACAACGTTTTTATTTATCCATTTTCAGAAATTTCAATGAAACTAAATGAAATATTAGTTTATAATTTTCTATAGAATTGACAAACAGTTTAAAATAATAAACTTTAAAACCAATCTTAATACTTACAACATAACAAAACGGATCCAAAATAAAGTATTCCGTTCAACCGTTAGTCATGAATATACATTAGTCGGCGAGAATATTTGAACATGAATTTTTAACAGGCAATCCGAGATATGCTAATGTAAATATTTATCTCCGTCCTAACTGTCTTTCTTCTGCCACTGGATTGCATATTTAAATTGTTCTTTCAACTAACCTAAACGAATTATCACTAGCAATAAAACATTATTTATGCTACACAATTTCACTGCCACTCCGTAATCGTATTTTCACGCTTTTTCATGAATCGTTTGATTTCTTATGTAAGAAGCGGCTTGACCGATGTATTTTTTGCTCTTTTTCTCCACCTTGTATAAGTAAATTTATGCAGCATTTTCTAGAGATAATTATCGTAAAATAAGCCTTACTCGGCTATCTACATCACACACCGAATCTAATGAATTCTGCGCTTGCTATAGTAGAGTTCTTTGAACTTGACGCCTGGCGAGCCATCTATTAATTATTATCTAACTGCATGCTGCCTTGCACGTTAGCCAGAACGTTAGCATAACTCTATTGTAATCACGACGCGACGTTCGCAATGTTTCATAACATAAAATTCTATACTCGTATAATATTTGATTCAAAATGTTAAATCACCTGGAAGGAATTTAATCTGAAAGAGTTTAACAGATAAGTAAAAACATCTAGTCATGATAATACTTGAATAGAATCAAAATTAACCTTCTTACCAATGTGAATAAAGGTATTAATTTTTTTTAACCGTAGGGTAGACTATAATTTAAAAATATTAGAAAATGTTACCATTCATTTAGGCCTGTACATATTTTTAGATAGGCAACCAAAGTAAATGTCGTTGATTTATGGTCAGTGATTCCACTTATAGAACTTTCATCCCATTTTAGGGATATTTTAACGTGCCGTGGGATAAAATGTAATTTTGGGATAATGTGGGATATTCTGAAAGACCTTCACTTTTACGTAACCTCATCTATGTACAATTTATGGTTTTTATTAAATTCTTAATGAAGGTTACAATTGAAAAACATAGTTAAATTTGAAATATTTACAATATAAAACAATGTTAGCTGTCAGCCATAAAATAAAACGTTGATGAAAATCATACCTTCACAGTTTTTATATGGTGGGTACGGTGGGTTCACAAAGATTACTTAATAAAGAAATATAACCAAGGGATCAATGGTAACTACTGAATGTTTTTATGTGGGTTTTGTGTGTAAATCACGTTTTGAATCAATCTTGAGTGTAAAATATTATTTATGAAAATATACTCTAAAAGCAATTTGCAACATAATATATTTATTTATTTTGGTTTCAAACCAAAGAATACAAATAAATTCAACAATTATACTTGATTGTAAACCGGCTAAAATTAAGTCGAGCACATTTGTAGAAACTCAACGGGAAATGACTAATGCGTGATATTTTGAAGGGTATTCCATAACAGGTCGTGGGATAAAATAGTTTTTTTATGAATTAGCCTATATGGGATATTTTTTATTGCAAAGTGGAAACACTGGTGATGGTTTGAACACTAAATTCAAATCAATTTATATATGAACCCCGCTTTATAATTGCAACTTTATTTCCGCTAAGTAACTTAAAAAATTATGGGATATTACATCGACGATGGGACGGTTGAAAATCAAGTCAAACGGGACAGTGAGTGATGCTGGCCTGGAAGCACACAGAGAGTAGTTTGTTCTCTCTCCCTCCCCCCCCAAGGATACAACATAGGTCAACAGATCAACTGACTGCTTAACTTAGGATAAATTGACCACAACACTATGGTTTGCGCAACACTGCAGCTTTAAATTGCAATATGATTAAGCATGACATCAAAAAATCTGCGGTTGGTAGGCCTAGTGTGTGTATAAAAATGAAATTAAACTGTCACTTATAAAACGGGCATACACGATTACAGCATGTCTACATAAAACCGCTGTGTGAAATTGATTGCTTTTTTCAGTTGTTTACCCGATAATTCAATAAACTGCAAATTTTGAGGCAGTTAACACTTGGACTTAAGACCGTCCTTCATTAGTTTTAAAACAATGTAATGCAAATTTTATGTCATAAATATCTGATAAATGTATACCTTAGAATAAAAAACTGAAAACAATAAAAATCTGTTACTTCTTAATTCCACAGGGATATTTTGTTGATTAGCCACGTTTTCATTTCATGACTGATTTTGACGACTGAGGTTTCAAATTAAAGATCGATTTTCATCAAGATGTTTTGAAAGGAGTTTATTTACTTCTTAGTGTTTAGGGCTCCACGTCACTGGCTCTCAAAGTTCTCTTGTTACTGTTATGAAAAAAAATGTCAATCACATGCATTTTATCAAACTAAACCTACATCCTACCTAACAGGAAGGGTAGCAAATATTGTTAATAAAACTGGTTGAATTAAGTATACAACACTGTTTTAGAAAAATTCTATAAAAAATTTGTTTTAAAAAGTCATTCCAGAATTATTGTAAAGTAGGATAATTTATTTTGACTTTCATAAAAATAGGGAATGATAGAAGTATCCAGTGTAGGGCATATTAATTAACTGAAGTATCCAGTGTAGGGAAACTTAATTAACTGAAATATCCAGTGTAGGGCAATTTAATTAACTGAAGTATACAGTGTAGGGCAAATTAATTAACTGGAGTATCCAGTGTAGGGCAAATTAATTAACTGAAGTAGGTACAACGTCAAAAGAACTAATAGAGGGAAATTTTCACCGAAAACAAGACTGGCGGATAAAACCCAGCGAAACATATTATTTTATTTAAAATTGCTTGACTTGTATATTTTATTTAAATTTGTATTCTCTATAAGTAAATAACTATACACAAATACCCAGTAATTCGGAGATTACGCATTTTAGAATATAAATTAACGTATATTGGGAGTTAAGAGGACATTGGAGTCAGAGGAAACATCGTAATTTTTTAATGACTAGGAAAAACTACAAAATATGTATAACAATATATATTTTAAATTAATATATACATGGAAATGTATTATTTTATTTAGAAAATAGTGATAAATTAACCTGCGTCTTTAAAATAACTTTAATTTGAGACATCTTTCATAAGCGTATGTTGATAAATAAGCAAGATTACATTGTTGTTACATTGGTGCATTGGTGTTACATTGCATGTTACAGGTTTTAAGTTTACATTGTTCTTATGGAGGTAAAATCCAACATGGCCGCTCTCCAACGCCCTCTTAAGTGAAAAAAATTGTTCTGCTCAGATTCTTTCTTATCAACTGACCTATAGTTACATTTATACCTATTTAAATATGCTCGAATGTTGTATAATTGCCTACTGAACTTTACATTAACATATTGATTTATAGCAAGCCAGTGCGACTTTTATTTAACTGTTTAAAGGCAAACTCACAGCTAATTCTCACCAATTAAATCTTATTGTCTATTGCACAATGTACATTGTAATGTAGGTAGATAAAAGCGAGGGCTGGTTCTTGTAACCCCTCTCCCCCTCCAAAAAAAACAAACAAAAACAATAAAATAAAACGTACAAGAATGCCGACCCAGGGCAGCTGCGGAGCGGCGCGGCGCGCTTTGAATACTAATTTGTAACTCAAATACCAATCCGGATCAAGAAAGGAAACTTGTTTGAAATTTTTTGTTAAAAGGTTATATAAAAAATAATAAGTTAAATTGTTAGGTAATAAAAACCGCTTGATTGATTTGTATATCACGACGCACTCAATAAATTTCGATGAAATTTTGTATCTATTCATATTGTTGTACCGTTTAAATTATGCCTAAAATTATATTAATGTAATAGTTAATAAATATTAAATGTAAATGAAGAAAATAATTCACTACACATTTATGTCAATATTATTAATGTTTGTATAAAATTCATTGTTGGTGATGGTATGAGTTTATGTTGTTTAAGAGATTATTAAACAGTACAACATTGTTTTTACTAATAAGTGATGGAAAATGTCCGCAATAATCTCTTAAACAACATTATTAATCGGTAAGAGAAACTTTTAAAGAAAATTTGTAAACGTTGCATGATGGTGGGAGATATTTTATGGACCATTTAAAGTAAAGGTATTTGACCCAAGAGACTCGGGAAATAGCCGTTCATTTTTTTTTTTATTGCATGATAGCCTGAAGGAAGGAGAAATTGTCCCCGTAAGAAAAGCATGGAGTCTGTAAAACATCTGCTCTGATTACATTATCACACTTGAGGCTTCAGCGCGTTGATTATGTTTAATGGATGTGGGATTTATAATTAATCAATGCTACGTCTGCATTGTTTACGTATTAACATGTGTTCATGATTTCACACTGATTTATTTTTCTCAGCATATAAACAGTAAACAAACAAGGCAGAGCAAAGCAAGGTTAGGGGCTTCTGCACCTACAAGCCACTATAGTTTATCTTATTTATTAGTGAATTTCCTTTGGAAAGTGAACTATTAGCATGACCCGCACGGTGAAACTTAAGCCCGGGACCACCATAGAAGTTCCTAACGTGACCTCCTGAACACGTTTTGGGGGGTCGTTCAAAATTTTGTAAATATATATATATATATGTGTGTGTGTGTGTGTGTGTGTGTGTGTGTGTGTGTGTGTGTGTGTGTGTGTGTGTGTGTGTGTGTGTGTGTGTGTGTGTGTATTCACTCTAGCGGTCGCATATTTTGTCCGATTTACTTCAAATTTGGTAGGGACATTCCTTTCTATAATCTGTTGGACAAGTTCGTTGGGCAAAACAACCGGAAAACTCTAAACCCATTTTTTAGGGATTAATCTTTCAAATTTCGAGTTTTTGGGCCCAAAAAGGGTCAGAAAAGCCCCATATGTAGAATTAATGCATGTAAAAAGATGAGGATTAGAGAGGCGAAAATATTAAGCCCTATCTCGTCATTCTAGCATAAATATTTACGGAGTTATTAAAGAAAATGTGTATCGGCTAAACACAGTACGTTGTCTTATAGGGGTTTTACACTAGAAAAGCCTGTTATTCCTTACTAAGTACTTTTATTACCCCCAGCAACCTCACGCCTACTTTCAAGCCTGTCTGGGCCTTCTCCTAACCTTATAATGCGCAAAATTGTATTCTCAGCTTTGCAAGTAAATGAAACCAGGAGTATCAGAACAGCCAAAAAATCAATGTTTTCAGATTTCAATAAAAATTGGACAAATGTATGTTTTTACACTGAATTTGAGTTTTAAACGTTTTTATGTGGAAATTCACTTCCCTCACGTCAGCGTGCTGCGTGCAAACTCGTTTATACTTTGAATGTAAACATTTTGACTATGGTAAGAACCGTATATGGTGACTTTAGAATCTACACAATATTTCTTTTGTAGACCTAAATAAACCATAACTGAACAATATTCCACACATAAAAGTTACTAAAGAATATTGTTCAAGTCAAATCAAGAAAACTTTGAGAAACAATAGAAAGTATTAGAAAATATCGCACGATCAAAAAGAAATGCCATGGACGGTTTTTGTCAGCATCTTGCACCAACACATCGTCACCAACAATGGCACACACCTCCGCCATGTGACCTTAATCTCAATGTTCCTTGACCTCTACTGTCGTCAGCGTTATTCAGGGTCAAACACATAACATGTTTGTAAACAATAAGAATTTCCTACCCTTCGATGGCTAAACTTTGTAACCTTTCTAACTTTCTAAAATTTCTTGTCCTTTATAAACATTAGAGGATTTCACCACAGACAAACACAGATAAGATATTAGGTATAAAACAACAACAAAGTTGCGCTCACAAAGAATTTATAGATCTATGAAAATTCATAGTTCCTGACAATCATTGAGAACAAAAACAAGCAATCTTCAACATGAACTTTAAAGGGGCTCCCGTAATTTACTTACCTATCTGTTCCCCATAAGGTCAATGTTAACTTTAAAATCCAGACCAGTCTAGACCTACCTCAACGGTTAATCCGAATTTGTTGATTTATGGCTCATTTTATAGAGAAAGAAACAGGTACCTAGCTTTTTCTGGGAGCAGAATTTTGGTACTATAAATAGATAATAATAAAAATATCAAATTTGGAATATTTTGTAATTTGATTCAAAGATTATTGTTTATGGTTCCAAAATTATACTAATTGAAATCGCTAGCTAATGCGTTCTCTTTGAAATGACCTCGAACAATCAGCTGAGAGGAACGGTATTTAAAAGCTAACATTGACCTTATGGTAGAAGCCGGTTTAAACGCAAATTGCTACGTGACTGGAGCCCCCTCTTAAATTGACATGAGTATATGTGCGGATGAATTCCATTATTTTTAGTGAATTTCCTATGGAAAGTGAACTATTAGCATGACCCGCACGGTGAAACTTAAGCCCGGGACCACCATAGAAGTTCCTAATGTGACCCCCTGAACACGTTTTGGGGGTTCGTTCAAAATGATATATATATATATAATATATGTGTGTGTGTGTGTGTGTGTGTGTGTGTGTATGCACTCTAGCGGTCGCATTTTTTGTCCGATTTACTTCAAATTTGGTAG
Source organism: Allygus modestus (assembly GCA_963675035.1). NCBI lineage: Eukaryota > Metazoa > Arthropoda > Insecta > Hemiptera > Cicadellidae > Allygus > Allygus modestus. The sequence goes on along the minus strand of OY776111.1, from coordinate 434,506,012 downwards.
GGACATTCCTTTTTGTAATCAGTTGGACAAGTTCGTTAGGCAAAAGAATCGTAAAACTCCAAACCCCCTTTTTTGGGGATTTTTAGAAATTTGAGTTTTTGAGCCCAAAAAGGATCAGAAAAGTCCCGGATGTGAAATTAACGAATTAAAAACTGTGGGAATTAGTGTGGCGAAACTTTTAAGCCCTCTCTCGTCATTCTAGCATATATATTTACTGAGTTATTAAAGAAAATGTGTATTGACCAAACACAGTACGTTGTCTTATGGGGGTTTTACTTTAGAAAAGCCTGTTATTCATTTGTTGGTGTACTTTTATCATCCCCAACAACCTCACGCCTACTTTAAAGCCTGACTGGACCTTCTCCTAACCTTATAATGCGTAAAATTGTATTCCCAGCATTGCAGGTAAATAGAACCAGGAGAATCAAAACAGCCAAAAAATCAATATTTTCAGATTTGATTAAAAATTGGAATAATTATATGTTTTTAACTGATTTTGAGTTTTTATAGTTTTTTATGTGGAAATTCACTTCCCTCACGTCAGCGTGCTGCGTGCGAAATCGTTTATGATTTCTGTCATTTTGACAGTGGATTTATAACAACTATCCGCAGTATTCTATGAGTTGCAGCTTACTTAATAAGTAATACAAAATTGCAGATTATATTAAATTTCTTGAAATTACTACTATGTTTATAACTTAAAACCAAGGTTGTGTAATGTAGAATGCGCGGCGCGGCGCAGTACCCTTGGAAGTTGTAACAGCTAAGAGCAATGTCTAGGTGCGCCTTACAAGGTGAACTACTGATCCATTCTTTTCAGACCTGATCTAAGATCTAAGCGCGTACAATTTATAGGTGCTGCGCTGCACTCAAGACTGCGCTGTGGACGTATTTTCCACACCATTGTCTTCGAGCCCAGCGCTATTGTTTTGTTGTTTATGTTATTATTTTGTTGTGAAGTTACAACATCGAAACAGTGAAATTGTTCTTGTATTTCATAAGACTTAGACGTGCAATTGTTTTATTGATAAAAGTTTGCTGAACTAAAACCAAAATGTAGGTCTAGCTAGTATCATTTAAATTTGTCAATAAATAATTCCATTATATGCTAATTGATTTGACTAGTGCTATAGTTATTGTTGTTTAGGATAAATTACCTCAAAGTCAAACAAATTGTTACAAATTGTGAAATTGTGTTATTTATTCCTATTAAGTATAAATAAAAAACACAAACCCATAACATTTTTACACCCTCTTTCCAACTATCTCTGAACATTTTACATTGGACAGGATGTAAACAGAGACGTTATCAAAGGACGTCAAAACACATTTACACACTTTGTAATCACATACAAGACGGTAAATATATACATGATGGTAGTACAGTGCAATCGATTTCGCCCTGTCGGCGAAACCAACACAGCGACCATCAGGCACGATGAGTGTCAATGGGTCTATATGATGGGTCTGATGAACTATAGCGAGTCCTTTCTAATAACAGTTTTAAGTACATTTGAGGACGACTCACCAATAGCGACGCAAGCCGGGCCATCCAAGGCGTCTCCGGACAACTGTGTGATAGCTAGCAGCAGGTCCCCGACGAGGAGGCATGCCACGTGGTTGGTCTGGCACCTCCAGTGGAGCACGTGGTAGGTGGAGGGCAGGAGGCAGGAGGCGACCAGGGTCACCGCTAGGAAGAACACTGACAGGAACAGCCCGATGGGGTAGAGGGTGAAGCGGATGTCGTTCCTGGAGGCGTCGACGGCCCCGGGGCAAGTGAACACGTTCACCCCGTCGTTGGGGTGCTCGAAGATGTGTTCGATGCAGAACTCGTCTATGACGTTGCTCTGGAAGCGGAGGGTCCCGTCCGGAAGTAGTTTGTGAGTGTCGTCCAACTTGCCGGAGATGACAAATCCCTCTGATTCCGAACATATGGGAAAACCTTCGACGAAAGTCACATTCTGGATGTTCATGTTCTGAGAGTGAACCTTACAAGAGGAACTTCTTTCACTGAACACTGCGTTTCGACCGCAACACTTTTTCACTCTGGGAAGGGTCGTGGAGGGTAGGCTCTCTTCGGTTGGGAGACAGACGAAACACCCGGCCACGTTGACACAGTACTGCCCGGGGTCCACGGGAGGCACTTCCTGGACGTGGGGGACTGTCAGGACCAAGGAGCCGTTGTCCAGGAGGACGAACGTGGGAGGCGCGGGCGGTTTCGTGAGGTCGACGACGGAGGGGAAGAAATGGTGTGTCTCCCCTGGGTCGCAATTGGGAAACGTGTTTTCTCGAATTTTCCAATCTTCAGGAAGAGTGTTGGGCTCCAAGAGTCTTTGTTGTTTCGGAGAGTAAACCGCGGGAACCCAAGGAAACACGGAGGCCGGTTTACACGAGCGGTCCTCCTCTACCATGGTGCCGTTGGGGCAACAGTTGAACACGACGATCTCGCCGGCAGCGAGCGCTACCAGCGCCGACACGATCAACACGCGGCGGGCCATACTGGGCGACTGGGCGCACCGCAGCGGCGACATTGCGACCGCTCACCGCCCCTCCCACCCCTCCCCCCCTCCACAAGACCCGCTGGACAACTGTGACAGCTGACAGTTGATAAGACCAATACACACACACACACACACACACACACACACACACACACACACACACACACACACACACACACACACACATACGGAACAGGCGCCATGCCAACGGCGGCGGAGTGTAAACTCGGGATTGTCGGACGGTAGGATTGTGGTTTGTTTACACGGAGAGTATTTCTGAGTTGGACAAGCCTTAAGACAATTTTTAAATATACAAGTTTTAAGGATTTAATGGCATTTTAAAATTGCATTTAATACGATTTATTACCCATTCTCAAAACTGACGGCAGATTAAGTTAATTTTTGACACAATATTAAATTCACTTTTATTGCCTCACAATAAATTACCTGAGAGGAAACCCTCCCATTCCTTTGTAGCTGAGACCAGAGACCTACACAGAGATGACTAAGTTTTAAAAGTATAGGCTACATTATTAGGTTAAAAGATCGCGTCACAGTAAACTTACGAATTTAGCGAAAGTGTTATGTTTTGCTGTTGTGTTTGTTATAATATTTGATAAAAAAGACGGATTAGGTTACTAAAACATACAGTGCAGTTGGTTTTTGCATGGATAAAACATTTCGAAGGTTTCCGAGAAACTTCAGAAAAATATATGTAATAAGGAAATCAAATATTACAAAAAAACGAGTTTGGACTTTTTAAGTGTTTGTTGATAAATTTATATCTAATAATAACAAAACTCAAGTTTAAAAAATTCATATAAAAAGTTAAAATTGCATGTTTAATATAGTTTAAAAACCCCTTTTGGTTGAAGAGGTTAATTCCGGTTTTCGGACTCATGGAAATATATGGTGCTTTAAAAATGTCTACACGTCAAATAGTAAAAAATCAGACTTTTTATGCGATAGTTATAGTTTAGAACAACCATGACTTTATAACGTCTGTATAAGATTCAAAAATCAAAAGTTATTTTGTAAATGATCTAAGAACACTCTCCGTGACAAATTTTGTATAGCTCATTTATAGCTCAAATAGTAATTTATAGCTCATTTCATAGAACAAATAACCAGCAATATCAGTCAGTAGGATTTTAATAAAATAGTTAACCAATACAAAATCACAAATAGTGAATATTTATAAACGTTACCGAACGATTATTATTTGTGATACAACAATTCTGAAATCACCGCGTATTTTACTGAATTTCCTTTGGAAACTGAACTATTAGCATGACCCGCACGGTGAAACTTAAGCCCGGGACCACCATAGAAGTTCATAACTTGACCCCCTGAATACGTTTTGGGGGGTCGTTCAAAATTATATATGTGTGTGTGTGTGTGTGTGTGTGTGTGTGTGTGTGTGTGTGTGTGTGTGTGTGTGTGTGTGTGTGTGTGTGTGTGTGTTTGCACTCTAGTGGTCGCATTTTTGGTCCGATTTACTTAAAATTTGGTAGGGACGATCCTTTCTGTAATCAGTTAGAAGGTTCGTTGGGCAAAACAATCAGACAACTCTAAACCCCTTTTTTGGGATTATTCTTTCAAATTTCAAGTTTTTGGGCCCAAAAAGGGTCAGAAAAGCCCCTTATGTAAAATGAATGCATGTAAAAAGATGGAAATTAGTGAGGCGAAAGTTTTAAGCCCTCTCTCGTCATTCTAGCATACATAATTACCGAATTATTAAAGAAAATGTGTTTTGACTAAACACAGTACGTTTTCTTATGGGGGTTTTACACTAGAAAAGCCTGTTATTCCTTTATTAGAGTCCTTTTTTCATCCCCAGCAACCTCACTCCTACTTTCAAGCCTGTCTGGACCTTCTAACATTATAATGCGCAAAATTGTATTCCCAGCTTTGCAGGTAAATGCAAACAGAAGCATCAGAATAGCCAAAAAATCACTGTTTTCAGATTTTAGTAAAAATTTGAATAAATGTATGTTTTTATGTTTTTACACTGATTTTGAGTTTTAAAAGTTTCTATATGGTAACTCAATTCCCTCACGTCAGCATGCTGCGTGCGAACTCGTTTCTCTTTAAAATGACCCTTCAACAATTTCGAGTAATCCGTTGAGAAGAATTAGCCTTAAGGGAAAAACAGGTAAAAATTCTAAATGTTACGTGACTGGAGCCCCCTCTTCTAAGCAAAATCCGTGCATTAGCATTGCGCCTGCCACCACGCTACTACCCAGGTGTTGTGCACACCTCGCAATAATGTAGTGGAATTGTGCTCGAGTTTGCACCGACCGTAAAACTGTCGGTTTGGCGTATTCTCTTTGTAACAGCCAACAATGAAGGGTACTTTGTAGTTTTTGCTACTGTAGCCAGCCGTCCAGTGGTTCCTTAGCCCCGAACCGCCTTGAAAGCCCCCATCATTCGGTGGATCACACTGTTCCTTTCGCTCCGTATAATTCTTCTCAGAAGCCCCCGTTTTGCAAACCGACCTATTTCAGCCCCAAGTATACCTTCCCGAAGGCACGTTTTGTAAAGAGGGATAAACCTTTTTTGTCCAGCCGATGTAATAAAATGATTCTAAATTCAAATTCATTAATTTTAATAAAGACTATTTCAACATCAAATATGCAAAATAACATCTTAACTAGGATGGTAGGCTACCTTCATACTTTTATTCTCATCGGTTCTGGGATAACAGACTACAATTTCAAATAAAAATTAAAAAAAGACACTGACGGAAAAGAAAGTATTTTAAGACATACCTTCATATGTAACCTTTTCAAAATTTATGATTAAATAATCATACCCTGAGTCATTGAATTGTTTTGTAAAAGCCTGTATAACGTTTGCTAACTGCTATTAAATTAAAATAAAAATGTTTTCCGTAGTCCGTTATGACGTCATATATATTACAAAACTTATTGCATTTATACAGCATTCGTATTAGAAAATACAAACCTATTTATAGTAATTCCATTTTAATATAGTACCTGGGGGCCCGAGCCTTGCTCGGAGAAGGTCTTTTTTTAGACGAGTTGGAGTAATTTTTTACCACGTCCCCCTACTGAAGAGCAGAATTGTTTAGCTCATTTGCCTCTTTTCTGTATGTTTAAGGTCACTCCAGTTGTTGTTACAGTATAGCTCCATATCCAATTGAGTATTTTGAATGTGACTTCTATATATATAATCTTCATTTAATGGTTTTAATTACTGTTCTCAGGAAACCATGGTAATACTTCCTTGAGTTTTACTTTGACAGTTAACTGGTTGAAATTAATTATAAACAGCTGTTTTGATTATTTTGTTTTTTAAACTCCAAAAGATCAATGTAATTTCTTTAACATTTCATATTCGTTTTTCTAAATTATTAGATTTTCCCTGGGGATTAGACTTGTCTAGAAGTTATTTTTATCCCTTATACTATTAATTACAAGATTTGAAGGAAATCCTTTTAGCCGTTTTTGAGATCAGAGTTGCAACCAAGCAAGCAAACAAACAAATATTACTCATATTAGAGTATAGGATAATAAATAACTTATGTATATGAAGTGATGTTTTTTTTAAGTAGTATTATACATTTGAAGAGGAAAAGTTCCTTCTCACGAGAATATATAGATACCACAGGAATGTATTATTTGGGTTTCTTATTAGTGAACTTCCTTTGGAAAGTGAACTATTAGCATGACCTGCACGGTGAAACTTAAGCCCGGGACCACCATAGAAGTTCCTAACGTGACCCCCTGAACATGTTTTGGGGGGTCGTTCAAAATTATATATATATATATATATATATATATGTATATATATATATATGTATATATATATATATATGTATATATGTCTTATATATATATGTCTTATATATATATATATATATATGTATGCACTCTGGCGGTCGCATTTTTGTCCGATTAACTTCAAATTTGGTAGGGATGTTCCTTTCTGTAATCAGTTGGACAAGTTCGTTGAGCAAAACAATTGGACAACGCTAAACACTTTTTTGGGGATTAATCTTTCAAATTTTGAGTTTTTGGGCCCAAAAAGGGTCAGAAAAGCGCCGGATGTAAAATTAATGCATGTAAAAAGATGGGAATTAGTAAGGCGAAAGTTTTAAGCCCTCTCTCGTCATTCTAGCATAAAGATTTACCGAGTTATTAAAGAAAATGTGTTTCGAATAAACACAGTACGTTGTCTTATGTGTGTTTTACACTAGAAAAGCCTGTTATTCCTTTGTTAGAGTACTTTTATCATCCCAAGAAACTCACGCCTACTTTCAAGCCTGCCTGGACCTTCTCCTTACATTATAATGCGCAAAATTGTATTCCCAGCATTGCAGGTAAATAAAACCAGGAGCATCAGAACAGCCAAAAAATCAATGTTTTCAGTTTTAAATAAAAATTGGAATAAACCTTTTTTTTTACACTGATTCTGATTTTTAAAATTTGTTCCGTGGAAATTCACCTCCCTCACGTCAGCGTGCTGCGTGCGAACTCGTTTCCTACATTGTAGCTTTGACTGATGAAAGTAAGTTTATAAAACTGATGGTTTACCCTAATCATATGTTTGATGCAGCAATGATCCCTACAAGTACAGAAACGAGTATTACAATTAATACTTTTCAGAGGAATGCACTTTTCGGGTTTCTTATTTTCTATACGTTTTAGCTTTGACTAGAAAACTCTATAGGTTTCTATAGTCAGTGGTTTCCGTATTATTATCCCAGCTTACCCTTACAGCTTTGTCCCACCCTATTCCTGAACTAACCCTTTCCACTATGTCACTCCTTCCAAACAGTCCTGTCACCCTTTAGCTTTCTTTCCAATGTTGTTGAGGCTTTGACATGCCCACATGCCCACCCTCCTGTGCCTTTTTACTAAAGCTTCAACTATGCCTCGGAGGTTCCAAAGACAGGTAGATCTAGCGGCGTAAGGTTGTTTACGCATTCCGATGGAGATTACCACCTAAATGTTCAAAATAGGATTACGTTTCGGCTCCAAAGGTTGTTTTTGTGCTCCTCTTTTCCTCTTCTATCGTTGCTTGTTTATGTTGAATCTTATAGAACAGATTATTAAAAGTGAAAGAATTTTTGAAAATGTACATACTCAGACTAACGAAACAACAGATTTGAACTGTGTCATGCGATTTGAAATAATCTTCTGATAATTTCTAAATTGTCATTATATATGAAACACCGTTAAATAAAAAACTTATATTATTATTGGAGATGGGAATTACTGGAACTTCCCTCTTAGTTTGGATTAGTCTATATAATAACTAGAGAAATCTGAGTTTTTTCGTAAATTCCCGACATATTCTTGCAGCAGTTTTATCAGCACCATTAGGGAGTGAGTACAATGGTGAACCTTATTAAAAGGTTATGTGATATTAAAAGGTATTTGGCATATTTTCGTGCAATGATTATATTACAAAAGGTCAGACTTGTCATCGTCACTGGTGAAGAGAGACCATCGTGAACTACACCAATTCGTGAAATGGCGGGCTAATTCATTAAATGGGCAAATGGCATTGTCTTTTCATCACTAACGAACTGTCAATGGAATATGAAGTTTGTTCTCAGGTTCTTATGTTACTAACAAACGTTTCGCCCTTCACCATGAACGGGCATCATTGACACTGACTTAGATTCTTACGGAGATTGTGAAACGTTTCAAAATCTAGAGTACAGACTGGATTAACTTCTCAATGGTCTGTTTCTATCAATCCTCCACATGTTGGCTGAACTCTATTATTGCTGGATAACCCTCAGACCTACTTCTCCCCACAGGATTATCGAGCCTAATGTTTGGCCCAGGTTTTATCTAAAGAACCTCAACAAAAAGAACCAGCCTTCTTCCGCCGATTGAAGATAACAGCCGATGCCGAAAAACGGATGCTTAACAAGCAACGGATGCAACGGACGCAAGTGCGATTATGACGATAACCCGTGTTCTCATAGAATAAGAGAGAACGAAACGGAAAAAATGTAACGTACATTTTTGTAACAGCTGGAAGTAAAGAATTGCATTTTGAGTGGTTATTTGTTATTTACGTGGAAAGAATCTTTTAGATCATGGATAGTGTTGGATTTTTGTTATTTTAGTTCAGAGGGTGAATGTATTTTCCAGGATCATGAAAACTTCATTTTTTCCCCACTTCTTCTTCTTGAAAGATGGCCTTATTCTAACATAAAATTCCTATAGGCTATATTAATATCTCTACTTCGCCGAAAACGAGCTTATTTTAGGTTAATATGAATGAAATACGAGTGTAGAAAGAGTGAGATGCCTTATGGATGAAGTCATGTTGCTGACTGAAACTGACAAGTTGATTAGCCAGGATTATTAGTTAATAACCAATGGCAGCTGAATCTTGTTTCAAACTCAACAATTCTTTCGATTTTGTTCAAGAAGGATCTAGCAAATATTAGATTGCGAGGCGATTTTCCTAACCACTATACAGTATTATGTTAAACATTAGAATTCCGTATTTGTCAGGGCAAAACGTGTTTAAAATACATACATTTTGAATTTTTCAAGAGAATAATGTAAATATGACTATTGTTCAGCAACTCGTACTGCAATATGCGTAAAGTGCTGATATTATTTGTATACAACTCTAAACAGTATTATACAGAGTCCACACCGATGACATTACTGAAAAGGGAAATGTTTTCTAGAGTAAATTAAATCAAGTTCAAAAGTAATATGTGAGTTAATCTGGTGCAGTGAAACCAGGATTTGAGGAATTACCTTAGAAAGTTAGGTTATTTGCGAGCCGCTACGGGCGTGTGATTAGAAATCCCGGTAAACCGATGAAAACCCGCCTGTGACAAAAGCTATTCATTTTCAGATGCCACAGTATAGACCAAAAATTGTACCGTAAAAAAAACACCCTTGTTTGTTGTCTTACAAACCTGTTTGGAAAACAGGCACGTTTCTAGTCAACACGGGCATAAAGTGTGTTTACAATTTCGATCTGGGTCAGCCACATTACCTAGTGAAAACATGCGCGTTTACAAAGACTTTGCAATGACTATGTATTACAAAGACTATGTATTAGCGTACATAATTATCCTGTAATAAAATCCAAGCAAAGAAAAATGCAAAGCTAACATTTCAATACCCCCGTCGCAGCAAACCTGCATACTCAGCGAATTTCCAATGCATAATGTATGTCTTCAATACCAAATAAAGCTGCATATCAAGTTGCATACAAATATATTCATAAATAAGCGATATATACAATTTTAATTATTCTTCATAAGAATAACATTGGGGATGAGTACGTAGGTTTGATGAAACAAGGAACACAAACAATTGGTGTTTATGCAAATATAAATATAATTCAACTAAGTGATGCCACATACAAAGTTTGATCAATATTCATTCATAAATAAGTGATATATACAAGTACAATTTTAATTATTCTCCATAAGAATAACATGGGGGATGAGTACGCAGGTTTGCTGCAAAATGCACCCAAAAAATGGATTTTTATGTGAAAATCAATATAACTCAACTAGGTGAAGCCACATACCAAGTTTTATTAATTTACGTTCATAATTAAGGAAGACATTACATTTTACTTATTTTCCATAAGAATAACATGGCGGCTGAGTACGCAGGTTTGCTACTACGGGAATAATCCTTAAAAATTGCTTTTTTGTGCAAATAACTATAGACCACAACCAGATGAAGCTGTAAACCAATTTTCGTTAGTATGCGTTCATAAATAAGCGAGATATACGTGTTTTCTTACTCTCCATAAGAATAACATTGGACAACGTACTGTGTTTAGCACTTTCAATATCTCTGTAACCAATTGACGTAGAGAAATTATCAAAACACCAAATTGTGTGATTTTTAAGGCTGAATCCAATGGGGAAAAGTAAATTTTTATTTCAATAAATATTACTTGTACAATTTTTTGGGTACAAACCCCCCCCCCAAAATACCACTTCGGATTGGGCGATCTGTCTGGTTTTCGAACTTAAAGTCATAAATGCTGCTTTACACGTTTGTAACAAATTTCATAAAAATCGGACTATTTTTACGATAGTTATCGCTCCCACGGGCACACACATACACACACACACACACACACATATATATATATATAATGTTTTCTCCAGGGTACTCATGTTACTTATTTTTCATCTATCATATAGTAGCCCTTCTATGTGAATTTAATTTAATATATATATATACATATATATATATATATATTCAGTTTCGAACTAATGGTGTTTTTGGGGTCTGGGGAACTTTACAAAATGAAAAGTTATCCTGGTCCCGGGCCTATTTATTACCATGCCGACTACAGTTATAGCTTCTTCTCTATCGGGGAAATTTTCTAAAAAGGTTGTTGTTTAAGAAGGGGCTCCAGTCATGAAGAGTTTATGTTTTCACTATAGTTTACCCCAATTCCGTGCGCCCTATTTTTGGTTCTCCTACCCCCTTGTCTTGTTTCTGTTTCCTCCTTCACTCTCAAATCCGACATCAACAGATTATCCGAAATCATCGAAAGGTGACTTAATAAAAAAGATTTACTAGGCTACGTCTAGAGAGAAGAAATTTGACATATTCGAATTTTTTTTAACATTTAAACTTCATTTAACTATTATTTTTTGTGATATCGAAATTAGAAAATCAAACTGGATTTATTGGATATTAATTTCTTCATCATTCGTAATCTCACAACATATTTTGGATAATCCACTGAGCATTGGTTTTATTAGATAAAGGAATTTGAATTCTTTTCCGTCATTGAAACCAGTACATCTAATTTCTTATACTAAAAACAATGAATTGTTTTAGTTATAACCCGTTTAAGTGGGGGGGGGGGGTCAGTCCTCTGCTTCTACCCGCTTCTCCCTCAATGTTAATTTTTAAAGCCGTCCCTCCTTTCCGAATTATCAAATGTCGTTGATATAAGACTCAATTTAAATATTAAAAATAATTAAAATAACTATTTAAATAATAATAATTATAATTTAAATTATTTTTAAAATAATTATTTATTAAAAATAATTTAATAAATGTTAAATATAATTAGAGCAAAAATATTCCTAAGAATTTCAGCAAACAAATTTTAATATCGGAAACAATTCACCCATAAGCAAAATCTTGAGTACTTTAAATTTTAGTAAACGATTACCATTTTTTATATTAAAAGTTTTTTCTCACAAAAATCCCCATATATTTTTCTCTTTAAAATGAGTCATTCGATATAGGATAAACTACGTAGGAGGGACGGGCTTTGAAAGTTAAGGTTGACTTTCAGGAGAAACAGATTTTAAAATGTTTCGTGATTGGAGCCCACTCTTAACCATTAGTTTTTTAATGTTGTGAATAATGTAATGATAATTTCTGACAACTCTGTTCGCGTGAGATGTAGGAAGTGGAAGTGCCAGATCACTAGTCCGATTCCCAGAACGCTGCCCCAGCCGTCCGAGTTCTCGGTACACGCACACACGGACACACGCACTCGGTGCAACTAGATATGTGTCGGGCTGGCTAATTCTATAACCGCAGATTAATACGTATTATTTTATCTTCATAACAATAGAGAAACTGATGTTTCATGCTGAGGTTTAGGAATTTAGAGCTTATTAAAAAAAATGTCCTTGCTGATTCATATTATCGTCACATAGAGTATTATATATTATTATATTAGAGTCACATATTATCGTCCAACTTTCATGAACCCATGGAGTTCAAAATAGCTTTAACAGCTGTGAAATATTTAAACAGACATGGAAATGGTATGTTATATTATACTTTGCCTATGCTACTCTTGGAGGACAAATTTAACTAGATGATTATACGAAAAGTATATTTACACATGGAAACCATCCTGATTGTGTGAATTAAACCATTGTTTCGTGGTCGACAGAGATTTTCACATGGTGAAACTTTTTCACCATATAAACTTAACCATATAGCTCTTGCAAACCATTTGTAATTGCTACCTAATGGATATATAAACTACGTGGTAGAATTAAGTTTGTTGTTTCCAAAAGGTAAACAAATAATGTTTCCATAATTTTTGCAGGCCTTACAGAACACAGAAGGATGTAGGTTTAGCAAATTGTAATATTCCAAAATATTCAACATTGTACAGACATTTTTATGTTTTTTTTTCTAAAACACTTTGTTATATAAAAGTTACAAACTAATTATTGAAAATATATAAAATTGATAATGAACTAGTATTTTTAATTTGCTTCACTTGGCTCCCTTCTTATTTAATTCTTAACGAGTTTGCACGCAGCACGCTGACGTGAGGGAAGTGAATTTCCACATAAAAACTTTTAAAACTCAAAATCAGTGTAAAAACATATATTTGTCCAATTTTTATTGAAATCTGAAAACATTGATGTTTTGGCTGTTCTGATACTCCTGGTTTCATTTACTTGCAAAGCTGGGAATACAATTTTGCGCATTATAAGGTTAGGAGAAGGTCCAGACAGGCTTGAAAGTAGGCGTGAGTTGCTGGGGATGATTAAAATACTCTAACAAAGGAATAACATGCGTTTCTAGTGTAAAACCCCCATAAGACAACGTACTGTGTTTAGCCGATACACATTTTCTTTAATAACTCGGTAAATATTTATGCTAGAATGACAAGAGAGGGCTTAAAACTTTCGCCTCCCTAATTCCCATCTTTTTACATGCATTAGTTTTACATCTGGAGCTTTTCTGACCCTTTTTGGGCCCAAAAACTCGAACTTTGAAAGATTAATCACCAAAAAATCGGTTTAGAGTTTTCCGATTGTTTTGCACAACGAACTTGTCCAACTGATTGCAAATAGGAATGTCCCTACCACATTTTAAGTAAATCGGACAAAAAATGCGACCGCTAGAGTGCATACACATATATATATATATATCTATATATGTATATATACATATATACATATATACATATATATATATATACAATTTTGAACGACCCCCCAAAACGTGTTCAGGGGGTCACGTTATGAATGCATGCATTGGAACTTCTATGGTGGTCCCGGGCTTAAGCTCACTTTCCAAAGGAAATTCACCAACTAGTTATGGACAAAACCCTCTGATAATTGTTGCTGGAGTTACGAGAATTTAAAATCGACACCGATCTTAATATGAGAATCAGATACACACGGTGAATCTAATTTACCTGAACCTGTTCCTAGCATGAAACCATGCCAAAATAATAGGATGTAACAGTTTTCTTGGAGAAAACTAATAATACGTAATTTTCAGGATGACCTGGCCCAGGGTCCATCACACAAAACAATACATCAGCCCCGTGGGTGATGGATGAAGATGAGGAAGTCGTGACTAAAAGTCGTGCCCTGCACTGCCGCGGTCTGTGTGGCCCGCGACTAAATAAATATCTCAAAACTTAGGTGAAATATACTACTTAGAGGGGGCTCCAGTCACGAAACATTTGGTGTTATTACCTGCTTCTCCCGTAAGGCCAATGTTAACATTCAAAGCCCAAACCGTTAACTAACGGATCATCCGATATTATGTATTTATGGTTGATTTGTCGTAGCAACGAGTTTAAAAAGTACCTGGCTAAACAATGTTAACAAAAAATCTTTTCAGAACATTAAACAAAATTCAAGTCATAACTACTGGAGAAATTAGTTTATGCAAAAAAGTGACCGTATAATGAGATTAGATTTTACTGATGTAATCTCTTTAAAATTGTTCTATAACTGTTTTACGATTGTTAACTATTGGCGATTATTTGTGCCAAAAATGTCAAAGAAAATGAAGACTTTAAAATCAAACTAATTTTAAATACCATGTTATTAAACATTCTAAATTTCTTACTTAAAATTCCTAAAAAAATAGAAATATAAATTGTTGATTGTTTATTTGTTATAGTGTAATAAGTTTAATAATTCGGTGTTATGCATTGTTGATTACAACCCCTCCCCTCCCCTAAAATAATGTGGAAATACGTTATACACACAACCCCCCCTCAAAGTACGTTACGTTATGTTTATGGCCCTTCCCCTTAATATTAATGCGGCATCGACTCGGATCTGCTCACATTATGCGACACAAAAGCAATCGAAGGGTTAACAATTATAATAATTGACAGGAATCATTTACAGTCTTTTGTTTTGCAAAGTGGAACCTGGGAACCAAATCAGTAACCAGCAGTCTTGGTATCTATGAGAACCCATTAATTGAAACCCGATTTAAATAAGGACACATTTTGATCGGAACCTGTATGCTCACTATAATATAGTTTACGGCTAACAAGTTATGCCACTCCCTCACGTAGGTTGCGGTTTATTTGTATGTTCTGTACCGACCGCTACGGCTAGGATGTGGTTGTGTGGATCGTGGATGCGACGCGTGGGAATCGAACCCGAGACCTCCGGGCTGCCGGTGGTTGCGGTGGTTGCGGTGGTTGCGGGGGGTATTGGCTCGACCACCAATCACGATAACCAGATTGGAAGCACGGTTTGAAAACGTTCGTCTCCTACTTGTTGATTACAATCTACTGTCCGGAGATGACTTGGTGGCCAGCTAGTAAAAGGAGGGGTGAGGGGAAGTAACCCCTACCACAAGCCTTGCTTGCTAATGCTATTGGAAAATGGGATTTGTTTTTATTGTAAAATCCCTATGACAGCTGCTTGTTAAACACCATTGCATTTCACTGATAGCTTTTTGTAGACAATAAACAGAGTATGAAAGTGGAGGGGGAACTTTCCCCTCAACCCATTGTTTAATAGCTAGGCATGACTCATCTCTGTAGTATTTTATATTCTTAATAATTTTAGAAACTCTTAAGAGACTTCATCACCGGAAGTTTCCGGACGCCATCTTGGTGTTTTATTCCATAAGGCCAATGTTAACTTTGTGCCTCCGTTACTCCTCACCTAATCGTCACAAACAATTAATTTTGGTGTCAAATTAAAGGTTTCGTCGTTCTCTAGGGAAATACAATAGTCGAATATGGATTTTCTTACAAATTAATGAGAACATGTACAATGTTTCAGTTCAAAATTAAACTGTTTATTATGAAATTATGATACCCAAATTAAGGAATTTGACATTGTATTTCACTAGAGGACGACGAAACCTTTAATTTTACACCAAAATGACTTGTATTTGACGATCAGGTGAGGAGTAATGTAGGCACAAAGTTAACATTGGCCTTATGGAACAAAACCTAAAGTTGGCGTCTAGCAACTTCCGGTGATGAAGACTCTTAATATACATATGTAATTTGTTGGAAATTAATAATATGTTGTAAAAAAAGTGGGGAAAAATAGTGGTGCTCCAATTATTCGAACTAATTTGGGTATCTGGCGGTTGGGTATTTAGGAATTTAGTTGACTAATATTCGTCATTCTAAAAAATACATCAGGGAAATAATAAAAAAAATTAATCAAAAGAAAGGAAGAAAATCACAATAGTTTAACTAAGTGAACCCGAAAGTAATTCATAATTGAAAAGAAAGGAACATAATTTTTCAACTCTCTAAAATCACAATACTTGCAATGTTTTACAAAATAGAAGTAATTAAAATCCATAACTCATAAATATTTGAACAAAAGACGTAATAAAAGTCCATACTCATTAAATCGATGTCTGAAGTCTTAAAATGAAATCACATACTTGATTAAGTGGTCTTGGTAAGAAAATCTGGAGAAAAATATTAGTTTATATTTATAAAACATTCCCTAAGGGAATAAAGAAAAGAAAACAGCAAAATAAAAACTTTTTTGTTTGCAAGTCGATAGCCTTTGTTTTGTGTTTCCACCATTTGTTTAGGTGGAAGGGAACAAACCCTGGTCTTGTTACCATTTACGGTCAACCTGGTCTAGAAAGCATGGTTAATTTATAGCTCAATGGCAAATGACAGCTCGGTCCAGTATCGAATATTCACATAATTTTCAGATCTTGATCAGGATCGATCTGGCGAACCTTAACAGCGTACACTTTAACCACTACTCTAAAGATGTTTTATTCTTTTATTAACTGTTAAAAGGTGGACTAGCGGTGTCCACAGCTGATCTCTACAGTCTACTGTGCATGGGGAAACAGTTGCAAACCAAATCCTTAACATACACATGTCTAAAGCTTAGTTTATGAACTTACAATCATTACTTCCTGATAGAACATTGAGATGTAATAACAAATAGAGTGATTCCACTGAACCAAAATAAACACACAAGAGAAATAACTCACCAAGGGCTGAAGTAAAAAATTACTCTCGGACCTATTCATTAAACTGGTCTTCTCCGAGCAAAACTCGGTCCCCCAGGTCATTCATGCCTCTCTGTACGCTATTGCCTTAATGTAGCCGATGTTTTGGCCTGCAATTATCATAATGCGCTCCCATATACTCTGTGTAGCCTAGCTCCTCTACATTCTTGTGCGTCAATAACTGTATTTGTTGGGGTATTCGACATGCCCGAGAATAATCTTGTACAGTGGCTACACTGGCTTTGTTGACGGTATTGGGTATCCGGGCGCACAAAAGCCTACGGACCTTTTGTAAGAAGCTTCTCACCGCGACGGAAGAAAACATCCCGGCTGATACCGTTGTGACTAACAGAGTACATTGTCTGTAGCTGAAGACCCTGTGGAAAATGTCTTCTCTTGAGGAAAAGTGGTTGAGAGATGTAGTGACGGGGGAGTTTTAATTTTGAATTGTCACGGTACTTTATGAATTTGGAATCGTATACAGTAAAACGATTTTAAAATGTTATATTAACTTAGTTCGTATGTAGAAATTAGACAGCTCCTGAGTGTTTCAGCACTACACGCTCTCTTCAGTAAGATGCTGCAACTACAAAAAACAACGAAAAATGCCATATAAACCAGGTGGTTTGTTTATCCCACCCCGTTTTCCCCCTAGTTAATTTTGTACTGTATTTCAACTTTCTAGATTATAAAGTTTATTATATTTTTTTTAGTTAGTTTGTGATTTAACCTGTAAAGAAAAACTATCTTACAAATGTAAATATAAAAAAAAGTAAAATAACGTTACTAACTAACTACTTCAGGATAAAAACGTAACGTCATGGGAACAGTTTTGTGGGGAGCGCAGAATTGGAACAGTCCGGACCTCCCGCAGCGCCGTCCACGCGCAGTAAACATGTTTCGCGGGGAACTGGCGCTGTCCGGACCCCGCAGCTGCGAGTACTACACCAGGAAGCCTCGCCCTTGTTCCCACTCCATACATAACAACTGCAGTTCTGCCAACTGACAAACATCAGAATTGTCGTTTACTCCTAAAATACGACAATTTTAAACTACGAATCCTGTCATTTCGAGAATCTTATGTATTATGCTAAGGCGATTTTTGTTAGGAGAACTCCTCCGTTAATTAATCTGAACCGATTTTAACGATTGAGGTATCTGAGATATTCCAATTGTCTTTTAAATATATAATAAAAATAAACAATAATTTGTATTCATAAAAAAACACAATAATTTAAACTAGCAGATGTCCTGTTCTGCGCTTGGGGATTTAGCAGGTGCTAGACATTTGTGTTAACATTTGTTTATTTGTCTGTCTATTTATAAGTCAGATTTGTTCCGCCTTTCATAAAAAAGACTGTACTGAATGAAATAAAACATTTTCATGTTGGGGAGGAAACGTTTAGGCTAACGACCCGCTGCGGCGGTTAAGTTAGGTTTCAGAAAGGCAGAGGCTACGTACACGTCCGACGTGAGCCGCTACTGTTCACGTCCGTTCCAAATTATGCACCGTACGTTACTTTTCCTGTGATATTTAAAACAGATTGAGAGCCAGAAAACCTCCTAACCTAACGTAACCTAACCTAACCTAACGAAACTAAACGTAACGTAACGTAACCTAACCTAACCTAACCTAAACGGTAGCGATGTGAATTTGCCTTTACATTGGACGTGTACGTAGTTACTTCGTTTCAGAAACACGATTGTTTCTGAGGGTCCCATAATTTTATGCTGGATGCTGGAAGTATAATAAAGTTGGTAAGTTCTACCTCCATAATATACTCTAATTTATAATAACATGTATCAATAATGCTAACGCCTGCTAGCTAAGGAATGCAAGTTGAAGTACATTGATGCATATTACTATCGGCTCTTCACCTGAAGGAACTTGACGATGAGCTAAAAACTTTATTATTTGACGTTTTGTACGTTGTGTTTTTATGTTGAAATTATAATTTTACATTTTATTCTATAACGTTTGCATCATGTATCCGTTTGAGATTCTATCAGGTTCATTATTTTACATTAAAGTAAAATGTACCTAATGGTAGCCCTTAATCCACAAGCTAACCATAACCCAGGGGACTCTTTCAAAGAATTAACAATCGTTTTCCAAAGATCATTGTTCTGGATCTTTTTCCACTCGAGTGATCTTGCGCCTCCCCGCTCATCCGAATCTGTGTCAATCGGCTCAAACCATCAATTTCGGGGCATCTTTGTCCCCTAACGGAAGTCCAGTCTTAGAGAGGCTCGTCTATTCAATGGCGAGTGGACACCTGGAACGGGTCAGGGGGTCTTTGAAAAGCGGTGAGATCAGACAGGTTAGCCAACCCTCAAACACCTGGGTGCGATCAGGGTGGCAGCACTGGCTCACCTGGACCGCACGTCTGGCAGCTGGGTGTAATACCTTCATCGAAACTTGGCACGAACAGTTTGAAATTGTATTAAGAGTGGGCTCCAGTCACGAAATATTTCGCGTTTCTACGTGCCTCTCCCAAAAGCCGATTTAAATTTTTAAATCACGTCTCCCCGATTAATTGTCCAAAATCATGCTTCACTGGTTAATTTAAAGGGCCAAAAATACTTAGCAATTTTGCTGAGCAGAATTTTGATATCACGATTAGGAAACTCATCACAAAAATCGCGAATATTGAATATTTTGGAGTTTTATAGCACTTTTATTATTATTTGCGATGTCAAAAGTTTTCTAACTGAAATCGCTAAGTTGTTTTTGCTCTATAAAATGAGCCATAATTTAAGAATTTTGGTTGAGGCGGTACGAAATTTGAAAGTTGGCATTGTTCTTATGGGAGAAACAGGCAAATCAAAACCGACTGGAGCACCCTCTTTTACGTCAATTCCTGTGCCAAATATTTATCTAGTTTTAGCGAATTTCCCCTATAGGGAAGAAGCTATTACCGTAGTCGGCATGGTAAGACCTAGGGCCGGGACCATGATAACTTTTCGTTTTGAGGTCCCCAGACCCCAAAAACACCATTCGTTCGAAACTGTATATATATATATGTGTGTGTGTCCGTGGGTGCGATAACTCTCGTAAAAAAGGTCCGATTTTGATGAAATTTGGTATAAACGTGTAAAGGAACATTTATGACTTTAAGTTCGAAAACCAGCTATATCGCTCTACTTTAAGGACTATTTTTCGGGGGTTTTGTACCCCAAAAATGGGTTTTTTGAATTTTTTACATATAATATTTCAAATAGTCAAATTTTAGTTTTCACCATTGGATTCAGCTTAAAAAAACACACAATTTGGTATTTTGATAATTCCTCTACGTCAATTGGTTACCGAGATATTGAAAGTGCTAAACACAGTACGTTGTCTAATGTTATTCTTATGGAGGAAAAGAAAATTTTTATATCTCGCTTAATTGTGAACGTATACTGACGAAACTTGGTATACAGCTTCATATCGTTGTGGTCTATTGATATTTGCTCAAAAAAACTTTTTACCATAGGCTCCCGTAGCAGCAAACCTGCGTACTCAGCCCCCATGTTATTCTTATGGAGAATAATTAAATGCTCTGTCTCCCTTAATTATGAACATAAATGAATAAAAACTGGTATACGACTTTACCTAGTTGAGTTATATTGATATTAGCATAAAAACCCATTTGTTGTGTTCCTTGTTGCAGCAAACCTGCGTACTCATTCCCAATGTTATTCTTATGGAGAATAATTAAAATTTGATGTATCGCTTATTTGTGAATATATTTTTATGAATCTTGGTATGCGGCTTTATATGGTATTGAGACATATACAGTATTTGCATTGGAAATTCGCTGAGTACGCAGGTTTGCTGCAACGGGGGTATTTATATCTAAGTTTATTAGGTTGAGTAATTATTTTAACGCTGAGGCCCTAAGGTGATAATTGTTATTACCACCTCCAAACACCAGGGTTTGCTCTATCCGGTTTCCCGCCCGGATGCTGTTATGCCGGAGTATTAGCCTGGATCGGGTTCCCATCCGGTAGATTATTAATATAAGTTCCTTATTAAAAGTTTATGTTTCCATTAGATGTCACGAGTAAGACTTTCCCCTTTACATTTTGTCTGTTAGCGAATTTCCTCCTTGGGAAAGAATCTATTACGTCGGTTGCATCATGAAAGGGTAAAGGTTCAGTATACTGTACCGTTGGCAAATATATACATTTTTTATTTAACTGATATATTTTCATAGAAATATAAGATATAAAACGAACCTTTGTCGGAACTCATCTGTAACTGCACCATAAATACTCTTTCTCCAATTTTTTACATTCGTTTATAAAGGAAACAGGAATTTCAGGATTTTGTTGTGTTTGTGGGTGCGATAACTTTCTAATAATAGTTAAATTTTGATTAAATTTGATACAAACATGTAAAGCAGCATTAATTTACAAATCAGTCATATCGCCTCATTCTAAGGGATACGCCAAGGCATGCTAAGGGATACGCTCATTCTAAGGGAGTCTTGGAAAGGTTTACTCGCCAAAGGTTTTGTACACATAATCATTTTAAAATCGAATTTAGTACTTTAAATTATTGTTCTACGTCTTTTTGTTAAAAGTGCTAAACACAGTATGTTGATCAATGTTATTCTTATGGAGATTAAGTAAAATTTTATACCTCGTTTATTTATCAATGTTGATAAAACTTGGTATGTCGTACCACCTGGTTGTGGTCTATTGAGATTTGTACGAAACCCCAATTTTATTTCAGTAGTTCCCCGTAGCAGCAAACCTGCGTACTAATCCTTAATGCTAATGTTATGGAGAATAAGTAAATTATTACGCATCCCTTAATTATTAATATAAATTAATACAACTTGGTATGTGACTTCACTTAGTTGAGTTATAATTATATTTTCAAACACCCATTAGTATGTTCCTTGTTGCTGCAAACCTGCGTACTCAACCCTCATGTTATTCTTATTGAGAATGGCTTATTTATGAATGGATAAAACTTGGTATGAGGTTTCTTTTCAAATTCCGGTGTTTTATATGTCAGGGGTTCTATTTGATCAGATTATTAAAACACATGCCATACGCAACTTATATATTTTTAATGCTTAATTTTGACATTATTATTTTATAATAGATTGTTTAATTTTCAATCGTAATACTGTACAGTTTATCATTAATTTGTAAAAGAATTCGAAATTCGAAATTTTCTTTCACTAGAGGACGACGAAACCTTTAATTAGACACCAAAATGAATTGTATGCGACGATGAGGTGAGAAGTAACGGAGGCACAAAGTTAATGTTTGTCTAATTAAACAAAACTCAGAGACTCAGAGATAGCATGCGGCAACTTCGGTGATGAATACTCGTAAGTCAATGATTTTAGCCTGCCGATGATGATGATGGTAATCTCTGGGCCTCACCTATCCCCATCCATGCTGCAGCATATGGACCATTTCATTGACGGCAGTGGATAATGCTTAGTTTATATCTAAGTACCTGGGGGTCGAGCTTTGCTCGGAGGAAGGCCAGTCAGTTTGTTTAGATGACTCGGAGTAATATTTCACCACTTTCCCCTACTAATAATCAGATTTATATAACTCACTTGCCTCTTTTCTACATTTTTAAGGTCACTCCAGTTGTTATTTATAGCTCAATGTCCCTTTGATTTATTTTACTGCTCTACATTCGTAATATTCACTCAAATATTTTAATCTCTGCTCTCAGGAAACCACATTTTAATAATCATAAACAACATGAGTATTACTTTGACAGTTCCCTGATTGATTATGAACAGCTGATACATATCTTTTGTTTAGATTTGAAACTCTATAAGCCCAATGTTAATTTTGTTAACTTTACATTTTAGTTTTTTACATTATTTTTTTCCCGGGGATGAGGCCTGTCTAGACCTTATTTTTATCCCAGAAATGAGTTATTTCGAACATTTGAAGGAAATCGTTGGAGCCGTTTTTGAGATCAGTGTCGCAAGCAAGCAAGCAAACCTTACTCATATTAGAGTATAGGATAAAAGACAGTTCCTTCGTCAAAATAACGACAGTTGCTTAGTCAAAATAACGACAGCGCCTTCTATTTTATTTTATATTGTCGGCAGTATACGCATGTATTGCAAGCGTTTATTCAAGTTTGCAGGCGCTTTTAATTCCACTACATGAGCACGGTGAGCCTGCGAACGACCTTACCGACCTTACCCCCCTGCCTTCCCTGCCCCCCTGCCACCCTGGCACCCTGCCCCCCTGCCCCCCTGCCCCCCTACAACCCTAGCGCCCTGCCCCCTGCCACCCTGCCACCCTGCCACCCTGGTGCCCTGCCACCCTGGCGCCCTGCCCTCCTGCCACCCTGCCACCCTGGCGTCTGGGACGGCGTTATCTTTCTTTTATCGCTCCATTAATTCTTTACCCCGGAGTTCAATAATTTATCGGTTCTCTTTAATTTCATTCATTTTGTTTGTCCTGAATTGTCAGTTACCATTCATTATTATTCTTTTGGAAAATAAATAAAATTAATTTTCTCGTTTATTTATGGAGGTATTGATAAAACTTGGTACGTGGCTTCACCTAGTTGTGGTCCATTGATATTTGCCCAATAAACGATTTTTTTCGATTATCCCCATAAACCTGCATACTCAGCCCTAATGTTCCTCTTATGGAGAACAAGTTAAGTTTAATATTTCCCTTAATTATGAACCTAAATTAATACAACTTAGTACAGTATGTAGCTTAACCTAGTTGTGTTATATTGATAACTGCATAAAACCCATTTATCATCTTCCTTTTTGCAGCATACCTGCATACTCAGCCCTAAATATTTTTAAGAATAAATACAATGTTGTAGGGGCCTACATCGCTAATTTATGAATATATTTTTATGAAACATTGTAATTGGCTTTATGTTGTAGTGAGGCACATGTATATGCATTGGAAATACGCTGAGTACACAGGTTTGCTGTGACGGAAGTATTAATATTGTCCCAGGTAGGCTTCGGGTGAGCTTTCAGCGGGTGGGACTAGAATAATCCCACGTGGTACGAATAAGTCACATAAGTAAAAATCTGGTCCAAATCGTGAAGGAATAATTCCCTCCATTATTTATAATACCTCTATGGTTCACACTGGGGTTATCCCGAAATGCGAGGTTTCACAGCTGACAACGCTCTTATCAATATCAAACCTCGAAATGAAATATCATAGAATTTAACGATTAAATGTGATCCCACTATTAGGGTCGGGAAAAAACCGAGT
The DNA here is from genome assembly GCA_963675035.1 of Allygus modestus. NCBI lineage: Eukaryota > Metazoa > Arthropoda > Insecta > Hemiptera > Cicadellidae > Allygus > Allygus modestus. The sequence goes on along the minus strand of OY776111.1, from coordinate 434,482,059 downwards.
ATCAAAACCTTATCATCCGATGACGTTGACATAACATAGCACAAACTTGTGCAAACAATGAAAGTTGTGGCTACCATTTCAACTATTGCAAACAATGAAAGTTGTGGCTACTATTTCAACTATTGCAAACAATGAAAGTTGTGGCTACCATTTCAACTATTGCAAACAATGAAAGTTGTGGCTACCATTTCAACTATTGCAAACAATGAAAGTTGTGGCTACCATTTCAACTATTGCAAACAATGAAAGTTGTGGCTACCATTTCAACTATTGCAAACATCATCTTTCATTGTTTTCATCTGATCGACCAATAGAAACATTTGAAAGAGTTTCCACGAATTACTATTTTTTGTAAAATAATGACGGATTGAAATAAATGACGGTTTCATGGTGTGATAACTAGTTCCATAGGACGCCGCTAGAATGCGCCACAGTGTTGGATGTCGGCAACGCAGTACGGGATGAAGTTTGGTCGCACTCCGCTAGAGTGTCCCACAGTCCTACACATGAATAATAATTTGTTGTTAACCAACAGTTAGAACAATTGTATACTACCATAGATTAAGCATACTCCTTAGGAGATATTGCATGGGCAAGTTGTCAGACGAAGACGGATGAACAGTGGCGTGCTCCTACGGGATTTTCTAGTACTAGCATAGAATTAGTGCCGACGGCATCAGCGCAGTGGCGCAGCTCGTGGCCACGTGAGGAACCAACGATCCGCGGGCTAGGAGGGGATACGACATCCGTGTGCGAGAGAGAGCGGGAATACTTGTGCGATAGAGAGAGAGGGAGTGAGAAAGATAGGCGCTGCTGACGCGACACTGCCGTAGTGCCGTGGCTCGCTCGCACTCGCAGGGCGTCCGCCAGCCACCAGCCCCAGTGCCTTCGCCCTCGTGCCTTCCTTTCGTCAAATCGTAAAGCGGCTTCTTCCTTGATAAATGTTCTACGTTCGCTTGTGAAAATACTCTTACAGTTATAATTACAAATTAGTGTAATAGGTGTATAGTATGTATAACCGATATTTCATTACCAATGAATGATTCAGTGAATTCATAACATACAATATTTCCTTATTAAAATCCCACTTGATTCTTTTTCACAATTTATTATTTTTTCCTTTTAATTTCGTCGGGGCGGAGAGTAAATCCTCATGGACACTCAAAAATCCGTATTCGAGAGTAGTGCCGGACTTTTACCGGCTAAAAAAACTCCGCGAAAAATTTAAAATTATTAAAATAAATAAAGTAATTTCTGTGATTTGAGTAATTAACTTTGAAAACCTTTATTAAGTTCAAATAAAATTTATGTTCTTTTTGAAAAAAAATTGAGAAACATTAAGAAATTATACAGGTTTGAAATTAAAGAATATCAGTAATTATTATGAAACGTGATTTACTCATCAATTCAAAGCAAGGTTGTTATCTAATATTTATTTACGATATAGCGTATCACATTGATTTTGTGGCTGATTTTAAGATACGTTTACGTTATAACACCTACGAAACGGCCAGTCCGATTTTAACGAGAGACCTATCAAATGAACGGAAATATTGTCAAATTTTATATTACGGAGTTTCAAATCTTTACATTGCTTTTTTAAATTTATATAAGGAAAAACAGTGCAAAATATCGGTGTTTTTTTACAATGTGTGAGTAAATCTCAAATTTAAACGATTATTACAAAATATCAAGTAAACGTATCTGCTTAAAATTGTTATGGCATATATAGGCCTAAGGGTTATTTAAAAACACTTTTGTCACGTTTCATGAAAGGAATTCATGACTACCTATATAATAAAAATAAACTTAATTTTAATCAGGCAAATATGTGTAATTCAAAAAATATATACAGGGTGTCACAAAAAAGCGTGGTGTGATTCGCAGAATTTGATTCCACATATGAAAATAAGTCAAAATTATCTACAATTGGTTCAATTTCAGTGCTACGTCTGCCCGGCAGCATCATCTCGACTTGTCGTCTGATTGATGCGTCGTCAGTCAGATTCATATGCCTTCTGTAATACTACTACAGAGATTTCACAGACCGGAAATTCCTGGAAAATCGGATAATTTTACAGGAATTTCGGTGAAAATTCGTTAATTTAGTTTTAAAACGTCTTTTTCGGCCATTCTCGTTCATGCGGCTCGGTTGTCGTTCCCCAGGGAGGTAAAAACCATGGAGAGCTAAATATTTAATCAAAATTATGAATGAACTTATGGTTTTACGTCGAAACTCAGAACTAAGCCTCTACATCAGCCAATACTGTAATAACCAATCCTATAAAAATCATATTGGCGTTAAAAGTTGAGGAACATGTCAAGGAACTCGAATACGAAAGATACTTAATTTTGAATAAACTTTTCTACCAAAGCTATAAATGCGATGGTATGGAATCAAATTTGTTGTGTCAAAATTCAAAACTAAGCCTCGTTAAAAGCCGTACAATTGTTATTATATAGTTATTTTCACGAAAAGAGTTGACTCATGTATCGAGTAAATAAAATATGGGAGTCATTGAGTCGTTAATTAATTAATTTCTATGAAAATCTAGGTTGAGTACGTGAACGTCGAGATTTGTATGCTAATATTGAAACTTACACGTGTTTTTACGTCATAATTAGAGGTTAAATACATTTTAATTTAGTACTAAAAGATAAAGAATTTATTCAGTAATTCGATTCCAAAAACCATTTTACTATAAAAAAATCTCTTGCGCCGTAAACCTCATTTAACTGAGGACGCGTCGCCAATAACCCATAAGACACTGTACTGAGCGCTGCGGCTGCGACCGCCGAATCCTACACTTTGAGATGTGACCTTGAGCCCAGCCGGACCGAATTTTGGTCTATCCCGACTATGGGCGCGAGCATGGTCTATCCCGACATGTTTTCTACCTCGCTGTCGTTCCCAGTCAATAAGACAAGTTTTGGTTGACATTTTCAGACAATAAAAAACGTTGCCGATCGTCATTTCGGGCCATTAAATGTAAGTAAATTCCTGTTTTTGATCCATCCGATGCGGAAAAATAGGCGTTCTTTGGTGATAGATCGGGGTCGAATCGCCGACTGTATTCGTAAAATACCCCAGTCGCAGCAAACCTGCGTACTCAGTGAATTTCCAATGCATAATATGTCTTAATACCATATAAAGCCGCATACCAAGATTCATAAAAATATATTCATATATAAGCGATATATACAATTTTAATTATTCTCCATAAGAATAGCATTGGTGATGAGTACATAGGTTTGCTGAAACAAGGAACACAAACAATTGGTTTTTATGCAAATATAAATATAATTTAACTAGGTGAAGCCACATACCAAGTTTAATCAATATTCAATCATAAGTAAGCACTATATAACATTTTAATTATTCTCCATAAGAATAACATGGGAGATGAGTAAGCAGGTTTGCTGCAACAAGGAACTAAAAGAATGGGGTTTTATGCAAATATCAATATAACTCAACAAGGTGGAAGCCACATACCAAGTTTTATTAATTTATGTTCATAATTAAGGGAGTCATTACATTTTACTTATTCTCCATAAGAATAACATGGGGCTGAGTACGCAGGTTCGCTGCTACTGGGATAGTAAAAAAAAAATTTTTTTGAGCCAATATCAATATACTAGTACTACGTGACCCCACGTGCCAAGTTTCATCAATATACATTCATTAATAATGGAGATATCAAATTTTATTTATTCTCCATAAGGATAACATTGGACAACGTACTGTGTTTAGCACTTTGAATATCTCTGCAACGGTTGGACGTAGAATCTCAATTTAAACACCAAAATGATTGTTTTGTGGAGCTGAGTTGATTGGTAAAAGCAAATGTGAAGTTTACATTAAAATTAACTTAGGAAAAGCCAAAAACCTTTTTCCCATAAGATTAACATAGGAGATTTTATGAGCAGGTTTTTTGGATTTTCTCCGCAACCACTTAACCTAGCTTAATAATTCAAAATACCATATTATTTGTTTTTTTAAGCTCTATAACATGGTCTAAACCAAAATTAAGTGTTTTAAAAATTTTAGGGTAAAAAATGCATAAAACTGATTTTTGGAAAATTTAAAACCCCCATAAACCCCCCTTCCCATGGCCCGATTTTTCTGGTTTTCGAACTTAAAGTCATAAATGTCACTTTACACATTTGAGCCAAATTTCATCGAAATCGGACGTATTTTACTCAAGTTATCGCATTCACGGACACACACATATATATATATATATATATATATATACATATATATAAATTTGAACGAATAGTGTAACGAATATAAAACGGAATCCGGCTTTATTTTTCGTTGGGGAAATGTGGTCCGATTGCCAATTTTTATGATAAATCACGGTTAGATTGTGATTTTTGGCATATATTGAAGCTCGGTCGTCATTTTCGGTCAATAAACAAGTTGTGACCGTCGATTTCGGACTTTAAAATGCTAGGAAAACGGTTGTGTTCGGCAAATAGAATGAAGTGGAAT